>CM053744.1:66681879-66843940 GCA_028658305.1 Pachyuromys duprasi
GCCTAGGACAGTGGTTCTCATCCTGACATTTACATTATAATTCATACTGGTAGCAAAATTATAGTTATGAAGTATCAGTGAAATGAATGTTACAGTTGGGGTCACCACAACATGAGAATTGTATTAAAGGGTTGCAACGTTAGGAAGGTTGAGAACCACTGATCTAAAGCAGTGTTTTCCAACTTTTCCACATCGTGGCATCCACAACAAAGTTATCTGTTTATTTATCATCCTGAGATAACACAAAATGCATCCTAGCACCTTCTGCCACATGAGAAGCTAAAGCTTAGCCTTAATTCTTCTGTGACTGTTCCTGGCTCACCAGCCTGCCTTGGCATACCAGATGGGAAAGTCTGCTCCAATGAACAGCTTTAACAAGGGGAACCAATGGCCTCAGGGACAAGTGGAAACACCTCCTCTGTCTGGCTCTCTCAGCCTCCTTGTCTCTGGGCTTTTCCCTCTCTCCCCTTCAAGTTTAGAAGTGGTAATGACTTCCCAGTATCTCTGTGGTGTCACTTTCTTAAGAAAACAGTTTTTTGTTTGTTTGTTTGTTTTTTACTGTGTTCTTACTCTGGTCTCTTTGAGGACACCATTTGTAAATAGTATCTGCATTACACTCATTTTGGTTAAACTCTCTGAGTTTGAGTCTTTTTCCTACCAAGACCCTGATTATGTGAGTACACTTATTTCAGTGACCCTAAAGACCACTGTTATCCTACAATTTTCTCACCCTCTCCTATTTACATGGTTACCTACAGCTTACATTAGGTAGCATGTAGTTGAGGCAGTGAGAAGGCAGAAGCTAGCCTGTTGGAATTGTCAAGAAAGCTAAAACCAGTTCTGTGCAGATTGGCTTGATGCCCATAGCTTGGGGGATAAAAACAAAACTTTGAAAACAATATTAAGATATGATCACATTATGATTATAGTAACCGTGGCTGTTTACCTTATTTTTTTCAATTGTATTGGTAACCCTGAATACAAGAGTATGTTCTAGCCCTTTCTCTTCTTTATAAAACTCAGCATATGGTGTTCACTTGCTAAATGCCTGTAGGACTAATGAATTCAAACATAGGTGGAAAGTATGAATGTTCAATAAATAGGTTGTTGTTAAAGACACTTAAATATACAGCACGAAATAAGGTTAGTTCTTTCCTTTGATAGAAGAAAAGTAAATATAGTAAATAAAGTCAGACAAAGGAAGACAGCTAAAACTAAAAGAACAAGATTAATTGCCCCAAAGAACCAACGAAAGAGACTGAGGATATGACCAAGTGAGTAAAGAACTTGCTATGTGAGCCTGACGAACTGAGTTCGAATCCCCAGAGTCCACATGAGATAAACATTTGTACATCTGCAATCCCAGTGTTCCTGTAGAGAGACAGGAGGTAGAAACAGGAGAATCCTTCGAAGTTTATGTTCCATTCATTCAGTTGTACAGTACACAGTGCAAACAAGGTAGACAGTAAGGACAGAGACCCAATGGTGTCATCTGACCTCTTCACTCACGCCACAACACACATGCACGTGTATTCACAAACATGAATGTGCACTTACACATACATACATCTAAGCACATATACTTTATATGCGAGCATATTTTATACACACATACATCATATGTGTATACTTTATACACATATACATCAGACACAAGCATATTCCACGTACACATATACACAATTTAACAATGAAAACAGGACAAGGGTAAGAGAAAATGAAGAGTAGCATTTAAGATTGGATAAGTGGGTAGAGTATAGAGTTGAAAAATTAAGTTGAAGCTGAGCATGGTGGTGCATGCCTTTAATCTCAGCACTCGGGAGGCAGAGACAATCGAATCTCTGTAAGTTTGAGGCCAGCCTGGTCTAGAGTGAATTCCAGGATAGCCAAGACTACACACAGAAACCCTGCCTTGAAAAACAAAAAAACAAAGAAACAAAAAAATCAAAACATTGAATTTCAAGAAGATAAAAGAAATTGTTTTTAAAGGAATAATAGGCAATTACTTTCTTCTGAATCCATAAGCACATGACACTAAATAACGACTGCAAACTAGGGAACCATGGAAGGTTAATTCAAGAAGACACATACAGATATGATAAATGAGCTAGTGGCCCGTGAAAGGCTCTGGACTCTTTTCAGCAACACCATTAGTATAAATGCAAGGTGTTGTTTCAGGCTGAATCTATAGATCATATTTATGGTCTATACTTTAATGGCCACTGTCTGAAAACACAGCTAAGGCTAAGAATGCTGAAGAGGCTATGGAAAAGTCAAAGACTTAATCTGGAATTACTCATCCTTTATCGTCTTTTTATCCCTGGCCATATTTAACTATAGTATTAGGAAGTTGTAAAGATAATTGATGGAGGATTTATTATATGCTTGAGGCCATTGCCTGGCCACTTTCTTATAGGAAGCCCAGCACTATGCGATAATTACCAGCTCTTCACTGTGGGACACATGTGGGTGCACCTGCCAACATAGCATGTATCTCATTACGCATTTCCACTTCAGCCACCAGCTGAAAACTCAGGTCTTCGTAAGTGAGCACCTTCCAGCAATGCCACCCTTCTTTACACATTAACATTTCTAGAGTCTGCTTTAATTTGCATCTCAAGTTCATTCAGGGAAGATGAATTGACTCAATAAACTTCACGGAGGGGTACGTGCGTGCGTGCGTGCGTGCGTGCGTGCGTGCTTGTGTGTTTCTAGTTGAAACAAATCTAGGAAAACAACTAGAGACAAACTCTGCAGCAAAGGGGTGAATCCTGGCAGGCGGTGTCTTACAGGGATTCGCCTTCCAGGTGCACACACCAGGATCTGGCTGTGCAGTCTGACTGGCCTTCTACAGGCAGACTTACAACTAGGAACGGCACACTCTTAGAAACATGAGCTGCGAGGCTTTGCCCAATCAGTGAAGTCACTGAGACTTGAGTGTGAGTCCCGGAAAGCACATTTGAAAAGCTAGGCATGGTGACAGACACTTGAAACCCAACCACTAGGGAAGAGGAGACGGGAGGATTCCCTTGGGCTCACTGGTCATCTATGCTAGCACAGCTCCAGGCTAAGGAGAAACCCTACCTCAAAAGAGGTGCACAGCTTTCCTGAGGAAGACACCTGGAGTTCTTCGCTGGCCTCTAGACAAGTGTGGACCATACATACAGACAAGAGCTCACAAATACAGTGAAAAATAATTCTCTTAAAAACCAGAATATAATTACTTAGCTGGTTTGTGACTTCTTTTCCTCTAGCATTGAGTTTATACCAATGACTATCAAACATATAAAACTATCAACAATGAGTGGTAGGGGTGACCTTCAGTCTTTAGAAGAAGCTTTGGAAAGTCCCTTTCCAGAGGCACTATCCTGGATGGAAATCATGGTTCGTATTTATTTAGCATCGTAGAATGTGCTTCTTTGCATAGCCAAAAAAGCAGATCGTTATCTTAGGCTAAAACTTTCTAGAGTTTTCTTGATGTAAGAAGTTATCTTGGGCACTGTCTTAGTTAGGGTTACTATTGCTATGATGAAACACACACACACACACACACTCAAAAGCAAGCTGGGAAGAAAAGTGTTTACTTGGCGTAAACTTCCATATCATCAAAGGAAGTCAGGACAGGAATTCAAGCAGAGCTGGAATCTGAAGGCAGGAGCTGATGCCAAGACTATGGAAGGGCACTGCTTATTGGCTTGCTCAACATGGCTTGCTCAGCCTGCTTTTGCATAGAACACAGGACCATCAGCCCAAAGATGGCACCACTCATTGTGGATTGGGCCCTCCCAGCAATCACTAATTAAAATGTCCTGTAGGCTTGCCTCTGGCCCACGCTTATGGAGGCAGTTTCTCAACCAAGTTTTCCTCTTTTCAGTTGACTCTAGCTCTGTGGAGTTGACATAAAACTAGTCATCACATACACTCATGTTCTTCTCCTACAACCCCCTCACCCATTATTTCCATACTGTTATAACTGACTTCCCCCAGCCATCCAGCACCCCACCCATTGCTTCGTATGGAGAACATCCTTCTGGTGTGTCTTCCAAGATTCTCTCTCTCTCTCTGCATCTCCCTCTCTCCCTCTCAATTTCTCTTTCTCTTTCTCTCTGTCTCTCTCTCAACAGGGTTTCTCTGTGTAGTTTTGGCCATCCTGGGCTTGCTTTGTAGACCAAGCTGGCCTCAAACTCACAGAGATCCACCTGCCTCTGCCTCCCTGAGTGCTGAGATTACAAGTGTGCACCAACACACCCAGAATGATCCTATCTCATGATCACAAGCTTCCCCACATACTTATAGCCTGGATCTATGATCCAGATTAAACCTTCTTACCTTTAAATTGCTTCCATCAGAATATTTTAGCACAGAAATGGGGAAGAACGACCAGGACAGGGGTGTTCAGGTAAAATGCCACGGGCTAGGTGGCTTAAACAACTAAAGCTTGTTTCCAAACACTAAGTGCTAGACATCCAAGATTGAGGGTAACTCTGATTTCTCCTGAGGCTTCTCTTCTGTATGGGTGAACATTGCTCTTATGGCTACATCCTCTTCTGGTCTTTCCTCCATGTGCACTCATCCCTGTTAGCTCTGCTGTTCTATTTCTTCTGCCACCAGAGAGAGTTAGGACCACCTAACCTAACAGCCTCACTGTCACTTAATCTCTCTTGACAGGCATTACCTCCAAATACACACTGTCCAGTACCTACACGATCCTGCTTACTTTTTTGACTTGACAGTAGCTCCAAATCAAACCACACAATGTAGAAAACATACTTTTTCAATTTGGATTGTTTCCTGAGCCAGCAATGTGTAATGTGATCTTGTCTCTGATATCAGGCAAAAAAGCCCATTGCAGTTCCCAGATAGCCATGAGATTATCATGGCTACCAACAGACTGTGCAGAGTACTAAGCTGTCAGTTTTAGCAAGTGAGTGTATTAAATGCATTTTCCACTTATATTTTCAAAGCATGATGGGTTATTAGACATATGGCCATAATAAGTCAAATGTTAGGGTTTGGTCTGATGCTTGTATTTTGATGCTGGTTACTGGCCTTCAAGATCTGGTTACTGCCTGAATAAAGCTATCCTTGTTCTGTAAAACTACCTAAGACATTATACCTGGTCAGTTGATTTAAAGAACTGAAACCTAGATAGGGCAAAATGGGGTAGGCATAGCTAAGGTACTTGGGCTTTGGGAACAAGAGAATCACAGGAAAGAGACAGACAGGAAAAGAAGAGGAAGAAGAACGCCACAATGCATTAGTGTAGAGAAGAAACGTGAGCTGGGAGGAAGTACTCCAATAATGTCATGGAGAGACCCAGATAAAGAATACAAGCAAGTATTTATAAGATTAAGGGTGGAAGGTAGTCCAGATAGGAATGGATAAGGTGGATGACTGGATGGGGACTGGGAAGTGGATGGTGAGGTCACTGAGATTGCGTAGGTGGAATATCTACCCAGCCCAAGGTAAATAAGGCAATTATAAAATCTAAGAGCTGTGTCTGCGTCTTATTAATTGTGATATCAGGTTAAATAATACTGCCACAATCATTATAGAGCTAATAATAAATAGCATTATATAGCCCAACACCATTTTTACTTACAGCAACAGTCAAGGAAAGAGCTGCATGGTCATATTCTGGTGTATAGGGCAAGGGCTTCAATATATGAATTGAGGTGGGGGCCATTTCAGCCCATGACAGTGACCGAAGCAAAAACAATGCCATGTCCACGCTTGCCCACTCCACCTTCTGAGTTGCCGCCGCTCCCCAGCTACTGGTGGTTACCCCATCACTTCTCCCTTTACCTTCCTCTCTGGTTCATTCTCATCAGCATTTTATTGGGTTTGGGTGGTGATTTTTGAGACAAGGTCTCAAGGAGCTCACACTGCCCTTGAACTTCCTGTGTATCGACGATGACTTCTAAATCTCCTGCCCCCACCTGCTGGGAGTACAGGAGTGCGCAAGATCACCCAGTTTGTGCAACACTGGGGTTCAAACCCCAGTTCCATCACGTTCAGAACATTTTCATCATCCCAAAACCCTGTGGTCGCCAGTAGTCACTCCTCATTTTCCATCAGCCCAAACTGTGTAAATTTATCTTAGTAATGCATTTATTTACTAACGCATACACTCCTTATTGATCAGCCCTCAGGAGGCCTCCACACTGAACAGGATTCTACCCAACCACAGCTCAGCCAAGACCTCCTTGTCCCCAAATCTGATGAACATCTTTGTCTGTCAGGCTTTATTTTACTTGTTCTCCCAGGAGCATCTTCCTCAGAAAGTGGCTCTTCCTGGGTTACCTCACATACCTTCTGGTTTTCGTCTCTCTGTGGGTTATGTATTTCAGTCCCATCTGCTGTGCATAACACTTGGTTCTCTTTCAGACTTCCTCTCACTTTGGAATCCTTTCTAATGTGTCATTATTTTTCCCCCTTTGGCATTCATTGTTATTATTTGCTAACTATTGTTAAATTTATATCTTTAGACCATGCCTCTCTTCTGAGACCCAGACAAAAATCAACTTCTCATGTGACATCACAATTTATAATCTTCACACTTCCAATGCATCATCTGCCCCCACAACCTGCTTCTATTTCAACACCCTCTGCCTTTACCAGACCCCTGTAGGTGAAGTTAGCCTGAATATGCTCCATTTTGAAATAAAGATCTTGACTGGGAACTGAATTCAGGCACCAGGAAATATCACAGAATGTGCACCTGGCAGAAAACAAAGTTAACTCTCCTAGCAACAGCCTCCAGGAAATAATACAGAATAAATGCTTCATAGAAAATAGAGACAAACTCCCTGGCAATAATCAATGGGAATCGGTTGAGAATCGGTTGGGAAAATTCTCCCCAATGTTTCAGATATAGTTTAGAAGAATAGCAATTGTCCCTCAGAGAGGCATATGCCTTAGGTAATCGTGATTCAGAGAAGGTCACCTCGCCTCTCTAACTTTTACCTAATCCTGTAACGTCAAGGCATATGACCCCCCTGTTTGCTGTCATAGAAACATGTGTCCCCCTGCTTTCTGTCATGGAAACCCCCTGATCACAGACTTTCCCTCTAAAAATCCTGTTCACTCAGGGCTCGGGGTCCCACTTCTCTACTGCTGTGCCATTGAGACTTGGGTCCTGAGTTCGATCGCTCTCGTAATAAAGCTCTCTTGCTATTGCATCGAGTTGTCTCCTGGTGGTCTCTGAGGGTCCCGTGAACCTGGCATAACATCGGTACTCAGACAAAAGCAGGAATCCTGCTGGCTCCATCTCTGCACTGGCTTGATCAGCATTTTCCATCCATTTCCTTTCAAGCCCGTTCGAGTTCCTGGCTGCCATCATGGCTCAGTCAGAAGCTGCCGTCTTGTGCCTGGATAATTGCGAAGCTGCGCTGCTCTCATGCAGCCCTCCCAATCTCCTCCAATCAAGAAGTGACATGGGAGGCTGGCATGGTGGCTCATCCTCTAATCCCAGCACTCAGGGACGCAGAGGCAGGTGGATCTCTGTGAGTTCCAGGCCAGCCTGGCCTACCAAGGGAGTCCAGGACAGCCAAGGCTACACAGAGAAATCCTGTCTCAAAAAAAAAAAAAAAAAGGAAAGAAAGAATGAATGAATGAATGAAAGAAAGAATGAAAGAAAAGAATATGGGTGACAGAAAGAAGTGACATGGGAAATACTGCCAGCAAAAGGCGGTAGACAGCCTTTGGTTTCTTCTCTGAATACTCCAAATATATTTATTTAGGGAGGAATAGAGGGATGCAAAACAATTGTCCTAAAGTGTTCTCAAACTAAGAACTAAGCTAACAGGCTTAGAGAGACTCAACACCACGCAACAAAAGTGCACACGTTTTAGCACACCAAAGAGCTTCTAACATGATCCCAGGACAGGATGAATGATACACAGATCATTAGATGTATAAGGTGATAAGTCTTCTCCTCACTTTCAACTGAAGTGTCATGTGACGTTCTGATTTTTCTTTTGGTTGACCAATCATCTGACTATACGACAAGATACAGATTGGTTACACGTTGAAGAAAGTATGCAATACAACGTACAAAAAAGTTCTTCCCATCCTCTCATTCTTTCCTCCCTTAGCTCCCACCCAAATATTCATTATCATTATCTAGTCAGAATAGGGCATTGCCGGGCTTATTTGAAATAAGGCCATTTAATTTTTAAATCACATATATTTAGTGTGTGTGTGTTTGTGCGCACGAACCCCTGTGTGCTTATGAAAGTTAAAGGAAAACTTTTGAAGTTGGTTCACTCCTCCCCTTGTGTTCGTCCTGGGGATGGAACTCAGGCAGGAAGTTGAGCTTGGCAGCAAGCACCTTTATCCACCGAGCCATCTAGCTGGCCCATGATTTTGAAACTATTTTTTAGAAAAATTTTAAAGAGCTAGAACAGAGTAGCTATAGTTTAGGGAACAGTATGGACCACTGGAGACAGAAGGTTTGGCTTTATATCCTGGCAATGCCACTTACCTATGTGAGATCTCTGCCGACAGTATTGCTTTCCCTTCATATCCTCCTGAGTAGTAAAGGTTGCTGCAAAGACTCAATGTGAATGCTTGTGGTGCAATCTGAAGAGTCCCTTGTACTTAACTTACCTGGCCGTGTTACCTGGTATGGCAGACAAGAAATGAATCTTGACCAGGCACAGTTTAGAGGGGCTGAATACAGTGGTAGTTGCTAGTATACGTGGCATTTCTAAGGTAAACAGGGTATGGGAGATTAATGTCTAAGACCAATTGGTCTGTCAGATTTCTATTTGCATCGCTGACTTCTAAGGAACGTGGAGAAACACAGGAGTGGCCTGAACGCTTCACTGACCAAGGAAGTGCCTCGATTTCTCAGGAACTAGGAGGTACAGTGTGCCCTAGGAGTCACAAACTCTAGTCTGAAGAGCCTGTGGGGCATTCCTCTCAAGGCAGCTAGACCAGGCCGACTCCATGATTCCCTGCAGTCCCTTTCACAAAATAAGCATTCAACAAATATTAGGCGTTTGCTCTTTGGATCACCCTGGATATGGTGAGTCCCGTACAAAAAAAAAGTGGAGAGAGGGGGCATCTCGCCTTCTAGCTGTTTTTATTTTGTTTTGCAGCTAGAAAGCAAGTTTCCCTGAGTGCATAGAACAGTATAATCCAGTTTCCCGAGTTTTAATATTGCCTCTGTGGGGTTTTTTTTGACTTGTTATCGATTTTTTGTTTCACATCATGGACCCTAATCCCACTCATCTCCCCATCCCTTTGTATCTGCCCTCTGCCTTTGTAACCTGCCCTTCCAAAAAAGAAAATAAAAAACAGAACAAAGCATAGAAAACAGTAGAGGAATTTTAATTCAGAACATGGCTGCTCTGACAAGAGATCACATCCAAACACCTTCTAGGTCTGTGTGCTCTGGCTGGAATGCAGACACACCTTTAATCCAGGAGACAGAGACAAGCAGTTCTCTGAGTTCAAGTCCAGCCTAGTATTGAGTAAGTTTCAGGTAAAGAAAAGCTTAGATCCAGGCGTGATGGTACACTTTTAATCCCAAACAATGAAGGTAAAGTTAGTTTGCAGAAGGAAGCATCCATGTTTGAAAGTGATGTCTAATTGAGTGGCAGACAGAATGGAATGTGCCCAACTCTCATGAGAAGAGGAAAGGGAAGATACGTAAGGGAGAAGCACAGAGAATAAGGGAGAGAGGCAGTTTTACAGAGAGAAGTTGAGGAGAGAACAAGCTGAACACAGGTGAAGACAGAAGGAGCCGGAGAATGAGAAGGAGCCAGAAGATCAGAACAGATTGCTGGAGTTAGTTTGAGGCCAAGCAGAGCAATTCAGAGGCTCAAAAAGACCAGATTGAATAAGTCAGCTGGGAGAAGAGTTTGAGCCAGAATAGCTGAGCTGAGCCAGTCAGCAGAGCTCAGAAAGAACAAGAAAGGGTGAGCTTACTCAGCAGTAAGTCTCAGTGGCTGAAAACATTCTAGGACTAGATTAGATTGTATGGAGGTTAGAAGCTTCCAGGACTAGGCCTAGGTTAGCAGACAAAGGCAGTAAGCCTTCAAGATGACAATTAAATCTGGAGAATAAAAGTTACCTGTTACAGAAAACATCTCATCATGGAAACTGTAGCATGTCACAGTGTGTTCCACAGTATAACCCTCTGTCCACACATCATTAATTGCAAATGTTCTTTGCAATACATCATTGTTTTGGTTCAAGGCCTCTGGCTTCTGCTACACCATTGATAATACTGGATCTTCATCAGAACTCCTCTCAGTTATCCTATTGTTGCCCTGTGTCATGGAGATCCTGCAACTTTGGATCTGCAGGACCAGCCCCTTCATGCATCCAATATTCACAGATGAGGTAGATTTTAAGGTGGAACAACTCAAAGTCCTGGGCCTGGGCCTCCGTGGCGGCTGAGTTGATCAGTTTGCCACCTCTCCCACAGCCACACTACCAGGGCAAGCTCTCCAGCACTCAGGCCAGCCAGGCGAGCCCACCTGCAGCCACCAGAACCAGCTCCACAGTGCTGCTTGTTTGAGGTTCACAACCCAGTCTTCTGGGTACTGTAGCCAGCAAAGGGCTGGGACGGCTCTCCCACCCTCAAACCATCAGATAGACTCACCTCTTCTCACTCACCTCCATCATCAGGATGAACTCTACAGTGCTGCCCAGGCAAGGCAGGTGAGGTGGGGCCCGTTCTCCAGAGTGCAGCAGCTAGTGAGGGGCAGAGCAAGCTCTGCACAGCCTTTTGGATATCTGCATGGTCCCAGGCAGCAGGGACTTTTACATGGTGTTTAGTGATAATATGAGCCACAGACATAGACACAGACCTCTGATGCTCCATGGCCATGGACCCAAACACGGCTCTCAGTGGCAGCATGGCCTGGGACTTCATCACGGTCTCAAGTGGCAGGGCAGGGTACTCAGGCTGTTTCTCTCTCCCCTGGAATCTCCAGTTCCACCTCTCTTCGTAATGCTCACACATTCCACTTATCTCCCTCTCCAATCTGTCTGCCCCATACTTGCGCACAGTAGTGGCTCTTGATGCAGCCCGGCCATAAGGCTGCTGGGCCTCTGGGTGTTCTGCCTGCACACCACATGGAAGCAGGCGAGTTTCTGTGTGTCCTCTGCTCATCTTTGCCTTGGCATGGTGGCTGGTGGGTCTCTCGATTCTATCCTCCACCTGCACTGCGTTTTGTGAGGCAGGCTGGCCTCTGGCTGGCCTCTCCCCACCCAAGCAATGTGGCATGGCTGCAGGCAGGCCTCTGTGTCTCCCTTGCTCTTGTTAACTTTATCAAATTCATTGGAAAATAGCCTAGCATTATAAAGTGCCTCACATTTCATCCTCCTATTTCTCATTGCCCAAAAGGAAAGTGATCAAGTTTCTGGTTTCCATCAGTGGGCTGCACATCCATAAAAAGAAAAATACTGGGGGAAGGAGGAGTCTATAGGTTATATAGGGAGTGCATAGATTATATTAATTTATATGCAAATACTACATCATTTTACATAAGGGACTTGAACTTGCATAGATTTGGGAAGCTAAGAGGCCTTGACATCTCTGAAGATAATAGGAGTTATCTGTATATAGTTTAATTACATATTTTTTATGAAGGGGGGTAATAGGATTAAATAAAGTATATGTATTTGTTTTCTGCTCACATTTTTCATTTAAAGGCAGATTTTTTTAAACTTTTTGTTTTAATAAAACCAAGTGTTTGTAAGACAAAATAAATGGAGGTAAATGTCATCATGCTCAAGTGGTCCTTCAGCTCAGCATACAGGAATAGTTGAGACTACAGAAGAGGTGTCAGCTGCTGCATGCAGCTAATGCTGGCTCTCCGACACATAAGTTTTAGGCGAGTTTCTGGCTAGTAAGTTGACAGCTGCTGAACACAGGCCACACTAAAGTTTTCTTTAGGCTATTTACTTTGTGTGTGTGTGTGTATGTGTGTGTGTGCGCGCGTGCGCCACAGTTCCCATGTGGAGGTCAAATGAAAATTTGTGGAGTCCTTTCTTTCCTTCCATCCTGTGGGTCCCAAGGATTGAATCCAGGTCTTCAGGCTTGGCAGCAGATGTATTTACCCACTGAGCTGTATTTTAGGGTCCCCTTGGGAACTTTTTTGAAGGACAGATTTTTTTTTTTATTTTTTTATTTTATTCTTTTTCTTTTTCAGGTTTATTTTTAAAACATTTTTTACTAATTAACTTTGTTCTTCCACAATTTCAGTCATGTGTATAGTCTATTCTAATCACTCATACTACCCACTCTTTCTTATCTCCCTCCCATATGTGTCAATGACCCCTTCTCACTACAAATTCATGTTCTTTTGTTTGTTGGTGACCCCACTGAATTTAACCGTGTGACCATGGGTTTGAAACTGTCCACTGGAGCCTGATAGACTCACCAGCCGGTGCATAACTGAAGGTAGATTCTCTCACGGAATGTATTAGTGACCAATAACTCAGTAAGGAAAAGGAAGCCTGCATGAAGCCCTTCCCCATCTCCAATTGATTGTTGACGAGGCAAGTCTCATGCAGGCCCCGCGCAGGTGAGCACAGCTGTTCAGCGTTCATGACTGCAGTGACTAGGTCATGCCAGGGAGACTGGCGTAGCGCATCCCTTCTTGGCATCTTCTACCTTTTACGTTCTTTCTATCCCCTCTCACACAATGCTCCCTGAGCTTTAGAAGGGGGAGTATAAATGTCTTGGTTAGGGCCAAGCACTCAACCGTCCTTATTCTCAGTACCTTACTCTCTGTATTCACCGCTGTTCGTCGCCAAGAGATGCATCTCTGATTAAGGCTGTCGGTATCCTTTGATTAAAGGTATAAACACAGATACTTATAAGACAGTTTGACACTGTGTAGATGGAACGAAACGAAATAGTAAGTTGCCCCTCAGAACCAATGACTTCCCCAGATATACGGTTCTGACAGGTTTACAGTACTAAACATGGGTTCCCTCCTGAGGGCCTCAAATCCAATCAGAGAGCATTGGGTTACCCCGTAAGAGCCCGGCCACTCTTGCACACCTTGCCTGGCAGCTTAGTATTGAAGGTCACAGGGTTCACAGCTAGGTAGGACCACGGATGTCATGTTTGCCTCCAGCTGCCTGCACCGCATCTTCTAGCTCTGTGAAATATAGCCAGCAGGGAGACACTTTTCATTTAGTTCGAGTTTACTTACTTTATAGCTTGCAACTGAGGAGTGTCGTATGTTTAGTTATAGGGTCTTATCACCTAGTTCTTGTGGGTAACCAAGAAGCATGGCAAGAGCCTATGTTCTTTGGGAGCCTATGGGGCTTCTCTAACAGCTCATATGAAAGTGTCCCACCTGCTAATGAGATTTGTTTGTAAGTAACCCACAACTTCCTGGAGCAGCATTGCCCAGCCATTCAGAGTATCTTCCCTTCTAATTCTTAAAACAAAACAAACAAAAAGACCATACCTCACCCCCCCCCAAAAAAAACCTATGTTTTTTAATTGAGTTATAAGACAACAGATACAGGTAGCTTTTTCATATGCCTTTTATTTGGACTGTGCTTCTCTTTCACTTCCTCATCACTGTCTGTTCCCACACTCCTCTCCCTGCTGACACCTTTCAAGCCCCAGGGGTCTCCCTCTCTCCTTTCCTCTCCTCCCTCAAAGCACCACTTCACCAATGGTCCTTCCTTCCTGGAACCCCTGCCACAGGGCACATGTGGAGGTCAGAGGACAACCCTGTCCTTCCACTGTGTCCTAGGATTTGACCTTAGGTTATCAGCCTGGGCTTGATTCACTGAGCTGTCCCACCAGCCCTTCAGTTTTTGTTTTGTTTGTAACTCTCTCTAGACCAATTTCTAAGGTGGCTTCACACTTTACCCTCCTGGGAACAATGTATACAGTAGAACCATATTATTATTTTCCCCCACTGGTTATGTAATATTGCATAACAGAATTTTCCTCTCATTTGTTCTTTATGGTTTGCTCATTCCTTTATTTTCTTAATTACATGCCAGTTAGGATACATGACATCAGGGAAGTTAAAGACACTTTCATAAACATCCTTATATAATAAAAAAGAAAGAAAGAGAAACACTTTCTCCTATTGTTCAGATATGCTTCGAAAGTACATAGGGTGATCTTTAGATAAACAATCATGGGCACCAAGTGGAAACTCAGTAAAATTTCCCCGTTAAATACCTGACTGTGTTTGTTGAAAGCAGAAGATAAAAAGAGGAGATAAGTACTATAGATGTATTTTTCCTTCCCTTAATCAGTTTGTTTTATCAAGAAAGAAGTATTTGCAGAAGCTGATTTACAGTGTGCTCTGGCTTTAAAACAAAAACAAAAACAAAAAAACAAAAACTGACATGAACCCACTGACCTGTAAGCTGCCCTCCCTCCAACCCAACACATTCCTTCCAGACAGGGTCTCACTGTGCTGTCCAGGCTGACCTTGACCTCTTGATCCTCCCAGTAATCCTACTCAGGGCTCAGATTACAGGTACCTACCACCACACCCAGCCTTACTCACCTTACCACAGCTTTCCCTCAGGGAAACCATAATTTTTTTTTCCTGCAGTAGGGATCCAACTCACTAATCTACTCAAACACTAAGGTATTTCAAAGGTATTTGACCTTTAGAAAGGTCACCAGCATCACATATTTTTTTTTTATATGTATGGGTGTTTTTGCCTGGTGCCAGACAAGGGTGTCAGGTCCCCTGGAAGTGGATGTATGTCTGTACAGCATGTGTATGCAGGGCCCACAGAAGCCGGAAGAGGGCATTGGATCCCCTGTGACCCGAGATATAGACAGTTGTAAGCTGCCACGTGAGTGCTGGGAACGGAAACCTACCCCTTTCTCTGTCCTCGCCCCAGCTCCAGAACCTGCATTTTTAAAAGTCAAGGCGTACCACAGAGAAACTACACGAAGCTCATTCATAAATATACTCTAACTCGTTTATATTTTGTTTCACAATTTTGGAATCAAGGTCTCATGTAGCTCAGGTTGTCCTGAAGTCCTTATATGGAAGAGTCAGTCTCGAACTCCTGATCCTCCTGACTCTGGCGCCCAAAAGTTGGGATTATAGCAGTGTTCTACCACACCTGACTTTATTTTTTTTTGTAAACGGCATGATAGACAGAATAGGCAACTTAAGTATAATGGGACCACATGTTCCAAGGTATCTACGAAACAGCCTTTCACACAGAGGCCCATGAAGAATCTGTAGCATTGATATTCTGCAACAGGGCACACAGGACTGAGGGCGCTGGGGTTCCTAAAACTTCATCCAAGTACGCAGCTCAGAAACCTTACAGTGTCCTTTTTCTGAGCTCTGTAGAACTTTTTTTACTTATAGCTCTCCCTAACTTACAAATATTTGAGTCATGCAGTAGGAAACGGGTGTGCTGTTCACCCAGATTCACCTACATAGAACCTTGAGCCTCTGTGTCACTCATGGATCAGACCTTAAACTTCTGAATTACGTCTGTGGTTGTCTGGGGGGAAAAACGAAAAAGAAAAACTGATGGTTCAAATTTCCATTTACTTGGACAGCATGCTAGCAAATCAATCCGTATCTATTGCCTTCTGGGCAAAATGCCTAGGCTTTGTAAATGTAAAAAGGAGCTCCTTATTGAAAAAGAGGAATAAACCCAAGGAAAAGAAATTTCACTGTTGATGCCCTTCGTGCTCCTGTCTTTCTGTAGCTTAAAAACAAGTTCCCAACAACAGTGATGTCTAACCTGTGGTTAATTGCAGGAGCTTTTCACTAAAACTTCTGCATTGTGGCATCAATTTTGACCTGTCAGCTTGGGGCCTCGCTCACAAGTTCTGCTTTGCTACCATTGGTTTAATGATACGGACACAAATAATACCCACACTAAACACCAGAGATGCTTATTATTATTTTTGTGGACTATGGTAACCATCATAGGACAGTCTGTACAATCCTACACTACTAGAAACCAAAACCAGAAGGGAAGTAGACAATGACAGAAAAAAGCATTGCATATCAATTAAATTCACTAAAGGTTCCGCCAGTTCCCCGTATGCCTAGTTAGACCCTCCGAGACTACCACGTTGACTTTGAAAACTGGCATCAGGCGTGGAAACAGCAACTCCAAGGAAATACCGAGCCTTGGCTATTTTTAGACAGAGCCAACCCTTCCTACAACCTAACGGCTGAGGTCATCGGAGAAACTACGTATGGACACTTGTGCCCCTAAGGCAACAGAAAAGCACGGCTCCATTTAAGCAGAGAGCCACTCTTTCATTGGTCATTGCGGTATGTGCTTCTCATCCTTGCCAGGACGCAATTCACCTAACGGGGCGAATGACAAGGTGGTTGGCATCATTAGTCTCATTAACCGGGAACAAGCACCCTTCCAGCTCATCTGCAGGTGCCACTAGGCATGGTGACTAACCTCGCCAGGCAGTCTTGTGATGTTTGGAACAGCCCCCCCCCCCCTTTGACTTAGGTGGGCCCCCGCCGCTTGAGTCAGAGTGGGTGACCCCCCACCCCACCCCCAGCCCGCACAGGTCACGGTCAGGAAGCAGTTTCCGAAACGCGAGGAGGTGCGGAGGTGGCTTCTCCCTTCCCGGCCCCACCCCTGAAAGTTGCTGGGAGCGGCAAGTAGAGAACTTTCCCAGATTATCCCCGCCCGCGTTCAGGGAGGTCTGCCCGGCTCCGCGCTCCGCTTGCCGCCCAGAGCCACCTCGCGCTGCCTGCCAAGCCCCTCCTTCGCTGCATCTTCTAGGGCCGCAGAGGGGAGGGAGGGTCGGCTGGGATCGCCTCCCGAAGAAGTCGCACCGGTTTTTCGAGCTCGGCTAGGCGCCGGGAGAGACTCGGCCGCCGGAGTCGCCCGAGCCAGCGGGAGCCTCGGGCCCGGGGGGTGAGTCACGGCTGGCATCGGGAGAAGGCTGGCGAGAGTGCGAGAATGAATGATGTCAGGAGCGCGCAGGGCGCGGGCTGGAGAGGGCGGGCCCGCGGTAAACAGAGCTGCGCGCTGCCCGGGGCTCCGCCGGCCGGAGACCCCGCCCTCGGCGCCGCGGGAGCCACCGGGAGCCCGGCCCGCTGCGGAGCCCGGACTGCGGCCTGGGGCGGAGCGGCTCCGTCAGCGGGCGAGCCCCGCGCAAAGTTTGCAGCTCTCGGGCCCGGTCCCCCGGGTCCTCCGCGCCCAGCGAGAGCCTCCGGCGTGCGAGCACCGGCTGCGAGCGGTGAGCGCCGGGCCGGGAGGAGGATGGGCTGCGGGCTGCGCGTCCTGCGGAGCGCGCGGGGGACGTGGCTCGAGCGGGGACGTGGCTCTGGCCGCCACCGCCTCCCCCAGGCCGCCCCGCCCCGGGCATCCTTCTTCAGTTTTCATCTGCCGGGGGGGGGGGGGGAGGGAGGGAGGGGGTCAGCTGGTGGCTGTCTCTCCTCCCAGCCTGCTGCAGCTCATTCATTTGCAACCCATTTTCGGGTACTTGGTGGTGGCATTGAAACGGCGCAGGTTAAAGCAGAGATTGTGCAGTGCCACTCTGGAGGTCAGGGTTTAAGTTCGGGTGGCGGAGGAGGGACTGTCACTTGCTGACATCTGTGCACAAGAGCAGGTCCGGGCTGCCCAAGGGGACCGCTCTGCCTTTGGCGTCCAGACCCGCGCCCCTTAACGAAGAGAGACCCGGTTTGTCGACACAGGGAGGTGGGAGTGGACGTTACCCGTCACAATCTGTGGGTCCGGTGATCGGTCCATCTCAAAAAGCAAATACTTCAAATATTATTTCCTATAATCTTTTATTAATCCGCCGTTTCTCTATTTTTCAAGATTCGCTTATTCTAAAATGACTTTAAGATCATTTCGACGTGTGTTCTGAAATTCTGAAGAGGCTCAACTCTTTTTGCTAGTGGGTTAGAGTGGACTTTGAATCGTTCTTTAACTGTTCGGCTCTTTGGTTTTTCACTCCTGGCTTCGTTTAACTAACTGTGAGCCCTCAGTTGCATTACCCATCCCGAACCCGTAAAGTGACATTAGGTGTACCTCAGACAATAACGAGGATTAAATAAGGATTAATGAGGTTACTAATTGGATTGGCAAGCACAGAAGTCTGAACGTAAACCTCTTCAAAGCAGGCTCCAATAAACTGTAACTCTTGATCTGTAAATAATAGCAAGTTCCAGTTTGGCTTAGGTAAATGCCAGTTTCTTTCTGACCCACCTGCCTGGCCCAGGTTAGCACGTGAGATGCTGTGTCTACTCCCTCAGAGAGGGAAGGGGTGTTTTCAGGAAGTCAAACGTTGCAATGTGCATACCTAAAAAGGTTTTGTCCCCACCCTCTGTTGTGGGAACTACTAAGTGTTCAAGAGACGTCAAAGCAGCGGTACAAAGAAGCCTGGACTTTGCAGGAAGAAAGTATTGGTAGAGAGCTTTCTACCATTTCTTTCCTTCTTTCTTTCCTTCCTTCCTTCTAAGAAGTAAGTGAGGTTCATTTTTGTTTGTTTAGTTTTTACAGCCCATTTCCTTGGTCCACTGATAGCCATATTTCATAGTGGTTTCCTAGGTGAAGAGGCTTTTTTTTTTCGTTTGGCGAGTTAATATTTAATTTGCTGTTGTTAGTTTCATTTTTATGACAAACTGGTTGACTTATGAACCTGCAAGGAACTCGGGAACACCGCAGATTGTTTCACCCCGTCCTGAGTTTCTTTTTCCCCAGAGCTTGGTAAAAGTCCTAGGAGGTCTTTGGAAGGATCGGAAGCATTTGTCCTCATCTACAGCAGTGGTACTGTGGAAAGCAGGTGGCAGCCATAGGGATTCATGGGACCCAAGGTGATTATCAGGCCCTGCATTAGCTGTGTTATGCTAAGTGAGTTATATTCTTAGATGTCTGTGCAACTTCAAACAAAATATACAGAGAAAGAGATACTATCTTACAAGTTTGTTAAAATAGACAGTGAAATATAGGTTATGACCTTTTTAAAAAAGTGATACTTTGAGGAAAAGGATGGGGCCGGGAAGAGAGAGAGAGAGAAGGGATGTTATTGTGTAGGGCTGATATTGAACTTGAGATCCTCCTCCTGCCTCAATCTCCCCGGAGCTGGGATTACAGATAATGTGCTACCATGCCCTACTTTTTTTTTTCCCTGTAACAATTTCTAAGAATTCCAGACTCAAGAAAGCATAGCTTTCCTTTATCTTCCAGTGGAATCAAATCCTGAACTACTAGTATCAGGTAGTCGTTCAACTCATATGATTGCCGAACATCTTTTAAGCAACCATTATATAACAATGCTGAGATAATAGATTCTGTTAGTGTCCTTGTGACTTACAGTGAAGTAGAATAACCCCCGCCCCCCCAAAAAAAGAAAACAGGAGGGCTGAGAGCTGGGAGGAAGAAAGAAATGACTGATTGATGATGGGCTGCCTTCCTAGCGGTCTTGAGTTGGGAGTACTACGTTCTTGTGAGGCTGAGGGCAATGAGAGTGTCTTGCTTTACCTAGTAAAAGAGTACTGGCTGGTTTAAATAAGGTAAGACAGACCCATTGAAATGAAATATGAAGGGTAAGTTTAGCTCAACCAAGATTTATTTCCCATTAACAAAGCTCTAAGGTAGATCTTTAACAGGCTTACCATTGTGCGACTCTCCGCACACTCTGTTTTTCCTTGTGTTCAAAGCCATGTTAGACCCAGACCAAACCAGAGCACTTGAACATGGGTCCTATTTAGACAATGTATATGAGGTGGTGTGAAAACATTGATGGAAACAAAAAGGTATCCAATGAGGGGGGAAAAAAAGAAGTAATGTTAAGAAATACGTAAGAAAAGTAGGGAGAATAAACCTGTTTCCACCCTAAAATTTTACCATTATACCTTTCTCTTTTTCACACATCTGCACATTTAATAGCAAGAGCTAGCATGAATTGAGCTTACTGTGGAGGGTGCGACCTGCTTCCTGTAGCTGACCTCCGCTACAGCCTTGTGAGGTGATGCTCTTGTCATATGGGTGTCTGTGCACAGAGAGCATGCTGTGTCCATGGAGGCCAGAAGAGGAAGATGGATCCCCTAGAGTTACAGATGGGTATGAGTCTTCGTGCTCATGTGGGTGCTGGGAATCAAACCTAGGAGAACAGCCAGTGTTTTTAACTTTTGAAGCCATCTCTCCAGTCCCACAGCAGACATTCTTAACTTTTTACTGGGGAGAAAGTGATTTGTGGCAGTTAACTTTTCCAAAGTGCACAACCGGAAAGCTCTTCTCCATAAAACTGTGTTTATTTTCTACATATTCTTTCCCCTGACTCAATTATAAACATCTCTTATGTCACTAAAAGATTCTCACATCATTTTTAGCTTTCTGAACCAATCTCATATTGTGGGACACCAAGTTTGTTCCCAGCTTTTACTATTTCTAAACCTTTTTTTATTATTTTTAATTATGTGTATGTATGTGGGTCTGCATGGTGGCGTGTGTGTGTGTGTGTGTGTGTGAATACTGGCACCTCCGAAGCATCAACTCCCCCTGGAGCAAGAGTTGCATATTGTTATGACCCTCCCACACGTGTGCTAGCCATCCGGCTCCGGTCCTCTGTACACCTACTCATAACTGCACAACCCACATTCTCATTTTTTTTAGCAGCTTTGCATCAAATGTCGATATATAACATGGATCTTTTTTCTGTTGCTCTGCATTTTAAAACGTTTCACCTATTTCATTTAGTTGTTTTCTCCAATGGCCATTTTCAGAATTAGAAAAACGTTCTCTTTGTTTTTGAATCTTTTCTGAAGATCAAATCCAGAGGCTTACATGCAATAATTTTATCACCAAAGAACATCCCAAGTCCCTCTTCTTCCTTTCCAATTTCACTTCCCGGTTCCTTAAAGCTTTCATTCAGCTCCAGGATCAGCCTTGGTGAGGCCGCCCAGCAGGGCACTGGCTCATTATGCCGGAGATTATCTGATGAAAAGAGAACATTCCAGCTTTCTTAAAGTACTGCTTGTGTTTTCATTATTAGTCATGAAGCTAACCTTTTTTTTTTTTTTTTTTTTTTTTAGGAAATATAGCAGAGTAAAACCATATTAATTTTGCCAGGAGGCTCTGAAAAGGAAATTTTACTTTTACCGTGCCAGTGAGCAAACATTAAATATTTTCAGATGTTTATATTATTATATAAGGTTTCTAATAAAGTGTGTCAATTTTACATTATTTATTTATTGGTTTTGTTTTGTTGGTTCATTTTGAGACAGGTTCTCACTATGGAGTTCTGGCTGTTCTGGAACTTATTCTGTAGACCAGGCTGCCCTTGAACTCACAAAGATCTACCTACCTCTGCTTCTTGATTAAAGAAACAGGATTAAAGGTGTGAGCCACTACACCTGGTAATTGTATCTTTTTTAAATAGGTCACTTTTTCAAAACTTGTATGCATCGTCTGTATGACATCAATTTCATGAAAAATATAAGAAATGTCCATTGTTTTCATTGTGAGTATAGTATCTTTCTTTATATAAAGAGTCTCAAGTTTTATACTTCACTTGATACTGTGACAAGTTATCAATGTTGCCTTGGGCAATGTTGCCTTGGGCTTTCATTTCTAATGCCATTTAATTTAAACCTCTGTTAGCTGAGCATGGGCACACATATCCTTAATCTCGGCCTTGAGTTCAAGGCCAGCTAGCTTCGTCTACATAGTAAGTTCCAGGTTAGCTATTGCCACATAGTTAAATCCTGTTTACACAGTTAAATCCTGTTTCAAAAGTTTAATTAATTAGTTAATTTATTCCCATGTTTTTGCAAATCGTTTTAGGCTGTAAGGAGTGTGGAATTCAGCCCTTTTTTGATACTTGATTCAGTTTGGTTTAGTAAATACTTTCCACTGTAGCCTGTAACGCAAAGGAAACTTTAAAGGAACAATAAGTAGAATTAAAATGTAAATGGAAAACCACATGTGGGCTTTCCTTTCCCAACCCATTATATCATTTGACGATTTGGTTATAACAACTTGAAATGTAGCCTTATAATTTGTTTATATAAGTGGTATTTAAATTGATATCACATATTTTTTCTTTTTCGAGCCAAAACTTTCTGCACATTCTTTCTTTTAAAGATTTAGTTTTATTTTTACCTGTGTGTGTGTCTGTTTGTGTGTCTGTGTGCACAGAGGCCAGAAAAGGGTGCCAGATGCCCTAGCAAGAATTACTGGCAGTTTTGTGTCACCTAATATGGGTACTGGGAATTGAACTCGGGTCTTCTAGAAGAGAAGCAAGCACAGGGTTTCACTGTGTAGCCTTGGCTGTCCTGTACTCTATTTGTAGACCAGGCTGACCTCAAACTCACAATGATCGGCCTGCCTCTGCCTCTGGAGTGCTGGGATTACAGGTGTGCGCACCACACCTGCCTGAAGCAAGCACTCTTAACCACTGAGCTATGTCTCGAATCCCATCCTTATTCATATTCTTTATTTTATTGTGGTTTTTGTTTGTTTCTTTGTTTTGGTTTGTTTGTTTGCTTGCTTGCTTGCTTTTTCCCCTTGTTTTTTGAGACAGGGTTTCTCTATTACACAGAGGCCTGGCTGCTCTGGACTCCTTTTTTAGACCAGGCTGGCTTCAAACCCACAGAGATCTGCCTACCCAGTGCTTGGATTAAAGGCGTGCACCACCACACCCAGCATTTGTTTGTTTGTTTGTTTGTTTGTTTTGAGACTAGGCTTTGTGTAGCCCAGGCTGCCCTGAAACTGGCTCTGTAGACCAGGCTGGCCTCAAACTCAAGAGATCCTTTCTGCCTCTGCTGGGATTAAAGGTGTGCTCCACCATTGCCTGGCCAAGATAATTAGACATATAAAACACATGACAAACACTTAAACACAGGAGGAAGAGACAGTCTTGAAATGAGAAAGAGGAGAATGGAGAGACGATATTGTGCCAAAGGCAGGTTCTGCACCTCTCCTTCAGGTCGTACCTTGCCCAGGCCAGCCAGAGTCATCTCTTCCTTCCTACTGGACCTGTGTTCTTCTTTGATCCCTGGGCTCTGGTCTAGCGGAGGGAGATAGGGTCATTTGCCTTCGTAAAAACTTTTAGTAGTCGTGAAGGACCATGTTGGTTATTAGTCTGACTTCTGACAGAAGGTATGTCATGGACCACTTAGCCAGCTGTGGTGCCACAATGGCCAGTCCCCAAAAGACATGGAGACCTCCTGGGAAGGTACATGTTAGTTAAATGTGGAGTCTTTGGAAAGGAGAGAGAGGCTGAGGAAATGTGCTGGCCCCAAGCCTCAGCACCCAGAAGACAGAGGTGCTGCATCAAAATAGAGGTTAAGTAATGGTAGATCCTAAAGTACTAATGAGGTCCCTCTTTCTTTTTCCTTGGTGTGGTTTCTTTTTTTTTTTTTTTTGACGGGTTTTCTGGGTAGTCCGGAACTAGCTGTGTAGCCTGGAACTTGGCTGTCCTGGAAACTAGCTCTGTAGACCAGGTTGGGCTTGAACTCATAAAGATCTGCCTGCCTCTGCCTCCTAAGTGCTAGAATTAAATGTGTATGCCACCACTGCCTGGCATGAACGTGTTTCTACGTAAGCCTGCTGGCCACTGGGTTACCTTAAAGAACTCTCTTCACTTCCTGGCTGTAAAATGGGAATGAAGCAGTATTCATGTCAGAGGGTAATCATGTGAATTATGTGACCCAATGTGTAGAAACTATTTGAGGAATGTTAGCTTGGGTGTCTTTTTTTTTTTTTAACCATAAAAGTTGCACTTCTAATTTAAAAAGAGGTTTTTACCCTATTGCCTCAAAACTTGAATATTTCTCAACAAGGTGGCTCGTTTCTTCTTCTGAATTGGCGAGATCTGACTTCCACTCTCCATCACTCCACTCCCTTTCCTTTGGCATTACAGTGTAATGAATGAACGGAAGGGCTTCTGTGGATGCTGGCCAGCGTTTGAAGACAGGCACGATGTGCTTGCCCTCCCTGCAGATAGGCAGATATGGGGAGTGGGCAGTGAGAGTCTATCACAGCTGGTACTGCCCCTCCCAGAGCTTCGCCTTCTGGGAAATACTGTACCATGGGCACCACTGTCCCTGAAACCGCAAGGCCATTACGAATCACAAACCCTACTGTCCTCGCCGATGTGTGTCTTTCTTCGGGAGGCCCAAGACAGCTGTTTAACAGGGCTGCTACTGTCTTCTGTGAGTTTCTTTTGCTCAGCAGGTTGTTTAACTGTTTAATAAACCGCCCTGCTGTTCTAGCAAGCTTAACTGAAAAACAGGGTGTTGTTTTGGTTAAATTAGTATATGGGCCACTTCCGGGAAAATGACACTCAGTATCATATCATAAGTAACATATATACATAATATATATTAGACATATTAAATTATACATATTATATGTAGTATATATGTACATTATATATGTGTGTATATATATATATATATATATATATATATGGCACATTAGTTAACACTCAGAACTATGCTGCCTTAGATAGAGATTGGCAAGTTATAAGCAACAACCAGAAACATTTAAAATTTGTCTTAACAAAAGAATTGAAGTTCTTTCTAGGTCCCAGGGTTTGTTCTCAGTCTTTAGAACTGCTAATCTTTGACTCCTAAAATAAATTAGCATGATTATCTTCATTTTATTTTTTTCATCATTTCATTATGTGCATGTGTGCATGGTCTCTATGTGTGTTGCCCTGGGGATCAAAATAGGGGTTGTGGATCTGTTGGGCCAATATTCTACCACTGAGCTATCCCCAACCCTTCAAGATCCCTTTGAGAAACAGAGAGATACTTTGCAATGTTCAGTTAGTGCACCTTAGAATTAATTTCTCTCTCTGTGAGTTTGAGGCTAGCCTGATCTACAATGCAAATTCTAGTACAGCCAGAGCTGTTACACAGAGAAATCCTGTCTTGAAAAACCAAACCAAACCAAAACTACTCTTTTTGTTTTGTAGTGCTAAGGTTGACTTGGGGCATTAGCGTGTGCTAATTAAGCTCTTCTCCTGAGTAGCGTCCTCAGCTACAGAATTAGGCTTCAAAGGTAGCCGTGGGACTATGTAGCTGGTGTTAGGTGTAGAAGCTCACTGTTTTGGCCCCCTCTGCACGTGGAACTAATTGAAAGGAAATTCATACCTGTTCAAACATGCTGTGTCTCGGTTTCTTATAGTCCAGCCTACAGACAGGCATGGTTAGAAGATGCATTTGGAAACTGTTTGCTTAATTTTCAGTCAAGGGTCTGGTTGGCTTTCTTGAGTTCAGGAAGGAAGAGGGTGCGCTCCCATTTCCCATCATCACACAAGTTCTGCAAAAGGACGGTTCTGAGGCCCTCTCTACTTGACAAGATTTTATCCGTTTACTCTTTTGTTCATTTATTTTATGCCTATGAATGTTTTGCCTGCCTGTGTGTCTGTGCACCATGTGCATGCAATGCCCACAGAAGCCAGGAGAACAGGAGAAGGTGTTGGATTTCCCAGGACTGGAGTTACAGAAGGTTGTAAACTGCCAAGTGGGTGCCGGGAATTGAACCTAGAAGAATAGCCAGTGCTCTTAACCACTGAGCTATCTCTCCAGTCCTGAATGTGTTGGTTTTAATTTTAGGCTTTCTACTAGTTGGTAAGGACTTTTAACTATTTTAACTTACAGAGGACAGTAGCTTATGTACTTGAGATTTCATTTGACTCTTCTTTAAAAAAAAAAAAAAAAACCTTTGTTTATTATTGTGTGTATGTGGCTGGGGGTATGTGCATATGTGAAAGAAAGCTCAGAGAACAATTTTGTGGAGTAGGTTATTTCACTTTCCATGTGGGTTCCAGGGATCAAATTCTGGTCATCGTGGCTGAGCTATCCTGGGTCGTCCTAGATCATCTAGGTATACACAGTATTATCACGGGATTCTTAAAAGTTAACAGGAGAGGCACACTTGAACAAGATAGCTGGACATCATTAGAACAGTGCCAGCGGCCACAGTTGGAAGGGACTAGTAGTCAAGGAATAGACATAGTCTCTAGAAGTTTTATTCAGCAAAGAAACGGGGACCCTATCCCAAGCCTTGGAAGGCAAATAGCCCTTGCTTACACCTTGACGTAGCGCTCATCTCCAGAGTGCCTAGGAAAGAAATATTTGTTTTAAGCCATTAAATGCATTGTAACTTGTTTGTGCAGCGATGGGAAGCTACTACAAAAGACTGCTCTCCCTCCCCCCCTTTTAATATTTGTTTCATTTTATACATATCTGCATTTGGCTTGCATGAATGTCTACACCATATGTGGGCCTGCCTGAAGCATATTAGATCCGCTAGAACTGGAGTTACGGAGGGTTGCGAGCTACTGTGTAAGAGGAATTGGACCCGGGTCCTCTGCAAGAACAAGAGGTGCTCTTAACTGCTGAGTCCTCTCCAGCCTTCAGCCTCCTCATTCAGCCTTGGGAAGGAGCCATAGCATCAGTCAGTATACATCATGGCAGCTGAAGATAGGCTCAGTGGAAAAGTATTTTCTTAGCATCCATTATGTTCAATCTCTAGTACTACAAAAATGCATAAGTAAAATAAATAAGTGATATTATCCTAGGAATTGTCCTGCCTTAAGAAATAAAATTGTTGGACATGGTGGCACATGCCTTTAAGCCTATCACTGAGAATGAGGCAGGACAGGTGGATGTCTGTGAGTTTGGGGTCAGCAAAACCACGTAGTGATTTTCAGGCAAGCTTGAGCTTCATAGTAATTCCCTGTATTTTTCAAGGCAGCTGTGAAAGCAGTTTTGCTAGAAGAGATTATCTTGAATGTAGATATAAAAGAATTTGCAAAACTTAAAAACCACAGAGACAGACCACTTTATTTTCAGTTATTTTCTGTGTGTGCACTTGTATTTGTGTGCACATGTTCATATGTGCAGGCACATGCAGTCGCACATGCTTATGTGCATGTGCTCCGTGGTTGGGGGGAGGGGAGTTACCAGAAGTCTCTGGTGCCTTCAATCACTATTCACCTTGTTTAGTGAGACAGGGTCTCTCTCTGAACCTGGCGCTCACCTATCTGGCTAGGTTCTCTTGGCCAGCCAGCCTAGGGATCCTTTTTGTCTCTTCTGCCTCCCTGGCACGGGGGTCACATGTGCCCGCTGCTGGGCATCAAATTCAGGTTCCCATGCTTTTGCAGCATGCACTCTGCTGACCTAGCCATCACTGCCACCCCTCCGTTTTCGGTTCTATCAAATACACCCTCCTTAAATCTGCAGTCCCTGTTAGTTTGGGGTACGTGTGTACACATGCACATAAGAGAGGAGGTGATGTGGGGAAAACTTCCTATAGGGGAAAGTTTGGGTCTGTCCTCTAAAACACTTTTGTAGAATTTTCTCAGCCTTCAGCTGTTTAGTCCAGGGACATCTTGCCCTGATTAGGAGTATAGAGCCCTGTGGGAATCCAATTAAGCAAGTCTTGGTTAATAGTTTGCTCCTTCCTGCCGCTAACTCTAGGGTTAGATTTCCTTTACTGTAACAAAATGCATAGTTGTAATCAGTTTAACAGGAACAGAGGTTTGCTTTGGCTCCCCCTTTGGGAGGTTTCTTTTTGTGAGGCCCCATTGCTTTGGGCTGGCGTTGACCTGTGGTAGAGCCAGCCACTCATTTCACAGCCAGGAAGCAGAGGAGGGATGAGGTGGCTCTGCTGTCTTTACCACCCCTTCCAGGTCCTCCTGACAGTAACTTCAAGGGCTCCTCACTTGAGCCTGTCTCGTGAAACTCCCACTGGCTTGCCTGGAGCACCTCTGGGAACCAAGCCTTTAAAACCGGGACCTTTGGGAAACATTCAGCATTCACCACCATTGTGTTTTTCATAGCAGAATGAGGCCGTCTTTAGACATAGAAGTGGTCAAGAAACTAGCTCTCATAGCCGTTGGATGGGTGCCTGTTCTGTCTCTCAACCATCATTAATTATCTAAAAGACTGATGCTGTCGCTTTTTGTTGAGACAGCGTCTTACTCTGCAGCCCAGGAGCCTGGAACTCACTATGTGTACTGGGCTAGTGTACTGGAATTAAAGACATGCCCCAGCTGGGCACCTCTTGATAACTTGAATTTTATTATTCCTTCTGAATGAACTGCTGCAATCGGTTGTGTCCTGACTTGGCAAAAGCCAGGCCCTAGGTCAGTACAGTGACTGCCCTGTGGGGGAAACACAGAACTCTGTGCTGATCAGTGGAAATAAACCTTGAGCCAGCCACCATAGCCACACATGATTCCCGTGTTCCAACAGCCACATTCTGAAAAGTAAAGGGAAGGTAGTGAAATTAATCTTAACAATATTTTATATAACCTGGTATGTCAAAATATAATATTATCCATTAGATGATGTGAGAGGTTTGGTGTTTGTTTGTTTGTTTTACATTTTTCCTAACTCTTTTGTAGTCTGGTATATATGCTGCACTCACAGCTGACGATCAAGTACTCGGTATTAACCTGGGTCCAACAGCCGCTGTACTGTGCAGGGTAGCTGAATCCAGCTTACCTTAGGGAACCTGCCTGCATCTGCAGATAATCTAAGTACCTGTTGTCTTGGTCTCTTTTATGTTGCCAAACAAAACACCGGGGACCCAAGCACTTCAGGAGAGCTTTTCAGCTCACAGCTGTGGAGGGCCACGAGGGTAGAGCATCCTCCAGAGTGACAGACAGGTGGTAAGGCAGAAGAGATGGATCAGGGGGTGGCCTTCCTACAGCAGCTTGCATGCTGCTCTCTTGAGGACTAACCCATTCCCAGGAATGGACCCATTACCTCATTCCTCTAGGAACTAGGAGTGCCATCTCTTAAAGATTCAGCTATGTCCAACACTCCTGCACTAGAGATCAGTACGACATGGTCTGACCCCTGAGCAATCGCCCTCTGATGCCTTTGAATATTCCTGTCTCTCCCCCTCCTTCCCTTCTTTGAGTCAAGATCTCATTATGTGGCCCAGGGTGGCCTTGGACATGAACTGTTTGTGTCTTAGTCTCCCAAGTACTGGGGTTTAGGTATTTGCCACCACATCTGATGGGATATTGTATTTTTATTCAATTAAATCAGTGAGTATCACAGAATAGTTCTGGCTTCTTGTTAATGTGAGTGACTAGCCAAATGTACTACGAAATGACCCCACAGGACACAACCATAAAAGTCCCTCAGCTCACCTGGCTGTTGACCGTCACCCTGTCCTTTCCCTGTTTATGTTTATAGTGTTGTCCTCTTGTCTAGGTGCCTATTATGACAGTTTGGGAAGCATAGCCACAGTAAAGTCTGTAGCAAAGGAATCATTATTTGATATTAAATATTAGTCTACCTGGAAGTGATCGGATCGGGATGCAAAATGTGGCGCAGTGGGGCTTGAGAGGGTAGGGGTAGGGGGAACTAAGGATTGCACAGCGAAATGTCCCCTAGTTCTGGATCAGCCACTGCTCTAAGAAGGCAGCTCTCACGAGTGACTGCCTTGGATTTCATAAATGCTTGGAGTGCAGTGACTAGTGCAGTCTTCCTTAGTTCCTTCTAAAGTTGATGTGTTATATGCCATCATTTGAGTACTTGCTGGGTACCAGACCCCCCCCCCCACACACACACACAACACACATACCCCAACACACACACTATAGTGTGACTTTCTATATGCTAAGCTAGTGCTCTACCACTGAGCTGTATCCACAGTCATTTTAATTTTTAAGGTTCTCACTTGGTGGCCCAGGTGGCTGGTCTTCGTGTCTCAGTGCTGGTATCGCAGGCACATCATGCCCAGCTCTAGGCATTTTTCTCCATCCCGGGATGCCACAGTGAACATGAGTCAAGATTTCTCCTCGAATGCAGAGTCTGTGTGTGTGTGTCTCGAGAAGCCAGGTTCCTGGAGGGACTGACAGGCTGATAAGCAACTGAAGTTGATAAGAAAATCCACTTACCATTGGACCAGTTCTCTGAAGGAAGTAGAGAGTGGTTGCGAGGCCTGCTCCTGCAGCAGGGCAGGTTTACCAGAGAGGTCAGGTGTGCACTGCTGTGACACGGACAAGTTCAAGGCTCAGCAGAGGGCACTGTGCACACCAGCCTGTGGGATAGGGCAGGAAATGCAAGGGATGGGAAACCAGTATGGCTGTAGCATGTGAGCAGTGGGAGGAGAGACAGAGACAGAAACTGGGAGAGACAGAGAGAGACAGCAAGGGAGGAAGCTGGCCAGCAGGGCCTGGAGGATAGGCCTTGTCATATTTTTCTGAGAAGTATGATTATTATTCCAAATGCCATTAGAAAGCAGCATAAAGTAAATAAGGGAGAAGGAATGATTGACTTATATTTGTGGCTTATCCCTCTAGCTTTTGGCAGAGAGTGGCAAGAGCTTCTTATGAAGCAATTGTAGCCTTCTGTGAGAAGGTGATGCGGGCTTGGAGTAGGGGGTGGTATTGGAGATGGAAAATGGCACATGAGTTTGAGACTGAAAGGTGCGTGGGTGGAGAGGATAAGCATGAAGTAGGAGGAGAACGTTTGGTGGGTGGGAGGGCTGTACTGTCTGGCTTTACTGTTTGGTAATTGGCTAGTTTTAGTTGAACATTAGTGATCACAGTGGAGACAGATGTCAGTTGTGACTGAGCCTTGCTTTTAGGGGCTGTCAACACAGGAGTGGCTTGAAGGTTGTAAGAATCATATGGGGAGATTTTGTGAGTAGGGAACTCCTGAGGCGTAGCAAAGTGAGTAGATCAGGGTGAACACACGGCGTCACCAACAAGGCAAGGGCCATACCGCAAGTGCAGTTGACTGTTGAAGAGAGGGTGGAGCAATCGGCTGTGTTGTAAGTTGTTGGGGAGTTGAGTAAGATGAGAACACTGGGTTTAGCAATGCGCGTGATGGGTAATGGTAATCGTAGAGTGATTGCGGAGGAAGGATTCGGGGCACAGCTGCCTTCGCCTCCAGAGCGTGCAACGGGAAACCTCTCTTTCAGTCTTCCCGGGATGAGCTGCGGATGCTCCTGTGGCAGAGCTCCTGCAGGACCTGGCTGTACCCTCTCCCTCTATTCTAATGCACTCCTACCAGCCACCCGCCCCTGGTTGCCTCTGCCTTGGCTAGACTTCACTCTCTCCCCATCTCTTTTTAAGTTGTTTCATTTGCATCCTGCACCTGTGTTGGAATTTTATCGAAACCCTATGGAAACGTATTTACCCGTTTCAAAAACCTCACCTCCTCCCTTCTGTGTCCTGTGAGTAAGGTTATGCCTTAACTCACTCTCCACAATTCTTTTATTTATTTATTGTTCTTATCAGAATCTTGCCTCATAGCCCAGGCTGGCCTTCACCTCTAAAGTGCTGAGGTTGCATATGTGAGCCACCACAACCAAAACTACCATTTTTCTTTTTTTTAAACAGGGCCTCTTGTAGCTCAGACTTTAAACTCTTGATCCTGCTGACTCTACCTCTTTAATGCTAAGATTAAAGCATCATCCACCACCACACACAACTAGCTTCACCTTCTCCGAAGGGTTTGTGTTTCCCAGTACACTCTGAGTCCAAGAAGGTTTGTGGGTAGGAGACGAGCATAGCAGCTCACCTTCCTCCTTTTGGAAAGCTCCTTTGTTTTTATTTTCTCCTTTGGCTGTTACCTTTCTCACCGTTGATGTGTGGAGTATTTGGGTTTTATTTTGTTTTTTTCCCTTTCAGTCCAGTCACTTTGGTTTTTCTCTTCATTATCCTCCTGTTGTGGGGCCCCAATTACACTAGTTGCCATGGAGACAGTAACGTACACTAAGTGGATATTCCCTTAGACAGAGAGACAGAAGCAGCAGGGGGTAAGCTTTGTTCTTCTGCAAATGTTTCCTAGTAACAGAAAAAATTATACAGACCATGATATAGAAACCGCTGTGTGAGATCTACTTATTTCTTAACAAAGATTGCTCTTCTTTTTCTTTTTTTTTTAAGATTATTTTTTGTTTTATGTGCTTGAGCATATGTGTCATGTAGTCACTTGGAAACCAGAAGAGGGCATCAGATGTATGGAACTGGTTGTGAGCCACCATGTGGGTACTGGGAACCAAAGTCCAGTCCTTTTTCAAGAACAGCTCTTAGCCACAGAGCCATCTCTCCAGCCCCCCCGCCCCCAAGATTGACCTTCTTAAAGAAAGTATTGATTGTTTGTTTGATGCATGGTCTTACTATGCAGCCCAGGTTGCCCTCAAACTTGTAGCAATCTTCTTGTTTCAACTTCTGAGTGCAGGGTTCCTGACCGAGTCACCACACCCAACAAGAAAGTATTAAAGATTTTGGTCTTATTGGAGGTTGAATTCCTTGTTTAACTCTGAGCTGTGGCTTCTTTGTTCCCTTTATTTCATAAAAACGTCCCTTTGGACAAAATCTTTTGAGTATCATACTTTAAGATTTGTTTCTTCAGAGGTTTATTTAAAAGGTAAATTTTACTGAGGGAGGCACTTGAGATGATTCCATATGGTTTCTATGCTATGAAATCTTGACATTGTCTGTATTATGGAAAATCAAGTCCCATATTGTCCAGACCTGCTACTAATTAGGAATCTTTTATTCACTCTAAAACTGGCCTGGTTTGGTCATCCATAATTAAGAACACATACACATGGATTTTAATTTTTTTTCCCCAAGACAAGGTTTCTCTATTCAAGGCTGGCCTTGAACTCACAGTGATCCACCTGCCTCTGCCTTCCTGAGTGCTGGGATTAAAGGCATGTGCCACCATTCCCAGCTGCTAATTTTTTTTTTCAACTGAATGTATTGACTTTTATTAGATGTCTTCATATTGGAGGAAGATTTGTTTTATTTTAGAATAAGCTAGTTGAAATGATTTCTCATTTTGATGGCAGCCTCCAATTTCCTCGTGTTAGAGTCCACATAAAGTCTAAGGAGATAACGGAACCCACATGCTGTGTGGAAACCCCCCCCCCAAATAATATAAAGAAATGACAAATAATAAATAAATAAATGAAGAATTTTAAATTGAACCAATGAGTGTCTTTAGAAGGGGTCAGATTGGGAGAGCACCACCCTTGGGAAGGGGTTAATTATTATGGATGCATGGATTACTCAGGGAGGGTATAGTTATAAAAGACTCCCTTGTAGAATGCTTGCACCCTACTTACCGTGCCATGACCTAACCAGGTGTAGTTGCCTGGCCTTGAACTTTGCATCTTTCAGAACCTTAAAGTAAGTAAACCTCTTATTCTTATAAACTACACAGTTTCAAGTATTCTCGCACAGCAATAGAATTTGAACTAAAACACCCCCATTAACAACACAAAGTCTATTAGAACGCCTTAGTTTTGATGGTGTAAAAATAGGCTTTGTATTTAAGACAGTGTTTTTTGATCTTCTGCTGGACTTTCAATATCTGAAGCAGAGACTGAGTCTAGGTGATACAGCATTAAAAGGTGGTACTTACCGTGGTCCAACAAAACAACTTCATGAGGCTGGATGGGGTGGGAAAGACTAGAAGGAGAGTTAGTCTAATGTCATTATGTTTCAGCGCAAAAACTAAGATTAGTGGAGAAGGTAGGTTTTAACTAATTTGGTGTTGTTTTCAGAGTGTCCCTGTAGTGGTCAGGATTGGGAACATGATGACCATCCAGGGTGCAAAGTTTATTCTGTAGCCTGAAGACTTAGTGTATGGGAAGTCTGAGTAATTAATTTGTAGATGCTTCTAATACTTCCACAGTGCATCATGAAAAAGATTGTGACAGAGTGCCTCTACATGGAGATAAAGAGAAAAATGTGAATTTCCACTTGTGTGTTTCCTCCTCCTGGGATTTCTTTCGTTGCCCTTTATCAGGGAGCAAAGGAGGATAATGATGCTCTATGCAGAAGGATGCCTGCTCCTGAATGGTTTGATTGGACAGAGGAAGGCAGTGTATGACATCAGTCACTGAGCTCCACTTTGATCTCTTCTCTGTCTTTTGCACAGATGGTTGAGCCCTGCACTGCTTTCCTTTGGTGGCCAGAGATTATACCAAGCTGAATTTTGGTTTCCTTCTTTCTCTTTTTGCAGGGATAGTGGTGGGTTTTTTGTGTGTACCTTGGCTCTTTTGGAGCTCACTGTGTAGTCCAGGTGGGCCTCAAATGCACAGATCCACCTACCTGTGTTTCTGGAGTGCTGAGCCATCATGTCAGGGTTGGATTTTATCTTTTAAGTGACATGTGTGAGATGACTCACTTGAGAAACTCATGCCCACTCTAGGGTATCTACTACTGTCCTCTTCCATAAAGCACCACCTCCATCTCAGTTTGCATGCTTTAGCCTTTATTAAAATCTATTAGTAAACTTCATTTTTCCATCATAAAAGAAAGAACCTCTCGAGACTTTCACTAAAATGTTACAAATGTCGCAGGGTTGAACACATACTCAAGTGACTAATTAACGGTGTTTGGCGTTCTAAGACTCATTTAATAGTTTCAATATGAAGCTTAAAAGAAACGCCTTTAAAGTAACCGTTTGTCCTCAGAAATATTTCCATTTAAAAGAGAGTATCTGTAAAAAGAACCCAGCCAGACCCTATTTAATATATCCAGGATTTAACAAATAGAGCTGTTGGGTGTGCCTTCCCCATTAATTTAAAAACTCTTCAGTGTTGCCTGTAGTTTCTCAACACTGGGTTTGGAAGCAGAAGTGGAAAGAAGTGTGGTGTCAGCTGAGAGTTGCCATAGATACCCTTGTCAACACTTGCTGTTAGCCCAGGATGTCATGGCAACAGGAGATTGGCAGTGGAGCCCTGAGGTCAGCCTCCATCTGAGGGGTGACTTGTACCTGAGAAGGCTCTGTGGTCTGTCCTGTGGGTTAGGACTGAAGCGTTAACTCACTGTACAGTTATAAAGGGCATTCGGGGTAGGCAGCCACGTTCCATGTGTAATTTGTTGCTTTGAATGTGGTTCCTAGAAGCCACGAGAAAGATCTTTCAGGATGAATTGTTTGCTTTTGAAACTACAGTGTAGGACTTGAAAGGAATTTTGGAAACCACTGAGAAATATCTTTGGGTACATGGCTGCTATTTCTGTAGATACGTTTCTGTCTGATGGTCGAGTACATGGCATGCGGACTATCCGTCTAGAAGGAATATAGGTGGTCAATTTTTGAGAGGTCGTTAAAATACCTAAGAGTTTGTCTCATTGCAGGAATGGGGAGTGTGTAACCAAAGTGGTTATACATAAAGAAGTGCTTTAAAAAAGTGAGTGCCTAGTCTTCTGAAGACGTGATTCTTCAACACTGAAAGGAAACAAATGAACAAACAAAGGACATCACTGGAAATAGTGCATGTCTCATTGGAACCTGTCTGTCTCAAAGGCAGGTGAAGTCCTCATCCTTATTGTGGCTCTTGATTTGTATGGCCATAGGTCTGGTCTTGTTATCTGAGTTAGGGTCAGAGCTTAAGCCCTCCTAAGCTTGATTTAAGAGGCTCTGTCACCCTCCCTCAGTCAGTGCCAGTTACCCTGAATAATAGTGAAGAGAAGAGGAAGGTGTATTCTGTGTGGCCATTTTGGGGAGAAGAATAAATGAAGAGGTCCAGTAGATCCTGCCCCCTACCCCAACTCCATGTTGACTTGCGGCTTGGATTTAAATAGGAGACAGGGAACATGTAGAGCTCAGCAGCCCAGGGCCTTGCCTGCCCTCCTCACCCTGTGCCTCTGCAAGGTCCTTCTAGGAGCTGTCAGAGGCTGTGTAATCTCCTTCCAGGAGGCAAGTTCCTGCTCTGGCTGGCACCATCCTGAGCCTTTCTTCCTCTCAGCATGAGATTCCCAGGGAAATTCCAGTTTCTCAGAGACCATTGTTTCAACCATCTGAGCCCCAGCAGGAGGGGCGCGGTGTCTCCTGAACATATCTACCCCCAGCTAGGATCGTTACTGTTTGAGCAACTTCACGTCATCAGGCTTGGCTTAGCGGCAAGCACCTGTTGAGGCTTAGCGGCAAGCACCTGTTGAGCCAAGTCACCGCCCTTGCAAGAATGTTCTTACTAGAGGTTTCGGAATGTAGCCCAGTAGCCCAGGGTTAGACACTTGCCTCATGTGAGCGGGCCCTGGGTTCAATACCCGGTACTCCCCACACAAACATATACCCCCCCCCCCCAAGCAACCAAACAAAACCCTAAAATAAGCAAACAGAAAAAACATTCTTATCAGGTAGATAATTAGATTTATTTTATGTATAAATGTTTCGGCTGCACGTGTGTCTATGTGCCATGGGTGTGCTCAGTGCCCATGGAGGTCGGAAGAAGGCATTCCAGCCTCTGAGTTTACCTATGATTGTAAATCATGTGGGTGCTGGGAACGGAACCAGGATCCTCTGCAACAGCCGCCAGTGTTCTTAACCACTGAGCCGTCTCTCCAGCCTTCATATTGTACATTTAAGCCTTCTGCTAGTTATGTGTTTTGGAAGGAAAATGAATTCCTTTAGTGTGTGAACTGTCTTTTCTTAACTGTCCCTTTTCAGGCAGGTTTCATAGGTTAATGAAATCCAGCTCATCCAGTATATGCTTTGTTTATGCTTTTGATGTTATCTAAAATCCTACTGCCAAATACATGCTCACAAATGTTCTCGGTGTCTGCTGTGTCAGCACCTATATGCTTTTGGAATGTTATGCCCAGTCACTGAGGCATAGCTTGTTAGAGTGTCTATAGTATGAGAAACAGGGCTTTCAAGATAAGACTAATTCTTGGAGGGAATATGTCATTTCTGCAGATTTCCTTGAGTTCCTTCAACAGATGTTTCTAGACTGCAAGGTTGTGTTTTCATGGGCACAATGTGCTCCCATCACTCTCCCATGTACCCAAGAGCAGGGCTGCCCAGGACTTTGCAGGGATGAGGGTTCCATAGTTCTGCAGCCCTAGTGGCCATTGGGCACTTGAATATGGCCAGTGGAGGCTAAGGACGTGAATTAAGTTTCAGTGAATTTCAACTTAAGCAGCCTCGTGTAGCTTCTAGCTGCTGCAGTAAGCAGAACAGCAGCAGAGGGTTAGAAAGACAGATTAGAAACACCCCCTGTCCACTCTGCCCACCTGTCTCCCTCAGCACATCCCTGGTGAGCCTCTTTTATGTATCAGATACAGTCCTGGGTACAGACTGGGAAACCAAGACTGAAGTAAACTGAGCTTACTGAGGCCTTCAGAATTCAAGGGGCTTGAAATCAAGTCACAGAGAGAGACCAGGTCACCTGCCGGTAATAAAATACTCTTAGCCCATGCCATCTTCCCCAGGACGCCTCTTTACCTTTATCTTTCCGCATTCACCATGAGAAGGTAGCTCACCAACTAGTATGTTAGTCACCAAAGTGTCATGACAAGTATAGACTGTGAGGGCATACGTACAGTGTTGGCATGTGTGAGCCCCTTGGTCCAGTCCTTAGCACCACAGAAGGGGAAATGGGGAGAGGGCATAGGAACAAATCGTGTGCCTTTGCTGGAAAGAAAGCACATGCACATATTTCTTTGCTTGTTTGGAACTGTGGTCATTTACTATCTGCAAACCTTAAGCTAAGATGACCAAGGGTCTTCTCTACTTCATCCTATGGCAAGTGTTAGACACTTCAGAGACGTGAAATGAAGCCTTGGGACATCTGGCAAAATCTCGCGCTTCTCCTAAAGGTGTCTTTATTAGCAGATGAAGATTATTGGAAACTAATATTCTTGGTGTCACACCAAATAACACCCAAGCAAAGCAAAGTAACCCAGCAAGGCAATTTCATTTTGTAAAAAGGGTGCGGCCACTACCCTGTCTGGGTTAGCAAGCACGTGGCATGTGGGGGAGGGGAATTCACTTAATTTTTATTTTTATGTAGGTGGTGACTAATAGGTTTCCTCCCCCGACGAAGTGAGCCAGTTTAAGCCGAATTAAAAGTTTAAAGGCATTTAGCTCATTGGAAAAATATAAAAGAGGGCTTATTTGGGGTAGCCCTTGGCCAGGTTCACTCGTCTCAGAGAACAAGGCCAGGGAAATCGCCATGCAGACGGGGAGAAAGAGTTGGCAGGAACAGAGAGAGAGCCTGGGCAGAGAAGAGAAATGCAGGGAGAGAGCGAGCTGGGGGCTGGGGGGCAGGCAACTCCTTTTACCTGAAGCACACACCTGGCACAGCTGACATAAGCAGCTGTGAGGTCCCTGAGAGGCCAGTGGAATTGTCTCCATATTAACAGGGTTAGGGTTAAGGGTGTTCAACAGTGACTGTGTCTCATCTGATGCTGTGGGCCAATTCTTAATCTATGCAAAGGAAACGAACAAGAGGGGGAAGGCTGGGCTGCTCTGGTTCAACTTGTCCTGAGGATGCAGCAGGGTCCTTTATGCTAACACTAGCTTTCTCAGGCAGGCGGGGTTAAACATATATATGTATATATATGGAGAGAGAGAGATAGGGAAAGGGAGGTTTTACAAGGTGGGAGATTTACGGAATATTGATCTTTGGTGGATGAGCCACATTTGATTAACTTTTTTTCTCACAAGATGACATCCAAGATGACTAAAGTCTGTTCACTAATCATGATAGTCATGTAATAAATAGGTCTGGCAGAAATGAAGTAAGGAGACCTTGTGTCTCAATACGATTATCAGACTACTGAAATAATTGGCCCAAAGAAATGAGATTTCCCCAAGAATCTCTATGCTAGGGGAAGGCCCCAGCGCGAGGAGGAATTTACCACCTGAAAAGACATTTCACCCAGCTCTATCAACTTCCGAGACCACCTCATAGAATGATACTGAAGTCAAAAGATAAGGGGTCAAGTCACACCTTGACTTCCTAGATTTGCAAATCCTTGACCGTCTGTTTAAACCTCAACCTACCTTTAGGACATAAAAGACATATTTGGGGACTTCGCTGCTTCTCTTTGTTCCTCTTCCCAATGTGGCCTTGTTGAAGAAATCTTGTTCTCCTTTGTACTATTTTAGAGATGATTTTGAAAACTCTAACCTATTGTTCTTGTGAATGTGTGCATGCCTGCATGAGTTCATGAGTGTGTGCTTGCGTGAGTTAACGGCCATGATGGGCGTTCTGGGTCCTCCAGAGGCCAGAGGGTGGGTAGGTCCTGGTCCTGGGGCTGCAGGCAGTTGTGAGCTGCTTGGAGTGAGTGCTGGGAACGGTCCAGATCCTCTACGAGAGCAGAAATAAGCTCCTTTAACCACTGAGCCATCGCTCCAGCCCCTCTGCGTTCTGATTTTAATTTAACTATTTTAATTGGCTTACTGAGGGCAAATTACAAGTTGTAACCCTCAGGTTAGATAACAGCCTCAAACTTTCCCGAGTCCTGAGACCTAAGAGACAGGCCCAGCTACCTATGACTGAGGAGCTCAAGGCAAATAAAAACATGTCTGGTTTATGATGTTTCGTGACAGCCCAGTCGTGTCCAGTTTCCACTGTGACTGCACACTGGAGCTAGTGTGGACCTCAGCTCTGCCAGTAGGTCCTCCCTTCACATCCGGCCTGTCCACACCCACTCGTGCTCACAGGCTTCTGAGTGCTTTGTGCCCTCTTCCCTTCTCTTACTCAAGATTCAGTTGCAAAAACTTCTGATACCCTTACCTCACTTCTGTTTTTCTTCTTCCCCCCTTTTCCCCCCTCAGTTATCCCTGGTGTTTTAAATTTTATTTCCATCTGGACAGCAAATAACTCTGAGCTTCCGAGAGCTCAACTTCTCAACTTCCATTTTATTCCCTCACACACATCCTTCCTCCAGAACTTAGGATGTGGAAGGGTTTTTCTGTGTGAAATAATTTTGTGTAACCCTGCCACGGCGCAGTTTGTTTTGGGATTCCTCTGAAGGAATGTTGGAGTCTCACAGGGCATAGATGTCTGAGATGGATGTCGAAGAAGCCATGCTAATGCTGTCATTTACAGGACAGGCTGTGAGAACAAAACCCGAAACAAAACAGCTTCTCCCAAAGAAGGAAACAGCTGTCACTACCACTACGGGGAAGGCCAGAGCAAGAGACACCTCAGAAACCTTGCAGGGGTAAACAACAGAACAGCGCTGGGACCAAGGCGCGTGTGACTCCAGGAGAGGATTGCCAACCAAGTCCTTGTAGCAGATCTGGGCAGGAAGGCGCCACCCTGCACCCCCCCTCCCGGCTCTTATCTTCTTGAAGGACTGAATTCAGTTCGGTCAAGAGGCAGTTTAACAGAAATTTGTTTAGTAAAGGGGTGATCAAGTTAGTATAGCCAAGCAGAGCCTTCTAAGGACAGGACAGCAGCCCTGTGAGTTCTTCATAAGGATTTTAAAGTTTTATGAATATATATGAGGTGAGTGTTAGGGCACCCAGGCCTTTAGGCCCTAAGCGCACAAGCTACTGGGAAGTCCTGCAAACCAGACTCCTGCTGTGGGGGGTCGAGACAACCTGAATTTCAGTCGCAGTCCTTCCTCTTGTTTGGTCAGCTCAGCTACCTCATACCCAGCGGCTAGCCCTCTCATTTGTCTTCCTCTGTGCTCCCAACCTCCCTGTTTTAGCCTCAGCATCTTAGCATTTATTTTATTTAAACATTACTTTTTGCTGTAATTTAATTGCCAGCAAGAGAGACCTCCATAGTGGCTGGGAACTCAGACTCCTCTCTCTTGGATTGGCAGCACAGTGTCAATCCTGCAGGGATGCTTAGAGCAGCCGTTTGTCGAACCCAGAGAGTTCCATAATGCTACCAGATCCCGTGGTCTGAGAGTCCACACAGTGACTGTCATCTCTCAGTCCCTCGCTAAAGGAACCTTCATACAGTAGCAGAGGGGGCCTTTACACAGTAGCTGCTATGGAATAAGCCCCACCTACAGGATAAGTTTCTCTCCCTCTCTTTCTCTCTCTAGTGACAGAGTTTCTCTATGTAGCCTTGGCTGTCAGGCTGGCCTCAAACACCTGGTCTGTCTTGATTTTTAAAGGGAGAGCTATGCAGCTCAGACTGGCTGTGATTTCACTAGGTAGCAAGGGGTTGGCCTTCAAGCTTGAACTCCTGGTCTTTCTGCCTGCACCTTCCATTTGGTAGGATCCCAGGTATGTGTCGCTGTGCCCGGTTTCACTTCTGTTTTCAAAGACGGTATTTATTTTTCTTTAAATAAGAGTAGTTATCATGGTAAATATGTGGATGGTACTTTAAATCTCTCAACTATGTAATTAAGCTATATTTAATCAGAGTGGTGGGCCACCTTACTGCTTGGTGGTGTGGCCACAAGTGGCATCTTGCTCAGAAGAAAACTTTTAATAAACCAGGGCTGAGTAATTTTATTTCTTCATGAACACCCACCCCCTAATATGTAGTGAAAACAAGGAAAAATGAGGCTTACTGTTCTGTCCTCACCGTATGATGATTAGTTATGCTGATTGTAAGTAACTTTTTGTAGAGACTTGTTTTGTAGCTGATATTTGGAAATCTGCCTTGAAGGCTTATGGGTGATCTTTCTTCTCTTTTTCTTCTGCAGACATGTCTCTTTTTCTTTTTAATGATGATAGCAACATTTGCTATAAATCTGTTTTCTTTGTAGTCATCTTTCTATTTACATATGGAACTTTAAAGAGACAGGATGGAGGCCTGGGGGAGTGGCTCAGTGGTTAAGCACTCTTGAGTACAAAGACCCAAGCACCCATGTCATGGCTCACAACTATCTATAATCCCAAGGGAATCCAGAGTCCTCTGCTGATCACTGCAGGCACCAGGCACACATGTGGTGAACATACATACATACATGCAGGCAAAGCACTCATACATATAACGTAAAATAACTGAAACTAAAGCAGGAAAAAGAAGTGGGATGTAAGGAGATCCCTATTGTTCTGTAGCCATGAGTATGCCATGAGCCTCTAACTGATTGCAATGGTGTTTAATTATTCTAGTTTACTTGCCACAACTGAAGCAGTTTCTTAGCTATCATGCACTTAAGTTTTTAGTTTTTCACTGTCAATAATAATTTCCTAGCTAATATGTTCAGCTAAATTTTGCTCATATTTGTATTATTTTATTTTACAGCTGAATCACAGTTTGATAATTTGGGTTTTTTTTGAAAAGGCTAATTATTAAGCAAAAATAGTAATTTTAAAATTTGAGTTTCTTTGCTCACCGGTCAGATTAAATATTTTCTTAAGTTCCAGTATTGAAATATAGGTTTTTTTTTTCTTTTGCAAAGATTTACAAGTAGTTTAATTTTCATTGTTATAATATGGGACATTCTTATGGCTTCTAAAATTTTTTTTTTTTTTTTCCCTCTGAAGGGTCTAGAAGTTCAGACATACCGATGAAGACTTTGTGTCATGGAGGGTAAAGCCAGATTGAGCCAGGGAAGTTGCACAGATGCTGTAGAAAACAGGGATTGTAATCTCTCCTTAAACCTCTCTGGGCTTTAAAAATGAAGAGATGAGTGGCCTCCTGTTTCTGGTTCAGACACAGTCTATATTGGGAAGAGGGAAGTACAGGGTGGCCTTTCAAGATATTTTAAATTTCAGCGTCTATAATTAGGAAACACTGTGTGAGTTCCTTTTGCAGTTTGACCCTGATCACACCCATCTGTATTAGCTGTATTAGCATCGAATTCCTTTCTCCTCTTTCCTTTTTTCTTGTCTTTTCTTTAAAAAATAAAAATGAAAATGAAAAGGTTTCACTATGTAGACCAGGCTGGCCTTGAACTCTGGTTGCTGGGATTAAAGAGGGGCACACTTTGCACATCACTACCCCCCTTTGCTATCTACCTGTAGGTGTATCCGCACACTCAGCTTCTGAAAGTCTTACTTGCAGAGCCAGTTCCAAACAGTAAAGTGATGTCATCTCTCCCCTTACACTAATGTCTCAGTGACTTCTGATCTTCCTTTCAAGGAGTTGACTTGTGACACTTTTTCTTTGTTTTATTGAGAAAGGGACTCCCTGTGTGGCCCAATCTAGCTCATGAATGCCCTTGCCTTGGTGCCTCAGGGGCTGGGGTTGCAAGCATGTGCCACCAAGCCCATTTTTTTTCTTTCTTTCTTTTTTTTATTAATTTTTAAAGATTTATTTATTTATTGTGTGTACAATATTCTGCCTGCATGTACACCTGCATACCAGAAGAGGGCACCAGATCTCATTATAGATGGTTGTGAGCCATCATGTGGTTGCTGGGAATTGAACTCAGGGCCTTTGGAAGAGCAGCTGGTGCTCTTAACCTCTGAGCCATCTCTCCAGACCCAAGCCCATTTTTTTTTTTAACACGTGGCTCTTAGCATGAGTTAGTCAGCGAATATTTACATACAACCATCAACCCTGCTAAACCTTGCATGTAAAAGGCACTTAGAAGCCTAACAGTAACTCTTCCCTCATGGAGCTTACAGTCCCACAGAAAGGAAATAAAGAAATCTTGTCTACTTAATCTGACTACATAATTGCTATTAGCGATCTACACTGACTGAGAAGAAAATGCAGAGTAGGGTCGAATAAGTGCAAGGGGGTCCCAGAAGGCCTCTTTAAGGAACTAAAGTTTGTCCAGGGATGTCCAAGTTTAATCTTGAATGTCATTCCCATTGCAGATCGCTGCTGCACATTGTGCCTGTGAACTGCAAGTCTGCTCTCTATAGCAATGCTTACCATCAACAGCATTTGAAAATAACCAGGAGAGGGTTGAGATGTTCATGACCCCCCCTCCCTCCCCGCACACACACGGCGAGGGATGCAGTGGTGGGTAATAAATAAGGTGACAGGGATTCTGGATAGCCTGATTGGGCTTATCATTGCATACTGCGTATTGAAATGCCATGTTGTATAGAAAAAATACATACAGTCATTATGTTGCAGTTAAGTAGATTAACAGCATTTCACCTTAAGGAAAAAAAAAAAACCTAAAAAGCTTCCAGAACAGTATGCTTACCTACGTAAAATGGAAAAGGTTGACAAGCTAGGATTTGGGCTTATTCCCAACTATGTGCAGAAGTAACGCGGGTTCAACACATCGTGGTGTCCGTATATAGTATGGGGTGTCTGGGGAAAGACAAGCCCTGGCTTAGCTAGGGTTTCTATTGCTGAAAGGATTTCTTTCAGCTTTCAACTTTGAGGTCACACTGCATTGCTGAGGGAAGTCAGGAGAGGAACTCAAACCCGGAAGGATCTTGGAGGCAGGAGCTGACGCAGAGGCCATGGAGGAGTGTCGCCTACTGGCCTGTCCATCATGGCTTCCTCAGCCTGCTTTCTTATAGGACCCAGGATTACCAGCCCAGGGGTGGCACTGCCCATATCCATCACCAGTTTTTGAACACGCACCACAGATTTGCCCACAGATCAATGTGGTGGGCCTATTTCCTCATTTCAAAATTACTCTAGCTTGGGTCAGACTGACATAAAAACCAGGCAGTACAGTTGAGATTAGCTGAGATTGTTTTTCCTCTGATGATTAGTCTGTTACAGAAAATCCACCTCTTGTCTGATTTTCAGTAAAGTATGTTTTAACCGCAAGAGCTTAGAGCCCAAGCAACCATGACAAGTAGTAATATGCTTCCGGGTTACTCAATCCCTTGAGATGTTCCTCTGCCACAGAGTGACTATGAGAGCCATTCGACCTGGGTACAGAAGCACCCCACCTCAGTGAGGCATGGTATATTTTTCCATGGCTGCATTTCAGCCATCTCCTGTTGCTCTGGCTGTACAGGAACTATGGGAATGGAGTGGAGGGTGTGCAGGGCTCTCTGTTTAGTGCCGACTGTGAGATGGTCTTGGCTTCTCGTTCACCAAAATGAAAACGATGATGGCATCTTAACACCCATGCCCTGGCCTTCACTGTTGCTCGTACCTCTGGTTGTGTGGGGATCTTCAGGAACATGTTGAGCCCGAGTGTAAACCGGACTCCTGGAGGGTGTAGAGATAGTTACACACCTCAACCTGTATTTCTCTTTCTCTGAGTTGTGAAAACTTTTTTGTTCTTTTTTTTGTTTTGTTTCAGTAGAAACAGAAGAGCTGTCATTGTGTAAGATTTTAGGAATAAAATATCTCCAGACTCTTTATCTTGATTCTATTCATTTACCAAATACATAAGATCTTTCCTGCATGCTCGATGATAATCCCTTAATATAAGTTCCCCCAATTAAAAAAGGATGGCCCTGGCATAGGTGTGTGCAAGCTCCTGAGGTCTGTAAGCCCTTACTCTATCCTCCAGTGACTTGACTCTTCGGCTCTTTCAGGCAAGTGGCATCTCCTGACTCATTGATGTTTGAGATGACACAAAGGGACATCGCAGCTACACCCAAACTTTTCTTGTGTTACTATTCCAAGGGTGTCTGCTCCAGCTGAGCCTTAAGAATAGCTTACAGCTAAGATCCTCTACCCGTTCTGTACCCCAAGGCACTGCAATACCTTGAAGCTCAACTCCCTTCCTAGACTTCTTTGAAATTAGGGATAATTTTATTCTGCTAAGTAAAATTTGGTATAGAAATCTTTATGTTTGCTTTCTGTATCTTTGGACACAGACACCCCACATCCTACCCCCTCCCAACCCGTGCTCTGCCTCCTCAGGGCTGGGATTAAAGGCGTGTACAACCTGTGTGGTTTTTATCGCTGTCACACTGACCTGAGGAGCATTCAGCTCTCATTGGGCCATGTAATCAGAACATAATGTGACACTATTTTTGGGGGGATGGAGAGATGGCTCAGTGGTTAAGAGCACTGCCTGCTCTTCCAGAGGACCTGGGTTCAATTCCCAGCATCCATAGTGGCTCACAACCTTTCTGTAACTCTAGTCCCAGATGACCTGATCCCCTTTTCTGGCCTCCATAGTCACTGCCTCCACGTGATGCACAAGCAAAACACCCACACACATAAAAATAAATTAACAACAGAAAAGAGTCATTAAAAAATTTTTTTTCCTCATCAGGTTCATTGTCCTACACAACATTATGTAGGCTTGTTTGTCCTCTGTGAAATTCGGAAAGATTCTAGGAATGTTGCTAGGGTTAGAATGCCTAAACTGAGCTGAGATTGGGAATGTAAGCATTTCTAAATACTGGAGGGCTATGCACCTCTTCATCAGTGTAGCAGTGTCTGTCCCGTGGAAGCTGGCTGAAGAAAAGAATTGATCTATTCTGGAGATACTTACTGAACACCATCTGTTTGCCAGGCGTTCATTTCGGGATTGGAATAAGGCAGTGAACAAAAACCAAAAGCTCCCCATGTCGCCTCCAGAACCAGCTGGGAGCAGGGAGGCTCAGAGAATTGGTGCTGCCTCAGGTACCCTGGGAACAATCCAGTCAACATGACCCCGGTGGAGAAGGAAGGGGTTGGCATCTGCTTTGGAAAAGAATGTGGTCCTATGCTCTAGACACTGCAGGAAGCCAGAAGATCATTAAAACGACAGGCAAAAAGACAGTGCTACACTGATACAACTTGGGTTGAAAAAAAGAAAAGAGTAAACCTTTCAAGCTTACTGTTTTCATTCCAGTTTTTATCTGGATACACAGACCTCACCTAAACTTTTGCCCCTCCTTCAGCCTTTGTTGTCAGTGTCAAAAGCATCCTCTCTAGAATGCTGAAATAAGCAAATAAATTTATATTTACCTCCTTTGTAATGTAAAAAAATGTATAGTATAGCATGCAACACTGTAATCTTTTCCTAATACATGGGAGGGAAACTGACGGAATTAATACCCTTTAAAAGCAGTCATAGAGTCACCCATTATACAGATGTACCACAATGTAAATAGTGACCTTTTGATGGACATGTAGGTTGTAGGATTGGCATTGTTGGAAAGAATAACTGGACATAAGTTACTTTTTGTATGCACAATTATATCTATATAAACTTGCAAAGATATGTGTGCAGTTTGACCAGGTTTCTTTAACCTGACCCCTAGGGTGCGAGTATATGTGTTATATTCTATTCCTATACTAGGAATTTGTGAGAGTAGCTGTTATCAAGTCCTTAATAGTCTCTCAGTTTTCAGTGGCATTTTTAAAAGAAAATGCTTGGAGAAGGAAGCCAGACTAGAACTGTGGTTTTTTTTAAGTCATACATGCTGCTGGGTGGTAATTTTTTAAAAGATAAGAGTAATATTATACAGACTGAGTAAACTGTACTTACATATTTATTAGTGTATGTGTGTTTACATGAATGCCACATAGTTGTGGGTACTCATGGAGGACAACAGAGGGTGTCACATACACAATTGTGAGCTATCTGTCATGGATGCTAGGAACCCAACTTGGGTCCACAGAAGGGTTAAAAGTGCTTTTCAATGCTAAACCATCTTTCCCACCCCATTGTGGATTTTAGGGTTTGTTGCCGCTGTTGTTTGTGTTTTAGATTTTTGAATGTTATATGTACTAGTATTTTGCCTTGCTTGTATGTACACAATGTGTGTGCCTGGTACCCAAGGAAATCAGAAAAGGACATTGGATTCCCTGGATTCCCTGTAGTTACAGATGGCTATGAGCAGCCGCATAAGTGCTGGGAGGCAAACCCTGGTCACTACAAGAATGGCAATGCTTTTAGCCGCTGAGCCGTCTCTCCCCACACTCACACTCACCTTCATTGTGATTTCTTAGTGAAGGCTCTCACTATTTATGTATCCTGTGTTGATGTCAAAGTCCCTATGTCATGCAGATTGCCCTGTACTCCACTCCTTTGCCTCTTGAGTGCTGGAGTTAATATTGAACCATAGTGTCCAGCCCTAAAGTGCTGTGTCTCTGTGTTGTTGTCTTGGTTTGGGGTTTTTATTGATATTGTTGCTGTTTTGGAGACAGGGTCTCATCTTGTGTCTGGCTGGCCTAGAACTCCCAGAGAGATTCCCAACCTCTAAACATACAGGATAAATGTGTTTCTCAGACACTAGGTGTACTTAGGAAACCTACGAAGAGTGAAACTTTTGTTCTATAGTGCTGTCTTTAATTGCAGCTAATTGAAATACATCAGTGTCCATACTGAGGGCCTGAAACTCCTATCTTTAGAAAGTCCTGCCTGCAAGGTTAGCCCTTGGTGGATCAGTTACTTTTCTGTTGATGTGATAAAATATCATGACTAACAGCATGCACTGCCAGGCCCAAACACAAGGAAGCCTTATAGAAAGAAAGGTTTAGAGAGATGACAGTCCATTTCAGTATGGAGGCAGGGCAGTAAGAAACGGAGAGCTCAGATCTTCATCTGCAAGCATGAAGCAGAGAGAGCAAACTGCAAAAGGAGGAAAGCTTTAAACACTCCAAGCCAGACCCCAGGGATGTTCTTCCTTCAGCAAGGCTGTACCTCATAAACCCCTCAATGGTATAAACAAAGTGGGGGGCACGTTTTTAAATACTTGAGCCCATGGGGGAGACAGTTTGCATTCAAATCACCACAGCTAGCTATGTGGAACTTGGCTTGGGGAAGGTCTCCACCACATGCAGATAAAGAGTGGTTTTCTGTGGCTGCTCTGTTTGTACAGAGAATAAGGTTGATACTGGACACCTGCCTTCCTGACGGGAGTGTGGGACTTGTGTTTGTGCCTGGGGAGTGGACAGAATTGACCAGCTTGAATATAAACCATAGGTAGTAACTCTCTCCAAGGATCTTCCCTGGTCTGCGATATCTTTCATCTGTGACTGAAGGCCACCTGTGTGCTTCGTGAGGCTACCTGGAGGGTGACCCCTCAGTCCTTTACCCCTTTGCTGACTTTCCTTCACATCTTTATTGCCTTAGTCAATCAAAGTGACTATTACTGAACCCTGGGTTCTCTGAGGCCTCCCTGTGAGTCAGTGGACTGAAGCTGCTCTTTAGGGTCCAGGACATTTGATGGTGCTAAGGCATTCTGTCTGCCAGCCGTATTCCTGGCAGGTGACACAAATGTTCTAACATAAGTTATCCACTTTTAGCACCATGTCTTGACTTGCAGTCTGGTTGTTATAGAACATGCCATCTTGCAGATTTCTTCCTTCCTTCCTTCCTTCCTTCCTTCCTTCCTTCCTTCCTTCCTTCCTTCCTTCCTTCCTTCCTTCCTTTCTTCCTTTCTTTCTTTCTTATTTATGATTTTTTGAGACACGGTTTATTTTGGTAGCCTTGGCTGTCCTGGACTGACTTTGTAGACCAGACTGACCTTGAACTCACAGTGATCCACCTGCCTCTGCATTCCCTGAGCACTGGGATCACAGGCGTGCGCCACCACACCCGTCCACACCCGTCTTCATCTCGCAGATTTCTGAAAAGCAATGTAGCATTTCCACCTCAGAGAAGGAGTGGCCAAAGAGTCTGCCCAGGTGTTGGATGCTTTTAGCTCAGTGAAGTCTACAACTGACTGTTCGGTCATCAGTGTTTGCACTTGGGATTATAACTTTCTTCAGTTTTTCTATAATTTGATTGTTAACAAAATAGAATTACATAACTCCTTTTGTCTCCCTAGCCTTAGAATTTTAGTTAAGCAATCTGATTTCCCAGTTATGCTTTGATTTGGAACCTTATCTGCAAATGCATCGTTCTAGAAACTTCCCATTTTGGCCCTGTGGACTCTGTACACACCCACTTTCAGGGCAGCCTTGTTTTGCCTTGATCCAGTGTGAGGCTCAAGGCCTGAAATAACATTGTTATGTAATGATGTTGTATTAACATCCTATTTGACATTTTAAAAATACTGGAAAAGGAAGTAAATAGATGTGTTAGGCATGTATTTATCTAAGCTGTTATTCCCAAAGGAATTAAGACAGTTCTAAAGCAGAGATTCTCAATCTGTGGCTCCCCAACCCTTTGGAGGTTCAAATGACGTTTTCACAGGGGTCCCATATCAGATATCCTGCATATCAGATATTGTGATTTATAACAGTAGCAAAATTACAATTATGAAGTAGCAACAAAATAATTTTCCACAACATGGGGAACTGCGTTAAAGGAAGACCGAGAACCACTGTTTTGAAGAGTTTGGGGCCTGCAGAGATGGCGCAGTGACTAAGCACGCTGCTCTTCCAGAGGACATGCATTTAGTTCCCAGCACCCACATAGTGGCCTTCACAGACACTGCATGCACCCGAAGCATAGACCTATTACAGGCAGAACACCCACACACATAAAGTGAAAATACAGGTTAAAAACAACAACAAACAGGCTATCTTTTTTTTTTAAGTGTTAATGTATTTATTTTGAGGATTGATCTTAAAGCTTCACACATGCTAAATGTTGCCCTACCACTAATCTGTATTCATAATCCCAAGACTTTATATGTTTTATCATTTCCCAGCCTTTTGGCAAAGTTCAAACAAAGAGTTTATATTTTCTGTAGTCAAGAGCAAATGGTTTTAAATGCTTCACGTTCCCTAAAATGATTTTGTGGATTATTGGCTACTTTTCTTGTTGCTGAGATCAAATGCCAGACAAGAAGCTCACTGACGAAAGAGTTTATTTTAGTTGGTGGAAAGACGAGCCCGCAGTGGCAGGGAAGACACAGGAGCAGACACAGGAGGTGATGGTCATATTGTATAGTCAGAAGGAAGAGAGGGAGAGGAGAGGGAAAGAGAGATGGAGGGAAAGGAAGAGAGAGAGGGAAGTGGAGAGAGAGAGAATTATACCCAACTCACTCTCTCCTTTTTATTCAGTCTGGGGACTTCAGTTCTGTGGCTGGTCCTCAGAGTAAGGTCTTCCTTCTTCCACTCGGGAAATATTGACACACTCAGAATCTTATTTCCAGTGTGATTCATTTCCAGTGTGATTCAAAATACAGTCAGGTTCGCAATGAATATTAATTATAACAGCTGGCATCGAATGGCTATTGTTCGTTCTGAGGATGACAACAATCACTGGGCGATATTATGGCAGCAACTGTTTCCAGGGTTTTGCATGTGTTACCTTGTAAATTTTCACACTAGCCTTTTGCTCAGTTACTCTAGTCTTGGTTCCATTTCAGACCTAGAGTTAGGATTTCCCCCAGTATTAAGTGACTTGTTAGACTATGACAGGGTAAGATTTGAATTTATCTTCCTTGTTTACCAGCTGAACCATCAGCCACCAGCCTTTCCTAAGCTGCACACCTGGTACATCTCGCCAGTGCCCCCAGGAGGCTGGTGAGACGTAGATGCTTATGTGCTTATTCTTCAGTGTAGCAATGATTTGATGATCACTTGCTGCCGAGTGTCCAGAATTGTATTCAGGATGTTTGTAAATTACAAAGTGGAGAATGTCACACCTCCAGATTCCATTATTTCAGGCAAAATCCAAATGCATGGCCGGCTGGGTTACCTAAGATCCTGACTTACTCACTACAGCCAAGTTGACTTGCCTACTGTTTGTAAACATATAACTCCTCCTTTGCACATGCCATCCCTTCTGTCTCAGAGGACCTCACTCTAGCTAAGGTGATGCTCTTCACCCTTCAGCTCTGAGTTGAGAAAGCCTTTCTTCCAAGAAGCCTTCCCTGAACTTTCCTGACAAGGTTGTGTCCTTGGCTTTGTGTTGTTAAAGCCCTGAACTTTTGATTCCCCAACATTTGTCTGCCTGTGTGATAGTGAATTCTGTATTTTCTCATCTATTCTGCAGGCTCTGTGAAACAGGACAATGGCTATTTTATTCACTTGGCCATAATGGAAGGATGCCTAAATGAAGGTTAAATACCTTCTTGAAATATGAGACAGTCAGTGGTCATTTAGTTCTCAATAAACTGCTCACTGTCCTAGAAGGGGCACTGTGTACAAGTGATAGCCAGGAACCCCAGTCAATCAGAAGAATGAAATACTTTTAGAGCTTTTATGAAGCAGGTACCAATTAATTTAAATTCTTAGGTGTCTGCAGCAGATTCATCTCTCAAGGTCCAGGTTTAGAGAATCTGAAGACCTAAGCTTTCAAGTCCCAGTGATACGCATGGGCATAAACATTTTTTTTTTTCTTTAGGGCCACAAGGAGTTCACCTATCAGCTGTAAATCCTATTTAAAGAAAACTTGCTTTAGACATGGTTAAGGACTTTAAAATATTTGGGGGATGATTCACACCATTTGTATCTTACCAGCAATTAAACACAGCCAGTTTTGGATTGTAAGAATATCCTTTCGTAAATATTCTATGAATTTTGGTTGACATTTTTTTAAATACACCTTTAGAAAAAAACCGCAGTTTTGGAGATGATAAAGCGTTAACATGCTTAAGGTAGTCAGATAAAAAGATAAAATGAATTTGAGAGGGGGGCATGGGAGGTGTTAGAGGAGAGAGCTATGTAATATTTTAACTAAAATAAATTTAAATAATTGCTAAGTAAGTCTATACTTTCATAGCTGTCAAAAGTAAAGTAAAAATCCATATTATCCTTAAAGTGTTTTTAGTACCTATGGGTATAAAGCATACTGAAAACCACTATTAGAATGAATATTATGTGGCAAGAAGAAGAAACATTTCTAAAATTACTTTTGTATCCTTCAATTCAAAAATGTTAAATTTACAATATAGGGCTTTCCCGTAAAGATGAAGCTTACATCTTACTTTGTTGTATTTATGTAGATATGTTCACCGAAATGAAGGACAGTCAAATAAAACAAGACCCAGAATACTCAAAACAGAAACTTAAAAATAGAAAGAAAAAACAAACAAACAAACCCATCTTTGTATCTTATATGTGTGTATGTTTTCAGGTCAAAAAATTATTGGCAACTCTCTTCCTTTGAATATAGAAATAACTAGAAAAGTAGGGGAAAAAAGTAAAAAAATAAGGCAGAATGGATGTGATCATATTTAATGGTATTCATGTATGAAATTCTCAAAGAATAATCTTTTTAAGCTGCTGGGAAAAAACTGCAGGAGCCTCATGGGATTCTAGCTCAGGGTGTTTGGGGGTCAAAGGAGCTGAAGTTCATCCCAGGGCTCTGCAGTATCCCCCGCTAATCATGTCATTTTCTAATTTTCGCTTCTACAGGATCCCAAGTACATATGCCATCCTGATTCTGAAGTCAAAAATCAGTAAAATTACTTTAGCAAGCTGTGCCATCCAAATAGCATTTGAGGGTGAAGTCTCTCAGTTCCGAAACTGCTTATATTATAGTCCACAATTCTTGATAAAAGAAAAAAAAATAGTGAAATAGTGCTTCTGGCCTGGAATGTATCCCAGCAAAGGAGTCAATCTCCTTACAAAAACGACAACAACAAAAAGCAAAACAAACAAAAATAACCCACTTTTTTGATTATGAGGTCAAAAGTAATGACTACCGTTTGTGAGTGTGTTACAGTAACTGAGTTCATGAGAGATGGACTCCCTGGTAAAGGGATGACAAGTAAGTAACTTCCAGACTCTGGGAAATTCCACTCTCCTTCGCAGGGGTGTTGGAATTACCTTTTATTCTTGCCTTTTCACAAGGATCCGTGTGTTCTCTAATCGGCATGCCCCTTTTGAATTCTCTTGATTGAAAAGGAATGGCTGAAGAACCCTCCGCTACCAGTGAGGAAGTAGAAGGAAAAAAAAAAGTGTCAGGGTTAAACATTAATCCAGCGGTGAGCGTGGAGCTGGGAGAAGGTCACATAGAGTAAATAATCAGCCCACCTTCTGCTGTACCTGGGCTGAGCTGCCTTTTCCACAGCTAAACACCACTGAGTAACTAGGCAACCACAGCGACTCCCACACTCTGAATGCTTCACTACAATGAAATGTCCAACCCCCATATTTCCAGGAAATGCCCTTCTTCTAAGTCACTGGGGACCAGGGTGAACTCACCCTGGTAGTATTTGAGAGATTGTAACCTTAGGACAAACACAGATGTTACCTCCCTGGTGACCGAGTGAAGGAAGTGTTGAGGTGGGGAAAGGTGGGGAGTGAATCAGTCTTCCCGCGGAATGACTCAAGGGGAACCGAATCCATTGCCTTTAGGGAGGGGGAAAATAGCACATTCCTAATTGCTGAAATAGCCTAAGGTCCAGAAGGTGACACCATTAACTTAGTGGCTGAGAGACAGGCTCTGGGTCCAGATAGCCTCTGTCACTCTGCTGCATTTCTGACTTTAGGCTGTCGTTCCTCAGATGGGGATAAGGAGCGGGCCTGCTCATGAAGTGGCTCCAGACACCAACGTTCCGGAAGTGCTAGAACAATTAAGCAGCTGTTACTCCGTGAGCTGTGGGGAAGGAACGGCTAGCCCCCAGGAAGGCACAGACTGAATTAGCAAGAAAGGCAAAGAAGGAAGATAAACATATATGGGACCATTTTTCAACGTATTAAGATATGTTATGGTTTTGCAAACTCTGATTACAGAAGTTGTGACTAAACCACTTCAGGAAAACTTTGTAAGGATCTCCAGAATTCCATGCTTTGGGGGAAAAAAAAAAGATGTTAAAAAGCTACATTAGCAATGCACCATGAGAATTTATCTCTATACTCCTATCATTGCCTTCACATCCTAAGAAAGAACTTGGCTTTCATTTTTACTGTTTTTTTTATACCTCATGCTATACATTACAACTTTTGTAGAATTTATGATGGAAGATGAAATTATACGAAGTAGCCACAGTAAGTCATGTGAAATCCAGGGAATCTTCTATATGACAGCAATATGCAAATATGCAGACCCGTGACTGACTGGAGGTACTTCAGGGTTTTGGCAAAATGTAGGATAGTTCTGGTCTTCGTGTGTGTGGGATGTTACATTCAGTGCTTGGCTAGAGGCCAGTGACAGCATCATGATAAAACATAGATGCTACCATCTCAGCTCAGGACTGGCGGAAGAGAGGCACCCAAGTAAAAAGTGAACTGGACCGTTGTGTGGGACTGTGGGCAGCTCTAGGATCGTGGGGAAGGTCAGAAAGCAGTGGCACCATAGTCCTTCCTATCGTTTTAGAGGTCTGACTTCTGGAGTTTGGGTTTTATAGGGAGATCGGATGTTACGGAATCCTGTGGGGGCAGTGTGACTCCCCCTGGGCCAGGAGTTCAGCTGAGGCGGAATATCTTCTGTGCCTACACAGCTGTGGGAGCTGTGACATCTGCAAACAGAATGAGGAAGGGTAGGCGGAGCCCTCTTCCCACTTGCAGTCAGGTTCTTTCGGGTGTGGGCGGGGCTGGTTAGCGGGTAAAGGTTTTCTTAAGGAAGTGGTAGGACCCAAAGTCCATCGGGAGCTGCCCCGAGGACAGTCATCATGAGTTAAGTTAACCAGAAACCTTGTTCAACTGTACAACACGTGCCACTTTTTTTGTTCATGAACTGTGAGGACCTTTTTCTTTCTGTTTTGTTTTGAGACAGGAGCTCATCTAGCCCAGGCTGGCCTTGAACTTCCCCTCTTCCTACCTCTACTTGCCAAGTGTTAAGGTTACAGGCAAATGAATGGAAAGGCAAATGAGCCAGGGTCAAACAAATTATCACACTTTTTCTCTCATGTGGATTCTAGATTTGATACACACACCCATACATAGATGGATGTTATTTTGCTGACAAAGAAATCCTATTTTGTTACGTTATGTGTGTTTATGTAAATAACATATATATTACATGTATAATATACAGATTAACTACTGAAGTATATGGCTTAGAGGAGTGTGTCATGTATGCACACATGTATGCAACATCTTGGTTAAAACTGGAATGTTGTGTTATCCATAAAAAAAATATAAGATTGCAAATTCATTACCAGAGCGCTCTGCTCTTGTTTTGATGAAGTGTCTTCCTCTAATGTTAGTGGCTGGACTCTGGGGACGGACTCTGTAAGTCAAGGTTTGCAATGTCAGCAGCTGGGATTTAGCTGATTAGCAGAACACACCTACGGTGCGCAGGCCCCGGGTTTGAACACAAGCTGTAGAAGATCCCTTGAACGGTATTCACTTTCCTTTTTGCTACATGTCATTCATTCAGATGCTCTATGTGATAATCAGAGACAAAAATTGCAAGTCTGTGTCCTGGGGACCAGACTCAGGTTGTTGAGGCTGGTAGCAGGCCTTCCCCCTGCTGAACCATCTTGCTGGCCTTCAATTTTAAGTACTTTAAAAATCTTATTTTCCTTTGATGTATGCATGTTTTGCCTGCATGTATGTTGTGTGTGTGCTCAGTATGTACCAGTGCCTGCAGAGGTCAGAAGGGGGTGCCAGATCTGCTGGAGCTCAAATTAATGACAGTTGTAAGCTGCCTTGTAGATGCTGGGAACTGAACAATAGTCCTGTGCTCCCCTGAGCCGCTCTCCAGCCTCAGTTCTAAGTGTTTTATTTAGGAAAGGCTTCCTAAGTATCAACTGCTAAACTTATTTTTGCTAATTAGAATAATTTACTAGGACTGTATCTGCAGCCGTAAGGTCAGTTGGCAGCACAATGCTTAACTCTTCACTCCTGTTGGGGTGGCCTCTGAGCTCACACTTTACTCCTCATTGTTGAACTTGCTTCTCATTAACCGCATCTTGTTAGGAAAATTTTAGCTTTTAGCTTCCATTTAAAATGAGTTTCTTTAGTATCAGTGATTAATTTTTTTTCTCTGATAAGCCTGCACCAAAAGTCTCTATTAAAATCTTACTTAACTATAGGCACATGTAGGAGAATGCTTTAGAAGATGGAGGGGAGGTTGAGGCCAGCCCGGGCAAGACCTTGTTTCACCCATCAACCGTAACTAAAACAGTAATATCTTAATTAGATTCATTCCCAGTGTGACAGGGTATTTCCACATCAGGCCTTCCACGAAGGTTTTTTTTTTTTGTTTTTTTTTTCTTCTTCTTCTTCTTCTTGCTTTATTCAGATGCCTAAGTAGTAGTAAATGGAACTCAATGGGTGATTTTTTCTATGATTTATTTCCATATTCCTGTGTGATTACCTGAAGAATAAATATAGAAGGCAAATCATGTTTTAAATTGTAATGAGAGGAGGTTATCTTTAACTTCATCCCTTCTTTAAGGTAGGACAGAAGAAACTAAAGAACAGGACATTAGGTCTATCAAAGTGCAGAGTTGGAAACTGGATACGGGATTCTAGTGTGCTACCATGCAAATTGGCCTGTTTTCTTCTGAGTATAAGGGCATACATAGTACTGGGTGAACTTTGGTTGCTCCTTAACTTAATAAACCCTTCTGAACCTGTTGTCCATATATACTAATATCAAGCTAAATAATTCCACCATTAAGAAAATCTTTGGGGTCTATCAATATTTATCTCCTATCATACCAAGACACCCCCCCCAAAAGCATCTAATTGTTACTTTGCTTTATTCTGCTCCTTCTCTTTCCATGAGAAATGAGGTTTGCATTGCCCTCTTTAACTATCTTTGAAGTGATCATTAGCATGCCTTTCCTTTCAAAGAGGAATTCTGTGTATTTGCTAATTTATCAGTATAGCTTAGAGTCTGGAACTGTCAAGTCTTGAGACTGTACTAAATGAGAAAACTGAAACCCAAAGCTGCTGAATTACCTACCATGGGGTTGGTCATGGTTTGCCCACTGTCCGTTGGGATGCTGGTGTGTATCTTCTGACCCAGAAACCTTCATTGATACTATTAGCTTTTAAATATCTTTAGCCAGAACGGGCATTTGTCAGATGATATTTGGATACCTCTTCCTAAATAGAGGTGGCAGACCTCTACAAGGTCTTGCAAGATGGAGCTGAAGGCATGCCATTGTGGCCTCCCTGAGACTGTTAGTTAATGGTGTCCCATTAACGTCTTAACATGTGACCCTAGCATAACAAACTCAACACCATCTAGTTCTGCTTTTGTGGAACACGTCTGCTGTATCATTGGAAAACAATAGTGGAAAAAAGCCGTTTGTGGAGCTTGAGTTTCCTCTAGTCATGCGCTCTGTCTCCACAAACTGTTCTCTGCTATCTGTTCCCTATCAGTACTTTCACTGTACAAAGAACTGGTGCCTGGTGCTCAAGGACCATACCGGCTTGTGTTCAATGTGACCTTTGAGTGGATGCTAAGTTTGCACTGACTCCAGTCCTTTAGACACGGGAACTGTTTCTAAACTGAACTCAGTTTGAGAGAGAAGCAGTGCCCAGACAGTGGGAAGATGAAAATGCCAAGATTCAGAGTGAGTATTGGTGAGCAAGGGAAGGGTGTGAAGCCAAGGTATACCCATGATTTTATTTACTCTGTGAAGCTAGATAGATGGTGGTAAAAATTTACTGAGAAAAAAAAAATAAAGAGGAGGAACGTTCCTGGTGGGCGGAAATGGCAGTGTGGTTTGGGCAGAAGTTGTAAGCATTTGCCTTTTTCATCCTGAGCACTCTGAGCTCTTGGATGGGCTTCACAGTTCTCAGCCCTCTAATCATTTAGCCCAAGGTCAGAGAGAGCACTCTTTAACTACCCTGTGCAGCCACAAACCTGCCGTATGCCTACATCTGTATCTTGTGCTTAGTCAGAGCACACTGAAAGTTAACTCAGCTGCTTTTGTAGGTTTGGGTAGTGAGATTAAACCACGGTTCAGCACAGAAGGATTCAAAAGTAGATGTTCTGTTACGTGTTACTGTAGTCTCTTTTTCCATCACTAAGATGCCCTGAAAAATGCATACACACAGTCTGAATGTCCTCTCTATCTTGGGTATAAGCTTGAGCAATGGGCTTCCAGTTTCTTATAAGATGCTTGTTATAAGTCTGTTTCTAAAACATTGCATATGTTTTAAAAGGTGTTTTCAGAACATGCGTAAAAACCGAAAGCTCGTCTTCTGAGCTCTTGGTTCAAAAGGGAGGAATAAGCCAGAGTATCATGAAAACATCTTCAAGTGGTTATTTATAGTCAAGCACTTTTATTTATGTAGCGTCATCAATGAAAATTAGATTTCATGGAAATAAGATTAAATATGTAATTACATCCTTTAGCTTCCTGATGTTAATGAAGCATTGGCTTCATGTTGTCTCTTGACTCCCTCTAAGCATTATGTCCAGGGTGAGATACACTGCTTTCTAGCCATCATGGTCGTGCATGCCTTTAATCCCAGCGAGTTTGAAGCCAACCAGGTCTATATTTCATAGCAAGTTCCAGGCCAAAGCAGGTCTGCATAGTGAGACCCTGTCTTAAAAAACAAATCAAAATTATAAAAGTTGGCCTTCAAGATAGCTCTGTGGGTAAGGGCACTTGCTGCCAAGCTGACCATCTGAGTGAATTACATCCCTGGAACCTTCATGATATTAAGGAGAGAAGCCATTTCAGAAAGTTGTCTTTTGACCTTCACAAGCACATCACAGCAAACATGTACCGACAACATAATAAATAAATACATGTAAAGAGTGCTTATTTATAGTCTTATGGAAAATGGATATGCTGTACATCAAAAATTACGAACATGCAGAAAAGGGGTGGGAAGTTGGGTTTTGGCTAAGCTGTCTCCATCTATGTTTTGATCACATTTCATGCCCCCTTCCCCAATTCCTTCCACCTTCCCTTCCGTTCCCACTCAACTTTGTGTACTGCCCTCGATTTCAAGACCAACTTGTGCTTCTCCAATATGCTTGGGTGTGTGGAGTTACATTGGAGTGTGGGTCAGCTTCTTAGAAAAAACTGACCCTCCCTTTCCCAGCAGCCAAGACTTGCTAATAGCGCTAGACTAGGGGTAGAATTTCTGCGTGGGATTTCATGTCTTGGGCTTGCACTGGTCATGTGCATGCTATCACAACTACGTGCAGCTGCCCTGCTGTGTCCATGATTTGCTTGTCATCTGTCACCTCTGGCTCTCATATAGTCTTTCTACTGTCCTTCCACAGTAATCCATGAGCCTTGGGAGGAAGGGGTGCAAATGAAAGTATCTTTTAAAGGTAGGCCATACAAAACTGTTGGAACAAAAGACTCTCATACTCCTAACCACTTGAACAACTATTCTTAAACTTTTAGAAAATTTATCCTGTTGAACTTTTTTACATATTTAAAAGTATACAAAGCACAGTACCATTTACCAGCAGAAGCATATTTTCAATAGTAATTCTGCCATTGCCTTAAAGAGCAGAAATTTCTTGAATGTAAGAATAATTAATATAGCTGATTAGGAAATATAATCTAGAAATAAAATACTACTCATAAGTGTATAATAAAGTGTTTTTTACATTTTCAGACTTTTCCTGGGTATATGCAATATAAATTCTTTACTGAAATTTCATCATTGCCATCTTAGACAAATTCTTCTGGCCAATCAGAAAATACTTGTGTTTTTAGATGTTGCCCCTTTTAAAACTGAGAATATAGTGTTGTTTTAAAGCAAAATGCCTTTCAAGGATGCTTCACTCCATAGCCTTAGTTCCTTCATGTTTCACTGAATTTTTCTTGTGATTCTTGTTTCCGTAATTTGTTCCAAGATAAATTCTCTGTAGTAGAGTCACTATTTGGGGAGATACGACCATTTACAGTATTTGCTAAATGGATAGAGATACTCTCAAAGGGTTTGTGCTGGTTCCTGTTGCTACCAGTAACTCACTCATGTCTTTCTGTTGTGTTCTTTTGGTGGATGTTGTTTGGTTTAGGCTAGTTTTTTATTGCTGTTGACTTGGCTGGTTGGTTTGTGGGTTGTTTGGTTGGTTAATTGGTTGTGGGGGTGGGTGGGTGGGTTGGTGGGTGAGTGAGTGGTTGGTTTTGAGACAGGGTCTTCTGTGTAGCTGGCTTGGAATTTTCTGTATTCTTCCCTGTGTATCCAGAATCCTGAGGTTAAAGGCATAAACCACCAGACCTGGTTCAAGGTAGTTTTTATGCTCTTTTTTTCAATTTCAGATTAATTGTCACTAATGTATGGCTGTCACTTTATTCTTGTACCTTCTTCTATGCATTCTCATGGCAGTTGGAGGTAGACTTCAAAGGTTAATACCCCCAGAAGACAATGAAAAGCTTCCTTAATAAGCAAAAACAAATGAAAGAAAATCCCCCAAGTGAAAACTTTCATCAAGTAAATGTTGACAGTTGTATTTTACATGCTATTTACAGAGAACATATGAATTTATATTTAATGATGTGTGTTTCTTTGCATATAATAACGTTTTGATAAAACACCTAACATTTCCTATGAAGACTTGTGATTCTGTTTCCTTTTGCTACCACAGAAAAGGCCTCCGCTTAGATACTCCCTAGTTTTTTTGTTACTGCTTGTTGATTGTTCCTAGACTGTTCTATGTTGCTGTTTGACATCTTTCCACAATCCCTAGTATGGTTTGATTTCCCACTCACCTTCCTTAGCACCCTAAGCTGTAAGCCACATGTGGTATCCCTGTCTTGCTTTGGGCCTCTTAGAGGTCTTAATCACAGCTCCCATGCTTGTCATTTCCATCTCAGCAAACTCCTAGGACTCCTGCAGAAACATTTATTCCTGTTCTGTTCTGCCTTTTCCTTCACAGATCGCTTCCATTTTTGGTCAACTATCCCTTGAAGGGACCACGTGGGTGTATTAGAACCCAGAGTCTCATGTTTTTATTTCTTCTAAAAGAAATAAATTTCTAAAAGAAATAAAAAAACAAGAGCTATGTTTTCTGTTCTAGATTTTTTTTTTTTTTGCAAAAGGGAAACAGTAATGGGCTGTGGGTTACCTCTGTGTCAGCATTGTGCAAATGTACCCTCCAGGACAAATGTTACACCAGTAGCCACTAACACTGTAGTGGACTGTGCAAGCTCTGCACAGAGACACTTAGGAGAAGAAACCTTGAGAGTCACAGTTTTTTTTACAGATGGAAATGATACTCTTGAGTCAACTCCTGTCCCTGCTTTAAAAGAAAAGGAACATTCTCTGAAGGGTTCTGGATCTGCTTGCTGTAGAAGCAGAAAGATTTGGTTAGGTTATCTGGTTTTATGTTTTGCGTGCCTGAGTGTTGGTATGTATACCTCATGCATGCACAAGCCCTTGGAATTTAGAAGAGGCATCAGATCCCTTGGAACTGGAGTTGACAAGAGGGTGCCAAGAACTGAAAGCCAGGCCTCTGCAAGAGCAGTAAGTGCTCTCAGCTGCCGAGCCATCTTCCACTCTTCTGAACGTGTGGGTCAAGACTCCTTTGGGAGTCGAATATAAGATATCTTGTACATCAGATGTTTACATTACAGTTCATAACAGTAGCAAAATTATAGTTACAAAGTAGCAGTGAAAAAATTTTGTGGTTGAGGGTCACCATGACAGGAGGAACTGTATTAAAGGGTCACAGCATCAGGAAGGTTGAGAACCGCTGCCCTAAAGGCCCAGTTCTGGTGAACTTCATCTTCCCCTAAGGGACATATGTCTATTGACAGTGAGTCAGAATACTGTACCTAACCACTGCTGTCACCTACAATGACATTGAAATTCTGAGTGTCCATTTTTCCATTTAGCAAAGAAAACTCAGCAGAAGAATATTTTACAGGCACATTTCAAATACCAATGTTGACTATCAATTGTATTCACTAAAATTGTTTAAGTAATATTCTGTTGGGCCTTAACTAAATTTAATCTCTAATGTTATTCTCTTCTTTTTCTTTGATGTGCCGTTTTTCTTTAGTGGGGTATTGAATTAGGTTGGGAAACTTGGGACTCAGATTTGGGGAACACAGATAATCATTATTGAGTCACTGGAAGAAACTGTCTGAAAGGCAGAGTGAAAGGTGGGTCAGGTTACTGTGTCTAAGAGATGATTATTCATTGAAATGGAATACCCGAGATTCTAGGAATTTTATATATATAAATATATATAGTATATTCATTCATATTTTTACATAAATATATTTAGTTTATCTAAATATTCCAAATGTATATCTATGCACATTACACATGTAATATTTATAAATTATATAAATAATGTACATATATATTAACATGTATACTAAGCACTACTCCACAGGCTTAGAGAAGCTAATGCTTTTTAAAGATCAGACCGCTGCATGCCCAGAGCTTGCCTGAGCAGGCAGATGCATCTTTAGTCTGCAGGCCTGCACCTTTTAGAGTATATCAAAACCAGCATAGACTGTGAGTGGTCTGCAATCATCGCTACTTCACTTGAACTGTGAAGGGCATAAAGAAAGAAGCTGTTTTAAAGTAGAGAATTATGAAGTTACTTGATCCTTTTTTTCTGCTAATTTTCTTACAATAAAATTATTTTTCCAACTCTAGCAAATTTTCCTGATGGCCAGGAAATGCACCATTGCCTCTTACTGTGACCCTGACCTACCTGGGATAAGACCTCCTGCCCTTTAGAAAGGGAAGTTTGCATTATATAATGTTTAAGCTTCTGCTTTGCTTTCTTTCTTGGACCCACCACTGTTCTTAGGAAAAAAAAAACATAAGCTTTAACATTTGCTAAATATTAAATAAGATTTAAAAACATACTTTGAATGTACCTCCAACTTTAATAGGTAAATTTTTACAGCCTCTTCTCACAGAGTATTAAATATTAAAACCTAAAGGAATCAATATCTAGGTATATAAATCTTTGCAGTATGCGGAAAACTGGGATTGTGTAAGCAGATAATGATCACTGTTGGTCATGTAGGCTGTTAGAGCCAACCATTCTGGTACAATCCCCGCCTCCACACTAGTATTTCTAATTAAATAAGTGCTGGATATTATGGTTTGGCCATAGAATGTGGAACAAGCAAGGCCAGTTAAATTTAATGAACTTATTGAAAAGATATCTGTACTGTACACTATTTCATACATTAACAGGATTACATTTTAGATTACTGGAACACCACACCAGTCCCATGCACAGCTATAACTCAGATTATCGAAAGTACAAACATCCTTCTTATTATAGAAAGGCTGCTTCCTCTTGCTGATGGAGAAGAGCATTTTAGCCTAAAAACACACTTTCAACCCAGTTTATTCCCTGTAGCCAGCAGTCTATAGTTCTTCACTTGCTATACACTGAAGGTTTAGGCAATTAGGCTAAGAGCTCCTTGATGTAGGATGAGGATACCATCTGTAGTACTTTTGTCATCTCACCCCTCAAAAATTGTGCAGATGTGTGAGAATGGGAAAAAGGGTTGAGCCGAACATAAACCAGGATTTCCCGTTTGCGAAAAGTTCCTCAAATGTGTGATATTCCTCCTTTAAGACCCTTTAAGAACTTTAAGAGCCTCTGATTTCTATTGAATAAAAATGTAACGGACCAAATTATATAGCCTTCATATGTCCTCAGGGTCTGGATAGCCCTGTCATTCTACTTGCCTGTCAAATCTACCAACCTGTCTGTCACTCGCTTGTTTATTCACCTTATTGAATACTTCCTGCTGTACCAGGACTTGTTAAATTGTCCTCTGTGCCCTCACTTCCCACCAAGATTACTCTCCTGGGGCTGGAGAGCTTAGTTCTCAGCTTACAACCTCCTATAACTCCAGCTCCGGGGGATAGAAGACACACACACACACACACACACACACACACACACACACACACACACACGGGCTCACACTAATATATCTTTTAAAAAATAGATTCTTTTCCTGCAGCAGTATCACTTTCACAATTCCAAGTGCATTTAGTTCTCTCTACAACAACACACTAGAACCAGACACAGGAGACAGGGGAATCTAGACAGGGCAATACACAGCCAGAAAATAGTCTACAAAAAGACATACAACTTTAAAACACCCCATGGAACGCTCTGCAAGTCAGATCTTAATGAAGTGATTTCACAGTGCCATTTACTAAAAGCAGAAACAGTTGCTACTGGTAGCACCCCTCGTCTCCCATGCAGCACCATAAGACACTCCACAGCAAATGTAAGTACTCATTTCAGCCACTAAACTGACCAGGTTTTTGTGAGAACAGCCTTTACTTGTCCCTAATCTTAAACCTGCTGCTTGCTTAAAATGTGCCTCGGTGGTATAGTGCTCTGCTGGTATGGAAAGGACCCAGGGTCAGTCTGAGTTACTACAGATAAATACATAAATAAATAGATAGATGATAGATATTTTTTAAAAGCTCAGCTACATGGAGCGACTTTAATCAATTCCGTTTTGAAAGCCATCTTTCTCAAATCACTTCATATTGTTTAGTTATGCTTTGTAGGGGCAGGAGAGGACAGACTACATAATTTTAGTTAAAAGGTTTGCTTTCGTTGGCTAGTTTTTTGCTTTGGTGGGTGGAAAACTTAGAAATGTGGGATAGTTCTGAATCGCTGTTAACAAATGCCCGGCTGCTCAGTCCAGCACTGTAAAGGGAAATAACAGCCTAGAAGGCAGTGTGGAATATTCCTTGGTTTTCTAGTTATTTAGAAAATGTTTAGTCCCATAGGCTAGATCAGTTTTTAACAAGTGAACAGTATTGTAACTCAGGACAACAAAATTCATTGTAAGTTAAGTGATTTTTAATAAATTAACAAATTGTGCACGCGTCATCAGTGTCTAATTTTAGAACTTATCTGCTGCCTCAGAGAGAAACTTCTAACCTGCATGCAGCCTTTCTCCAGGCTTGCCTGTGGTCTGATAAATAGATTAATTACTTCCTGTCTCATATCAACTCTCATATCAACTAGGTACAGAACTGAACTAACACATTCAGCTGAAGATGTATGCCCCAGAAGGAAGAACATCTCTGTACCACGCATTTTACCCCACGTTAATAATATAGGCAGATAGAATTGATTAAATTGGTTTCTCAGTTATTTTTTTACATTAAAAATATTTTTGCAAGACATTAACAAAATAAACTGTCACCAAAATACTTTATGAGCCTACTTCCATAATTAGAACTCTGTTCTGAAAAGACATAGGATCATGTGGCTGTCCCAAACTTATCTAAGCTAGAAGTGGTGGTACAGGCCTGCAATCCAGCACACGGAAGTCTAAGCCACTGGTTTAAGGCCAGCCTGGACTCTGTATGCAGTTCCAGGCAAGCGTGGGGTATATGGAGAGAACCTGTTTCGAAACACACACACACACACACACACACACACACACACACACACACACACACACAAACGTAAGTCAACCTTAGATCTGTTATGTTTGTTGGCAAAGCATTCCAAAAAGCATGATAGTTTTCAATACATAATTAGTTGGTCATCCTTAGAATTTTTAAGGACTTGATAAAAACAACAATTATTTTGTGGTTGTGTCTCATGCGTCCCAGGCTGGCTTTGAACTTGTGTACCTGAGGCCAACCTTGAACTCCACCCCCCTTAGTACTGGGATGATAGCTGTGCATCAGCAAGCACAGCTGTGAAGCGCTGTGGAAACCCAACTCATGGAGTTATTCATGCAAGGCAAACACTGACTGAGCCACTCACACCCCCAGCCTGAAAGTACGAAGATGTCCTGGCTGCCTCCGAAGGAGAGGCATCCCTCACAAAGCCAAAGCGTCACTGCAGCTGTTAGCACACTTTCCAATTCACAATGCAGTTGAGATGTCCTGGTCTTTAAGAAAAGCTTCAAGGCAGGAGATTTTCTGTCCAACTGAATCCTCTTAACACCAGTATTACAAATTTAACACAATGATTTATTAATGATCCTAACTTTAATTAATATGGTGAATATAGATGATAGGCAATTTGTTATAATGCTGCTTTTGGTCTTCCAAGATGAGGGACAACTTATACTAAAATTTACCTACTTAAATGTATCTCCTGTGTGTGTGTGTCTGTGTGTGTGTTGTTTGCTTTGTTTTGTTTTTCTAGTGCTGGGGATTGATCTCAGGGTCTCCCACATGTTGGGCAAGAGAGTTCTACCCTTCAGTTCTATGCCAACCCCCCTTAAGTTCACATTGATAATTGCTACTTAGAGGGCTTTCCTATGTGTTTATGTCTCTTTCTTAAAAAACAATCAAGCAAACAAAAAACCAAAACCAGAACCTGGAAATTGTCTCTTGGTCTTTGCATTTATTTTTTCTTAATTGAGCTGGCAATATTTCCTAGGGTTGTTAGGGGTGATTAAATCCAGCATCAGTGTAGTACCTGGCAAGCAAGCGACTTGTGCTTTGAACAATTGCATCTTGTAGCTCTTTCACGCTTCCTGCTTTAGTTATGGCTCTGTGGTGACGGATGGGTTTTATTTTGTCAGGTTTGACAAAGCTTTGGGGTCTCCTAAAAACTCATTAGGCGTTTACTTGTTTCAGTTCAGTAAGCCCTAACGGTAAGCTGCAGTTTCTCCTGCACAGTGCAGCTCCACAAGCACATCTCGTCTGTAATCTCAGCGTGTACAATTAGAACGCTTTTTCCCTGGACTGGAGTTGAGCATCTATCTTTACTAGATTAAATTCTTTTACACATTAAAGCTCACACATGAACTTAGATAAGTTCGGTGATTTTGAAGCAGGATTTACACAGTTAATATACCTTATCGTCGTAAAGGAGTCACATGCATGGCAGGGCAGATTTGCAGGTCTAATAAACAGAGCCTTTCTCAGCCTTGGACTTTATGCCCCTCTAGAAATGTGTTTACCTAGCATCCCAGCAGCCCTGCAGAGGGAGTGGCCTTAGCCTGAAGCCTTGACTTTGCATTACATGATTCCCTTTCTCAAGTTGTTTACTCTTACCTCTGCTAGGGTTTGTCCTGGGTGAATTTCCACTTAGCTCTATACTGTATTACTTTAGCAGCTGCCTCTCTTTTGTAGCCTTACAGTTATTAAACACATCTGATATCTCTAAATGCCTGTTTTCAGAAAGGTATCTAATGGGGCTCTGGGAGTGGAGAGAGAGATGGTTCAGCCCTTAAGAATGCTTGTTGCCCGTGAGGGCTACAGAGATTGAGCCTCTTAGGACTGCTTCTAACTCCAGCCACAGGGGATCTGATGCCCTCTTCTGGCCACTGCAGGCACCTATACCCATGAGGCATACATGTTAATCAAAGCAAATCTTTTATTTTTATGGTTTGGATTTGGGACTTTTTAAATTTTAGAATATTATCACATACATGATGATGTTTCTCAGAAGTAGAATCCCAGCCTAGCTCAAAATTTATGTACCCTTCATATATGCTTTGTATATGCAACTGGAGGTAATTTTATAGTCTTTTAATAATTTTATACATGAACCAAATTGTGTGCATTGAACCACGAGAGTTATGAAATCATGACTGTTCACTTGTCTTGGTGTGCTGGATAGCTTTATGTCAACTTGACACAAGCTAAAGGCATCTGAAAAAGGGACCCTCAGTTGGTAAAAGGACCCCATACGATAGGGCTGTAGGCAAGCCTGTACGGTATTTTCTGGTGGTCCCGGATTCTATAGGATAGCAGGCTGAGCAAGCCACGAGGAGTAAGCCAGTAAGCAGCACTCCTCAATGGCCTCTGCATCAGCTCCTGCTCCCAGGTTCCAGCCCTGCTTGAGATCCCATCCTGACCTCCTTCAGTGATGGACTATGTTGTGGAAGGGTAAGCCAAATGAACCCTTTGCTCTCCAAGTTGCTTCTGGTCATGTTGTGTCCTCAGAGCCTTAGAAACCCTAACTAAGACACTTGGCTAATTGAGTAGGATACTGTCCAGTAGGAAAGATGACAGACATAAAATGTAGGAACACGGTATGTGATCTCCTGTAATTTAACAAAGGATTCTAAACTTGAGAGTGCAAAGGGAAGCCGCAGTGGAAATGTTTCCTGCAAGATATCAGCTTACACAAAAAACAACTAAACATAATATTGATACTGAGGGAACATAGCAATGCTGCTCCCATTCCTAGCCCTGGGCACATTTATCTGCAAAATTGATATTGAAATTTATGAAATGCCACTCTTTTACGACACTCAATTACTTAAAAAAAGATTGATGTATTTTTATTTGTGTGTATATGTTAGGAAATATGTGTATGTATGTGCACTATATGCGTGCAGTTGTCCACAGAGGCCAGGCAACGGTGTTGGATTTTCTGGAACTGGAGTTACAGGCAGTTGTGAGTCACCCAGTATGGGTGTTCGGAAACAAACCCAGGTCCTCTGCAAGAGTAGCAGGTGCTCTTAGCTGCAGAGCCCTATCTCCAGCCTGATAATCATTTTTCAAATGCGCTTTTGGGATATTTTACTATAATCACTTCCTAATTTTAAACAGTACTTAAAAATTCTGTAATATGTCCCAGTTGTTAGTTAAAAAAAAAAACTAATGGAGCCATACCAAAGTACCAAAACCAAAGTCAGCACTTTCCATTTGCTGTCACAAGGGAGATGGAGGGGTTTGTCAAGATCTTAAGCTGTCTAGGTTAACTCACGGTGCTTGGAGAGCTTGACGCCTGTTTGTGCCCTGGCATGATAACCCAAACAGGGAAACTAATCAGATGGCCAACCAAAGAGGAACCACAGTGGCTTTTGTCAAATTCTCAGGCAGTGATAGGAAGGGGTAATTATAAGAATAAGTATGGCAAATACGGCGTAGGCATCGTCTTCACAGTGCACTTTGAGTCTGGTGGTTGGATGACGCAGACGACTATGCTGTGTATTTAACCTTAATGAAATCACAAGGAAAATATCAATTCTACCACTAATGACAATCAGTGGGTACTGTGCTCATGGACTGGTTCCTGTAGTTCCTCCCAAGGGCTCACATACTCTGCACGATCATTGTTTCAGTCAAGTTCAAAGCAGTCTCCTGAGGTAGGTGCCAGGAGTTCTTCCTCTTGAGGGAAGAGTGATCGGGTTTTCTCCTCCACATTCCATGTTCTAGAACTAGGTGACCACCTTACAAAGGCCACCTGGATGTGTGCTGATGAAGCTTCCTGCATGTCTGAACACTGGGCTAGGAGCACTTGTGGAATGTTGGATATGCTCAGCTGACTAGGCTGGCTGAGAACGCAGCCATTGCTGCTTGAGGGCAGGAGTCCACGGTGTTGGAGTCACCTTGCCCAGGCTCCTCGTCACTGCACTTATTCTTCCCACGGCGCTTTCTAAAGCAAAACAACATTGCTCAGGCTAGAGAACACTGACATCCTTACCCTCTCTGGTGTCTCGGTACTTGGGAGACTTTTAGAGGGACCAGAGGAAGGGGAGATGGTGGAAGGGGGTGACCCCTCACGGCCACTCATCCTCCACTGATCCTTACCCAGTAGCTTTTCTTCCTCAAGAATGGGCTGTCTTTGCAAGCGCACGCCTTTTTATCGGGTCTTTCTTTCACAGTGTGAATATTGCCTTGTTGTGGGCTCTGTCTCTTCAACTAAACTAGGTGCTTTCAGCTGTGTGAGTGCCCCTCCCAACACACACACACACACACACACACACACACACACACGCATGCACACACACACAAGCACAAGACTGCATTCTCACTCACACTCGTACTTGGGTACAGGCCAGAGGTCAACATCAGATGTCTTCCTTAGACACTCTGCGCCGGAGTTTTTGAGTCAGGCCTGTCAATCTGCATCTCACTAAGTCAACTAGCCTGGCTGCCCAGTGAGCCCAAGGGCTCTACCTGTCTCCAGCTGCCATCCCCGCTCCCACCATGCACTGGAGTTACTTGCTTGCTCTACCTTGCCTGGTTTTTTTGTTTTGTTTTGTTTTGTTTTAAAGTGGGTGCTTGGGATCCAAGCCCAGGGCCTTATGCTTGCCCAGCAGGCACTTTACCAGCTCTGCCATCTCCCTAGTTCCTGTGCTGTGCTGTGCTGTGCTGTGCTGTGCTGTGCTGTGCTGTGCTGTGCTGTGCTGTGTGTCTTTTTAAGAACACCGTTTAACCTGCCCCTGCATGCCTCAGTGCTGAGATAAGTGGACAGTAAACTCTTGCAGATGATCTGTTTGCCGCCATTGCTTCAAGGACAGAGCTGGATATATTCAATGTACTACTTACATTTTCTTTTTTATCCATTAAATAAAGGCCTAGCTGTCCCTACACTGAATTTAACCACATTTTTTCCCTGAAAAATGTGGCCTTTAAATTTGAAAGGAGTATGCTAAAGTTGTACAGTGTACTCAGGGTGGAGACTAATTACAAGGTTTCAAAACTCCTCAGGTGGCTGGGCTGGTGGCCTGAGTGAAATGATGCTGTCCCAAATTGGGAACAGCTGGGCCATAGTGCAAGCCAGTATAAAAGTCGCCGGCTTTTCTCGGTGTGGGAAGAAGTCTCTGCTTCTTGGCCAGAGGTGCCTTTCCTCAGCCACGGTAGGTAAGTGCCCCTAGAGGGACCACTGAGTGTCAGTTTCTGTTGGTTGGTAGAAATTGTGATGTTTGTATCAAAATATCGTTATCAGTTTACCCTGGCCGTTTATAGGAAGTCATCCTGTGGCTGCTTCTAACCCATTTTCCAAGTGAGACACAGAAGAGCTTTGTATAGCTTCTCACTCTGGCAGTTTGAAGGTTGTTGTCTTTGTATGTAGTGTGTCTCTGGCTGTAAATGGTGTCCTTATAAATGTCTTTAATGTGTTGCTTTGCCATCTGTTCATAAAAGCAGTCACTTAAGAGATCATGGGTTTTCTAATAGAAAGTTAGAAACTGGATGATTTTGGAAAATGCAGACAGTAACAATTCAGCAATCTACCAGAGTTATCAATCTTTTACACTTTTATATTTTTAAGAGGGGGTTTCACACTTTGGCTCAGACTAACCTGGTCCTCACCATGTAGCCCAGGGTGACTTCAAAGTGCCAGTAATGCTCCTGCCTCAGCCTCTTGAATGCTGCCATTAGAAGTGAGAAAAGATCTAGTATCGGGAAGGAGGGGCGTGGTCTCTGGACAAATTCTAGTGTATTATGACTTCATAGTTAGCAACTTGTGAAGTGTTTGAAATGTTAGGTCCTGGCTTTATTCGAAGAAATTAACTGGGAATTGATTGTTAAGATGTTCTAATCTATGCTGACATCAGCTCAAAGAGAGACTAGAGTTCCAAGATTAAACAATCCAGTACTTTATAAATAAACTCAATCTCAGCAGCATTGACCTGTGTTCTGAGGAGATCTTTGTAAAGCAGGCGGTTTTGGTACTAGCTTCCTTGCTTTGAGAATGTTTACATTTCAAGTGGTTGGTAATTAGACAAGCCATTCCTAACCTCATTCTGTTTTGCCCATAGGAGGGACAATAACATCTTCTGTGGGAAAGGGAATCGGCTTCTTCGTGGTGTCTACACAGCAGATTGTTGTATGGGGGGGACTAGGAGCCAGAAGGCCACCGTCAACGTTTCCTATCAGCACACACAATCAATTCTAGGAGTCCATGTTGATCTTGGAAGTAGAAGAATTTAAAAGAGATAAGTTCCCACAGAGAACAAGAACCTTACCAACTCCTTTGGCTCTGAAGGCTAACAGACAATGGATATCATAGAGACTGCAAAGCTTGAAGGTCATTTGGAAAACCAAACCAACGACTCCACCAACACATACACAAGCCCGGCCGAAGCCATAGAAGAAGAAGCAAACAAAAATGGCAATGGTAAACCCAAGAGTTTATCCAATGGATTACGAAAGGGTGCCAAAAAATACCCGGACTACATCCAGATCTCTATGCCCGCCGACTCCAGGAACAAGTTTCCCCTGGAGTGGTGGAAAACCGGCATTGCTTTTGTGTATGCTCTCTTCAACCTTGTCCTGACAACTGTCATGATCACAGTTGTGCATGAGAGGGTCCCTCCCAAGGAGCTCAGCCCTCCACTCCCAGACAAGTTTTTTGATTACATCGACCGGGTCAAATGGGCATTTTCTGTATCAGAAATAAATGGGATTGTATTAGTTGGGTTATGGATCACCCAGTGGCTTTTTCTGAGATACAAGTAAGTATTGGCTAATAAGGTATTTGGGTCTCGATCTGGGTTTGTTTTGAAAAGAGAAGATGTGTCATTGAAATGATCTTTTCTCAATTTTCTAATGCATTTAGTTTTACCTAGGCATTTAAGGAAATAGCATAGATAGACATAATTGAATAAATTCAGCCACTATTCCATAGGTGTGCTTTGAGTGACTGCGTGTGGAAATAGGAAGTTGCAGTAGTGCCATGGAGGGTGTCTCAGTTTACCCATTTAAAGCACAGTTCCTGGCTTTATGTGGTGTGGTGCCATATACCTACCCTAAATCAAGATGCTTGGAAATGCCTTTAATCCCAGCACTTGGAAGGCAAAGGCAGAAGGGTCTCTGTGAGTTTGAGGCAAGCCTGATCTGCATAGAGTGTTCAGGACAGCCAGGACTATACATAGTATCTCAAAAGAAAGAAAAAAACGTACTAGGAAAGAACTAATGTGTTTTCAGGCTCTCACCAGGTACAGTGGGGAGTAGGCTAAGGCACTTGATTATGGGATGGTTAGTGTGCCGCCACTCACAGCCTGCTTTGAGTTTATGTGTGCTAGAAAGTTCTTCAGTGTTCTTTTCCTTTCTTGGCCTTTTCCTGCCAGGCACAAAGTAACAAGTGTTTGTTTAAGAGGCTGGATTTGGAGCTGGCTCTCGGTGGTTTGGGTTTTAGATTTCTAAAGTAAACTTGTCCTCCCTGCCTTCCTCTTGGCACCGTGAAGGAGGACACGGCTCAGTAGTCCAGCCCCTGCCTTTCCCGGCCTGCCCCACAACAGTACCAACCAGGACGCAGTCAGCGGGGCTTCACATCTTGAAGACACACAAAAATTGAACATAGCTCCAGCTTGGTTATTTCTGCTTCTCTTTGTAAATTCTAACTTCTGGTCCACAAAATTGGAGGCCGCTCAATTCCCCTTGTCCTCCCATGTCATTTGAGTGTTTGCTTTCTACTGGATCCCACAAATTAAATCCCTAAAATACAAGCTTGAGCAAAATACCCACAATCTAGGGCTTAAAAAAAAAGTGAAGTGTGGGAACTCCCTCCTTACAGCCTCAGAATTCCAAGTCAAGTAAGAGCGGAGTGTTAGAGCCCCAAGGTCACTTTTAGACCTTGAGTCAAGGTGACTGTTGCTTTGTATTTAGAATTGTGCCTGTTCTTCTCAAGGACTTTCCCAAATGCATCCCTGCAGTTTTCTAAACTCGCATGGCAAGCAGAAGCCCTCCATAATCAGTTTCCTTATTATAACTCTCAAAATGTTTCTTCAGTGTATTTGGGTAAACAGCAGAGCTATCAGTTAATTGCCTTCTACTTTGTAGAAATGAATTGCTTCTGCACGTGCCAGTCATGACATTCGTTATGCTGAAATCAAGAATAGATTTCTTGACCATTAGTTTTCCTTTTTAGTGCCTGGAATTGACACTGAACATGGCAGGGCTTGCATAGGCCATGGATGTTTACTGTCTCCTTCAGTGTGTGTGTAAAGGCTATTTCTGTTTACATTCGTGTGAAAAGAGATTTAGTCTAGTGTGTAACTGGATTCCGTCCTGCAGCGCAGTCTTCATCTTGGTTTATGGGAGATCTAGCTGTTATAACAGACTTTCTGTTGCCATCTCAGAGCTCACCATGTCGAGATGATGGTCATGGGCTGGAGATACAGTTCACTGGGTGCCGTACTTGATGCACATGCATGAAGCCCTGGGTTCAATCCCCAGCACACAAAGAAAAATAAAAAGAAAGGAACAATGGAAAAGCTATGCCCTACCCCTCCCTTCTCTGATACTGAGATTTCACACTAACCACTATAAATTATGTACAATTTCTACATGCTAATTAAAAAGAAAATATCTATTTAAAGAAAGCATGGAAGGCTCACATACCTACGCCGTGTACTTTATACCTACCTCTAAGATTACAAACAGTACTAACTTGCCATTTCACTTCTGAAGTAGATTTGAACCTTGTATTTTGGTAACTGACAGAATAATTCTCATAATCTTGGTTTGTTTTTGGTTTTTGTATGTTTGTTTGGTTTTGGTTTTTTGAGACAACACTAAAATGTATAACAGAGCCCTAGCTGTCCTGGTCCTATAGACCAGGCTGGTCTCGAACTCACAAAGATCAGCCTGCCTCTGCCTCTCAAGTGCTGGGTTTAAAGGTATGTGCCGCCACACCTGGCCATGATCTTGTTTTTAATACCCTCTCCTAGGCCCTCCCTGCCTCTCAATATGTCCTTCCTGCCTGCCTGCCTGTCTTTCTTTCTGCCTGCCTGCCTTCCTTCCCTTTTTCTTTTCTTTCTTTCCTTCCTCCCTCCCTCTCCTTCCTTGTCTGTCTTGTCTTTTCTTTTCTTTCTTTCTTTCCAGCACCTCACACATGCCAGGCGAGCCCTCTACCACAGAGAGAACTCTCAAGTCTCCTCTTTCAAACGCTGTGAGGGAAAAGACACCACGAGCAGTTCCTTTTCTAAATAAGCCTGTAGAGTGGATGTTTCACCTAAGTTAGTTTTCTGTTCTGGGCACATGGCACCGGAATGAATATAATTGCCTCATAACAATATCTCCTTATTTCTTGCCCTTGTCTCATAGCATGGGACACAATTCAAAGCAGCATTCCTTTGGGGCCTGGGGTTGAATCACAGAGTGAATTGCTTTCAGTTAACCAAAGAAAAACAGCCATCACGGTTGACCGCCTGTTCCTTTTCGGTACTAAGACAGCAAAGGTAGTTTCCCAGAGAGGCAGTAAATAGCACTTCCATCTAACGAACCTGGCTCTGCAACTTTCACCTCTCCCCACTTGGAACCCTAGAATGTTCTTGAAATAGGTATTGGTGGCAGGCAACTGAAATACATGTTTATACATATTATTTTTAATTAGAAGTCCCAACAGTTACCTGAATTTGACCTTGATCTGTGTGAAAAACTGTGTCTTGGAAAAAACTCAAATTTTTTCTCATCTCTGAGGCGGCCTGTTACTCTGGAGTCTGTCAGTGATGGTTTGGAAAATTGGAGAGCTCTGAGGGTGAGAGAGCTGTGGAATGAATACACTCCATGTTCTGGAGAAGCTGAAACAAGCACCTCAGGGGTGGGGAACATCTCCCCCCCTCCCCCCGCACGCTCCTTCCCATTTTCAGAGCTGACCCTCACAGAATAACCACAGAAAGGGGGTGTCGCCGTGAGCTGGAACTGAGAGCCCGCAGACACTCTATAACCACGCGGATATCCAAAAGGCAGCCATGCTGTGGGCAAAGCCCTTGGGTACAGAGCTCATTGGTCTCAGTCAGCTTCTGAGAACAACAGGCTTAGGCTGAAGAGTCAGGAGAGCTCAGAGCCTCACGGTGAAGACTGCGCATGACCCTGAAATTTCTCATCTACTGTAAATTATGTGCAGTTGCCACATGCGGCTTTATGAAGATGTCCAGTGTAAAGGACTTTTTGCCTTAATTTCTTGACCCATCTCTCTTTTTTCCATTTTAATTTTATAAAATTTTATTTTCATTTCTGAGATAGAGACTGGTCTTAAATTCATTATGTAGCTAGTGTTGACCTTAAACTATTGATCTTCCTGTTTCTGCCTCCCAAATGCTAGGTGTTGGCTTATTCAGTATTAGAAATCAAATCAAGGACTTTGAGTATAAGGCAAATATTCCAACACCTAAACCAAATGCATAGGCCTTTAATTTTTAACTGGAACATAAAACATACAAGATTGGATTCCATAATGAGATATTATGTGTACATTCATATACCTGTGTATTATGTGATATTCATGTCAAGTTAAGCATGCCTCTCTTTAAACACATTTCTTTTTTAAAAAAAATACTTCTAAATTTAAATTTTAACTTATGTATATTGGTGTTTTGCCTGCAAGCTTGTCTCTGCACCATGTGTGTGCCTAGGGCCTGCAAAGGCCGTGGGATCCTCCGGAACTGGAGTTACAGATAGATGGTTGTGAGCTGCCACGTATGTACTGGGAATTAAGCCCATGTGTTCTCTGGAAGAGCAGCTCGTGCCCTTAGCCACTGACCAGCTTTCAAGCCTACTTACCACTTTCTTTATGGCAAAATATCTATAAAGTCCTTTCTGATTTATTTCTTAAATACATGGTACAGTAGCCATCTTGCTCTATGGAACATCTCAGCACCATGTCTTTTTCCTAACTGTGACTTTGTACATACTGATGAACCTTTCCACATATTCTCTTCCAAACACATAGAGTCACCCCAAGTCTCCAGTAAACTCTGGTCTGGGTCCAACTTGACCAACTTTTCTCAGCTTGGCAAATGGATGGAATTATTCTGTGCTTGATTCTTTATTATTCTGGCTTATTTAACACGATGCTCTCTTGTTCCATCCAACTTGTCACAAATGACAGGACTAAACTCTTTTTCATATCTGAATCATTATCTTATACATAGCCGTGACATCGTTTTCTGTTCATCAGCTGGTAGGCACTTAGGCTGTTTACATTTTGTGGTTATCATAAACCGGGCTTTAATAATGCTTTCAATAAATAATAATAGTGCAGTCTTGTTCAGAAAAAGGCAAATGATTCTAACCTTTGTACTCCTTTTTATTTTCTTTTGCCATTTAAAAATCAATAGTGAATAAGATAATAGTGACTCACTCCAGTAGTTACTTTGGACACGTTCAAAAATGTAATTCAGTGAAAACCTGTGCAGTCAGAGGAAACAGTTCATGCCTAAGTTGCCAAACTACCTCTGGATGGTCCCAATTAAAATCTTGCTTACATAACTAGGGTTTAATGACTTGTCACATTTCCCTGTGTATCCAATTATGTAATATCACCTGGTTCATTAGATTATTCCTCTATGGCCGTGGCTCACTTACACACATCTGATGTGTTCTCTAGGGGGTTTTATTAATCATCGAGTTGACTGAAAACAGAGAGAGGCTCACTGAATTCCTTGGCAAAGGGAGACGTTTTGTTAGGAGAGGAGAATGTATAGACTCTTTTGTCTCTGTAAGTTTTCCCTGTTCCCACATTCTTAGTCCTTTCAGGCCCCAAAACCACTTAGATGAGCTTCAGTTTATAAATCTTTCTTCTCACAGGCCGTAAGATTCCGTGAAACTGAGGTTTATTTGTTAATTCCACTGCTTCAATTACTTTTAGTCCATTAAGCATTGTCTTATATTGCATCAGGAGTACAGGGGACCTGAGGTGGGCTTGGCTTACGCCTGCAATCCCAGCACTCAGGGGGCCGAGGCCGGAAGATCATGAGTTTGAGGCAAGACTTGGTTGCGTACATAATGTGGTCCAGGCTAGTTTGGACTAGAGTGAGACCCCGGTCCCCCCCCCCCATACACACACACACCCAAAATAGTAATGACAAGACAAACAACTGGTAAACTTGTTTCTCCAACCCCCCATGTTTTCTTTAGGTCAATAGTGGGGCGCAGATTCTTCTTTATCATCGGAACCTTATACCTATATCGCTGCATAACTATGTACGTCACTACGTTACCTGTGCCAGGAATGCACTTCCAGTGTGCTCCGAAGGTAAGCCTCCAGATCCCGCAGGGGGGGAATCAAGAAAGCAATTTTAAAGCACCCACTCTGTCACAGGTCTTCCGTAGGCTTCCATGGGTGTTAGCTGCAATCTAGCGTAGGCTCTAATTGGCTTCCGATCTCGGGAAAGGCGTTCGTTAAGAATCTTACATTTTTGTGTATAAAGAATTTGTTTTCTGCTAACTAAAACTTTACCAACGTTTGGCTCTTTGTTTGTTTTCTTGTTTTTCTATCTCAAGCACTCATTCTGTAAGGACTGTCCTTATGTCCTGGCCACTGTAGTGGGCAGAGCTCACGTCTTCCCCTGGAGCTTATATTATTTCAAGGAAGAGCAAATAATAAGTAAATTCATAATGTATCACTTGGTGGTAAATCAGGTGATTGTCAGAGGAAAACAGTAGGAACTGTTCTACAGAAAGGTCAAGAAAAGATGTTAAAAAAAAAACCTCTTGGGCAGGAAGCAGGAGAAAGAGTCAGTCACATGGATGGGGTGAGAGCTACAGGCCAGGAGATAGTTTAACAGGGTTTGAGGAACTGCAGGTAGCAGGAGGGTCAGCAGGCTGGGCCACAGGCTGCAAAGGTTCTCTTGTAAGCCTTGGTGGTCAAGGCTGTGGAACTGATGTTATTGAATTCAGGACACATCTTCTCGGTAAGATTGACAGGATATACATATTAATCTTATGGATAGGATTTGAGCGAGGAAAGTCAAGCCTGACTCCAAACGATTAACCATTGGAAATGCGGAGTAGCCTTCTCCGCTGTTGAAACTGTCTGAAGGGAAGTTTGTGCACGTAGCATCCAGTCACGGGAGGGCCATTCTTCATCCTAGATCCCTGTGCGCTCTGGTCTATGAAACGTGCTTACAGATCATGTGCTTCTGGATAAGGGAATGGGGGGCTGACGTTAGAGTTCAGGGAACATTAACCAGATGTCAAGGGAAGGAGGACAGGGTAGTTCTGAGGAAGGCCGTCTCCCTTACCAAATATAGGTGTGGTTTGGAAAGGCAGTCACTTCCTAAAGCCATCAAAGCAGTATGTGCCTGTAATTAGAACGGTGTACACACTGAATTTAAACACTGGCTGGGTTTGACTGAGACTAATTTAAGACATGTCTGAGTTTTCACTACTGCACACTATTACAGTGTGTTCAGTGGCGAGTGGGCCACCGAAGAGGGGAAGGCAAACCCTTCCTAGGAATAGATGAGGTTGGAGGAAGGGTCACTGCTTACAGAAAGACAGGCTGAAGGTCATCCTTCATGGAAGAGCATAAATACGCTGTTGGAGGTTCCCTGACTAATTGACTAATCACCCACCACGGTCGGGGATCAGGCCTTCCCCCCCCCCCCTCCAAAGGAGGCTGCAGTTGCCTGCAAAGGGTTCTGTGAAACACGCACCTGCATCTCCCTCTCTGGCTGAGGGAGCTGTGGTGATGGAGAGCAGGAGTCAGAAGTCACCCAAGTGCTGCTTCGATGCTTGTGGCCACAGGGCTCTTCGACACCTGCCTGCTTCCTGTGCTGGCAAGGCTGTTGAGTGTCCTTCAGGGTGAGCAAAGACAGAAATCTCTGTTTGTGAGAGGGTGTCCCTGTCTGAAGAGGTCCCACAACTTATCACTCACAGAGCTATTGCAGTGGCACCCCCTGCTCCTGTACTTTGCCCACCAGCTTCTGCCTCATGCCTCCTAGGATGGCCTTAAGCCCTTTGCTTGCAGTTTGTTTCACACACACACACACACACACACACACACACACTGGTTTACAGCCAGTGTTTATTTGAATGTCTAGGTGAAAGTTGCCTCAGTTGTTACGAAGTGATTTAATTTCTCTAAGTCGTTCTGTACAGCAACAGTTCCTTCCCCATGAAAGCCTTCTGCGTACAGCTTTCCCCTCACAGCTATACATGCCAAGGGTTTTTCCTTTCCTTTTCTTCTTCCTTTTTAATCTTTTTCTCTTTCATTAATTGGAAATATTATGCATGCATATTATGTGGCCCTTTTTCTTTAATTGGAAATAGATGTTCTTTTCACATTACCCCTCCCGCATCCCCTCGGCGTTTCCACCTCCCCTTCCCATGTGGATTCATCCCCTTTCTATCTCTCATTACAAAAGAACAGGCTTCTAGGGAATAATGATAAAATATAACATAATATGATAAAGCAAAACCGAACACATCAGAGTAGGACAAATCAAATAGACAGAAGGAAGAGGGCCCAAGAAAAGGCCCAAGAAACAGATGTAGGCACGGAGACCCACTTGCATGAGCACTCAGGAATCCCTTAAAAACACAAAACAGAAACCATGATATATACACAAAGGGCATGAAAGATTTAAAAAAGAAAAAGACAAAATTCAAAAGGAAAGAAAAAGCCCTGACATGACATGATGAGATAAGGAGCTTCCAAAGATGCCATTGAGTCCCGTTTCTGTTGGCCATCTCCCACTGGACATGCAGCCCACCCTTAGGCGTAGTTTGTTTTCCCCAATGAGACTCCCTCGGAGCAAACTAAATTTTCGTTTACAAGTGGTTATCAATTGGAGGTGGCTTCCCGGTTAGGATAGGGGTCTGCGCCCATTCCTCCTCTCGGCTCTAATCCAGCACTGACCAGTGCAGGCCCCGTGCATGCTGCCGTCTGTGCATTGGCCCTGCTGTGTTTAGAAGGCCTTGCTTCCTTCGTGTCCTCCATCCCCTCTGGCTCTTCCAAATGGTTCCCTGAGCCCTGAAGAGAGGGATTTGATGGAGACGTTCCGTTAAGGGCTGAGTGTTCTAAGGTCTCTCAGTCTCTGCTGTTGTCTAGCTGTGAGTCAAAGGACGATTCTTTTTCTTTTCTTTCCTCGTTGAATTGTTTTTTATTATTACAATTTACTCAAAGGGCTTTTCTTAATGTAAGGGACAGTGGTGATTGTCAAGTTTCTTGTCTGTCTGCAGCCACCTTGGATGTCTCTACCTACTTTATTTTTGTGGAAAGCAGTATATGGGAGTCACAGTTGACATCCTTAAGAATGGTGAGGCTCCTGTGCGAGCTTTGATTGATGCTTCTTTCTTAGGTCTCTGCAGCTTCAAATTTACATCCAGTAGCCAGCTGCATAGACTGATGTCTGAAAACAAGGAGCTGAGTAGAAATGAGTGCTGTGTGATGTGTGGTGACTGAAATCAGTCTAGAGGAGATCATCAAGGTCATCTGCGGGTCCCATTACTCACTACCCTCCCTCCTTTTCCCAGGCTCGCCCTGCTTGGTTTTCCCTGCTTTCTTCTATTTACCATTTCTAAAGCATATTCCTCCATCTTGGAATTAGCAGGGACAGCATTTAAGGGATATGAAGTTAACAGAGAGGACCAATTGGATAGCTTAGCAGGCAAAGGCATTTGCTGTCAAGCCCAGTGAGCTGAATTCCATCCCCAGGACACACATGATAGAAGGAAAGAACCAATGCTCATGGGTTACCTTCCTAGCGCCTCATGGCTGCATTACTATGCACCCCCCCTCCACACACACAAATATAACAGAGAAGGAAATTAAGAAAGTCTATTTCTCCATTCAGTAACTATATCCAACCAAAGGCCACCAGAAATCGCCCTGTAGTGTCTCCTATTTCCACAGGAGGCACATCCCAAGATGCCTAGTCGGTATCTGAACCTGCAGATTGTAGCAGACACCATCTATACAGTTGTCTTTATATGTGAAAACATATATGTATGCATGATTAAACTTACAAAGTAGGCACAGTAAAAATAATTAAAATAACCAATGATAAAAATGGGGGAGGGGTGATGACGTATTGTAATAAAAGGTAGTTAAAACTTAAAAAGACCTTGATGGGAGCTTTCTGCTTACTATGTCGGGCTGTGGCTGGCGTTGTGACTGAGACCTCTGAACGCAAACTGTTTATGGGGGAGGCAGGGACCACTTACCAACAGTGCTGAACAGAAGAGGGGGCACGATGTGTGTGGTCTAGAGCCTACTTTGTTAGACCTCACGGCATATGAGCCCGGTCAGAAGAGACTAATGACATTACATGCTCCGACCTACAGGTGAGCCGAGGTGAAATGAAGGGTAATATGTCCTTTCAGTCTGGGGGTGCAGTACTTAGCCATCCTTTTTGAATGATGTCACCATGGGTAGTTTTTGTACCAATCTCATGACAGAGAGAGGATAGGAGCTGCTGACAGAGCAAATGGTTGGATTGTATCTTTGATAAAGATAACGATACAATTTGATATCATTTGTTGAATGTCTGTTTTGAAGAGTGCCTAAAGTCAGTCATGTGACTGTCAACAGGCCTCTGGCCTTCCTCGAGAGCATGCATTCCTGTCCCCAGCACTCTTTTCTAGGTGGGACTGATCACCTGGTACTTGGCAATCTTAAGGACTAGCTTATTCACCTTTTTTTTTTTTTTCCACTTTAACAAAAAGACACAGGGTAGGTTTTAAGTCAGGGTATTTTCTGGTCACCTAAAGGGAGATGTTTTAGGCAAGGATTCTGCGTGTGGGTCCTTCGAGTACTGGGTGGGACTGTGTTCCACCTGCTTCGAGGCTCTGTGTACACCCTCCTTCACAGCCGTGTGTCCACCTGTGCAAGACATGATAGAGTTTGCTCCACCTGCCACCCTGACCATTGCTACAGCTGGACTGCCGCATGTCAGGGGCCAGCGCCCAGAAACAGCAGAGCTGAGTAGAAAGAAGGCAGCCCCGTCCCCAGGATCCCAAGTGACCCAAGTCAGGCCCGGTCCTTCTGTGTTTCTCCTTCTTCTGGACTGTCTCTCTAACTCTTCCTCGTACCCTCCGCAGACAGCCCTCGCTGACTTTCTCTGCGCTAGGCTCCAACCAGGACCCTGGCATCTTCCCTTCTAATACTTCGTATTTTAAGGCATAAAATTCTCTTTCTTATATGCTTCAGTTCTAATAGGATATACATATTTAACGACTTCCTGACTGTCATATTTAATTCCTGCCCTAGTCTGTCAATTGTTTCTTGTGACTGCCTGTGGTTTAGAGAGGCTTCCATACCCTTGACCCCTGTGTAGAACTGTGTGATATGCTTCCTGGTCAAAGCTTTGAAAGTCTACTAATACACTGCCTAATATGTCACTTTCAAACCTATTTAAATTATGGGATGAGTTTCCTGTAGCCGCGTTACCAGCAGATACCGATGAGACTGTATGTATGCACACTCAATGCCGCCGCCCACTTGAAACAAGGTACCCACAGATGAGGTAGACAGCTCAGCCAGAGGATAACAGCCCCAAATTTCACTTCCTCCCACCAAAGTTAAGCAAAGAGGCTCTGATCTGCTTTTTAGCACATAGCGATGAAGTCATTGGTTATTAATATTTTTAAAAGCTTTGCTCAAGGACACAACACCACTAAAAACATATTATTAGTAACACACTGAATAATTTAAAGCATGTCAATAAACCCAACCGACATAATGAGGAGAACCTAGTTTCCTCTTGGAATATTTTTGACTCTTTAAGTCTAAAAAGAAGCTAAAGACCACAACGCGGATGGCTTTTCTGACTGAAACATGATCTTGGGCATCTTGTAAACTTTCCTCTGTGTCTTATGTCACTCAGCTCAATGGAGACTCTCAGGCAAAAATACAACGGATTCTCCGGTTGATTTCTGGAGGCGGATTGTCCATAACGGGATCACACATCCTGTGTGGGGACTTCCTCTTCAGTGGCCACACAGTCGTGCTGACGCTTACTTACTTGTTCATCAAAGAATGTAAGTAACCAGTCGTTTCTCACTGAACTGGCTGCTGTGGTGGGTGGGGTTTTGGAGCCTTGACATGGATGGGATACCATATGCTTCTGGGCTTGACAGTTAGGAGACAGAAGATGTAAACACCATGCTGCATGCCTGCACTTTATCATTCTGTCTAGTTGTTTGGGACCTGAACCTGAAGAGCAAAGTCTCGCTGTTTTGTTTTGTTTTTTGTTTTTCTTAGCATTTAGTATGCTTCCAAACGTCTCCCTTCTTCCTTGGTACTTCTCAACGCATGACATTCTTAATATCAAGACTAAGAACAGGTCAAGCAAGGTGGTGCATGCCTTTAATCCCAGGACTTGGGAGGCAGGGGCAGGTTGATCTTAATAGTTCAAAGCCAGCTTGGTCTATATAGTGAATTCTAGTCCAGCCAGAGCTGCAAAGTGAGACTCTGTCTCAATTTTTTTTTTCAAAAGGTGGTGTGAAGTAGGAAACACATGAAATGATAAATGTGTTTTTAAAAAAGACCAGTACATTCTAAAGACAAAGACAAATTACTTATTTGCCAGACACTTTTGTTCTATGATTCCTGACAATTCGTGTGTATTTCCTCGATTTTATCCACACCCTTGTCCCATTTTATTCCATTGCCATCACTCATCATTTCCCGACCCTCTCTGCAGTATTAGGACATCTTATGGAACATCTTCCTCCTTAAGAAACATGCAGGCAAGAAATCAAAAGCCTTTCCCTACTGATACACTGAGTTCCCATTACTTACATCTTGTAGTAGTTTGTGCTTTAATGTTTCTAGCAGTTTATTTTTCAACTCGATTATCCAATCAAGTGTTTGGTTTGTTGGACTGACTGGATGAAATGAGGTCTTGCCGTACAGTTCAGGCTGGTCTGGAACTCACAGCTCTCCTGTGTCCCAAGTGCTTTCCAGCGGCTTTTACTGACGAAGCGGTGCCTTGTTCACTGAAGGGTTGTGATTGGTTCTAGCTGCCTAGCAGGCCCCCTTTGTCCTGCTTTCTGGGTGTTGCCCCTCTCCGTCATCCTTTTGAGTGGCAATGCTTCTTCCTCCACGTTTGCACCACTGCCGTGTGTTCCGAATGCCCTGTGCCCTGTGTTTCCAGGAGCTTCTCTCCTGTCTTTGCTTGGCAAGTACAAAAAAGCTTTGGGCATTGTCTTAGGTACTCTCCTGTTGTAGTGAAGAGACGCCATGACCAAAACAATTTATGGAAGAAATAGTTTAACTGGGGCTTTGCTTACCATTTCAGTGAGTGAGGAGAATCCATGACTGTTACGGCAGGGAGCATAGAAGCAGGCAGGCGAGGCAAATAGAGCAGGAGCCGAGAGCTTGCTTGTTGAGACAATATCCACAAAGCAGACAGAGAGAGAGAGAGAGTGAATGCTAGCTAACTAGGAATAGTGTGGACTTTTGAAACCTCAAAGCCTACCTCCTTGAAGAAGGCCACACCCCCTAACCCTTCCCAAATAGTTCTACCAATTGTGTACCAAGCATTCCAACACATGGCCTGTGAGGGCCACTTTTCTTCAAACCACCGCAGGCACAGACCTGCATCCAGGGGCCTCTTCATCTCTTGCTTTCCCTTCCTCTTTTGGCTTTTTGTTAATCCAAACAGGTTGAGCTACATGTGGGGTTCTTATCACCTTTGCATTAAAAGCCCAGGAGCTTCTGAACCTATCCCATATGTCTATGCACACTACAGTGTGTTGGGGAAAGGGCTGCTTCACCTCTTCACAAGTTACTCCCCATTAAATGGGATTGCCACATTTCTAATGCATAATCATTAGCTATGGAAGCATATTCTTTATGGTTCTGGTTCCAACTTTTGCCCAAAGAAGTTCCATCCATAGAGGACCCATCATTTTCTCAGCCAGTAGAACACTTTTCAATCTGTGGGTGGTAGGAACCTTTCACAAGATGGGCATTCAGACGTTGCATGTCCCAGTAAAGGCACTGTGTGTGTGTTGAAAACCATAATGTTGTGAAAAGAAAATGCCCCAGAGAACTTAGTGTCCATTTATTCACTATCTAAAGAGCAAGTGATTATAGCAACTATTACTGGCTCACAGATAGTAATAGTTCGATGAGCAGCATTAATCTGAGCCTTTGACACAAACTAACTCTGCAGTGTTTCCTCCTCCCTCCAGAGGGTGCTGTTTTCCCTCTCCTTTTCTCTACTTGGGTGTACATGAAGTGACCTGGCTATTATACACAGCTCCAGGATTGGAGGATTGAGTGTTCAGACTCAATCAGACTGACTCCAGAGATTATGGTCCTAATTTCTTGGTTCTCTTTAGAATTTTTAGAGATTTTAGGCTGAGGAGATGGCTCAGACAGTAATTTATTTGCTGTTGCAAACATGGAAACCTGGGTTTGGATCTCTGGCTCTCCTGTAAAACATTGTATGTGGCAGCACATGCCAGTAAACATTTAACTGGGCCTGCCTTACAGTTTCAGAGGTTTAGTCCACTGGCATCATAGCAGGAAGCCCGGCAGCATACAAACAGACATGGTGCTGCAGGCGCCGAGAGTTCCACATCTTGACCCAAAGGCAGCAGAGGGAGACAGTGAACCATACCGGGTGTAGATTGTGCATATATAAGACCTCAAAGCCCACCTCCACAGTGGTGCACTTCCTCCAGCAAGGCCACACCTCCCAAAAGTACCACTCCCTTGGGCAAACCATTCAAATATGTGAGTCTGTGGGGGTCATACCTGTTCAGACCACCACAGTGAGGTTCAGTGAGAGAGCCCGTCTCGAATTAAAATAAGGCAAAGAACAACTGAGGAAAGAACACACCTGATATTGGCCTCTCCAACCTACACACACACACACACACACACACGAATATGTACACATGTGCAACATACACGCACAAAGAAGGAAGAAAAGCAAGAAACAGAAGTCAGTTCAAGTTGTCTGATTTCATGGGATTGTCAAAGAGTAGTCTACTTACTTATATACAGGACCTTTCATTATTCGGTCTTTCCCTTCAGAGTCTAGAAAGGCAAGTTGTGATTAAGTCTGTATACATTATATAGAGATGTGTTTCCCCATGGCATGTTTTTTTTTAAGTTGTATAAGTTTATTTATGGCATGTGAAGAATTGAATTTTTTCCAACAACTTTTGATACCAAATAAAAGATCAGTTCTGCATGACCTAATATAAATTCAGCTATATCAATGGCCCACTACGTACACGGAGCATGCACTTGCACCTGGCCTATAGGCACCGTCTCTCTCGGACCTGTCTCGTTTCCCTGAGTAAGCCGAGTCTCCTCCAGAAAGTCTGCTTCTAGAAGCTGTACTGTTCGTTATAGGTGATTACTCTCCTGCCTTTTGATCATGCTGGGTTCTTTCCTTGTTGCACTCTTGTTGAAAGTGTGTTTAAATTCAGTTGGGAGGGCATGCTGGATCAGGACCGTTTTGTTGGTTAACATGATAGGCTTTCATTGCACCTCTGGAGCCTGGATTCTTTCAGAACTGTGCCTGCAGAAGCCAGCTGTGGCTGTTCATACTGTGTGTCCGGCCTTGTCATCAGTGGGTTTTCTTAGTGCTTGCCACCGAACTGAGTCCGTTTACTCTGTGGGTTCTCTGCTGGAGAACCCACACAGATAATGAGGTCCATTTGTTATCATTTCTTTACTTGATGTTATTCCTAAAATGAACGAACAAACAGGATTCCCAATGGCTTTTTTTCTTCTTCTTCAAAATAGCTTCTACTAGCTGGATGTAGATTACATCAACACTAAGGAGGCCAAAGCAGGATTGTTTAAGGCTAGCCTGGTTTTGTAGCGAGATATTTTTCTCAAAACAATAAATAGCAGAAAAAAAAAATCTTGGTGATCAGAAAGAGGAGAGTGGGTTGAGATCTCAACACAGTATCATAGCAAACACACGTTCATAGAAGAACATGCGGGGGTCTCCTAGAATTCCTAAAAACTCCGCTCCCAGCGTCACCAGTAGTAAGGGGGCCATTCTAGCCACATCACTACTCCTCACCCATTTCAGCTCTGCTCCTGGTGGTTAATGATACAGAATATTTCTAATGTGCCCAGTCATCTTGAGCTGTTCATAGCTGTGACGGCCTACATGTAGAAAAGTAGGTCAGATGTGAAACTTCAGGAGGGATGGGGCCAGTGGGACTGGAGAATGCGTTTAATGAGACCTTCAGTGTTGTCACGGTTGCCTCGATTGGTTAGTGTTCCAGTGCAATGGCCACCAGACTGGAGCTGGGCCTCCCTGAGGCCTCTTCTGGCATTTAAATCCTAGGATTCCACGAGCTATCTTGGAGAATGTAGGCGAAGGATGAAGTAGTTAAGAAATGATGAGGAACACGTTGAAGCTAGAGAATCAAATACCGGGCTATGATTGCTCTTGGGATCCACGGAACTGTAGCTGTTTTACCAAGAATTGTTTGCACACAAAGTGTACACAAACAATAACCATTTACCATCATCTGCAGTTTTGGGGAGTCAGCCTTTTGCTCTTCAACCATTCTTCTATAGTTGAACACATATGTTGCTGTGAACGTAAACAAAGTTTATTATGAAACTGATTTCAGTTTATTAGATCATTAAATTTTTATTTTGAGCCAGTAAAGCTGTAAAATAGAAAGAAAAGGTGTGGTGCCATGTGGCCAGATAACTAGGGATAGGCTGCTTCCGCCATGTCTGCCATAAACACTTATATGAGAAAAAGGTGGGGTTGTGACCGTGTTAACTCAGTGCATGCCACACTTCTCCCCCAGTTGCTCAGTGGCATGAATTTCCCAGGAGCCTCAGCAGGAGGCTAAATTTCTGTACCCAGAGGGGCAGGGAGCCAGAGCTTTCCACTGGGGAGCTGCACCGCGCTATCGGCAGTGATAGTATAAAATCGCCGAGAACCAAATCTTGCTCGCCGCGATGACATTCCCCACCACAGATACCTGAAAAAATAAAATAAAATAAAAGTAAACTTAAGACCGCAAAATGTCCCTGCTTTCTCATTTTGCCCCCTCCTTATTTTCATAGACCTTTTCTTTTGGGCCCTACTATTTCTCTCTCCAGTGAGATCAGGTATGTGAGCAAGTCCGAGCCAACTCTAGCCCAACTAACAATGCTATTAGCTTCCTTATTCAATAGACTGTTGAAGGTGGGCAAGGCCTAGCACATCTCATTGCCCATCAGCCCCCTGAGAGTGACTGCCAACCCCGCTAACATGATCCTCTCCACCCTCTCTCCACCCGGGCAGACTGAGGCAGTTCATTGTAGCAGTCTTGATTGTTCTTCTTAAGGTTGTTGGGACAGTCGTAAGATGTAGCTCAGGGGGAGCTACACGAGCTCCATTTTCGTAGCCTGGGTAAGACCCTGGGTTCCATCCCCAGCCCCCTCAGTCAGTCAGTCAGTCCATCTCTGGGAATCTTACCAACTCTGCTTTCCTGCTATCCAGATTCACCCCGGCACTTCTGGTGGTATCACTTGGTGTGCTGGCTGCTGAGTGCCGCCGGGATCATCTGCATTCTCGTAGCGCATGAACACTACACTGTCGATGTGATCATTGCTTACTACATCACAACACGACTGTTTTGGTGGTACCATTCCATGGCCAATGAAAAGGTGAGAGTGGTGAAGAGCCTTCCAGTGAGGAAGGTCCTTTCTGGGCTGGGGACCCACTTTCATGGACGGGAGTTTTAGATAGCTTCCCCAGAAGGACTCGTTGCCACCCAGCTACCTGGTTTGATCAGTGCAGTTAAATTCACTGTTGCTGCACTTGATTTTTTGCAAAAACAGCAACAACAAAGAACTTAACAAATATGCATGCTGTGTGCAGATTAAGAACGCTGTAAAATTATGGTCAGCATTCTTTGCCAGTCCCACAGGTTTATACTAGAATTGAAGGATTGCATACACTAACTGAAAATGTAGGAACCCTCTCTGTAGAAATATTGGGGAACAGCTTGGTAAGGGTAACCCCTGCCTCGCTGACTATATTTTGGGGTGATGAGCACCTCTGTCTTCCCTTCTCCTTCCTGTCCCAGGATGACCCCCGTTATTTTCCCATTCGTGCTTACAGTTCTTATTCAAATGCCACCTCCTTTACCTCCATTCTGGGAAGCTTCTCTTGCTCTCTCCCTTTGGGCCCAAAGTTGCCTATTGCCCACCACCATCACCACTACCTACACCACCACCACCACCACCACCAACAACAACAACAAAGGCTTTCTAGCCTTGGTAATGTTCTTGCTGCAATGTTGTTGGTCTCTGTGCCATGACTGATTTCTCCTGAAATAGATTTCCCCATGGTGGTGCTGGCGTGGTGTGTGTATGGTGTGGTATGCGGAGCCACGTGTGTCTCAATATGTGTGAGCGTGTGTACGTGTAAAATCTGTAAGCAATTGAGTCGTCATTGCTACAAGAAAAACGTTTGGTGTCCACTGATAACTACCTTTTCTGTGGAAGCCTTTATTTCACTCTGTTGCTCACTCTGTGGTCCTCTGCCTTCATTTACCTTCTCCCACATCAATCTAGGTGCTTTATGACACCTAAACCAAAATCTCCATCTTCCTCCTTGAGTATGCTGAGTCCTCCTTCCCCCTTCAATCTGACCACAGCACATCCTGAAGATGCTTCTCTTGAACGCCTTCCACAGTCGTTCTTGAGCCTCCTCCTTAGGGAACTGCAGGCAGAGGTCTCATGAGCCACAGAAAGCAGGACATGGGACCAAGGTCAAAGCAGAGCTGGGGGAAAAGGCGGGGCAGTAGTCACCTGCTAAGTTACAAAAAAAAAAAAAAAAAAAAAGACAGACAGAAAAAAGAAAGCCATCTCATTTAATCTAGGCTGCATTCCTCATTTCATTTTTCCCTTCCTTTGCAGAACCTGAAGGTCTCGTCCCAGACAAATTTCTTATCCCGGGCTTGGTGGTTCCCCATCTTCTATTTTTTTGAAAAGAATGTACAAGGCTCAATTCCTTGCTGCTTCTCCTGGCCACTGTCCTGGCCCCCTGGCTGCTTCAAGTCATCATGCAAAAAGTATTCACGGGTCCAGAAGATCGGGGAGGACAATGAGAAGTCTACCTGAGCCGCCAACGGGGCATCAGCTTTTACACCAAACGAGTCCATGCTGTAACCAAAGGCACAGCTTCGTATTTATTTTCAGAAAACTGACTGGTACATGAAGTGGACCAAATTTTGTGCAAAAGATCGAAGCGACGAATGAAGTATTACCTTTCAGCTTTTTCTATTCATACCAAGAAACATATATTTTCCTGCAGCTCTTCACTCACGGATGACAAACCCACTGAGTGGGACTGTAAAGAGGCGGCAAGGACACGCTGCGCCTCTCCTCATTCTTTCTCCACTTCCACGTTCTTTCCAGATTGCTTTGTTTTTTTCCCCCTTCCCCTTCAACGTCAGAAGAGTTTGCTAACTTTTTTTTTTTTTCTGAATAAAATGTCTGGATATGTATGCCGCTGTGTAAATACAGTAAGTTGATGGTAGGAGCTCAGTGAGGGCAGTCCACGGGTGGGTCAAGGTCAAGTGCGCTTTGTTCCTACCCTGTCTCCAGGAAGGTTAGGGTGACGTCTGGAATTCGCTTTGCTGCTACCTGCCTCCCCCATGCACTACGCAGGCTAAAGAAGCGGTGTCCTAGGAAACACGAAAGTGACACGCCTATGGGTTTTTCCTGTCTGTGGATTTTTCACCGTCAAGTCTGTGACAGATGCACAGGAAACGAGGAGCTTTTCCTGCTTTTGTAGTTACACCTTAGCGGCTGCCTGCCTGGAGCCTGGGGTTGCTTAAATGCCCAAGCTGAAAATACACGTGAAACAGATGCTCACACTCAACCGGAGAGCACACTTGTGCTCCCCTCCTAGCTTGGACCCTGCTAGGTCATGTTTCCTGCTGGAACCTACAGAAATGTCTGGGCTCATTCCACGGAAACAGGAAATGCAAGGTGGCTCTCCAAGGCTCACTGCTTCCTTGTCTTTTGGCAAGATCCTCCGCTCCCTGAGTGCTGCTAAGGGCGTACACGGTCGCCTTAATCCTGTGAGCCTCACACGCGGTGCCGCCCGTAAGCACGCCATTGGCATCAGCACTCAAGACGACCACAGCCACATAGGACAGGGGACAACTGTGTCTGGCGCGAAAAGATGGAATTTTTAAAAAATCTGGTGGATTTAAGCATACCTGATTTAGTTAGAATGTTAGTGTGGGCACATCTTTGCATAACCCTTGCCTTGATTTCTAAACTACCAGAAGATGACTTTATGAGAGCCGTAGGAAAATTCAAGGTTTCGCAGTTGTCATGGAGGGAGCAGAGGAAGGCGAGCCCCAGTGGAAGGAGGCAGTTGGCATTCACGCTGATGAAATGGGATAGAGTGCATTCCCGTGTTATCCTTGTAAACTGGTCGGCCTTGATTATTCAAAGTTACACTTTAAATTGCTTGGGGGGGGGGAACAAAAAGCACAATAGAGATGTTTTCAGAAGGGTCCTTGCCTTCTGGTGCTATAATTTTGTGCAGTGTTCTGGGATGCCTCTTTGTCTCTGATTCTGGGTGGGAAGGCAGCTGGATTCAAAGGCAAGAGAGTAAGATTCTCAAACTTGGCTATCCTCACAAGAGTGGAAACCCTAAACATCCCGGGCAGAATTTGAAATGCAGGGATTTTTTTTTCAAAAAAAAATTCTTAATGAGTAAGCCAATAATAAATGAACACCCAGTTTACCTTGTACTAGACACAATTCTATACAATTTTTCATGTGTCCGTTTCCTCGACTTTGTGGTAGAACAAAGTCTTTTGCTCAGAAACACTAGTTTAACTTCTCTGTCTGATTGTGAGAGAGTTGTTTGACACTAAAGCCTGGGTTTTGGTCTCTCATTGAAACAAAAAGAGAGGCTCATTTGTCTGTGACTAGGATTCCCCATGATTCTTCAACTAAGGGAAATGCTTGAATGTTACTGCGTTGCATGTTTATTGTTGAGAACCCTTGAAACAGTAAACCTTGCATTTGGTCTAGTACCAGGCTATAAAAAAAACAATACCATCACTTTCTAAAGGATTTTGAACATACCCGTGTGTCTTCTGTGGACACGACTATACCCATGTTCTCTGTGTGTTTGCTGTGGCTGTCTAGTAGATGCTGATGGAGAAACCCACGGCCTGAAACTCAGAAAAGGAAATGCCAGAGTTTCAAGATTCCAAAGATGACAAAAACTTATTGCAGTGTAGGAAAAGCAAAGTTGAGACTTGATAAGCCATTTTTGGGGGATATAAAATATAGGTAATTACGATGTTGCCTTTGAAACAGTAGTTTTATTTTGAGATGTCTCATCTCACTGAGTAGCCCAGATTGACTCTAACTTCCATTCCTCCTGCCTGTGCCTCCTGTGTGCTGGGACTGCAGGTGTGTGCTCCCATGCTCAACCAGAAATAGTAAATTATTGCAGCAACTTTTTTTTTTTTTTTGCCAATTAAGATGCAGATCTTACCCATTGTCTGTGCTTTTGTGGGCCTGTTCTCCTGTTAGAAGGCTTTCCTTTAACATAGTGCTTCTGGGAAATGTCGCTAAATAGGTAAAACTCGTAAAAATATGCCACATGTCTTTCCTGAACCTTCCCAATGGAAATGGGGTTCTCTCAGACTTCAGTTTTTTAGTTCCTCCATTAGAACTGAAAAAAGGAAGCATTCTTACCCCAGTTCCTCCTGAGCTAATTGTGACTGTCCTTGGAGTTACTGGTACCGCAGGAAACAGGTTTTTGCAGCAGACAGAAGGCTGGCTGACAGTCAACTCTTGAAATCTCTGAGCAGGTTTGTGGCCCTGTTCCTTGCTGTATTGCTAGCGCCCCCTTGTGGCAGTATGTCATGTCTGGCGTGCAAATGCTGCTTTAAAAATACTGTTTCAAGGTTTCCCTAGAGTTCGCTTGTTTGACTTGTTGTTGTGGTTATCTTTGTTCAATTTTTTTTTTTTTGCCAAAATTTGAAAATCTCATAGGAAAGAAAGTATTTTAAAGACATTCTAAATTCTTCCCAAAGGGAAAGGGCTGAGAATGTGATCAAAGAAAATTTGCAGGTCATTTTTACCTCCTGTGTCACAATCATTAATGTCTAGTCTATAACTTCAGGGTTTGTTTAGTTCAAAACGAAAGTCAACTGTCTCATTTTTATTTATATGCTAGAAATCATCATTTTGTTTTTAATTGAACGTTATCTTCCGTAAATATTTTAAAGTTTTTGTTATTGTTTTGGTTTTGTACTATAAAACTGATTAAAAATTAAGCCGGTCTTAACACACTCACCTCTGTAGTGTAAGGAAGTGTGAGAAGGAATTTCTTTTTATTGTTGTTGTTCTTTTGTATTTTGAAGCAAGGCTTCTCTGTGTGCCCCTGGCTGTCCTGGAACTAACTCTGCAGACCAGGCTAACCTTGGATCTGTTGCCTCGGCCTCCTGAGTGCTAGGATTAAAGGCATACGCCGCCGCCACCACCTGGCAGGAAGAATTTCTTAATGAGTTTACATGTCTAAATCAAGTATAAGTTATATGCATTGTGTTGGAACCTCTTCTATGTTTATGTATAAAGACTTCTAATATTGTTTTTAATGTCATTGTGTTGCAATAATTTAGCTCCTTTGACTCATTTGACACAATACATCTTTTATGAAGAAGTGCTCTTGACTTCGCCATCTGTATACTGAAAATCATGTCAGAGGTACCCAAAGATAAGTTTTTATACAGATAAACTCCTCGTAAGCGCTGGTTTATTATTTACTAATCTTACTGTACTGTGTTCTTAATGAATCATAAGCAACAAGAATGGGTCACTGTAGAATTATTTTAAACTGTCCTTTAAAAGAAAGAGGAGAAACTATAAGCTAATCTAGTTGCCAAGTGGAATTCATTATTTAATTTACCTCCTATGCAATGATTAATGCTGCGAAAATGTGTGCTTAGTAAGTTATAGTATATTGACAAAAGAAGTATCTTTACCAGGTATGAGAGGCAGCCAGTTGCATTCTTTTGGAAATTTACTATACTATTCTATGTGTTAAGTGCCTTGTTGTAAAGTAAAATTTTAAGTCTAGAATTCATTATTTTCCTGACCTATATTTTTCATTATGATTATCTACCGTGTGCTGTTGTAATCATTTTATTAAATGCTTACATTTTAATCAAATATATGAATTTCAGTCTCTTCTATCCACTACTATCTTTTATTACTAGTGTGTGTGTGTGTGTGTGTGTGTGTAGGTCAGAGGATAACTTTGGAGAGTCAGTTCTGTCTTTCCACCTCTATGTGGATTCTTAGGACAAATCTCAGGTCACCAGACTTGCACAGCAAGCATCCTTACCCACTAAGACATCTCATAGCGTCTTTAATCACTGATCTGTCACATGGGAGATAAGTTTTTTGTTTTCATTGTTGGTTTGTTTTAAGAGATCATCTTCTTTGTTTGGAAATATACTTTCTGGCTGGGCGCTCCTTAATCCAGCACTCAGGGAGGTGAGGACAGGTGGATCTCTGTGAGTTCAAAGCCAGCCTGGTCTACAAAGTGAGTCCAGGACAGCCAAGGCTACAGAGAAACTCTGTCTTGAGAAGAAGAAAAAGGAAGAGGAGGAGGAGAAGAAGAAGGAAAAACCAAATATACTTTTCCATGTTTGTAAAAACATTCTGGGAGGGATGTAGGAATATGACTTAAGTTTAAGTGCCTGATTATCAATTAAAACTAATTTTTGCTTCTCTTCAGAAGAGTATGTGTGTACTTGGTTTCTGACCTACAAATGCCTAATGCTGTATTTGCCTAATAAATCACAGTGATGTCGGCAGCCTATCAATAGCTGTCAGTGTTCCTCTCCATTCAGGAAATGTGTTCTTCAGTTTTAGAGCAGATAGTAAAAGCACAGACAGCGGTGCTGACGGCTGGGGAGATGGCTCAGCAACTAAGCACCAGCCCCTCTTCTAAAGGACACAGGTTCATTTCCCGGCTCCCACATGGCAACTCACATAGGCTTTGTCTTGGACCTGAGACAGTCTCTCCTCTTTCTCCTTCTTTTCCTCCTTCTCCTCTTCCTGCAACTTCTGCAACTCCAGGTCCAAGAGATCTGACACCTTCACACAGATATGTGTGCATGCAGAACACCAATGCACATAAAATAGTCCTTTTTTTTTTTTAAAGTACAAAGGGTTATTGTCTTCCAACATTATTTTTTTCAATGAGACTAAACCAATTAAAAGAACTGTAAGGCACCAGAAGGGTCCTGCTGAGACTGAAGCACCAACCAAGGACCTTGCATGGACTGGACCTAAGCCCCCTACAAAGATGTAGCTGATGGGCAGCTCGGGTCTCATGTGCATCCTTATTAAGGGAAAAGGGAATCTCTTTGACATGGACTCTTCTTGCCAGCTTTTCAATTACTTCCCCCTGGAGGGACTGCCTTGCCAGACAAGAGGACATGTGACTTGAACTGAGATGGATGAGAAGGGGCTGAGGAATAAGGGAGGGGGATAGGGGAGAGGGCGGGACTAGGAGGTGAGGAGGGATGGGGTTAAGACCAGGATGTAAAGTGAATAAATAAATTCATTACTTAAAAAAAAAGAACTGTAAGTAAACTAAAGTGTATTATTTTTCCTAGCCATAGATTTAAGATAAAAAAAAAACAATTTGAAAATTTATGGGTGGAAAAAAAAATCAGTTGTACATTCCAAGATTCTGATTATTACCGTTCTCAGAAACAAGCTCAATGGTCCCTCAAGGTAAGGAGGGTCTTTTCCATTCCCCAGTTCTGAAGGAAATGTCGCAGCGGGGAGGCCCAGGGTAGTGACCTCAACTGGACTCCCTAGTCATTTCCAAGGCAGGTTTCAGAAGGTTATTTTGGGAATCCCTGATGAAGATGAAGGGAAATTTAGTAAAGGCAACCCAATGGGATGAGGGGAGCTGGGTCAGACCGTGGAGCTCAGAGATGGGGGTTGTGGGGTGGGGTACAGGCTTTATCCCCGGTCTGTCTGGAAGTGATAGAGCAAAGATCCATAGAGATGTTGGGCCACATCTGCCAGGGTGTCTGGAAAGCTCAGGTCAGTGATGGGCATCCTGTTTGGAACACTGGCAAGCGGCTGTACTGGCCTGAGCTTCAGCCTGTGCTTATCTAGAGTGTGTGATACTAATGTGAATTCTTGTCTGTGGAACTAAGTGCAGGCCAGAGCTTCCACTAACTGATTGGAAGGGCTGAGTGGCTCTTTGGTTTTCTTTGTAGCTTCCTGGTGAGCTGCCTGGGAGAGCTTCAAGTTCTCCCAGCACTTTAAGACATACTGATGAGGGCCTAGAGAGATGGCCCAGAGGTAAAGAGCTCTCTTCCAGATGTCATGCATAGTTCAATTCCTAGCCACCACAACCGTCTATAATGAGATCTGGTGCCCTCTTCTGGCCTGTGGGTCTACAGACAGACAGAACATTGTATAATAAATAAATAAACAAAAATTTTAAAATGCTGTTGAAGCCAGGCATTGGTGGTACAAGCGTTTGATCCCAGCACTCTGGGAGGCAGAGGGAGGCAGAGACAGGTGGTTCCCTGAGTTCGAGGCCATCCTGGTCTACAGAGTGAGTTCCAGGACAGCCAAGGCTACACAGGAAAACCTGTCTAAAACCTGTCTTTCTAAAGAAAGAAAAAGAAAGAAGGAAGAAAGAAAGAGAAAAAGAAAGAAAGAAGAAAGGTTGATGCAAGACTCCTGAGCAATAATACAAACTTCAAATGAACATGAGAAAGTGGTCGTAGAAAAATTGGGTGTCGGGGCTGGAGACATGGCTCAGAGGTTAAGAACACTGTCTGCTCTTCCAGAGGTCCTGAGTTCAATTGCCAGCAACCACATGGTGGCTCACTACCACCTATAATGAGATCTAGTGCCCTCTTCTGGCGATCAGGTGTACATGCAGACAGAACCTTGTATACATAATAAATAAATAAATCTTTCTAAAAAAAAAAAAAGAAAGAAAAATTGGGTGTCATGCTTGGTGAGGGGCTTGTATTTCAGCTACTGGTTTTAGAGCCAGGGTATGGGGATGTGCCTAAGAATCCTGGCACCAAGATTAGGCAGCAGCCATGGGTGAAAGTCTCAGCTAGCGTCACTGGCATGTTTGCACACTCTATCTGTACCACATTGGGAGACAGAACAATGTCACCTCTATGCCTGTTTTATCTATGGGCTCAGCTCCGAGATGATAGGTGATAGCTCCAGATGGTGATGCCGTTCTGTTTGGAGGTGGCTGAAAGTTTAATGACAACCAGCTTTTTTGACATTTTTATCTCCAGAGTGATAGGAAAACAGCGTACTAAGCTTTGTTCACTGGGTCCCTGAGTGCCCATGTCTGTCGCACGCCAGAGCTGCTGATAGATAAAGCACCACAAAACTCACCCATAACTGCTACGGTGGTTTGAATGCGATGGTCCCCGTAGTCTTGGGCATTTGAATACATGGCCCCAAGTTGGTGGTGCTGTTTGGAGAGGCTTAGGACGTGTGGCCTCGTTGGAGCTGAGGCATGGCACTGCGCTTTGAGAGTTAAGTGTGTGTCCCATTTCTAGGTCACTGTCTGCTTCATTTTTGTGGCTCCAGACAAACCCTCGGCTTTCTGCTCCTGCAGCCTGCTGCCTGCTTCCACGCCTCCCCATAACACAGACTTTTGCCCCTCTGGAACTGTAAATCCAAATGAATCCTTCTTTTCTAAGTTGCCTTAGCCATGCTATTGTATCACAGCAACAGAGAAAGGACTAATTCAGCTGGTAAGTTATATACTGAAAAGTTCAGATCAGTAAGCAGCAGTGGGTCCAGGAAATAGGGAGGTAATGGTCTCCGTGGGTAAAACAGTCACTTTGGTTGTACATTGCTTCCTTTTTAACATTTTAGTAGAACTACAGTTAGGCCGACATCTTGTGTCATCCAAAAGCATCCCACCATGGGCCCCTAGCATCCCTCTTAGCATGTGTTTGCTGGGCTTGTCATGGAGGCAAGACCAAAGGTCCAGAGTTACTCAGTGGAGATGCAAACACTACCTATGTGGCATCCATCTTCACTTCCTCCGTGTCCCTCGCCATGGAACTTGGGGGACTAGGAAGTCCAAAGCAACCATGCTGCAAGCCCCATGCACCATAAAGCCCTTTGTCTCTGACCTAGGAGTCCATACTAACCTGTTTGCTTTTTTAAGCAGTCTCAGATACCTCACCAACATGAGAGCTAATGTCTCATCTCCTTCAAATAAAACACGTAAAACCATCAGAAGCATAAAACTGGAGTACCTCCTGGGAAAAGTAATGGATCACACACCAGTGCGTATATCTACAAAATGAACGTTTAATTCAAACGTGCACATTTAGTGCGGCATGGCATTTTACATATAGTCTTTGATCATATATATATACAATTTAGTTTTCCCAAAACTGACAAAGAAAGTCAAGAGGGGGTAACCAAATGTCATGAGATGAGAAAGTTCATAAGTGTTGCAGCTGGACCTTGGGTTTTGTTTCCACTGACTGCACTTTGCTACCTTCTTATCATAATTCCAAGATCATAATCACAGCTTGTTTATTAAGGTTACTGCTGGCTACATTTCAAAGGGAGAAACTTGGCTCCTTGTGCAAAATGGCTGTGAACTCAAGAGAAACCCCAAGCATTCGAGCTCACAGGCTGTTAAGAATAAAGCAGTTGTCAGTCTCAATGACACAAATTCAAACAGATTTCCAAAGGCCCCTCTGCCTGCCATTTCCACATTTTTGAACACCAATCTAATGCATAGATTGTTTCTGCTTTATATTTTCCAGAAACATCTAGAAAAGTGAGAAATTCCTCGCATAGAGAACTAATTGAGAACTAATAATTGAGAACTATTTTTTTTAACAAATGAAAACTGTTCATTTCAATAAAGTAATCTGTGTCTCACCATAGCCCTGTTGCACTTGACCACAGAAGAATGGTCAACTTTATCCTGCTGTCGTGTGCTTGAAGCTGTCTGGTGTCACATGAAAAGCCGAGTTACTGTATCTCACTGCTTATCAGTGAGCTGACCTGAAAGACTTGCTTATGTCTATTGAGACAAACACTAGAGACTTTGGCCATCCTCCACTTGTCTTAAGGTTAAACTGTATCAAAGATGGTTAAGCTCAAAGGTAGAAACAGGTGTTGAGGGTCATACTGCACCACGATAGCTTTCCTAAATGAGGTCGTTAGACACTTGCTACTGAGCTACTGCAAACACAGCAGCCCAGGCTGAGAGCCTTGTTCAGTACAATGTGCTCGCCAACATGTCAAAGGCCCTTCGTACCATCCTCCACACTTCACCTCAAGATTACCTAACGTGAAAAGATAAACATTTACTGGGCATGTTAGGGATGCAAGGCCAATTAATAACCAACCAACCAACGGAGAAAGACGATATTACAGGGTGTTATCATTGTGAAAATATAGAGGCACCACTCAACAAATCTAATATGAAGAGATTTATCTGGGTGAAGGAAATAGGGACAGGAGTTAGGGCCTGAGTGGGCCATGAGGGTAGAGAGCAAAAGAGACAGAGACAAACAGAGACAGTGGGCGAGCACAGGAGAGGAGAAATATGGCGGCCCTCCCCCCAAGAGAGAAGGGAAGGAGAGAGAAACCGAGGCAGACAGCGCAGGCAGAAGTGGCCCAGGTGATGACATGGGACTCAGGTGCTGACATTGGACATTTTCAGGGCCCTAAAGGCCCCTGAGGGCAGGCCACTTGAATTGCCTGCTCGACAACATAACCCTCTCTTTTCATTTAATTAAAAAAAAAATAAAGAAAAAGAGGAGCTAGGGAGAGGTGGTGAGGTGGGAATAAAGATATTGGCCTATTTCTCACATAAGGGAAGTTAAAATATATAAATGTAGGTTAATTGGAAGCAGCTACTGGTCGCCACGCAAGCAGGTAAGAGAGCGAAAGTGAGAGAAAGAAAGCAAGAACACCAAAATGTCCAGATTATATAGTGAAGGGGAAAGGGAAGTCCCTTTCCTGGAAAGTTCAGGGCAGAGGGGGCTGGAGGGAGGGCATGTCACTCATGCTCTGCAGCAGACAGGCACTGAGGAATGCTGGGAGAACCTGGAGCAGTTTGTCCCTTGTCTGAGCACACCATTCCAGCTTTTTGTTGATAATAAGGGGCTTCGGAGAAGGGGCAAAGGATCTTTTCTTGCTACCTCCTGCGACAGTGCTGCAGTGATAGAGGGTCAAAAGACTGAAACGTTTAGCAAATCCGGGAAGAGCAGGCCATTTTGTTGCTGTCCAGGATCTGTGAGAACATCTGTGGCTAGCAGGGAAAGTGCAGGTCCAGCTTGACACAGTCTGCGAGGTTAGGCTGGAGCACCTGTGGGTAGCTGGGTAGGCCCTGTTGTGAATGTAGGAAACACCTGGGTCTCGCAGGATACTGAAACATACATGTGGGCAGAAGACAAAGTTAAGTTAGAAAATTCCTTTAGGTGTACATTTGAAACTTTTGGGAAAGCGAAGATAAAAAGCTTGAACTTTAAAAAAAAAAAATCCTTCCACAAGGGAAAACTAAAAAATGTCTTTGAACAGGTGATAATGAAATCTATGCGAAGAAGCAAAAACAAGTGAGATTTACTTTTAGGGCCCAGCAAGATGGCCCAGCAGGTAAAAAGGTTACTGCAAAGTCTGACAACCTGAGTTTTGAGAGACCAAGAGATTAAAGGTGGCTATTTTTAATGCTGGAAGTCTAAACTAGTTGGATGGGGAGGTCCAGTGGTGCTCTGAGGGGAAGAACTCGCCTTACCACATTCTTTACCCACACACTAGAGATACAGTTGCTAGGAAACTGGCCCACCCCCCTAGGGAGGGATTAATGGTTTGGGGACCTTCCTATAGCCAATCAATTCAAAATGTAATGTTTCAACCAATAGATACTTGCCAGGTAGGAATCGCCCCTGCCTTGGGCATGCTGGGAGGGACCAGAATCTTTAAATTACCCAAGTAACCTGAGCACAGGGCTCTCGGCTCTTCACCGTTTCGGCAGTGGGGGCTGTGAGCCCAAGCTGCAGCTTGTAATGATTTATAATAAAAAGATCCTCATGTGATTTGCAACGGACTCAGCTCCTGGTGGTGGTCTTTTGGGGGATCGTGATTCGGGCACAACAGTTTGAGCCCCAGGACCCACGTGATGTAAAGAGAGCTCTCACTTCCACATGCGTGATACAGCATGAGTAAGCACACACACAAACTGTCAAATCTATACTCCCTGACAATCAACTAGAAATCCACAAAACTGGATAAATATCCATTTCAAATAGTGACGTTAGTTCAACCAGTGATTTTCAACCTGTGGGTCATGACTCTATTGGGGTTGCATATCAAATATCCTCCATATCAGATACTTACAATTCATAACAGCAGCAAAATTACAATTATGAAGTAGCAAAAAAATAATTTTACAGTTGGTGGTCACCACAACATGAGGAACTGTGTTAAAGGGTTGCGGCCTTAGGAAGGTTGAGAACCTTAGACTCTCCTGCCAACTATAAAAATTAACCAAGGGTGTATCAAAGACTTTAAAACTAAAATTATAAGTTTTTTTTAGAAGGAGCATAAGGCTTTGGATTGGTTATTGATTTCTCAAGTGTGATGCCACAAAGCAAGCAGTAATAGAAAAGAATTGAACTTCATTGAAATTAAATTTTTGTGTATCCAAAGGACACTAATATATCTTACACTGAATAGGAGAAAATGTGTAATATATCTGATAAAGAATTAATACTCGAAATATTGAAAGTGCCCCAAATCAACACCAAATATAACTCAACTCAAAGCTGGAAAAAGAACTCAAATTGCTATCTACAGAATATTTATCAGTGGCCAGAAAGTACATGCAAAGATATTCAGCATGAAAAACCATCAGAAAAATGCAAATCAAAGCTACAGTGAGGACGATCAGCAGATCAGTGGGAGTGCAGTTGCCTCATCTACTGCATGGATCGCAGTATTAGCTGAAAAGAGTATCAGCAAGCAGATGGTTAGCCAGAAAAATTTTGAAATTCTGCTAGCCATTGGCTAGTGTGTGTGTGTTGCCACCCATCCATGAGTAATAATAGCTTGGAAGCTAGGTGCTTGTTCTGCCTGTTGCTATTCACCTATGTATGGTTGATGGCTGCTTTCCTACCCCTTGTACAGAGAGCTACATACATTTGACAGCCCATACGGCTTCCATAGCCCAACATATTTTCTATTTGGGCATTTACAAGGAAAGGCTCTGACCCCTGAACCACATATGTTAAAAGTCACTTATGGGGAAACAACATGAAAAATGTCAAACTGTGTGTGTCCCTGGAAGCATCATGGCCAGCTGGAAAACAAACTATGAGAGGCAAGATGGAAACTCTGTTCCACACGGCAGGGTTAGCAGGGCTGGTTCAAACTTCTGGAGTCTGTGGGGAGCTTTTTATTTTTAGCATATGTAAGCACGGTATATCTTTAGAATGGGGTTTCTTCATGGCAATTATCACAACAAAGCTTGAGGCATGACTACATCAAAACTCTTTTGCAACATACCCGTGACCTCTTGCACAAGAATGAGAAACTGAGAAACACTGCTCAGGGTAACAGTGTGGGAGGAAGGGTTTGTAATAAGCATAATAGCAAGGCTCTTTTGCAAAGTACGTGGGTGCTTTTTCATAAGAATGTGTGATTCATGTAAAGCCTGGCTCAACAGACAGTAAAAGATCATCAGGCTAATAAACAATCACTCCAGGCCTTCTGGATAGAAAATAAGTGTAAAGCCCTTCCTTAGGAGAGAAAAGGCATGTGAGTTTAATGTTCCTGGTTTTTTCTTGTCCTGTCTGTGAATATGGCCCTTATGCCCTCTACCTCAACTGTTTCATTCATGTGCCAACAAATATATTAGTATCGTAAATAGAAATACTTCTGATGACAGTAGATACATAATTCAATAAAAATTACCTCTGAGCAGTAAGAGTAAAAAGATGAAAAGTACTTCCCCCTTTACAGTGTCCTATATGTTCGATTTTTCTACAAAAACTCTTTTTAAAATCTTTTAAAAAACCCTTCCAACATCCTTGATCCTACTGACAGGAGTGAGCTTCATTCTTGGGCACAGGGCACAGTACAATTACCTTGAACCAAGGAAGTAGCATGTTTTATTGAAGCAAACGGTTCAACTTTACCTTGTAAACATATTTTACTCTTTGGGGTTTGCTGATTGTTCTGATAGGTCGGGTTCAACGCTGAAAGTCCACTTGAGGAGCATAGAGAGCCAGAGTGCTTATGTTCAAGTTGCTCATTTCACCCAGGGAAAAGAATTCAGTCAGGTCTGGGCTGGGGGACCTTGTAGTTTCCATATATTAAATGGAAGGAAGAAGGGAGTGCAGGACAGCAGGGATTTCAACAATAAAAAAACAAACCACCACAAATCAGTAACAATTAGAGTTGGCTAAGAGTATTTCTTGAAGGAATTCTACTCTTCAATCACCTTTTCTACCTTATTTACTCACATGCTCAACCACCGACTACTCCTATTTCTACAATAGTATATCACGTACCATACTCTGTGTACCCCTTTCTCATTGGGTACATCCCAGATGTCAAGTGAGGTCTTCTAACCTCCCTTCCATGCCTTTCTTCCAGATACTGGGTTCCATTAATTTTTATTTTTTACTTATGTTGTGGAATTGCAATGTTCCTATACTGAAATGCTTCCGTTTGCATTCAGTAAAATGCAAACAACTAACATGGGTATGAAGGTCCAGAACACTCCTAAGGACTGCAGAAGAGCTCTTCCTTCCCTGCCCTTCCATTGCCTGCTCTGCTTAGTTCTTCTAGCTCCGAAACTTTATATAGATGAAAGCATGCGGCGTACACTGTTTTTGATCGGGCTTCCTCACGCGGCATGACAGATTTGCTGAGATTCATCCATGCTGTGTGGAGCATGGTGATTTCTTTTTTTCTACTGCATAGTGGGATCATGCTCTCTTCTCTCCCCGCTGGCCCAGTTGCAGGGCACCCTGACCTGTTTTGATTTTGGAATCAAACAAGATATTTGTTCCAATCCTGGCACAACTCTGTCCTAATAAAACTGGACTCTGTTACTTTTGAAATTCTGGTTTTACGCTGGAATTTACACATTTCAAGGGGCTGCCTCTATCTTAGAAGGTGAAGGGGGAGAAAAGTGGTATGCAGAAGAAGATGGGCACGTCTCCTTAGCCATCACACAAAGCAATAAAAGCTACCTGTGGCAAACAATAGCAGACTTGGCAGCCAGCCTTGGGAAGTGTTGGCAGAGATGCCAATGGTCAAAAACAGGCAGCACATTGATCTCCAGGTATTATAAGGGAGGGCCTCGATAACTTAATGAGAAGCAACAAAGCAGTAGAGAGTGTGCTGATTGTTTCACTTAATCCTTATATTTGATGTAGGTACATTATAATCTCAGCTTCAGAGTCAGCCTTTGAGGGCGTGGGAGGTCATGCATCTAAAGAAGTAGGCAGCTATCTTGGTGGCACAGACCTTCATTTCCAACTCTTGGGAGGCAGAGGTGGATCTCTGTGAGTTCAAGGCCAGCCTGGTCAATGTACCTAGTTCTGGCCAGCTAGAGCTACACAGGAAAACCCCGATTTCAAAGGGAAAAAAAGTATGTAATACTTAGCATATGTTCAAAGGAGCATCTGCATACTAAACAGTATGAACTTAAAGCGGAGAAGGTGTTGAGGTCAGGCCCAGTGGCATTGTACAACTGAACAGTATTTCTGCTTTCTCTTCTCATTGGTATTTTACAAAACCTTCTTAATCCCCAAATCTTCTCTGTTCCTGCTCACTGAACCTGCAAGAGTATGATGTGTGGGGTATACTTCTCCGGGGACTTACAAACCAGTTGCACAATTGTGGTTTTACAAATTCAGTGATTTAACACTGCTCTTGATAACAAGCTTACTTTGATATTTTGCATATACAGTTACCAACAGCTTCAGCCAAAACCCACGTAAAAACAGAAGGATTTCAGGAGGCAACTGATTGGTTTAAAACCGTACTTGGGGCTTCAATTAAAAAGATCATTTTCCCCGAATGCCGTCACCATCCCTCTTGCTTCCCAACCCAGAAGACCCTTGTGTGTTCTCTTCCTGTACTATTCCTGGCTGTAACTTCATCAGTCTGTTTAAAGAGGAAGACGTAGCACCGTTGTATAGCAGTTTCCATGAGATTCAAACATTCTATGCTTCAGGAAGCTCCTGAAGCAGGAAGGTAAACAACTCAAAGCAGCTTCAGGGAGTCCCTGAAGCTGATCAGATTCAGTAGGTCCCTCCCTACCAAAGTGAGCAACAAAAGCTGAAAGTTTTCCTAAGATGCAATACAGTCAAGCTGCAAAGAAAATTAGCAGACCAGACAAGGTGCCTGGAAGAAGTAGAAATGAGCTGAGTTGCCTGAAAAAGGTTTAAACTAACTAAGGCACCTGTAAAGGACATTGTCCCACCTTTTGAGCTGCCTCCAATCTGTGAAGTGTAGTCTAGGTTCCCAGCTTTTATGAGCAGTCACCCGTGCTGGAGTGGCCTTTGGTGGTGCAGTAGCCTTTTAGACATTTCTGCTCCCTTAAGTAGCCTCTCTCCCATATTGTTGTAACTCCAATAAATCTGATCGGTTCACCAAATTGGACTTTGGTGTTCTCAATACATTAGTCATGGAGTGACAATTGGTCTATCTGGAGTGAGATGTGTGTATTGCATCTCCTCAGGCAAAGTTCTGTCATACAACAAGCAGAAAGTGTCCCTTTAATTAGTAAGAACATCCTTCATCTACTGGGGGAAAAAAAATCCATCCCTAAGAAGCTGGATGAGTTATATTTAAGGTTTTAAATGGTACCCAGTGTTAGGAAGAACACCATGGCTTTTTATATGAGTTTATAGGATTGCTACCAAGGGCTATTGATGGATAGGATGGCTCAATGGCAAGACGTTCTAGAGGCTGGAAGTCAAGATCTGGCTTGTGAGGCTGTGGCTATCTTCTCGGTCCCCAGATGGCCCATCTTCCATGCCCTAGTATAGTCTCCAGTCATGCTGGATTGGGACGCACCCAATTGATCTTAGAGGTCCACTCACATAGCCTCATTTTAGTTTAATTATATCTGACACAATCCTTCCTTGAAATGTGGGTCTCAGGTATTGGGGGTTGGTTGATATATAAATTGGGGCATACAGAAATAAATCAGCACATAACACTTCTATATGCCATACAGAGCTATTAGTGAAAACGAGAACATTTAGGAAACATCACGAAGGCAGCTGTATCTTACACAAGAGGCGGCCTGTCAGGTGATACAGTAGGCCAATCTTCAACTACCCTCCAGAATTAGTTGCACGTATGCACTGTGATGGTTCTAGGGGAGATGAAGAAAGAAACCCCCTTGAAAGACCTAAATCTCAGTGGAAGGCAGAATTTCAAAGGTAACAGAGTCCACTTTTATTTGGACAAAGTTGTGCAAGGATTGGAACGAGTGTCTTAATTCCAAAGTTGCAGCAGTCTGGGTGTTTGGCAGCGAGGAAGCGGCAAAAGATAAGGCGAACAAAATGTGTCCAATAGGTTCCTCTGGTGCCATTATAAAAAAAGAGGACTAAACAGCTTAGAATAGCTTATAAATTGAACTTGCCTGTAAAGAAAGATAGTAGTGGTGAGTGTTTTAGAGAGAAGGGCATAAAGAGAAGGAAATGGCAGAGACTATCTTCCAACAAGCAGTTGAAAAATCACAGGAGGCCCTGGGTATAGTGATGCACTTCTATAACTCCAAAGGTTGCGAGGCTGAAACAGGGTGACTGCCAAATTTAAGGTTGAATTGATTACGAATTACAGGGACACCCAATCGGAAGACAACAAAATAATTAAATTTTTAATGTTGTTAACTTAACTTAGAAATCTTTTTTAAAGACACACACACACACACACACACACACACACGGAACCCGATAACAGTTAATTGCAGAAAAAAATGTAAAGTCGGCTTTTTTTAGTTTGTGGAGGGGAGAAGGGAAAAGCTATCTGCATGTTTTACGAATATGTCAAAAAATCATGAGAACGGTAAGCTTGGATTTAGCTTATTCCACTTGTTTGTAGAAAAAAAAAAGGTAATAAGAAAAGAAATCACAACCATTCAAGTTTTGGTCACTTTTACAGTACTCCACAGTGCTCCGAATGTGTGTGTATGGGGAGGCGCGGGGAAGATGTCTAACACAAGAGCCGGAGCCGGGAATCAGAGGTGCAGCACTTCCATAGCGACTTGATCCCCAGCATCAGAAAACAATAAAAGTCGGTTCAACCTTGGGCGGGCACGGTACATATACCTTTAAGTACCGGAATTCTGGAGGCAGAGGCAGGTGGGTCTCTGAATGTGAGGCAAACCTGGTCTACATGGAAACTCAAAATAGAAATAAAAACGGGTTCAACCTTGACAATGCTAGGGCCTACCCAAGAGAAAGCACCAGCCCCAGGCCTGTGGATGGCAGGAAGGTGAAGCACGCAGAAGCCATCGAAGAGCAGATTCAAGGACCGTGTTGTTGGAACATCCACAGTCATATTTTTTATTATGAGCTCCCTGTCTCGGGTCTGCTCTAACGCCTATAAATAAAGCTGTGAGCCACCCTACCCTGTGTTTTTTATATATTTAGGCCACATGCAGGCACCCACAGAAAGCTGCCACTTTCCGGAGGAGGCTGCTATGGTTAGTGCACAAAACAAACACAAAAACAAAGGTTCGGGGCCTCTATGCTCTGCTGGGCCTCCCTCCTCCGACCTCTACCAGCTGTCCAGTAGGACGTCCCGCCCCCACCCTACACAGGAGCAGCTGACTGGAGGATGCGGAGAGGGGCACGCGGCGCAGCCAATCGGCGGGAAGCACCCTGCCCTGCCCCGCCTCTGACCTTCGAGCCACGCTACCGGCCGGGTGTCGGCCCAGCGCATCTGCTGCGAAGCTGGAAGCCCGCAGCATCTAGAGCATGTCCTCTCCGGGGGACCCGTGTCCCGCGGCTGGGGAGCAGCCGGGAGCCGGGCCGCCCGTACAGGCGGCGGGAGGCGCGCTGCTGCTTGGCGGGCTGGCGGTCCTGCTGGGCTGGGTCTGGCTGCGGTGGCAGCGCGCATGCGGCATCCCCCCGGGGCCCGCGCCCCGGCCACTCGTGGGTAACATGGGGCACTTGCTGGTGCCGCGCTTCCTGCGGCTGCAGTTCTGGCTGGGCTCGGGCAGCCAGACGGGCACGGTGGGCCAGCACGTGCACCTGGCTAGGCTGGCCGGTGTCTACGGCAACGTCTTCAGCTTCTTCATCGGCCACCAGCTGGTAGTGGTCCTCAGCGACTTCCACAGCGTGCGCGAGGCGCTGGTGCAGCAAGCTGAAGTGTTCAGTGACCGCCCAAGGATGCCGCTCATCTCTATCTTGACCAAGGAGAAGGGTGAGCGCGCCGCGGGCTCCGGACCTCCCCCGGGGCGGCTGGGGCGGAAGGTGACTGACTACCCGCTCCTGCGCACCTGCTCCCAGCCCTGCGCCTGGCACCGGGGACAGGGACCGGAGGCGCGGCTTCTAATGAGAGATCAAAGTGGGAGACGCTCAGGAAGGCGAGGGGCAGGGTACCGAAGTGCGAGATCAGGGGCTACTCTCCTGGAAGCCTTGCTTCCTCTGTCCCAGACGCGGCTTCCTCACTCAGAGGTCTGTGAGCTCAACGTTTCTAAACTTTGGCCGTATTAGAAAAGGGAAGAAAAGCCTTTTCACCCAGTGACTATCAGCTGCAAAAGTCCAAGATAGGTTTCCTTAAGAGAGTCCAGAAACCAAGCTAGGAGCCTGTTGAACTGGATGTGTTGGCTCATAGTCCCTCCAATATTTTGGCAAGGAATGTGGTTTCTTTCTGCTCGTGTCTGAAGAACTTGCCTGAGGTTAAATTTTTAAAAAGTTGACTAATTTTTTTTGGGGGGGGGAGTAATGGATATTTCAAAATAGCCCATTTCTTACTCTCCAGGATTTCCATTCTGTTCCCAAACTCCTTGTGAGCCTCCCTGCAAATCCTGTATTCTGCCTTTAAACACTGAAGTACAAGACTGAAGCCATCACTTTACTTCATTGTGGATGGCAGATGTGCTTCCATTCAGGAGGGTGGCCCCTGGCTTCACAATTTGATATCCCCTCCCTCACGTCATTCCTAGCTTTCCTATGGAACCTCTTCTCCTCCCCCCCCCCCGCCCCCCGCAGGGCCTCAGAAAGGCTCTGGAATTGGAGGCGCCTGTAATCCAGGCAGGCAGGGGTGAGCACTGGGCTTATCGCTGAGAGAACTGGAATGCTGTATAAAGTGTAGTTAGTTCTTGTTCCTGAGACCGCTCCAGCCTCTGCAGAAAACAGAAGATGACTGTGCCTCATTACACTGCATCTTAACTGGCCCCTTGGCTAGAGATGGGTTCAAGATGGACATATGGCAGCCACCATGAAAGACGCTTCTAGATTAAGACAGGATTCCTTAGAGTGAAATCTAGACCGAGAATACCCAGCTGATGTGGATGCTAGTGAAGGAGAACAAGCCAAGGATGCATCTTTGGCTTGAGCTTTCAATGTTCTTTCCGTCCTTCGTCCAATTTAAGGGGCAACTTGACTTTGGGGTTACAGTAAACAGACCAATGTTCTGGGTTGTGTTTCAGACCCCGAGGCAGGAGAATCGCTTTGGCTTTCTGGCTCCCAGCCTAGCAATGAGCTCCTGATTCAGTAAGAGGAAGTCAATGGAATAATGCAGAGAGTGATTCATGGGGCACACCGAGGTTTTCCTTTGTGCTCCTCATACACCTAGCTGCACATGTTATCCACCCCAGTGATCCATACAGAAAAAAAATACTTATATTCCTACCTCACTTACAGGAATTACAGGTAAAGCATAGAGAATTAAGCATGAAGAAAATCAAAATCTGGGGCCTGGAGAAAGGGCTCAGCGTCTAAGAACACTTGCTGTTCTTCCAGAGGACTTAGCTTCAGTTCCCAGGACCCACATGGCAGCTCATAACCACTCTAACTCCAGTACCGGGGCACCCAACAATCTCTTCAGGTCTCCGTAGGCACCAGGCACACACATGGTGCACATACATAGGTTCAAATAAAGCATGCATAGCCAAAATAAAAATAAATCTTTAAAAAGCAGAAGTATGTTTTCAAACCCAACATCTCTGACTTTCTGGTAGGAAGGGATTTCTAAACTAGGATGTGCAGCACAAACCGTAATGAAAAGATCTGAGGGCGGGTGAGGTGCCACAGGCCTGTAATCCCAGCTCTTGGAGAGGCAGAGGCAGTTGGATCTCTGGGTTTGAGGCCAGCCAGGTCTACAAAGCAAGTCCAGGACAGCCAAGGCTACACAGAGAAACATGCCTCAAAAAAGAATAAAAAATAAAATTAAATTAATTAAAAATTTTTTTTAAGCTAGAAAGAAAAAACTCTAGACAGGCACAGTGGAACACACCTATAATCTCAGCAGTTGGGAGACTGAGACAGGAAGGTTGTCACAACTTCAAGGCCAGTGTAGGCTTCAGAGTAACTCCTTATCTTAAAAAAAAAAAAAAGTGTACATGTGGACCAGAGAGATGGTTCAGTGGTTAGGAGCATGAACTGTTCTTTGCGAGGACCGGGGTTCAGATTCCATCACCCATTTTAGGTGGCTCACAGCTGCAGGGAATCCAGCGCCCTCTTCTGGCTCCCACAGGCCTCTGCATAAACAGGTGGCCTGCAAATCATACACACACACACTAAATAAATAGGCATTTTAACATTTGCATATGGTTATCTTTAAATTTGAAAGTTATGCTTATCAAATAATACCATTAAAAACTAAAAAAAAAACCTACATGATGAGAGAGGCGGTTAGCTATGCCATAAAAAATATATAGGAAGAAAATCACACAGTGAATCTTGGAGTAAGAAACCTATCAATGACCTATGTAAAGCTGCTCTGCCCCATGCTGACAGTCACAGAAATGCTAATGAAAATCACACGAGGTACATTTCCGCCCTCTGGTGGCAAAAAATAAAAATTACAAGTATCAAGCGATGACAACTTTATGTCCTTGTGGATAAACTTTTGCTTCACTCTTCATCTACTTAGGATAGTAATTTGGCAGTGCCTGTTCATGTGAAGATATCCATATTTTATGGCTCATCATTGCTCCCTTACTGATGTCTGTAAAATTTGGAGGAAGTCCATTTTCAAGCATGCTTTTGTCCACGTAAATGTTTATATTGAAAAGCTGCTTTTCCCCTGTTCCTGGGGGTTGAGCCCAGGGCTTTTGGCATGCTGGTTATACACTGAACTACTGAGCTGAGCCCCCATCCTTGAAAGACACATTATAGAGGGATTTGTAGTATAAAATAACTCGACAGCAGAACCCAGTCTTTCTTTCATTTGCAGTTGTATACTGCACACCACAAGCTAAAGATTCAGAACATGGCGGTGGTGGTAGCCTGTACCCCGCGGGCTCATGTGTTTAAACACTTGGCCCTAGCTTTTGTACTGTTTTAGGAAACTGTACAACCTTTAGGAGGTGGGCCCAGCTGGAGGAAGCTGGTCCCTCTGCCTTAAGTGTAGGTTGGCTGGGATCAAAACTTTCTGCTTCCTGACGAGGGTGTAAGCAAGCAAGCTAATGCTTCTGCTGCAGGCTGCTCAGACCGCAGTGCTTTCCAGCCACCGCGGGCCATTCCCCCGCAAACCAGAAGCAAAGTGAATCCTTTCTCCCTCATATAACGTCCCATGAAGTATTTGTTCACAGTAACAAGAAAAGTAACCGGTGGGGCGGGGCGGGGAGGGGGAGGGGAAGGGAGGTGCTGTGACCTGCACTGCTTTGGAGTTGACCTGACTAGGGCCACTGGGGAGTGAAGAAAGGACGGGCGAACCTACAGAAAAGCTGGGATCTGGCGGACAGCGCAGACTGATGGGGACCCACAACCAGCATCCAGAAAACTCAGTGCATTTATTTTGTGTCTGAACTGAGTTGGCGAGGTTCCTCTACAAGGCTGAGCAAAGGAAGCGCGATGAGCTCGTCTTGGTAGGAGATCTCTGTGGAGGAGCAGTTTCAGGCTATCAGCATCAGGAAGGGGGAAGCTGCCCTCAATACTTTCGCACACACTGTCAGCATCCATGCGTGGACCAGTGGAAGGCTCTGCTATTTTTCTGAGCCTGATTTGGGGGTGGCGTGGGGGCTTTGTTGTTACTCAGCCTGAGGCGTCAGGCTCCTTAACATGGCAATGCTCATGTCAGCAACACACGTTTTGCTCAGGACTTCATCCCACAGGAAGGAGAGCTGGCTGAGACGAGAAAAGACATCATGAAAACGAGGAGGATGCAGTGGGTAACAGGATACAAGAAACATTTGATAACAGTTGGAACATCTAGGTGCAGTTCTGTTGGGGTCCAGCATTGGGAGATGGATGCGTGGGATAAGCTAGGATGCAGCCATTGATGGTCACGATGTCAGGCTCCGGCTGTGTACACGGATCTATCCCGGAGGCTGGAGTTTGAATGGGAAGAACGATGTGCTTTCTGCTCTTGTGTCAGTCTGGTACTCTGATTATACTTCTGTTCACAGTGTTTAGAATATGGGTGTTTGGAGGATGGGTGCTTTTTTTAAAAAAATTTATTAATTTTTATATCAATCACAGGTTAGGTACTTTGCATCCCAGGCATAGCCCCCTCCTTCATTCCCTCCCACCCTTCCCCTCCCTCCCTCATCTCCCTCCTCCCCGCCCCCGGATGGGTGCTTTTTATTTGAAAGGTTTCCTTAGCCTAAATCTACTATTGTGAAACATAAAGCCATTTCAGTGAACAATACTTTGAAGCATCAAAACTCACTGCTTTTCATTTTTCCAGAAGTTACCATAAAAGACAACTTCACAGCAAATTATCCTAATTTAGTCTTAGCTTTTATTGGAAACAAATGTCTTTATAATGAAACTTGACTAGTTATCTTTATCTGTGTTTGAACTTTGACCAAGAGTCTTGAAAATTCAGAATATACCTCATTGTGGATTCTGTTTGCTATTCCCAAGCCTTGCTTTCACCTTCCTCTCTGTCCTTTGCAGGAATTGTATTTGCACACTATGGTCCAATATGGAAACAGCAGAGGAAATTCTCCCACTCGACCCTTCGTCATTTTGGTTTGGGAAAGCTCAGCCTGGAGCCCAAGATTATTGAGGAATTCAAGTATGTAAAAGAAGAAATGCAGAAGCATGGGGACTCCCCCTTCAGCCCCTTCCCGGTGATCAGCAATGCCGTCTCTAACATCATCTGCTCCCTGTGCTTCGGCCAACGCTTCGATTACACCAACAGGGAATTTAAGAAGGTGCTGGATTTCATGGCTCGGGGCTTAGAAATCTGCCTGCATGGCCACCTCTTCCTCATCAACATATGCCCCTGGTTCTACTACCTTCCCTTCGGGCCATTTAAGGAACTAAGGCAGATTGAAAGGGACATAACCCGCTTCCTTAAAAACATCATTAAAGAGCATCAGGAGTCTCTGGATGCCAGCAACCCCCAGGACTTCATCGACATGTACCTTCTGCACGCGGAGGAGGAGAGGAAGGCCAGCCACAGCGGCACCAGCTTCGACGAGGATTACCTCTTCTACATCATTGGGGACCTCTTCGTTGCTGGCACCGACACCACAACCAACTCTTTGCTTTGGTGCCTGCTGTATATGTCCGTGAACCCCGATGTGCAAAGTAATTGATAGATTTGTTCTTTACTCAGGGTAGAGGCGGGCCTCTGTGATCTGCTGGCTCCAGGCACTCAAGTCTCCAGGTTGGAAAACAAAACAAACACTTGCGTTTTATAGGGAGTTTAAGATGTGAACAATGAAGCCTCAGGTTTCTAGACGGGCTAGTGCCATAGCTTGCTCACCCCTGCTTCAGTCTCTCTCGTCCAGTTCCCTGTGAAACCTGTGAAAATGAAGGAGCGTTAGAGAAGTAGGGTGTTTTATGGCTAAGGGAGTCCTAACGCTCATGTGGACTTACTCATCTTGTTTTGTTTGGAGAACCCAAACCCAAAAGAGTCAGTGAGGGGCACAGCAGGTACCGCCACGCTAGCCCAGTGGACAGCGGGTGGCGGTGGCAGTAAATATTGGGTGCATAGGGGAGCGTGGTATATTGGTTTCCATGTCAGCTCTAAGTGTTCACTACAAACTCAATCACTTGAACGAACCTGAATTCACTCAAAGTCAGGAGCATGACCTATGCTTCCCTAGGCCGAAGGTGGGGTGTTGGCCAGGCTGTGTTGCTCTCTGGAGGCTCCAGAGGAAAATTCCTTTCCTTGCCATTTCCAGCTTCTTCAGCTTGTGGTTCACTCCCTCATCTTCAGAGCCAGAGAAGCCGCAGCACTCTGGCATGCTTCCGTAGTCACATGTCCCTCTGCCTAAAGTTGGCTGGGCAGCATTAGCTGATTTTAACGCTCCAGTTACATGGTAATGGGTCCCTGTCCTGAGAATACGTCACTAGATGATGTCATCATTATGTGAGCATCACAGAGTACACATAAACAACCCACGCTTGCTTATGTGGCCTGTGATTGACTAAAGTGTTATCCTACAGCATAAAATTGTACTGCACCTCGGGATGTGTTTCCCCATATTTAGTAGAGTCCCTGCTGCCATGTGCTTGTCAGTTGGATATGATTTGACAGTATTCCCCAAAGGTTTGGTCCTTGGTGGTGTCACATTGAGGCCACAGAACCTTTGAGATACCTGTAGCAAGGTAATTAGTCAGAGGCGTTTGAGAAAGCATAGTCTGGAGACCAACCTTTTTGAGGAGTTCGAGTGTGTGAAGGGAGAAGTATAAAGGCATGAATTTTTCATACCATCTCTCACATCCTCAGACAGAGTAATGTAGCCCTGAAGGGAACCTCATTAGTTCCCCAAGATGAGTTAGTATGAAAGGGTATGAAGGGTATGAAAGAGTATCAAAGCCCCTGATTCCCTCTGGATTCCTATTTGCCATATGACCTCTCCATCTCACTTGCTCTCATCATGCTATCCACCAAGGTATGATGTAATCAAAGAGGAGCTTCCGAAAATGTGAGCTAAGTTTTTCTTTATAAAGCACACAGCTTCAGGTGTTCTGATACGGCGACTGAAAGCAGACAAAGACACTATGTAAGGAGTCACATTTACAAAGCACCAGAGCATAGAGTCATGAACTGCTTGAATAGTTAGTTGTGGCTAACTGGCTAGTTTAACTAGTTCTAAGCAACAGATTACCCCCAAAATTAGCTGCTTAAAATAACAGCTTTATTATTTTATAAAGTTTCTGAGTCTCAAGAATCCAGGTTGGTGAGAAGTCCATGTATATAAACTCGGTGTTAATCAGCTTCTCAATGCTGTAACAAAGTGTGACTGATAACTGACAAGAGAGAAGTATTTTGGCTTCAATCCATGGGTCGGCACTCTTGCAGTGGGGCCTGTGGTAAGGCAGTACATTGTGGTGGTAAGTTTCCTCAGGGCAGAAAAAAAGAGAAGGAAAGAGGAGAATGGCCAGGGTAGAACCATTCTTTCCATGGGAACACCCACTGACCTTAGTCCTTTTACAAGGAACCGCCTCATAATGACACCTCTGTAGGGAACAAACCTGCAGCCACAGGCTTTTGAGGGATATTCTCAACTAGCAGGTGCAAAGGTGGCATTCGTTGGCTTTTATTTGGACTTTCCCATGGTATTACGGCTTAGAGAGTCACATGAGGGTTAATGTTGGGTGCCCTAGGTCCACAGTGCTGTTTCTTTTGCCCCGTCTCTTCTGTCACCCTCCAAAGCCCCGGTGTGGCAAGGCCTCACCCCCAATGGCTTGCTGTCTCCACCAGTCCTGAATCGGGCCCCCACGCCAACTGATTCCTTGGTAGGTAAAGTTTGCATAACAACGCTGACTCAATTCTCCAGGCTTACCTGTGGTTTATTCTTTCCTTTTTGCATAGAGAAGGTTCATGAAGAAATTGAAAAGGTCATTGGTCGTGACCGAGTTCCTTCTCTCACAGACAAGGCCCACATGCCATACACAGAAGCCACCATCATGGAGGTGCAGAGGCTGTCCATGGTGGTGCCGCTCGCCATTCCTCACATGACCTCGGAGAAAACAGGCAAGTCTGGGGCCTGCATGCCCCTGAGGGGGTCCCTGAGTGTGGAGTGGGGGTGCAGTCACACCAGAACCAGGTTTGGGGATTGTTTCCACCTTATCTGCCATCATTTGTTCAGACACGGTAGTCATTGCTGGTAGCCCCCTGGCCTTCAGTGCACGCACACTTAACTAGCAGCACAGATGATGAGGAAACTCTGGAGTTAACAGTGACCCATCTAGTCTTCCCATGGCTGTCAGAAGAGCCCTCTACATGCGGAATTAAGCATTTTAGCTAGAAATTAGTCCCCTTGGGTTTTTAAAATTCTGCAACCCAAGTGTAATTCTTTTAAAGTTGAATAATCAATAATGGTCCAGCCTGATTCTAGGGTCACCAACTTTAACCTATCACCCAATATGTCTATGTGGTGGAGTCCAGAGTGTCTTTACCACTCCCTTTATAAGGCAGGGTACCACACACCTGTAATCCCAGCAATCGGGAGACTGGAGCAGGAGAACTGTGGCTTCAGGGACAACTCTGAGAGAAACAAAGAAAAAGAAAGAGACTGATGGAGAGGACAAGGTTAAGGCTTCTAGAGACAGCCCAGAATGCAAATTAGATCCTCCAGGGAAGAGCCAAGCACCTGTGAGATACTGGTTAGCCTGTCAGCTGTTAATAGTGGGAGCTGAGTTCCTGCAGATCTCTTATCTTTGTTTGTCCTCCCTATCATACTATGGTGTGGACAGAAAAGCCTGTAAGCTCTTCCATTCTGTGCTGTATAGTTTTATGTCAACTTGACATAGAACTAAAAGCTGAAGTTGCCTGAGGGGAGGGAACTTGAATTAAGAAAATGCCTCCATAAGATTGAACTGTAGACAAGCCTGTAGGACAGTGGTTCTCAACCTTTCCTAATGCCGTGACCCTTAAATATAGTTCCTCATGTTTTGGTAACCCCTAACCATAATATTATTATTTTGTGCTACTTTGTAACTAATTTTTCTACTTCTAAGAATCATAATGTAAATGTCTGATATTTTTTATTGTCTTAGGTGATCCCCATGGAAGGGGCATCTGACTCCCAAAGGGATCTTAACCCACAGGTTGAGAAAGATTGCTATAAGGCATTTTCTTAATTAGTTTTTGATGGGGAAAAGCCTAGCCATTTTGGGTGGTTCCATCCTTTGGCTGACGGTTCTGTGTTCTATAAGAAAGCAGGCTGAGGAAGCCATGTTGAGCAAGCCAGTAAGCAGCACCCTCCATGACTCTGCGTGAGCCCCTGCCTCCAGCTTCCTGCTCTGTTTGAGTTTAGGTCCTGACTTCCTTTATTGATGAACATGGAAGTGTAAGCCAAATATACCCTTCCCTCCCAACTTGCTTAAGTCATGCTGTTTGAGCACAGCAATAGTAACCCTATTTAAGACACATTCTGTGTAAATCTTAAGGTATAAATCTTGGGCAGAATTTACCTAGAATGCCCCGTTTCTCTTTGAGTGTTTTCTTGATTGTAAGTTTTAATGGCCTGACTTGGCTCATTGATTCAACACCTAGCCCAGTTCCTGTCACAGGCTAGGTCTGGGGTGGAGCAGCGAAAAAGTGCTGGTTGATAAGATCTTATCCCTCCCCTCAGGAACCTCAGAGTTTGGCCTCAGCCAACTACAGTGTTAAGCGGGTAAATATTTTCACCGTTATACAGTAAGGAGAACTATTAGTGAAAGTGTGGCACTGACTTTTTTCTTGCTTGTTGTCTACAGTCCTCCAAGGATACACTATTCCTAAAGGCACGATTGTTCTACCCAACCTGTGGTCAATACACAGAGACCCAGCCATTTGGGAGAAGCCAGATGACTTCTGTCCTAATCGATTTCTGGATGACCAGGGACAACTTTTGAAAAGGGAAATGTTTATTCCTTTTGGGATAGGTCAGTTAAACCTTGGTTTAAAATTTTTTTAAACTTTATCATTATTCTGTGTGTGTGTGTGTCTGTGTGTGTGTGTGTCTGTGTGTGTGTGTGTGCGTGCACAGGCACACACATGCACACGCATATTTTGAGATGTGGATATGGGAGTGTAGGTATAGAGCTCAGAGGGCAACTTGCAGGAGTCAGCTCTTGCCGACTGAGTGGCCTTACTGACCCAGCCTTTTCTTTTTCTTCTTCAAAAACTAAAAGCAAAGGTGGGGCAATGGACAGAGGTCCTCGGTGCTGTGTTCTGTTCGCCGTGCACATGCGAGAAAGAAGAAAGAAGCAGGGAGGGGCTGGGCCTAATCTTCAGAACCAGGGATCTCCCCTTCCTGGTTCTTAGGCTCTTTGGAGTCTGGAAATCGGGGGGGGGGTAGGAGCTATTAGAGTTAAGAACAACTTTTTAAACAATTACAGTTCATTTACTTACTTATTTTATGTGTGCATTTGTGGTGGAGACAGATGCCTCAGCACGTGTGTGTAGCTCACAGACAACTCATAGGAAACCATGTGGGTCCGCTCTCCACCATGTGGGTCCCAGGGATTGAACTCAGGTTGTCAGGTCTAAGCAAGAGCCTCTACCATGTTGAAGGTCTGAGAACAGCACCCCTGATCTTCTAGGCAGGGGGTGAGGGCTTCTTTCTCCTCAGGTCTTTCTTTAGGTTCCTAGATTAAGGCTCTTAAGGCTCTTTCTGTGGGAACAGAAGGTTCCAGAAAGTTTCATCTCACTTTCTTCCCCTTAGTCCTCCAGGTGACAGCGAGGGTGAGGTATGTAGGAAGGGGCAGGGTGGCTGCCATTCCAGATGCATCCCTAGTTCCTGTCTCTGTGACTAGGAGGTCAAAGGGTGAACCAGCTGTGTGGACAGATAAACTGAAGGAGACTGTTGTTAGCCACAGACTCAGGCTAGACACTTGCTACAAAACAATTGTATCATAGTTGTTCCTCCGTCTCTGGTCTCACTTTTAGGGAAGCGGGTGTGTATGGGAGAGCAGCTGGCAAAGATGGAGTTATTCCTGATGTTCGTGAGCTTGATGCAGAGCTTCACCTTTGCGCTACCCGAGGGATCCGAGAAGCCCATCATGACTGGAAGATTTGGTCTAACGTTAGCTCCACACCCATTTAATGTAACCGTCTCAAAGAGATGAAGACACCACTGAGAAGAGAGGAGAGGACAGCAGCCAAATATGTGTCCTACCTCAACGGTCTTCCTGCTGCTGTTGAGCACCGTCCCAGCAACTCAGCACAGCCAGGAGAGGGTCCAGAGGAGAGAGCAATAGGGAGAGGGTGTCACACCGCAGAGGCCTCCTCAGCACGACTCCTCGCAGAGCTGGGAATGCCCACGAGAAAGTATGGATGCTAGATTCCACCGGAAGGCAGACCTTCTCATGTTTCCGCCTCAGTCATCACATGCTAAAGTTGTCCGAGGAGGACTAAAATGTTTCCTGGCGTCTGCTGTTAGCAAATGCTGGGCAATTTAGGAGTAGATCTGCCTTCAGATCTTTCAAGGTCCCAGACAACAAGGAAGTGTGTTCACCATGGATACTTAGTTAGAAAGGGATGCAGACCCGGGTTATACTGAGGTAGAGGTATTTTCTTTTCATTTTATTTTATTTTATTTTTTAGTGTAGATTCAGTGTCAGTTTCTTCAGGCGTGTCTTGTATATTTTTTTGCTTAGGGCTGTGTACTTTACTTTTTAAAGAGCTAAGATGAATTGTCCACTTGCCCAGTATGTTGAGGAAGAGAAAAGCAACCTTTTGAGGTTATTGTCCGTATGAGCACTGAGCCTGGCGCACAGCCCAGCTCTGCCCTGCTCAACCGAGTACAGAGGCCCAACTCTGCCAGGAGTTGGACCCTGGATCCCGGGCTGGGGAATTTGATAATGGAATTATAGAACTGGTAAAGAAGAGATTTGTCATTCGAATGATTCTGAACCCTCCTCTGGTGTTACATCACCAGCTATAGCTTGACTGACTTGAATACTCTCCAAAACAAGAAGCCATTTCTTGACAGGAGGGCCCTTAATGTTTCCTTCAGGAGGCAGTATGAGAATGTACCTACCGTAATGGTGGACTTCTGTTGCCTTCTGCTGCCAGGGTTGAGGATGATGGGTGGCAAAGCCATCTCTCACAGTCAACAGAGTACATCTCAGTGTGCCTGTCATCCCCCATGGTACTGGGGAAGGGACCATGGGGAGGCTGAGCCTTTCTTAGGGAGGCTTTGCTTGTCTGTACACGTCATCCTCATACTAAGGGAGCTGAGGCCCATAATTAAAAAGTGCTGTCACCGGGTCTCTCTAAGTGGCTCTATCTTGCTACTGGAAAGCACTTTCTGAGCCTCTCTCAGTATTGCCCGCACGTGGCCTGAAGCTGGCCTCAGTTGCCTGTGTTGCTCTTCATCCCAGCTGACTCCTCAGGCCAGGCTTCACACCGCTGCCCCCTCACCATGCCTTATTCTTGGTAGATGCCCAGGCAAATTGGGAGTGAGTGAGGGAAGGTGATTAAGGGGAAAAGTCCACCTACGTGTTTATTACCATCAGTTCAGGATAGCTTTAAAACACAGTATAATTTGCCCTACCTGTTTAAGCCAGTGTTTTAAAATGTGCTAGACTTTTGTTTGTTATGTAAAGTAACCATTTTAGGAAAATTTAGAATGGTGCCTTAATTGCCAAAAACATAGCACAGAAGATCTAATATGAGAAAAATAAAGATCCAATACAAGGAAAAAATGTGGACTATTGTATAACCAAGTATTGATTAATTTTTTGATCCTACATTCTTTATATTTATCCACCATGCTATTTTCCTTTTCACAAATTATGAACACCTTCAAAATAGGTGAGTGAAATACAGGCTAATCTTTAGGTATCTTGAAGATGGTTTCTAAGGCCTGCGTACTGAATGTGGGGAGACTGAGGCAGTCCTTCCTCACAGATAAGGTGGTGCCTGAATGGGTCATCCTACTCCGTAAGCAACATTGTTTATCTGGACCTGAAGTTCCCGTGATTTTTTTAAGCCTCAGCATTTCCAAGCGCCTTACTCCTTGGCCCTCAGTTTCTGGACTCCTAACCAAAGACTTCACATCGTACTTGAAAAGGACTTCTGCTGTCCATGAGATGACGTCAGAATCCCAAGTTTATCCAGCAGTTTTAATATCGTGCCTCAAGCTGTAGCACTTTGAAAACCCTTTAACATGCCCCGATGCAAAGGGCCTGTGCTTTTTCTGAACCTCCTGCTGTTTTACTGTTTTGTACTTCATCTGAAATGTGAAAATAACTGTAGTCAGTTTCCTGAGTCTAACGAGGTCTAGACCTCATCTTTAATGGAGCTATTGGTACTCTTATTAAACCTTTTATTTAAAGAAGGTGTTAAATCTGGTTTGTGTTTGTTTTTAGTTGCTTAGAAGTTTGCCGTTTTTATCAAATTTTAGTCAAAATGGAAGAGGAAACAGGAGAGAGGGTTCCACTCTGTAGTTAGTACAGGTGTGACTTTCAGACAGGGTAACTGTTCTTAAAATATGCCCTCAGGGTAGAGTCATACTCCGAGGACCTGGTACAAACAGAGAGGTGCCCAAGCAAGCCAGGTTTTCTTTATGTGTGTGAATGTTTTCCTGAATGTACATTTGTGCACTGCATGCGGGCTTACTGTCACAGAAGCCAGAAGAGGGACTTACCGCTAGGACTGGAGTTAAGGGTGGTGGTGAGCTGGTCATCTGGGTACTGAGAATTGAACAAGGGGCCCCTTGACTGCTAAGCCTGGTTTTCTTCTATCTCGTCACAAACCCCTGCACAGATAAGGATGCCTCTTGGGTAAATCTCTTGTGGCAAGTCATTGAGTGCCTGTCCCTATAGAGGTTAGCCAGGGACGTCACCTCAAGATTATTGATTATTGTAGATTATTCGAGACAATGCAGTGCTGCCTGGTGCATACTCTGAAGCTCCCTTATCTGTTTGAAGACTGGAGCTTGGAAAAAATGGAGAGCATTTCCTTCGGTTCTCTTGCTGCAATGCTGTTAACCAAGGAAGATGAAGCTCGTGTCGGGGGGCTGACACGAAGGAAACGAAACACTGCTGTAGAGTCTGGAGGAAGTTTGTTCCAGCACACCGTCCCTCTCCTTAAAGTCATGTACCGCTCAAGGTGCCTCCAGCCCCATCTCCCTCTCTTTGGCAAAGGGGATATATATGTATATATATATATATATTTACCCCTCTGTTGTTTTTTGTTCTCGTTTGTGTGTTTTGTACCAGTCTTCCTTTGACGCCCCGTTCTGTCCTTCCTCCCTCAGAAAATGGAGCTTTAAATACCCGAGGCATCATTCTTGACAGTCGATGAGCTGGCTCCCCTCCCCCCGCCCCCCAGCTTTTCTAGAGCTGCTCTTCCTCCTGTAGGTAACACTTGAGGACCAGCTCTGCAGAGAGGACCAATTCCAGCTTCTGTTAAAACTAAATTCCCAAGCACTCCTAAACCCCATTTGCAGCTTATTTCCTCCAGAGCCTTTCCACTGTCTTTATGTTGTTGAACTTAGCGTCTCTCATTTCCCCTTCCGCTTCCCATCTCCCCCATCCCTCATCTCCCCCTCCTACCACATTCCCCTTCCCATCTCTCTACCTCTCACCACCAAATACAAAGGGCAGGCTCTACCCTGTGGTGGAGCAAGTGCCCCACACTATGCAAGCGCTGGGTGAATCTGAGGAGCAAATGGAGAATGAAGTGAATCTGTGGCAAGGCAATAGTGGGACTCTATAGGCAAGCAAGCGGGCAAACCTTTCCGCTGAGGGCTGTCTCCCGCTGACCGGGGCTGTGTGGCCCCAGTGTAGACAGTTGAAATAGCAATGGCCGCATAAAGGCTCATAAGAAATTCAACTGTTTGGCACCCTCAAGTCTGCTTTAGCTTTGTTATGTTCCTTTTAGAAAGAAAATTTATTTAAGTCTGCTTTAGCTTTGTTATGTTCCTTTTAGAAAGAAAGTTTATTTAAGACAGGTATTTGTTCAGTAAGTAAGTAATTAGCTGTCTTAGTCACTGTTGTATTGCTGTGAAGAGACACCATGACCAAGTCAGCAGAGTCCGGGGAAACAGAACTTCAGATTTTCAAGGAGCCAGACATGTCTCTTAGAGCCAAGGAACCACTGTCCTGACACTGTCCCCTCGGACCCAGAGTACTCCTAAGAGGTTCATGAGACAAGAGACAAGTTTTTCTCTAAGGAAACATTTGCATTTATTTACATATAACCTATAGTTGGTTTAAATATCACAAAACCTGTCAAACTCATTGCCAGTAATCAAACCAGAAATGTCAGAATCAGAGCCCCAGAAGGCACCCTGATGACATGACACACCAAAACAGTATCCCTCTTCCCAAGGCTCAGCTGAGCAGCAAGCACCTTTACCCACTGAGCCATCTTACTGACCTGCTAGTGACCAGATCTTGAGTAGAAATCTGACTCCTTATGAAGAGTAGAAGAGGGACCTCCTCTCTGAGGGAGAGCTTAACCACGGGCTCCTCTTTCCACGGTTCCCAGCATTAGAAAGTTACCACAGATGATTTCCTCTGCAAACAATCCTCTTAGCTCTTCTTAATTTCTGCTTCATTTTAAAGCTGCCTACCAGGAATAATGCGGTTGGCTGAACAGCCTCAGGAGAAATAACAATGAAAATAATAATAAGCCACTAAGAAATGTAGCTTGAGAAATATTCACATCAGGCAGAAAATCAAAATGGCATGTAGCCACACCCTCTGAGATTTTAAAGAGTAGCGTCTCAGGGGTGGCTCAGGCACCTGTGTGTGGCTATGTGAGGCCAGAGCAGTGTGTCAGATCCCCTCCTCCATGATGCTCTATTCCCACAGTTCCCAACCTGTGAGTGATGACACCTTCGGGGATTGAACGACCCTTTAACAGGGGTCACCTAGGACCATTGCAAAACACAGCCATAACAGTAGCAAAATCACATTATGAAGTAGGAACACAAGTAATTTTATGGTTGGGGGGTCACCACAACATGAGGAACGGGGTTAAAGGGTCACAGCATTAGGAAGGTTGACAATCACTGAGCTAGACACTCAATGTTAGTGCAATGAAATAGTCACCATAGAGAGAGGCTTGATCTCATCCTTCCATAGAGAGAGACTTGATCTAGGCATTGGTGCAGCAGGAAAGACATCAAATGTCTATGACTTAAGGAATAGACCTTCCCCCCTTCAAGCCAGGCACCGTGAATAAGATGGATTAAATATGTACAGTGTGCTAAGGATAGGCTAAAGGAAAAGAAATCCAGAGAGGAGAATGAAAACTGCCAGGGAGAGGTAAAGAAAGCCATCCTGGAAGGCGACTTTGTGGGAAAAACAAAAAAACGGTAAGAGAAGGGTGAGTCTGGGGGACTTTTAGGAAGAGAGACCTAGACGGAGGCCTCTCAAGTAAAGTGCAGTGTTGGAGAGAGAGCGGCACCTTAGGGAGATGCAGCCACAGTAGAGTTTTGAACAGAAAAAGGACCTGGGCCCACCTGCAGTTTATGTGGCTGATTTTTACCCAAGGCAAAGTCAAAAATCAAAATATCCACACACACAAAAATCATATTAGGTACCCAAACTTAGATGCAGCTGTGTGAGTAAGACAGTGTGGCGATGGCTCAGAGAAAAAGAGCAATTCAAAAACGCAACACGGAAAGACCCATGCTGTATGACAAAGGGACACTGTATGACAAAGGGACACTGCAACCGCAAAGTAAACAGTCTTGTAAGCAGCTGTCTATGCCCTTGGGGTAGTGTGGTAGGCAGAGCCCAGGATGGATGGCCAATGGCCGTTTAAGCAGCTCCCTCCCACGCAGCTCAATACGAACCAATGTAAACAACGAGGCTGCTGCGGAAATGACAGCGTTAAACTTTTGAAGCCAGGTCACAAAAACACTGTGGCTTCTGCCTTTTGTTCCCCTGGGACCACTTCCAACACAGTAAGCTAGCTGGCATGCTGTGAGAGAGAAATTGAAGGCAACACCTGATCCCTGTTCACGAAACACAAAAAACAATCTATAAAGGACGTTATTGATTTAATTAAGTAAGCGGGAGAGCATGCAATAGATTAGAAAGAAATGAGTCAAATTTGAATTTGTAAACGTTGATGACTGTAATGTGGTTACATAGCAAAGCTACGGTATTTGTAAGAGAGATATATCGAAGTGTTACAAGTAAAGCATCATCGCATGTGTTACTCATCCTCAAATAGTCCAGAAGGTCTGTGACTACGTACAGATAGCAGGTGAAAGATGACAACTAGATGTCACATAGCTCTAAACCCAGCACTTGGGAGGCTGAAACGGAAGCATTCCAAGCTCAAGGCTGACCCGAATCACAATGAGACAAACAGAACAACACAAGAAACCCTTAATCCTGGTGCATGTGAATTAGAGCGTATGTCTGCCTGTGTGTGCGCACCCTCCATTCTTAATCCGGTGGGGGGGGTATGTGTCAAAGAGCCAGCCATTGAGTTCATGTCAGAGACAGTCCCTATTCCCCTTACTAGGGGACCTACTTGAATACTGATCTGCCATGGGCTACGCCTGAGCAGAGTTTCTAGGTTATATCCATGCATGGTCCTTGATTGGGGTATCAGACTCAGAAAAGATCCCTGTGCCCAGATTTGGTCCTTTTGGTGTTCCTGTCCTCTCCAGCTCTTACTAACTCCCCTTTCATTCATAAGATCCCCTGCACCCTGCCCAAGGTTTGGTTATGAGTCTTAGCATCTGCTTTGATACACTGCTAGGTAGAATCTTTCTTTCAGAGGCCCTCTGTGGTAGACTCCTGTACTGTTTCTTGTTTTTTCCTACTTCCAATGTCCATCCCATTTATCTTTCACTCTGATTTGGCAGATGTTCTCCACTGCCACCAGATTTTGCACCTGCTTCATGGGCAGAACATCTATGGCTGGTGAGGCCCTGCCCGTGGGACAGTTACTTTAACTGACTTCTCTTACAAAGTTTCCAAGCATTCACTCCTTACAGATGACTCTAGTGTAACAAACAGCTGATTGTACAGCTCAGCCTGGATCTGTCAAACGCAGCGTATGTCTAGATATACAGAAGACAATTTTTCTGAGTTTCAGTTTTCTAAATGGAGATGCCATTGAGTGGGCTCTTGTTGCGCGCGTTACCGTCTTGCCAGCAAGAACGACGCGGCACACATAGGATCCTTCTGCAGTAAAGCTTTAATGCATCTTGAGAGGGAGAGCATAAGCTTACAACGAGTAGAGACGGAGACCCTCAGCGGCAGAAACCCAGCCCTTATATAGAAAACTATCCTCCGCTTAGGATGTGTCAGCCTCTGATTGGCTGCAACTCATCAGGCGGGGTGACGCCACGGGAGAGGCAGAGCACAATGAGTGGAAATTTCCTTCGCACATGCGCAGCTTTCTTGTTTATCGGTTTGGGACACAGGATATCAGTGCCCTCTTGTAATGGCGAATGTGAGTGCGGCCCCTCACAGGCTCTGACCAGTGTCCACTCTACAAGAGGAGAGTCAACACAGAGGGCGAGGTCCTGGAATGAAGGTTCTGGTACACAGTCCAGCCAGCCACACAGTTATACTTCACCTTACTAGACAGGGCTTACGTTAGCCATAATGTCAAAGAATTTTTCATCAACTTCCATTCTTAATGTTCCCCATGAGGTTGCAATCAAGAAGACCCGACACTCAGCTGTCCAGTGGAAAGCGCCTCAAGCTTTTAAGCCAAACCAACTGCTTTCTCCAGGGGATGGTGGTGTCAGAAGCACATCCTCCAGAGGACAACAGTGGCAGGGAGACTGTCCATCTTGCTAACGCCCACACGAACCCTGCAAGCCTTCTTTGGGTGGTTTTCTTGCCAGGTCTCTTCCTCTAATAAGGGCAAAACTGCCGAAGCTGTTTCCCTAACCATGCTGTCAGCAGGAGCAGTAGCACTCACAGTTGCACTGTTTGTACACTACAGGCGCTAGCCCACCAACTTTGCACGCTCCAGGATGCATGCTCACAGCCCGGGGCCAGCAGATTAGAGATGGGGTAAGGGGTGGGAAGGCGCCATTTTCCAAGTATAGTTAGCGGCCTTTGCTGACTAACCAGGCGTGGATGTGTAGGTGATGGGGAGGGACCCTCTTGGTTGGAGAGGGAGTTGTCATGAATTGAGGCTGCAAATTCAAGAGCTGGGCGGTATTTGGGGAGGTGGGCAATACTAGGCTGAAGTTCCAGTGAGTTTCATTTGCAACCTGGGTGGTTTCTAAGAAGAGGTGATGGCTAAATGATTATAAATGGCGGCTGTGCGTGCATGTGCTGAAATCAGGACAGTAGGAAGCATGTGATCCCCAAGGTCTCCAGACTGAAACACAGAATCAACACAGGAAGCCCACCACCCTAGGCTTCCTCATAAACTGTCCAAACCAACTAATCTACCTGATGCGTGTGGTATTCAAGTGAGAGCAAACATTCCATATATGTAATACTCCCCATGTGTGTGACACTCTTCACATGTGCTATCCACAAGTCTGGCATTCTCACATTACCAATGCTCTCTCTCCATGTATGATGCTCTCCACATGTACAACACTCAACATATATATTTGATGCTCTCCACATGTGTAACACTCAACACATATATGATGCTCTCCACATGTGTAACACTCAACACATATATGATGCTCTCCACATGTGTAATGTTCACGTTGTCTGCCTATTTTCCACTGAGAAGCAAGGCCATTCTCTAAGGAGAATGGGGTTATGAAAACATGGGGCCTTGACTCTGAGTAGGTTCAGCTCTGAGCCTGATTTGTATAAAGTGAGTTTGTAAGTGGCTCTACTGCTCAAAGCCTTGGTTTCTTTGCCTTTAAAGGATAGCATGAAAGCCCTGAGAATTGCGTAACAATCAGCACAGTAGTCCAGAACACGAGGCCTGAAAATAGGCAATTGGGGTTTGAATTCTGCCCCTTTCTGTTCAATCCTAATTAAGTTTCTTTATCTGGGCTTTAGCTGCCATGCCACCACGTGGGATTATAATGAGGATTTCATAAATTAACTGGCCCAAAGCACCTAGAACAATGGCAAACACACTAAATGGCTGAATATAAGTTGGCTGCTTCCATGTGCAACCATTTAACATAAGCAAGTGTATAGAAATTGATCAAGATTCTTGTTACCAAATCTGTGTTCACTCCTGGGAGCCCAAATAATAGAAGGAGAGACCAACTTCTGTCAGTTGTCACATGACCTTCATGTGTGAGCCAAGGTATGTAAGCACACACAAATAAATGCTGAAAAATAAAGGGAAATAAAAATTGCTCAGAAAGATGACTATAATTATTGCTATTATTCAGAAAGCTGAGTAACTTATTCACTTCTAAAGTTTTATTGCTTCTGAAGCATAAAACTTTGTACATAGAAATCTTAAGAAAACAATTCCAGAGTTTCATTTGTAAAGACATAGTCCACAAGTTATTTTCCCTTTAGCAGTGAGGAGTTTACCTTGCACTGTCCTCACTGGCCTTCTTGGTGATTCTTATCAGTCAAGCAAATATGCTGGAGACAGCTGGATGAGAGCAGTCCATTCTCAACAATTCAGATGTCCCACTTGCTATAAAGTGGGAAAATCCTGTCACTCAAATCCCACAGTCATGAGTGCACAGGGGAGATATGCAAGGGCCTGAAACTCTTAATCCAGACTGTATGAGCCCTACTGCGTGCCATTTATTTTGCTGATTCAGCATTTTCACTTTAAGTAAATATTCACTTTAAGCGTTTTTTTGTTTTTGTTTTTGTTTTTAATGAAACCACTTTGTTCCCAAGAGATCTATGTTTTAGACTGTCTAGACTTTGATTGTAACTTGTGAGCTGGAAATGCCGCTGGGCTTTGGGATAGAAAGAAAGGTTTCTCAAGTGACTGGAGAATGGTTGGCCTGAGGACAACTGTTGAAATGATAAGAAAATCTGAGACACACATGAAGTCACCCTTTCCTCTAAAAACTCAAGTGGATATCCAGGGATGGTGATGGCAGGGAAGGCCGACAGTTCTAGCAAAGGAAGGATTCTAGCGTAACTGTCATCCGGCTGTCACCGAGGACAGCTGAGGTGATCTTTCTGTTTCTCAAGACGATGTTGGATGACACTCCTGTGAAAAGTTTTTTTTCTTTTTCTTTTATCTCAGACTATTTCTCTTGGCATGAAAATCAAAGCAAAGGGAGAGTAGGCAGTTGCAGGTCACGCGCTCCACGGTTGCCAGGATTTGCCCGAAGCAGTTCTTTGTTTTATTGGGGCTGGGGTGTTCCTTTGAGACAGGATCCTGCCATGATGCCCAGATCAGCCTGGTATTCACAGTCCTCTGCCTCTTTACACAGTACTTTCCTTTGTGATAGATGGACTTGGATTTGACAGTCACTGGGGGAAACTACAGTTCTGTTTTCGTTCTCTCAAATTCACACACTGAAACCTAATGTACGAGCATTCGGAGATGGTCTCTGGGAGATGACAGGGTGGGGCTCGTGTGTTAGGAAAGAGCAGAGGGCTCCCTCCAGACCAGCAGTTCTCAACCTTCCTAGTGCTTCAGCTCTTTAATACAGTTCCTCATGTTGTGGTGATCCACAACCATAAAATCATTTTTGTTGCTACTTCATAACTGTAATTTTGCTGCTGTTGTGAACTGGGATGTAAATATTTTTGGAGACGGATGGTTGCGTAAAGGGTCTCGACCCACAGGTTGAGAACCACTGCACCAGAGGTACAGAACTGGCAGAGTAACAGATGTTATGATAGGACTTCTTAGATTAGCTTACACAATTGAGGCTTGAGAGTCCATAAACGGTGTCTGCCACTGGAGAGGCCGAGACTCTAGTAACTGTTCGCTCCGTGAGGCTGGCTGTTTTAGCAGTCCCTGTCTGGTGCTGGGGCCCTGGAGAGTCATGTTGGAAGACCTGGGATAGCTTCTGATGGCAGGGAAGGATGCCGGCAGCATCTGTAGAAGAATGGAGGTATTCTTCAGCAGGAGGAGAAGGCAGCCAGGCAGCCCATTTTTTTTTTCTCTCAGATCTCTCAGATCTCTTTATATCTAGGGTGCTGCTGGGAGAACGTCTTCTCCCCTCAGTGAACCTTTCTTGGGAGAGCCTCCACAGGTTCTTCCAGAGGTGTTTCTCTCAGTTCCGGATTCATTCAACTTGACCATCAAGATTCATCATCACCTTCTTCAACCATCTGAGGTTACAAGGAACTACCCTTGAGCCAAAAGTGGGTCCTCATCCGGTAGAGAACCTGAGAGTTACCCTGACTTGAGATTTCCTTGCTCCCAGGAGAAATCTGGGGATTTTGTTGTAGCAGCACAAATGGACTGAGACATATTTATCATTACTTCCCAAGGAAAAGCAGAGAGATCTGAAAACATACCGTACCTCACGCATGAGGCACGCAAGACATTACAGCACAAATGCCATTTGGGAATATATTGTAGGGCTGGAGAGATGGCTCAGTGGTTAAGCCCTTCCAGAGGACTTGAGTTTGATTCTCAGCAGCCATATGGTGGATCACAACAGCTTGGAACTCTGATCTAGGGGGATCTGATGTCCTTTTCTAGCCTCCCTAGATATCGCCTGCATACAGAGCACAGATATACATTGAAGAGAAGAAAGAAAAAGAGAAAATTACATTATCATAGCACCAACCTTGGATTACAACTAGCCTTTCACAGAGTATGACTTCTAAATGAAAACTAATTGTTGAAGTGCACTTCACCAAGCTTCCTCCCAGTCTGTTCCCTCACAGGGCCTCCGACAGTCCTTTCCTTTCTGTCTTGCTTCCTTCCTCATATTGCTGCCTCACATTTCTTTCTTTCTTCATAAATTTTCTCATTCTTCAAGCTGTTAGCTTTCTGTGGGTAACCTTCCACTTCCATACCTACTCTCGTAATTTTTTTTTAATTTGGCTGGCATGTAGCACCCAGTGGGCTTTGCTTATTGTGAAGAATTAAATATAAAAATGAGATTCAAAAGATCAATGCAAAACACAGCCCTTCCCCTACGGGGTGTGTGGAAGAGATTTTTTGTAGTCAGCTGCAAGAGCCTGCAACAGGGAACATGCACGGAGCAGTTCTGAAGGGCATGCTTTACTGCAGAAAAGGTTAAGTAAGCTTTTATAGCTACGCAATGAAGAAGGTCTTAAACACATATGTTTTCCAAGAACATTGGTGAAGATCCTGTGCAAGCAGGTTGCGGTGAAGTAAGGGACTAGGTTCTTTCTTTCTTTCTTTCTTTCTTTCTTTCTTTCTTTCTTTCTTTCTTTCTTTCTTTCTTTCTTTCTTTCTTTCCTTCCTTCCTTCTTCCTCCCTTCCTCTTTTTCTCTCTCTCTCTTTTTTAACTGTTTTAGTTTTGAACTGGTGGGAGCAGTTGGCATGAGAAACACATTCCTCAAGCTTCATCCAACTTAGGCTAGATACAAAGGTGGGTAACTAGAAAGAGCCACAGAGAACTCTGACTCTTATCTCCAACATTCCATCTCTCCACAGTCAGGAAGTTAGTTCTATTCTGCAGAATAGGAGACACAGATGAGGCTTTGGCAGGGCTACAGTGCACACCGGATTAACTATCATTTCTTCCAGTGGGGGGCGAATGACTTTCCTCCAGATGGTGAACTTGGGGGTGCAGATGAACATTTAGAAGTAAAGCCGACAGCAATTCTGTGTCACTAGCTTGCTTTGATGGCAGGAGAAGGCTGGCGGATGGCCAGGCGTTCCTTTCCTGTGCTTTCTATCCGGGGTTACCATTCTCACACTAAACAATGCTCAGGATCACAACTTCTCAGGTTGCAACCGCTACAGCGTGTGGCCTCTGCCTCTGCCTCTGCTCCGCCAGAGTCCATGCTTGCCTGAGTCCTGGGACCGCCCTCCCGGGTGGACCTGCAGCTTGTCAAACTGGTAGGCGGGGCGTACCGGAGGCCCCGCCTCTAACGTCACCGGACCCGCCCACGAAACTCTGGGACCTCTCGCGCTCTCCGGTCGGCTCGTTCTCGGCTGCTCCACTGCGCCATGGCGTTCGTGACCAGGCAATTCGTGCGCTCCATGTCTTCCTCCTCCTCCGCGTCGGCGGCCGCCAAGAAGATCCTGATCAAGCATGTGACAGTCATCGGCGGCGGGCTGATGGGCGCGGGCATCGCGCAGGTGAGCGGGCCGCGCGCTACCCGGGTGTGCTGGAAGTGTGTCGAAGCGGTCCAGAAGGACGCAGCGTGCTCCACTGTTCTACATCTGGAACTTTTGGCCCGAGCCTTGTGTGCATGCTTTTGAGTCAGCTTCCCCGAGTCGGGGAAGGCTCCGTGCAGAGCACTGGTGCATGCCTGCACGCTGGAGCTGGACTGTGCACAGTTCTGTGTGCAGAGTTGCAGAGTGCGTTTGCTCACCGCCGGGAGCTGACAGGAATCTGCTTGCCAAGACCAGGGCTGCGATTTATTTTCGTTTTCCTTATCAGTTTTTTTTTTTTTTCCTTCTAGTTCTCCGGTTGTTATCTGGGCAGTTTTCTTTCCAAGTGTCCTGCCTCTTCCCAGGTCTCCTTCTTTGCTTGGCCTTCACTTTTGTAACAGTTGGGAAAGTCACCTAGTAGGAGTTTGTGGAGTTGCTGGGACTCCGCCCAGGGCTGGGCTGGCAACTTTGACCTTTGACCTAGTGCCCTGGGACAGAAATCTGGGTGCGTGCCCAGCTCTGAACCTCAGGAGGGTGGAAGGCAGAGATAAACTTAAAGGACTATGAGAAGTCTCTATAATCTCTGATCGGCTTCTGTAGGACTTGGCTTGGTGCCAGATGATGCACAGCTCAGGATCAGCTCTGCGGTTTGCATACTCTAACGCTTATAGTATCTTTCTGTCAATAGTTACCTTCCTACACACGTCCGAGAACTATGTGTTTTTGTTTGTTTGTTTTTGTTTGTATGTTCTTGCTGTTATATTCTTACCCTTTCAGGCCTTTGCAACTTGAGTTTCTTGGCAGTGGAGGGCAGCACACTTAACCTAATTTTATTTAGGGAGGCTATCCTCAGATCATTGTCTTTTCCCAACCAAATGCATGCTTGCCTGCTTTCTTTAAACTTATTAGCCAGTTACCTTGATTGCGTTCTCTTCTAAAACGTTTTAAAAAAGAAACAAACGCACATTGCTAAAGTGGAGAAAACATAGCTACTCTGCACCTGTGTCCCTCTGTACCCGTCCAAACTTCTCAGGGATGTGAGAAGGAGAGTGGCTGTCCAGGCCCAATTCAACAATGTAGCCCTCGAGAAATGTTTAAGCGCCATCTTAGTAAAAAAAGATAATAGGGTTATATGACTCCAGTAACAATGTAGGTATTAATGTAGGTATGGATCTAGAAACTGTTGTAGATCAGAAACTAACTAGAAAGCATCACAACGCTTTTGTACAAAAGCAGGTTGCTGTGTTCTGTAGATGCTGTGTCCATCCTTGGGAAAAAAAAATAAGTGTGTTGAACTGCCTGAGGACTCACTCACCAAGGACTTAAGGAAGGAAGTGACTGACAAGGATAGGGATCATAGATTGAAGGATTTAAGCTACTTGAGTAGTTGGACCAGGGAGTGCATATGAAAATTTGCACTGTGGGGGTGTGTGTGTGTGGAGAGAAAAACTATTTACCTCCCAGCAGAACTTTGTGTGTGTGTTGGGGGGAAGTAACAAAGACCAGAAGTCTAAATAGTAGGCACTCATAAGGAATAGTTGTTTCTCTGGGTTACGTTAGGTGGCAAATCTGATCCTGAAGGGCAAACTGCTTTTCTACATAATGTCTCCTCTGTGCTCATAGTGGTTTAGCTGATCTTTTTTTTTTTTTTTTTTTTTTCAAGACAGGGTTTTTCTGTGTAGCCTTGGCTGTCCTGGACTCACTTTGTGGACCAGCTGGCCTCAAACTCACAGAGATCGGCCTGCCCCTGCCTCCCTGAGTGCTGGGATTTCAGGCTTGTGACAGCATGCCTGGCTTAGGTGGTTCATTTCTTACACATGGCCCTGAAGCAAACAGTTCTAGATAGTGCCACCCACCTCCCCTTTTAAATTGGAACTGGAGTTACAGTTACAGACAATTGTGAACTGCCATGTGGTTGCTGGGAATTAAACCCAGGTCCTCTGGAAGAGCAGTCAGTGCTCTTTGAGTACGGAGCCATCTCTCCAACCATTGTGCCATCTCCTTTTTGAAAAATAAAAATCCGTAATGGACAGTTTTTAGTACGGGGTAGTAAATTTCTTTTTGTCCCTAGTACCAGTGATGAATTGTTAATTAATGTGTTGATCATAGAGGTTGGGGTGGTCTGCATCTTAGTGAAAACATCAGGAAGTTGCTTCATCTCTGCACCTCAGTTTCTCTAGAGTAGGCCTACTACTGGTTTGTAGGAATATAGAAAAGGAATAAGTGAATTAATTGGCACACAGGTAGCAAACAGCCCCAAGAAGTGGGAACTGCCTTTGTGGTAATCGCCATCATCGCTGCCATGCTATCCCATAGTCCTTTTGAGCCTCGTGTCTACTTTTGTCCCTGATCCGTGACAGGTGTGATGGTTTTAGGTGGAGAACATTGATCCCAGTTTCCTGTTCCATCCTGCTTAGCCCTGACGCATAGACCAGCCGACCCCGTTTACTCAGGGACTGCTGACGACAGAGCCTCCTATCTCATCGTTCCACCTGAAGGGGCCGTGAAAGCACAAACACAGACTGGCAGCTCGTTTGTGGTCCTGCATCACATTGAGCTGCCGTTTCTCCTGAGTGCTGTGTGAAGTGGTTTAGGTCAAGTGGCAATTAATTCTGTTTATAGTTTTAACTAATTGCTATGTACCAGTTCATGCTGAATAAGATGGAAAAAGGTGTAAATAGATTTTTGTACGCACCCAATGCATTTATCAAACAATTGGGCAATTTTAGACTAATGAGGCTTAGTTACATCTGGCCAGAGTATTGGCCATTAGTGCATCTGTGCCTCCTAAGTGTCGACACTGCCTGCCATTTTTTTGTTTGTTTTAAATTAGAAAAAAAAAAAACCACTTAGGCTGCAGGTTAATATTTAAATACATTGACTTGTTTTATGTGTTTGTTATATACTCCTGACTTGGTTCTGACGACTGCTGATTTATCTTCAAACAAAGAGGCTTGTAGCATTAAGTGAGCTTTGAGTGGAGACATTGCTTTTTACCTTGTAAAGAAGGATGGAGGATGCGGCAAGCTCTGTGTTTCTCAGGTTGATAGAAGAGTCCCTTCGAAGCGTTGCTTAGACATTATTTTTGTATGAAGAGTCCAGAAAGCTCACAGGCCTCATTACATGTCTCTAAACAGCCACTGGGCCCACTAGGAATAGTGTTTGAGAGACTTTCTGGCCCAGTGAATGTACTCAGTATCTTTCACTTTGGGGTGGGCGATGGGGGGGGGCGAAGTTTGAACTTGTGGAGATTAGGAGTAAGTTCATCTTACCAAAGCCTCCAAACTTGTGTGGTTTGTGTGTGTGTGTGTGCTTGAGCACCTGTGTCCTCTTCAAAAAGCCAAAGAGGAGCTGGCTAGTAGTTCTGTGATGAAGCTGCGTGATTGTAATTCTAGCACTCTTAACATGTGAGATGGGAGGCGAAGACAAGGACCAGCTAGCCTGGAGTATGTACCAGTGCAGAAGCCACAAGAGAGACCCTGCCTCATGGTAGGGGGGAACCAGCCCCCAAAAGTTATCCTCTGATCTTTTCATGCACAATATAGCACATGTACACACACTCACAGACACACACCAACACACCAACAATGTACATTTCTTTTTCTTTTGAGCTCTTTATCTACAGGGGGACCATTCTCAGCCATTGGTGACCATTTACTGGAGTCTTTTGTTCTTATGCAATGCTCAGTAAGTGGGCAGATGCTCAGAGGGACTGGAAAACTTCTCCCTAGCCTCTGATATTTGTTCCCATATCCTCCCACGGTCCTCACCTCTGAATTTTCTGGTGTTTAATTGAATAATAATTGGGGCTTGGTGTACGCGTTAGCCTTATTAACTTCTGTTGTCAGAGTGAGTTAAAGTTTTCTTGAAAAAAAATGTAGAAACTTAGAAGTTTTCAAGTCACAGGGGACTGGCATAGTTCCTGGACTATGAATGCTCCTTTTGAATGTTCCTTATGAAGGCCGTGTTTTTATTCCCAGCTCTTCTGTCCTTTACTTTTTTATTTCCCCTTCCTTCCTTGTTTCCTTGCTTCCTACTTTCCTTCCTTCCTTACTTCTTGGTCCCTTAATATAGCCCTGGCTGGCCTAGAACTTACCATATAGACCGGACTGGCCTTGAATTTACAGAAATCCAGCATGCTTTTGCTTGACATGGTTCTTCGGTCCTTTGGCGGGAGTCCTGGGGCCTTGACAAGTGTGCCATTCACTGGGCCTATTTATACAGCTCTGAAGCACCCTTGTCTAAAAATATATCCTCTTTGGCTGGGCCTGCCTTCCACCAGGCCTAGGAAAGACGCGGAACTGAGGACAGGGCCTTCACATAGTTCTGTGTGTGTGTTTCCCAGAGTGTTTGCCCTCAGTGTCTTACAGTGAGCATGCCGAAGACAAGAGTTCTCCATGGCTTAAATAATAGTCGCTAAAGTTAAAGAACCAAGAAAAGTCCTATGTATTACAACACTGAATAAATATTAGGGGGGAGAAAAAAACCAAAAATGACCTCTGTCCTCCTGGGTTTCGCTCTACATCCCCAGCTCCATCTTCTTCAGACAGTCAGGCAGTCCAGGTGGGGTTATGTAAGTCAGGAAGCCTGAATACTGTTGTTTTGTTTGCACCCAAAATACTAAAAAAATTTTTTTTAAAGCAGCCTTTTTTACATTCGTTTGTATGTATGTGAGCATGCATGGGCATTTACTTATATACATGTGCACTTGTCAGGGAATGCATATTGAGGTAACTAAAATCCTGTAGGAGTCAGTTCTCTCTTTTTACCATATGGGTCCTGGGGATTTGAACTCAGATTATCAAGTAACAAGCTGCACTACCTGCTGAGCCATCTTGCCTGCTGCCTGAAAATTAAATATCACCCATCATTAATTATTCTTGAGCTACCTCCAAAAGAAGATCTGATGGCTTTATCTGTTATTAATCTCATAGGTATATATCCCAAAATAAAAATGCTGATTATACAGTAATATGGTTTTTAAATTCTTGAGGGATTGCTTTATTTTTCCAGAAAGGTATTATTTTCTGTTCTAAAAACAATACATAAGAATTTTTCTCCGTTTCCTTGTCTACACTTTTGTTGAATACAACAGCTATTATTTTTAATTTCCATTTGTATTTGATAATTTCCATTTATATTTGATCCTTTCTATCCCAGCTCTCTCTCCCACTTTCATAACCTTTTCTCTTTGAATAGCCCCACTGACTTGCGCAGAGCTGCTTGTGTGCAAGGGTGTGAGACTATCCGGCAGAGATCGGGCAGCCTACCAGCAACCACACCCCTGATGAAAAATGCCTCCCCCTCACCCAGTAGTGATCAGTTGCCAATAACTCCTCAGCCAGGGGTATGGAACCTCATGAGTTCATCATCCATCCATGCTGGGATCTTTTCTGGCTTGCTCTTGCGCAGGTAACCATAGCTGATGTGAGCTAATGAATGCAGTGGCTGTGAGGTTTCCAGAAGACATCGCTCCTCCCCATTCCTCCCCATCCTTCAGCTCTCACATTCTTTCTTCCCCCATCTTCTGCCATGTTCCCTAAGCCTCGTGTATGTGTGGTGTGTGTGTGTGCTGGGAGGAGATGTCCGTGTACATGTCCTGTTTAGGGTTGAACACTTAACAGCCACGTCTTCTTAGCCTTTTGGCCAGGCATCGGTCTGTATTACCTGAGGGGGAGGTTTCTCCTATAGGCATAAACTTCACATTTAGAGGGGTGGACACAACATATCCACTTAGCAGAGCAATAGTAGGCTCTCCCTTAGGGCCTGTCACCTGCCATAGGCTTTTGACCAAGTTTACAGCACCAGGCATGAATCCCTTCTTGTAAAGCAAGCAGGTCTCACATCAAAAAAAATCCGAAAGTAGTTGTTAATGCCAATAATGGTCATTCCACAATTGTACCATCTTGCCAGGTAGGTCTATGTTATAGCATGCAAGTCCACCAGTGGGGAAGTCCATTGTTGACTCTTCTCCCCTACTAGCCTGCATAGCACCTTCCGGTCCTATGAAGATGAGCCAACAGGGAGGAAGATTTGGGGTTAGCTTCAGCTTGATCCCTCTGTGTCCTCCAGCTAAAGTATGTTGTGTTTTTTTTTTAATATTTATTTATTTTACATATGAGTGTTCTATCTGCATGTACACCTGCATGCCAGAATAGGGCATGCAGATCCCAGTGTAGATGGTTGTGAGCCACCATGTGGGTGCTGGGCATTGAACTTAGGGCCTTGGGAAGAGCAGCCAGTGCTCCTAACTGCTGAGCCATCTCTCCAGCCCCAAGAATGCTGTGTCTTCGCAGTAGAGTCTTGGTTGTGATGAGCAACCAAGAGCAACGACAGTAGCCTGTGTTGTTGGCAGAGCTTCCACGGCCTCTCTGACCGTAAACCGTAAGGTGGTATCCCACACTGGCGCTGGGTTTCACTTAGAAACCCATGTCTTCTCAGAAGAGTATTGTCCACCCGTGCAGGATACCTCTGTTCAAAATTCCTCTTTAAAAATAGTAATTTTTAATTCGCTTACAAAGTAGTGGGTTTCCACAGGCTTTTCCATACATCTTTAATTTCGGTTAACCCTCCTTCCCAGCTCTCCTTCCTTCCTTTTCCCTGCTCCCCAACCCCACTTAAGCCTCTAGACACCCCACCTCTTTTTTTATTTCACATGTCTTTCACCCCCCTTCTTTAAGGCCTTTTTTTCTCTCTTCTCTCATGAGCCCCTTCTAGATTCCTGTCCTCTGTGGATATTCTAGACACACAAGTTTAAAAATTTTGAATCTGCAGTGCCCTTAACAATAGCTATTCTAATGGATGTGACAAGCTAGTTTTTTTTTTTTTTTTTTTTTTTACAGTGCACTGTTAGATGGACTTTGGCAGATCCACAGGTCTCCTTGTGGACTCAGTTGCTCCCATTCTCTGACCCTTGATTTGTTTATTAGTCAGCTGTATGCTTTTTTTTATGGAGAAGGGGTTCATGCTTAAAAACAATTTGAAAGGTTTTGCTGTCCCCCACCATGCCGGATGATCAGTAATGAACACCCTGAACAGTAAAAGTTTTGCTGCTCTCTAACCTTATAATAGTGAGGAAACTACAGTGTCTTCGTCCACCGTGTGATGGAAAGAATCCCTGACAGACAGGCACAGACAGCGAGGTCCCTTTGATGAAGGGGGCATGACACATTGACCGGCTAGACTAGCATGAAGTAAACACAGGCCACTTGGAAATCACAGGCGTGGCGGTCAAAGGGCACAAAGAACATGGGTTTCCCTAGGCAGCACACCGTGTTTGTCCTGCTGTTTCCCTTTCACCAGCCTTCCAGCCAGTGGTGTTAAAAACATCCTCTGCTCTCCGAAATACTTCCTGTTCTCACCTTGTTTCTCTTTTACTACCCTTTACAAGCTAATGACGTACTGTCTCATAGTTCTAAAACATGTGAAAGTTTTCCAAGGTTTGCTTAAAGGGTTTCTAATAACAAAAAGCAGCTCTGTTTTTTAAAGATTTATTATGTATACAGTATTCTCTCTGCATGTGTGGCTGCAAGTCAGAGGAGGGCAGCAGATCTCATGGTAGATGGTTGTGCGCCACCATGCTGTTGCTGGGAGTTGACCTCAGGACCTCTGGAAGAGCAGCCAGTGCTCTTAACCTCCGAGCCATGTCTCCAGCCCTGCAGTTACTGTTTTTAAAGCACTCATTTCTAAGTCCTTCTGTTGCCATTTTTATTAGGAAGTATTTGTCCTGTGCTGGGTGGCAGGTATGATATGGTTGTTGCCCATGAGGAACCCGTTGTCTGCTGAGGAGGAAATACAGGTAGGAACAATGTAATCATAAGAAAGCTACAGTCTTCCTGCCCATCCTGTCCAGGATGGGTGGGCGCAGATGGGAGTTGTAATAGCTTAGCGTTATGTTACAGTTCTTTTTACATTGTATTTGGGGGGGGGGTTGCTGGAGAGATGGGCTGATTGCAAGGAGCCCTTGCTGCTCTTGCATAGGATCCAGCTTTGGGTCCCGGCACCCACAGGAAGTGGTTCATAACCAACTATGACTCTAGCTCCTATACCGTCTTCTGGCCTCTGCAAGGACTTGAATGCTTATAGAACACATGCAAACAGACGGGCACACACACACATACACATAAATAAAAATGATAAAAGTAATGGTTTTCTTTTTAATGGAGAGTGGAGCTGGGTTCTCAGGGCGAATCTAAGATGTTGGTATAATGTTCTTTTGAAATGTATACGCCTTACCTTTGTTCATTCAAATGCTGATTTCTCTCCCCCACTCTCTGATTTCAATCCGGACATTGCATTGTGATACTTATTCTAAGCATCACCTGTCTCAATTTTGTGTAAACAGCCAAAATAAAACAACCAGCCGCAATGTTGAGCAAAAGCAGGAAGAGAGGGAGGAGCCAGAGGAGAGGAAGGCGTGGGAGGCAGAGTTGGAGAGGGCCTGAGAGCGCTGGGAGAGCAGAGATAGAGCTCTTGGAGCTACGTGGAGAATGAACCTGTCCTAAGATTTCACGAAAAGCAGCATAATATGGGAAATCTAAATGTTAGGAAATTATGAGGGCTTGGCGGTTTAGGATGGAGTAACTATTGCCCAGCGTTGTGATATAGGTTAATTAAATAAATCCCAGTCTCTTTGTGGTGATTTGGGTATACAGCTGTTTAGGATTAAGCACAGTGTTAATAAAAGATAAGCCAATAGTAAATATTAATCGCCACCTACAAAAAAATGGCGCCCAACTAATCTAAGTAGCTACACCCTTTAAGTCATACTTTATCATAATTTGGTGGGGGGAATAAGCTCCCAGTGATAAAACCCAAACTTAAAACCTAAAAACTCCCAGGTCAATTACTGTCTCTTTAAGAGAGACTTTTAAACCAACCCAGGAGCAAAAGACAGCCTCCTGTGGGCAGACCTGAGACTTAACAAAACTGACTGCTCGGGGAGTGACAGACTGGCTAGATCCCAGGGGAGGACTTTGCAGCCAGCCCTGAGGAGACAGGATAAGCTGGGGTTGGATGGAAGGGAAGGAGGTCCTCCCCTGTTGGTAGACTTGGAGGGGGCGGGGAAGAAGGAGATGAGGGAGGGAGTGGGAGGGTAGGAGGGAATGGGGGACGGGGGCTACGCCTGGGATTCAAAGTACCTAACCTGTGACTGAGATAAAAATAAATAAATTAAAAAAAAAAACAACTGGCTGCTGCTGCAGTCTGAGGGGTGCACTAACATGGCTCCTTTATACTGTGGCTGGCTCAACTGGCTCAGCTCCACAGCCATGGCGGGGAAGAAAGAAACTGGGGGCAAACAGACCTATAGACAAGAGTTTGGCCTAACACTGCATCTAGAATAAAAAATGCCATGGCAGAGGGTGTTTTAACCCCTTTTGGCTTCATTTTGGTGGCGATATGTTTAATGGTGATAGTTCTTGCCTTCTCCGAGAAGGTTCAAGGAGAAAATGGGGAAAAAAAACCCAAGGATTGGAATACTAAGTTACAGACAAGAAAAAGGGCACTCTTCTTAATAATTAGATTAATAATGGCTAAAATTCAAAGCTCTCTGGCTGCAAGATATTTGTCAGCTCTTTCTGGTAAGGGTCCGCCAATTTACTGAAACAGCAACTAAATTCCAAAAAAAAAAAAAAAACAAAAACCAACTGGCTTTGTTTGTTACAGTGTAAATTGGCACAATTGATCCCAAACTTAAAATTTTCTTGTCTTTGTGATTTTCATTTAAAGGCTTTGAGTTACATCGATGTTAATTTAAGAAAAAATATTTAAACAAGTTGGTGAAGGCACACAAAGTAAAATTAAACAGGCAGATCTCTGAGTTCTGGATCAAGCTTATTTACATAATAAAAGCCAGGATGACAACTTCTGCTGTTTAGCCATTTGCAGAGATAGTCTAAGATTCAAAATGACAAAATTTTCCTTAAGGTTACCATGTAAATTCTTTTTTCTTAATAATAGATGTTATATCCTTACTGCTCTAAAGGTTGGATTCACATATATTTTAGGTTTATGTAAAAAGAGATAATGTCACACTGCCCTAGAAACTGTCTTATCCTTTTGAATGTGAGACATTTTCACAGGGGACAAATGTTGATCATGCCTATGTAAAAAAGACACAAGAGGCTTACAGATGGAAAAGTACATGCCAGCTTAGTTAAGTCCTAAAAACTCAAAAATTATATTCATATGTTTAAAAAACAAAACTGTCCACCCCATATAAAAAGGGGGCAAGCCAAAAAATAGCCACTATCAATGTAAAGCCCAGGTACAAAGATGCCTAAGGTATGCTTAAATGCTAAAAGTAAGAGGGAGTTTAAATAAAGTTTAGCTATAAAGGCATAACTGCCCATTCTATATAAAAAATTAGATAGGACAAATAGCTACAACATATATAAAAATCTAGGGCTAAACCTCTAAACAGGTACAAGATGCCTAGGGTATGCTTAAATTCTAACTTAAAACGGAGTTTATATAAAATTTACTTAAAACATGCCTTTTCTATTGCTCAAGGCAACCAGCTTGTCTTTCTAACGGGAGGCCTTCTCTTGGGAGATAGGTAACAACTTGGCCTAATACAACAGGCACCCAAGAGCCCCAAAAAGTTATTATAATCTATCCAACCTTGTTTTGATTTCAACATGATAATGATTGTATGTTCAATAATAATGTAACTTATATTGCTGATCTCTTTACATGGGAAAATTCTAAAACTGACTGAGACATAGAAAACATGTCTCCAGCCAAAACCTCAACAATACTTGGCCAATAGATCCTTGGCTGTAATATCCTCAAAAAATTTATTATGCCATTCTTTTAATTGGCATAGATAAAATTGGCTTACAGTTTAGTTTCATCCTGCACATCTCATACATTTATAATTTTAGAACTCTATAATGTTTGTGAGAAATTATATGTTTGCTTAGGGTGAATCTAAGACCTTCCAACAAGCTGGCCTCTGCTGCTGGGCTTCATCCTCAGCCTGAGGAAACTTGTATTTTCCTTTAATTTCTGTAGCATTGTTTCAGTTTATGAAGACATTTGAAACAGATTTTAAGTGAAAGGGTTAAGAGGCATCAGGGAAGAAAGCAGGCTGCGTGGGTGTGCGCATCTCAAAGGAGACTCTCCAGAAACAAAACTTTTAGACCTTTAAAAGGTGCTGTGACATACAGAATGTACCTTCTAATGATGGCGAAAAAGGGACATTAGAGTGTGTGTGTGTGAGAGAGAGACAGATGGTACATATTGCTCTACATATATGAAACTTACAATTACTAGAAATTCCAGTTGTCTCTGGATAGGGGTGTTCCCAAACTACCTTAGGTTGTGTATTTAGTAACAGCAACTTCAGAACCTGAAGTAGATGATGAAATAACCTCCGCATAATCCCCATAACATTAACTCAAGTTCATAGTTTGAAATGATTGTTGACCAACTTCTCAAATTATAATTTATCACTTATCTTCTACAGCTGTAATTTCTGCTAATTTTGGCTGTTTATTGACCAGATTTTGAATGTTTTAGTGAAAAAAAAAACATCAAAAACCCTACAATCAATTCCTTGTGATTTCATGTTCAGATTCTGGGGTCAGAGGTACCATTATGTGACTGAGTGGCCACTGAGAGCTGTTGGCTCCCTGGCTCAGCACTGTGCTGTGACTTTCCTCCCACACTGGTTCTCATAAATGATCTGCTGCTTCCAGACAGCAGAAGAACCACAAGGAAGTGATTCCTCTTCTAGGTACCCAGAGAAGCTTCCTTAAAGGAGAGATGGCCTATGTAGGCTTGTGAAAGATGTGCCGGGGTCCCCCAGCAGCAGCGATGAGAAAGAACACTCCTCGCAGAGGACACATGGGTGCGGATTTGTGGAACGGAAGGAAGGGAGAAGTGCTGCGTGTCTGGGAAAAGAATATGGGTTCAGGCTACTGTGCTCTAAACTATTTGAGCTTGAACAGTTGCCAAAGGTAAAAAGATAGAGTCAATTTCTGTCACTAAGAGATTTTAGATATTAAAGCAGACAGATTAAAAACCCATCTGAAATGACAGAGTTCGGTAAAGTGAACCGGCCTTGTAGTAATGGGTGAAACTGTCAGACAAAAGTTGAAGATGTCTGTGCTGGACAGATGGCTCAGCAGGAAAGTGCTTGCTGTGCAAGGATCATGACCAAAGTTCAAATCCCTAGAACTCATAATATCCAGCTATGCATGACCGCTCACCTGTGAGTCCAGCAGTGCCACCAGCATGATGGCTGTGCAGACCAACCAAGGAGCTCTGGGTCCAGCAAGAGATCCAGAGTCAGTACTATGGTGCAGAACTATGGTACCAATAATGTCAAGAGAGCTGGTTTTCAGGCTGAAATGGTGACAGTTTAGACTAAAATGTTCTGGTTTCAGCTATGTTTGGAATTACAGGGATGACTGGCATTTCAGAAGGGAAGGACATAGAGCCAGGAGAATACTGAAAGCAGAGACCTGAAGGAAACCTTTGTTTAAGGAGAGTATATTCACAGTGCAAAAGGAGACACGCAAGACATTTGCAGCTTCAGAGTGGAAGTTCTAGTAGGCTATTTCATTTTATACCGACATCGATACTGGTAGATATTGGAGTCAATGGCACTTCCAGAAGGTTCTTGTGTCCTAGGACAAACAAAGAAGATATGTTAAGATGAGCATACTTCCAAAGAAGCAGTTTTCCCTGAGCAAGCAAAAGCTTAGCTTTAATGTCTGTACTGTGGGGGCCATGGCTTCTGGGGTCATTTGCATAACATGACTATTTGGGTCATTTACACAGTGCAGCCTTTTTCATGCATGCTCCATTGTATACAGTGCAGAACTACATATAGTGCACTGCATGTCTCATTAGCATCTTAGTTCTCCACCCCCGGATGTGCATTGTAGTGCGGGGATGAGCTAGAGATAGGTTGTCTTTTGGTACCTATCTGTAGTGCCTCTGAATCTGGCCCAGTGACACCAGGGGCGACATTTGGTTGGGCTCACATGTTTTGTTGTTGGTTTTTTCTTTTTTGCCTTCCCCTTTACCAGTATACTTTTCCTTGGATACTCATTTTGAAGTTTTTGTGTAAGGTCTTTAGGACCTCACTGTTCTCCCACCTCCGCATAGAATATGGCCGTGAAGAATGAGCGTGGACTGGATGTTGGGAGGCCACTGTCTCAATAATGCTCTCCGTTGCTGTAATAATACCTGGCACCATTTGTAAAGAAAAGTGGTTTGCTTAACTTGTAATTCTGTCGGTTGGAATATCCCGTTTCAGGCAACCAGATCTCGTGAGGGATTTGTGCTTCACAGTACACTGTAAGGGAAGGTGGATTCATCCAAGAGAGAAGCGAGAAAGCCACACTGACTTCACAAAAGCCTGTGCTATGCTGATGGACCCACTCCTGAAGAAGACTTTTCTCTACCGCATCCATTCCCATAATCCTCTAGTCCTCACTCTCCTATACCAATACCAAAACTACATTCAGTCCACAGTAGCCCATGATAAATTATCTGTAATTTATGTAGCAGTAATTGGAGAGGGAGCTGGGAACCAAATTCAGGTCCTTTGCAAGAACAGCAAGGACTCTTAACCACTAGGTCATTTCTTGAGCCCCTGGTCTAGTCACTCTAAACAAAACAATCTCAATCTCTCTGTCTCCATCTCCATCTCTGTCTCTTCGTGCTGAAGATTTGAACCCAGGGTCACATCCATGCTAACTACATCCATTACCACTGAATTACATCCCCAGCCCCTGGTGTATTTGGGTCTTGAAAAACTTAACTAAAAGCGTGCAGGTTGCCAAGAGCCTTACTGCTGATATAAATTAACAGAGATTTTGTGTGTTAACGTGTACTGTACACAGTGAAAATGCAAGACCCCAAGGGGGCTGGAATGTTCCCGCCTTCAGATGGCACAGCGCTCCCACTGTGAGAGCCCTCCTGTGGAAGGGCTCAGCAGTGCCGTGTGCACTTGGGTAACTTTCTGAAGTTATGATTTGATGTTTCATCTTTACTTACATTTCTCCCAATTGCAAACGGAACCCTGTGTGAGCAGAGCTTGTGAGTGTGAGTTTTGATAACTTTAAACACAGCGTGTCTGTGTCTTCATTGCTTAATTAAATTTGTTCTTTGACGATTGTATACATGTATATAATGCACTTGGTTACTCTCGCCTCCCTACTGTCTCTTATCTCTGTCCCATCCATTCCAGGCCCCTCCCACCCATGTCCCTGTCCCATGTTCATGTCTTTTTGCTGTCTTTTGTGACCCACTGAATTTAACCAGGGCCATCTGAGTGGAAGTATTCAGTGGGACCTGGTGAATACACACTGAAGGCGATGACTCCTTATCCTCCACAATCCATATAGATCAGCACAGATGGGTAGGGCCTCTTGAGCCCCTACCCAGGCCATGACTCGCTCTTGACTGGTTCAGTCTTGTGCAGGCAAACATTGTGAGTTGATGATGGCAATGGGAGTCTTGTGCCTAGAGGACACCATTCCTAAAGAATCTTGTTCTCTTTACCCCAGATAGATAGCAGTGACAAACCAAAGAGACGGTTCCACCCAAGTTCAGAGTGGCCAACCAATGAGTTTAGCAGGTTTTCCTCACAGAAGCATGCATTGGCGTCTCTCCAGCCTAGTGTGGCACATGAAAGCTGTATCTCTGGAGTTCCCTGTGCAAACTGCAGCCCCTACATCGTGAATGCATCTCTTCTCCCTAGCCACTTGTCTACCGCTCACCTAACTTCACAGGGAAAGGCCTTGTGAATCTTAGGCGTGTTCTGAGCCTCTGAATCTTGAAAGTTTTTGTGAGTTTCACAAACCTCAACTTCTCACCTTCCAGGAAGGGATGTTCCCATCCAGAAGAAACAGATACAGCTTCTTCTAACAAATAGGTTTGTTTTTATTCCATGGCAGTAAATTACCAAACAATCATATGTGATCTACCAAACCGTTTCATTTCTTCAGGTATTTGTAGGTTAAGACGTTTATTTGTGTGCTTTCTGGACTGGCTACAAGTCTCCAAAAGGAATCTGTGTGTAAGTGGCCAGTCAGTTGGATGCTGTGCTACAGGGTCAGATGTGGTTTACCGCAGTGGGCTGCACCTCATCCAGTCCTTGGGCCCTTATAGAAGGAGGAAGGGAAACCTACAGCGTATCGGTAGTACTCTTTCTGCGATATGCCACCATGTTGTAAGGGTTTGGCTTGACTTCACTGGTGTACTCCCAAAACTTCTGTTGCAGATGAGAAGATAGCCGGGGCGGGTGAATGAATAGTTTTAAGCCTCCGGTCAGCTCTCAGGCCCCTGCCCAGCTCAGTGTCATTTCACACTATTGCCCCAGACCTTATCATGCCTTGCTAGGCTAAGGATGTGTTCCAGTTTCAAATCCCACTCAACTGTCAACTTTCAGTCTACTTCCTGCTGGGATGAGAGCAATGCACTTCCCCACAAAGGCTGTTGGGATCCGATGACATGGTTTGTGGGACGTGTATGGTTTTTGAGGACAGGCTTGCTTGTTCATTGTGACGAGCTGCGTATCGAGTCAACAGCAGGCAGTAGTCAGTGAGGAATGATACCCGGCATGGGTATCCTCGGTGATGGTTGCAGCTCGTGACAGGAGGCTGTGGGGCAGAGGCCAAAGTCACTCGCCCTAGAAGCCAGGTGTTTTATCTGCGACCTTTGATCACCGATAGAGCACATTTCTGGTAGCCTCTGTATTTTATCTAAACTGTGGAGAATTCTGCGTCCCCACTCTGCAGCTCGTTTGTATATGAGACTCAGTTGCTTGGCTGCCAAGAAAACAGAGCTGCTGCTTCTCTTCTTAGCTGAATGCTGTGATGAAAGACTTAAATCACCTGAAGGACTTTGGGGCTTTCTAGAGGAGTGACTGAGCAGCCATATTGTACCTGAGGCCTCAGCAGTAGGGAAGGGCAGCTAGCTCAAAAAGAACGAATGGGGAGGGAATTGGATGGAAGAGAGTTGCTGGGGGGGTCTTGTGGGGGCTGTTTTCTTTTTGAGTTGGTGTGAAAACTTTAAGACAGTTGCAGGTCATGTCTTTTATGGGGGACCTGGTTGCCTGGTGCAGGAAATAATATGAGCCTGTGGAGACAATGTCTGAAGTACACAACCAGAAGATGAAACAAACCTCTCCTGATGGATGGGAGAGTGGACTTGAAGGAGGAAAGCCCAAATGGGAAGCTTTTGCTAAAGCAATATGCCTCTAGAACTAGAATGTAGTTGTTTCCCGAGTGTGAAAGAGGAACGTTGAGCCAAATATAATTCTGCTCAGTTTAAATGTGTGTGTGATACACGTCATTATATACCTTTTAACAGTTGATCTCCCAGTGTGATGGTTTGAATGAATGTCTCTTATAGGCTCATGTATTTGAACATTTGGGCTTGAACATTTGGACAGCAACTGGTGGTGCTGTCTGGGGAGGCTTAGCAAGTGTGATCTTATTGGAGGAAGTATGTCACTGGAGGAATCCTTTGAGAGTTTAAAGCACTGGTTCTTACCCCTCCTAATGCTGCGACCCCTTAATACAGTTCCTCGTGCTGTGGTGATCCCAACCATGAAATTATTTTTGTTGCTACTTCATAACTGTAATTTGGTACTGTTATGTTATGAATTGTAATGTAAAAAGCTGACATGCAGATGGTCTTAGGTGACCGTTGTGAAAGGGCCATTTGACTCCCAAAAGAGTCACAACCCATGGGTTTGAGAACCGATGGTTTAAAGATCCCTGATGTTTCCTGTTCATTTCTCTAACCCTTGGAACTGTGAGTGCAAACAAACTCTTCCTTACGTTGCCGTGGTTATGGCGTTTTTCTCACAGTACACCTGGTTATCGCCAGCAAGCATGGTGTGCGATGCTTCATCTCAGTTGTCAACTTGATGAGGTCCGCAATCTCCTGGGGCCTCCGGGCATGCCTGTGGGCAGTTGTCATGGAGAGGTTCATTATGGTCCCTTTATGATGAAGTATCTGTAAGCATCAGGAAGGCTTTCAGTGGTACCAGGTTAAAGACGGGGGTTTCCTGTCTCTTGTGTTTGACGAGACGTGTGCGTGTGGGGAAACAGGACTGGGGTCAATAGGAGTTGGCAGAGCAGTTCTCTAGACACCGTGACTGAGCATTGAAAGCATTTACAGGTTTTACATGCATTGGCAGGGCCCACACCCGACTGGGTGGTGCCTGCTCTTTGGTCATCTTAAAGGTGACTCAGTTGGGTCTAGTCTGCAGCCGCACTGTGGTGCAGGTCTTGGGCAGTCGTTCTCAGACCTCAGCAAGCATCAGCATCACCTGCCAGGATTATGGACCCACAATGCCATGCCCCCGCCTCGAGTGAGAAGGGCTGTGTCTAAGAATTATACTGCTCACAAATCTCCAGGGGCACTGTTGCTGCTGGCCCAGGACCTGCACCCAGAGGACCCCTGCCCTAGAGACGCAGACTGTGGGTCCTGTACGCCTTTGATCCTTGTCCCAAACAGGAAAACTCGTCTGACGGGTGGGTACTCTGCTTTGATAAGTAATTGCTCGAGTGCACACACACACACACACACACACGTCCAAGTACTTTTGGCTATTACCATAATTAGGGCTGATTAAAGCCATATGATTGTAGACCTGTTATTCTAACTTCTGTGTTGTACAAAAAAGACTTTGCCTGGGGAGATGCAGCACACATATCTACTCAGCCCAGATAGAGAACCCATGACAGACCAAAGTCCATCTTGGTGAGCCCATGAGTTTTATTGGGGTTACTGACAGGAATATGGGTGACAGTTTCCTTATAGGAGCAGAAACGACTCAGCTGCGTGATCAAAACCTATTACCAGCGTGGGTGACAGCTCACAAAACTAGGTACTTGGTTTCAGGGTAACCAGGGCTACATAGAGAAAAACCGTGTTTCTATTAAAAACAAACAAACAAACCAAGAAATAAAGCCTGGAGCACACTGCACAGACAGCAGGCAGCTTAACAGGTTGGAGGGTGTCCTTTCCCGGTGCCTCAGTTGGTCTAACCCATTTACCCGGAGCTCTCCTGGTTTTTGCTTCTTCCAGGCAGCAGATCTGGTCTGAGTGTTCTTTGCAGCTCAGTTTGTCTGAGAGTGTTTGCAGCTGTTGCCTGTTAGAGGGGACGGTGGGTTTTTATTGTTTACTCTGGCAGGAAGGGCCCTAGAGAGTCTGGTCAGTTTCAGGGACTTCCTGAAGCTATTTTGAGTTGTTTATCTTCCTGCTTAGGAGCTTCCTATAGGATAGAATGTGTTGATCTGGGAGGAAATTGGCATACAATGCTGGTAAGTTTCAGTTTTCCTCATGAATGAAACGAAACAGGTTAGTTTCTTGAGCACTGTTAAAATGTATCAGAGCATCAGTGGGGGAATTGATTTTTCATAAGTCTATAAGAGTAGTGTTAGTGGGGAAATTGATTTTTTATAAGTCTATAAAAATAACAGTGGTGGGAAATTATCTTTTAAAGTCTGTCAGAGCATCAGTGGAGGAATTGATTTGTTATTTAGTTACTTAGTGGGACAGTTTAGTGATAATGTTACCAAGTCTACAGTAGTTTCCATTCTCCTTTTTGGGTTGAAAGAGAATATAAATTTAGTGTATATGATGCCACTTTATAAGATCATATCTTGAAAGCTGACTATTTCAGCAGATAGTCCAAGTGTCATGTGTGCTTCCAACTGGATTACAGGAAGACAAGTCCTCGAGCCAAACAGTCTCAGAACTTAATTATGGCTTCATGGCTTAACTGAGTGTTTTCGGTCAAGTGGCGCAGCCTCTTTTGTATTGTTCCATCTTTTGCAAAATGGCTGTTCTTGTCTCGCCAGATGTGGTGGGTTAGTTTCAGACAGTCTTGGGAAAAATGCAGCTCTGATTCTCAGTACATGTCCCTTCTAGTTCTTGTTACATTTTTCTTTTTTTTTTTTTAAAGGGTTTATATTTTTCTGTTGGCTGAAAGTGGGTATAGAACATTACTTCCATTGGCTAATCCCTCTCCACCCGCTCCAAATACAACAAGTTCACTGTTAATTCAGGAAGAAGCACATTAGTTCTCAGAAGGCCTTGGCTGCCTAACTATACTTAAAGTTGACTGAGTGGGTGGACTTTGCCGGGGTGAAAGCCAGCTGCCTGCACCGGCATCCATCTCTGTGGTAATGCATTCAGACTACCTTACCACGAAGAGGAATAGGAAGCCTGTGTGGAGTGGAGCGGTAGAGGCAGGAACACTGGTCCCACAGCCCCATGGCTGTTTAATGAAGCATGTGATATGTACCAGGCCATACGTTGTTTGTGGACCTAGCTTTGACGTTTACAAAGATGATTAAGACATGATGTTACTCTCAAGTAGTTGCTGCTTGTGTCTCTCTGACACATCTGTTGGATGTGGCTCTATAGTGCCTTAACATTTCAGAGGCTGGCAGTCTTGGTATCAACATCTCCTGTGTCTTATGGTCAAAGTAAAAAGCCAGTGACACAGAGTCACTCTGACATGATCATGTAAAGTACGTTTCACTCTCCTGGAGTGTTGCGTGGAGATGTAGTTTCCCTGCGACTGAGCAGCTGTGTTTGGCCAATTGTCTGCACATATGAGCACTCGTGGGTTTCTTTTCACATCTGCTTAAAGATGTGGGACCAGGATGGCATCTCGTCTGAATCCTAGCAAAAAGTGCTCGGCAACGTCAGTGAGATGAGGTTATGCTAACGGGAAAGGTAGTTTTCTAGGAATGTCACCTGAAGTCTTGGTGAATGCAGTGTCCCGCTTCCTTAGGAATGGGTGTTTGCTTCCTGGGGTACTGGGCCATTCTGGGCTTGCTGGTAGACAGGAGGCTTCATCATGGCTGGTTTACTGCATTCACGAATCAGATTATAAACCCCTCATGCAGAAGGGCTGGCACCATCTTTGCCCTTTGTTGCCATACTTCTGTACTATCTTGTGCCGTAACTATTTAAATCTTCTCAACCCTAAGAGCCGAAAAGACCTGAGCAGTTTTCTTCTGGAGATGAACAGAGGGAAATATGGTTTGGTACCCATGTGGGTAAGAGTTCAGGGATCCCGTTTAGCCACCTCAAGACACCTAGGTCACAAGAAACCATATGAAAAGCACTTGTTTTAAATGCCAAAGGGATTGCATGACAGAGGAGCTAAGACAAGAGCAAGAAGTCCTTGAGGCAGCCCCTTACTTGTCCCTGCTTTGAAAGTCACAAGCCTCCATTGGTGTCCATGGCTGCTGCCTGTCAAGTGACTTTTGACAACTGCCAAACAGAGCAGTTGAGTTACCTCCCTGGCCCTAGCAGGACCTTGAGATTTACCAATTTCTGTTAAAGCTTCTCTACTAGCCCTTCCCCGCCTGGTGTGCTGATTCTCTAGGAGGGCCCACAGGATCCATATCCATGATTCTCATGGTAGCAATTTACACTGCAAAGGTATAAGGTACAAGCAGTAAAGAAAAAGGGTGGCCGGGGTACTGTTAGATGCCAGGCAAGAGCTTGCAAGGCTCTTCCCTCTCCACCCCCAGTGTGCAGTTCCCTCAGCAGTAAGATGTGACAAAATGTGTAAAAGGTTGTCTATAGGGCACGAGCTAGAGACTGGGTGTCCAGGATTTTTACTGAAGGCCGGCCATGCTATCACTTGCTACCTGGCACACTCCAAAACTGCACTGTCTCAGAAGGAGAGCCTGCAGCAGCCAACATAAGCTCCGTTGTCAGAAAATGGTGGCACTCTCTCCAAACCCCAGTTACAGATGTCAGCCTGGGATTGGCTTTGCAAGTAGCCTTCTAAAGACAAAAGACCCGGGCTTGCCGTCCTTGCTCCTTCCCAACTTTGCTCTGCCCATTCATCTTGAACTCACTAAATTGGAGACTCAGATTTGTGCTTCATCAGAGCTGTAGGCCCTTGGCCTTGGCTTGCTGGAAAAATGCTGGGCTGGGTCACGGGTGTTCTGCTTGGAAAAGTTTGGCCTTATGCCAACAACCGAGCTCACTGTGTGCTTCTGTCGTTTATCAAGATGACCTGTCTGTCCTTCTTGGCTCCATTGCCCTGATCTGTCAGTCCTTGAGGCTCAAAAACTCTTTGATTCGGTATTCCCAGAAACTGGATTGCTAAAGCTGCCCACAGTCTGTGCAGGCCTGGACCTGTACCTCTGCGTGGGAGAAGCTTTGGGTGTAGTTGTAATTTGAAGCCTGTGTTTTCACACTTGATGTTGCACTGAAAAGTCTTCCTTTAGGATTTGAACCTGTTTGCTTGAATTGCTCATTTGTGTTTGTTTCTTAGTCCCTCTTTTCTGCTTTGAGGGCTAGTTGCTTGGCTTCAGGAATCTTATATGATGACATTGGTTTGAGACTTGCTGTTTTCACCTCCTGGTTACTTCTTGGGCGGATCTCCAGCTAGCCTGTCTCTCTTTCCACACCACCAGTGCCCCAAGCAGTGGTTCTAGGGAGCGCTCTGGATCCCCAGGGGCCTCTCTTCGGTGCTGGCTGTCATACCTGGATAGATCAGTTGTGTGTTTCTACCTGTGGCCAATTTTTCAGTCAAACCTCCTGTTCCGTGGTCCTTGCTGGAGCTTTCGGCAGATTGGGGAAAGGGGCAGACTTCACAGTGACTACGTATAAACCAAGATGGTGGCTTGTGCACTTGGGAAACAGCTTTACTCAATACACCTGTGCCATAGGGACTTTGCCCACCGGGAGGGGATGGAGAAGGTGGGGGGATCTGGAATTGCTCCCTCCCCTCCAAACTAGTTAATTGTCACAGACTTTGCTCTGCTTTAGCTTTTGTCATAAATAGCTCTTGGGTACAGGGTCTTTTTTGGCTTGGTGATTAGAGGTTTAAGCTTCACCTACTTCTGATTTAAGGGCTGCAGAAGCAGGGGACAAGGCGGGACACAGGGGGACAGAGGGGTGGGACTGCACCCAATCTACAGCTCCAAGTTGAAATTGCAAGCTCCTCCTGGAACACTGGGTAGTCAGCCACTGCACGGAAGGGCCTTCTGTGGCTTCCACTTCCTGTGGGAAGTTTTATTGCTTCGGTGTTATGTGAGAGTTTGTTGTGTGATTTAAGACCATCCAGGCAAGGAGTGCGTGTCTAATGTTGATTGATACTTACGCTCATGAGCTATTTTGTGTAGAATGGTGGTAGAAGTTATGTGGAATATGAAACTGATGATTTTTTTCTTTTTTAATTTAGGTGGCTGCAGCAACTGGGCATACAGTAGTATTGGTGGACCAAACAGAGGACATTCTGGCAAAATCCAAGAAAGGGATTGAGGACAGCCTAAAGAGAATGTCAAAGAAGAAGTTCGCAGAAAACCCTAAGGTAAGTTCTTATCAGTGTTCTTAAGGCCAGTCCTGTGATGGCTCCACCTTTTTGTGTGTGTGTGTGTGTGTGTGTGTGTGTGTGGTGGCTTCACCTTATTGTGTGCTTGTGTGTTTAATTGCTGGTGTGAAACTCATGACTCTTTATAGTATTGGTTCTCAACTTTCCTACTGTTGTGACCCTTTAATACAGTTCCTTGTGTTGTGATGACCCCTAACCATAAAATTATTTTTGTTGCTATTTCGTAACTGTAATTTTGCTACTGTTAATCATAATGTAAACATCTGATATGCAGGGTATCTGATATGTGATCTCCGAAGGGGTCATGACCCACAGTTGAGAATCAGTGGTTTAAACTGATGTAACACACCACTAAACATGCCATTGGGGCTGATAAGAAAACATTTTGCTGTTGGGGAGGCGCTAACAATAGAAGGTTTCTGCAGCTGCTGAGCTTGACATAAGACACAGGGTCAAAAATTTTGCCAAAAACAGGAGAGAATGAAACAGGAAAATACTTTTGTGATTTGTAAGGTAAAAACCGAATGTTACAAGAAACACTACATTTAGAGAAACATTTTCGATGGTGTGGGCATTATCTCTTTTCCTTGCTAGGGGAAATCTAGGGCCAGTTCTCATTCTCCTAAGCAGAGGAAAAACAGAAGACCTCGGGAGATGGGGGCTTTTGCTTGCTGGTTTTTCTTGTTGGAACGTGCTATGTCTCCAGCACGCCCCCTGCTTACTCACTAATTAGAAACACTGCACAAACCACCCAATTGAATTCTTACTTCTGTTGCCATTCTGTCAGAAGTCGCTGGCTGAGGACCGATTTCTTCGAGCTGGAATGGATTGCCTCCCCATTTTCAGGCAGAGTTCAAACAGGATATTTGCCTTCCCCCCTTAATTTAAATTTAATTTTTAGTTATTTTTAAAGTTAAACACATTAGTTATTTTTCTCGTTGCTGTGATAAAGTAACTGGTCAGATTCGATGTAAGAGAGGAAGTGTTTGTTTTGCCTTACAGTGTTGATCCTGTCAGGCAAGAAGAAAACCACTAGTACTGTTTTGTTTTTGTTTTGTTTTTTTCTTTTTTCTTTTTTTTTTTTTTTTTTGCCAAATTTGAAGCAAGCTTTATTCAGTGCTGGCCAGGATGACCATGGCTACTGACCAGGTCCATACCTGGATTCCCAAAGTATGGTGCCAGATTTCCTTAGTCAGGGGCTTATAAAGGCAAAACACACAAGGTTACATACTTTCTGCCTTTGTCCAATCAGGGGCATGCATACATCCTGACACACTTCCTGCCTACGCACCCCCCGCTTATGTGTGATCAAGCACACCCTGTGCAGTGGAGGCAACCAACCTTGCTTACAGAAGTGAAAGCACATGGCTTGTTCTCTTACATGAACCACAGTCCCCGGCATTCCAGGAAGTTATGTATCCATGGGCAAGTGGGGCTTACAGGTTAGAGGCACTTTTGTTTTGTAGATCTCTTAAGCATAGTAATTTAAAGTTAAAACATAATGCACACAGTAGTTCAAGGGGAACCACCCCATGATGATGGACAAGACAGAGCAGCAGATGGGAAAGGTAGGACAGCAAGAGCCATCGCATCCCAGTCAGAATCGCCATCATCAAGAAAACAAATGATAGCAAATGTTGGCAAGAATGTGGGAAAGGGGGACCTAAGTATGTACTGTTGGAAGATGGTATGGAGGATCCTCACCAATACTGACTATGGAACTCCAACGAAGGGCTCTAAGACAACAAGTCACAGAAACTACAAAGCACAACCAATTTGGCAATTTGTATGTCTTTTGAAAACGGTTATTCATTAACTCACCTGTTGACGGGATGGTTTTCGGTATGTTTTTACTTGAGACATCTACAGGAGTGCATGTGATTGCCTGAGGGTGTCCCTGCAGGTATCCAGGAAGGAAGTGAACCCCTGAGAACAACAACCCAGTGCAGATTGACTTGCTCAACCCGGATCAGACTTCAGGGCATCTAATGCCGGGCTGTTTGTTGTCAGCATAGTTAAAACACTGCATAATCTGGGAAAAGGTTTCCAGGCAACAATCACCCCAAATCCAGGTGTCCAATAAGCTTAAGGTGTGACTTTATAGAAACTCCTTTACAGAGTCCATGTGACTGTGAGGGTGGGTTCTTTAGCCAAAGGCCTAGTCTCTAGTGTGGTCTCTGACCAATAGCATAGAGGTCAGTGGGCCATGAAGTACATGTGACATCTCCTCTAAGGATGGGTAACAGTCTAGGGAGGGAGGAGTCTGGGATATTCATTCTGGGGAATTTGGGTGAGGTCTGCCTCTATAGCAAAAAGTGGGTGAGGTCTGACTCCGTAGACAGCCAAAAGGGCACCAGGTTGTTAACAAAATCCACTTTCAGCTTTCTGGATGGAATGCAGGCATTTGATTTTTATCCCCTCCCTTGAGATCTTACCCCTTCCTAATTAACATTTCCGGTTTTCTGTGAGTACAGGGACCTCTGTGGCCCCAACATTTGCCTTACTTTTTTCTTTTAAATTATGGTATGATATGTATGTATGTATATATATAACTTAAAATTTGGCATTTTAACCATTTGATGTTTATTAGCTTGTATGGTTTCTGCATGGTGAGGCCAGCATTGTGCTGTGATGGTTCCGTACACAGTCCCAGCGCATTTTGATCCCATTCTCTCCATCACCCTCTCCTGCCCCCACTTTCAGCATTCTAAATTCAGTGGCGTTGGTTATGTGTGTGTGTGTGTAATATTCTAATGTTGTTGCATGATTTTGAACAGAGACTGTGTTCACTAAGCAATAACTAAATATTCCCTCTGTCCCCTGCCCTGGTAAATGGTGGTTACTTTCTGTGTAGCATTGGGTTTGTCCACAGGCTGACTCTCTGGTGTCTGGATGTGCCTGTCCCTCCTCAGGGAGGCTGAGAGTTTGCGGTGACTTCCGGTATCTGTGTTGGTTGCTCGGGCCTTCCCCCTCCTTCTGCCTCAGGCGGAGGCCCTGTCCCCTCGCCTGCAGGGCCGGTGAACGCTCTCTTCTTGTCTGCGTAGGGTGGTGAGGAGTTCGTGGCGAAGACCCTGAGCTGCCTTTCCACCAGCACGGATGCCGCCTCTGTTGTGCACAGCACAGACCTGGTGGTAGAGGCCATCGTGGAGAACCTCAAGTTGAAGAATGAGCTTTTCCAGAGACTGGACAAGTTCGCTGCAGAGTACGTGACTGACTTTTCTGGTTGCATTATGAAAGCTTTTCCTCCTGAGCTTCCCTCTCGGACAGCAGGGCCACCTCTCTGCTACCCATCACCTCTGACTTAGTTTGGGTTCCTATTGCTATGAAGAGGCGCCATGACCACGGCAACTCTTATAAAGGAAAACATTTAATTGGGGTTGGCTTACAGGTCAGAGGTTTAGTCCATTATCGTCATGGTGGGAAGCATGGCGGCAGATGGGCAGACATGGCTCTGGAGAGGTAGCTGAGAGTTCTACATCTGAACCAGCAGACGGCAGGGAGAGGGAGCCACTAGGCCTGGCTTGAACTTCTGAGACCTCAAAGCCTACCCTCAGTGACACACTTTCTTCAGCAAGGTGCCTTACAAGGCAACAAGGCCACATCTCCAATAAAGCCACTGAGTCTATGGCCAACGGCAGGTTTGTTAGTTATCCACAAGAGGGCGCCGTAGGAAAGCCTTGGCCGGTCTCAGAGCTGAATGGTGGAGCAAGGCCATAAGAATATGTAATTCTCAGAACACTGGTGATCTGTGGCTAAGGAGAAACACCTGCATATTAGTTTATAGGGTAGTAAACCCTCATCTGTGGCTGGAAGGCCCCGCCTCCTCCGGTCTTGTCTTCTGTACCACACTCTGCTGGTCATGCGCATTTAGCGCTGCAGAAACATGACAAAGAAGGCACTCCTGGCTCTGCGGTTGGCTCTCAGGTCACGGAGCCTGGCAATGGAATGGAACCTGGGCTGGACTGTAAAAACTTGTCCTTCGATGTTGTTAAGCAGTGTGGCCTTTATACAGGGTCACTTAGGGGCAGGGAGAGTCAGGAGGCTGGGCCAGCCTCACCACTCCTTTGTCTGACCTCTGGCAACCCCAGGGTTTACAATCTGTGACTTAAGGGCCTCCTTCCCAGGGCTACCTTGGGTTTTAAACAGCCTGCCATGGAGGTTGAGAAAAGTAGATGAGCCCGTGCCCTGAAAGCAGGCTCTCCCGAGCTGAGGCCTGAGAGATCTTCATCCCTTACCTGCCTACCCACACTCGCCAAAGACAGTGTCTTCTGTAGGCCAAGCCGCCAGCTGCCGCCTCACAGTCCTCCTGCCCCAGGCACTCCCATGCTAGATTACATAGCTATATGAACACTCCCAGGCTGGCCTTTCCTTTCACCTCTCCTTTCTCTCCTTTCCAGATTACTGATTTACTGTTACCCCAGCTGGCTTTATTTTTTAATTAATTAATTAATTTTTTGGTCTGCTCCTGACATTGAACAGGAACCCCAGAGAGAATCTGATCAGCACGGGTCCCTGTCCTTGGCTACTATAACCAGATCCAACTGTGCCAAAGGACACCCTGCTGGTTTCTTAGTTATCCACAAGGTGGCGCTGTAGGAAAGCCTAGCCATCCAGCCCTGAGGATTTGCCTTTGGCCGCCTTTGGCCCTCATTTTACTCTGGTCTCAACAAATTAAATTTTGAGAAGAAAAAAAGACTAGATTCGGTCTCGGTCAGTATGGAATTTGTAAGTTAGTAAGTTAAGGTCCTATACATACAAAATGAGACAGAAGTGCTTTTTCGGCTAACCTGTGAGCAGTGTAGGATTTACATGTGTCATGTGTGTGCATCTGCCCCCCTTTCCCAGGTTGTCTGTGTGACTAAACTTCCCTTATGACCATGTTCAGAGCATGTTCAACTCTTGTCTCATGACGGAGTTGAAGCTTTGCACTAGAGGGGGAAGTGCCCTGTGCTCTCTGAGGATTGTGTACAGTTTTTATCTGATCCTTCCTCTTTTCTTGAGTCTGATCACCTCGTTGTGCTAGGTCGGGTGGGGCATCCCACTAACAGCTGCCTCCTCTCTCCCTCCTGTATAGTGAAACTTACCTAATACGTGTAGACGAGAGACGACTTTGGCTTCTGCAAATTCAGGAAAGCCCTGTGAAGATTATACCTAGAGAGTTGGGAACTGAATTTAAAGTTCTGGGATTTAAGGAAAAACGTGATCACTTGATTTCAGCCACTCCGGGAGACTTGCCTTTTGATGACTTCCTTAGCTAGGAGGCCCAGCCATCTGCAGCACTGGGGTGATGCAGCCAGCTCTCTGGGGCTGAGCATGGTCCCACGTGGGACTCATTCTGATTCATTCTGGTTCTCTACCTTTTTTTTTTGTCTCCACAGACATACCATCTTTGCCAGCAACACCTCTTCCTTGCAGATAACAAGCATAGCCAACGCCACCACCAGACAGGACCGGTTTGCTGGCCTCCACTTTTTCAACCCGGTCCCCATGATGAAGCTTGTGGAGGTCAGTGGGCACCTGGTGCTGCGCGTTTCGCTCTCCAGCCTTTCAGTCTTGCCTTCTGAGTCACGCCGGCCCTCCCACAGGGGTTACGCTGGATGACATTTAACGGGAGCCTGGGAGGTGACCCCTTTGTACTTGTGTTGTCCCAGTTTGTCCTCTTCAGGACCAAGGAAAGAAAAGGCGCCTAATATCTTGAAAGGCACCTCTGCTTTGTTTCTTTATGTTCCTGTGTGTGTCGTTGACTTGCTTGTGTCCGGGCCAGTGACAGCGCTGACAGGCACATCGGACTGAGAGGGACACTAAGGGTCACTGACATGGAGAGAGGTGTGTAGAGAGAGTGTAGAGAGAGGTGTGAGTAGAGCCCCTGTAGGTCATATTGTGTTGCTAAGGTCAACTTGCTCCATGCAAGATGGCAGTTCTTGTCTGACGTGAACTAGCTAGTCTGTCACTGGTGGCTTGAACTCTGGTCCGGGCCAGCAGTCCTTGTCCCAGGTGAGGCAGCTCCCTGCTGTGATCAGAGCTATTAAAAGCAGCTTCCTGCGGCCTTGAGCCTGCTGACCTCAAAGGCGAGAGGTGGAGGGAAGGGCCAGGCAGGGCTTGTCAGCATTCCTGTTTGGGCTGCTTCTGCTCACTGGCTGGGGAACAGTCGAGGGAGATGGAGCCAGATAGACAGTTTGCACTTGGAATGCGCCAGCTTGCCCTTTGTGGGGGTTAATTACAGGGTCTCCGGGAGAGGCTGCTATTAAGGCAGCATTTGGTCTGAGGTTGGGGAGTTGTTGCTGTGCGAAGTGTGGGGGCGCTGCCATGTGGAGCCAGGCGGACCTCCAGACACCGGCTGGGGCCTCTCTGGGACTTGTTCACGGCTGCCTTCTCTCTGCCCATCCCCAACATCGGCACGTGTGCCGGTTCCGGATGTTTCACTCTCTTTTTCTCAAGTGACGGGTCCAGTCTTTCTGCCCTGCGACGTTGCTCCTTGATTCTTAAGAAGTTATTAAAGAAGTTTTTAAAAAAAGGGCCGGAGAGCTGGCTCAGTGGTCAGGAGCACTGACTGCTCTTCCAAAGGACCTGGGTTCGATTCCCAGCATTTACATGGCAGCTCGCAGCTGTCTGTTACCCTGGTCCCAAGGGATCCAGCAACTGTCTTTGGCCTGTGTGGGCACCAGGCACACACATGGCACACAGGCATACATTCGGCAAAACACCTATGCGTATAAAAACAGATAAGCTTTAGGAAGGAAGTGAACAGTGAAAGGAAGAGGCGTGGGAAATCATGGGAGGTAGAAGATGCAGTTTGCCCTTACGCAGAGAGCAGGGAAGGGGGGGAGGCGGAGGTGTTCACATCAGGGCTTAGCGATTCACTGGTTTCAGTTACTAGGGCGTGTATTCCTGTGTTCTGCAGATAGATCCCATTCCGTGAAGTTACTGCGAGGAGCAGGAATCTTTCCTACTGCATCTTCTTGAGAAGGGCAGTATATTGGCTAACAGAT
>CM053744.1:66844040-66857732 GCA_028658305.1 Pachyuromys duprasi
CCAGGAGCTTTCAGTCACCACTAGTTCCTCAGCCAGGGATGGGACTTCCTGCCCCCAGTCCCTGCTTCAGGCTGGGACTTTGGCGTGCAGCTGACGGTGAACATCCAGAGGGATGGGGCAGCGAGCCAAAGAGTCCTTCCCTTCCCCTGGGGCGGGACTTGTGTTGGGGTATGGATTATCAGTCAGTGTTGCCCTTTGCTAAATGAAGGAACGATAGTGCGTCTCTCCTATTTACAAAACTCCCAGCTCCCGACTCCTTTTAAGTCAGCAGCTTACATTGAGGATTGGAGGCTGGCAGTCTTTGCCCTAGATGCAGATCTGACACAGGCCTTTTCAGGCTCCCTCAGAAGAGTTTGAAGAGCACTATTCGTCGGAGTTTCTGGTCCATTCTGTCCACTTCATCCTCTCTCTTGGTGCCCATGTCTGTTTCCACCTACCCACTTCCTGTGCTGTCACACCCCACCAACCCTGCAGCATGGGCTCTCCTGTGCTTTTCATGTCTTTCCTTCCGTCCCCTGACAGACCTAGCTTGTTTAACCAGACCATGGGAGTTCTTACATAGGAGACTTCCAGGTATCTTGATCCTCATTTCATGGGGGGGGGGGGAAACGCCTGAGAAGATCTGTTGTAGAAACTAAGCCTCCTCATTCTGACTCTACCAGATATTCCTTTCTGGCATTTAAAATGTCTGTGGACATGGGTGTTGTGTGTGATTTACCTTGGGCTCTCTCTGTTTGCCCAAATCTAATTCCCGACAGGTGACTCCAACATCTGTAGGTCAAGGCGTTAGGCTTGGTGCCACTTCTTCTGGATTCCAGTGGGGGTAGCAGCTGTCCCTGTGTGTACTGAAGGGAAGGTTTGGGGGGGCTATCTGGCCAGTTGGTGGGCCCTACAGGCTTTATGAATGAACGAATGAATAAAAGCATTCCTCTCTGAGGAACTCACTCTGTGGTGGGAGCAAGTGGCACAGTGAGACGGGTACTCATGTAAGAGTCTAGATGGCTGTGACTTAGGCACACCACGCCTCATCTGCCGCACAGGTGGTTCTGTGCCAAGAAGCTTAAGAACAGCCACCTTCCTCCCTCCCGGAGGCACCATGCAGCCATTAACAGTGACAGGAAGCAGAACTGGGGTTTCCTGGGCTCTCTCTTCCATTAGGCGCCATGGTTGGCCCTTTACCCTAGTCTCTTTTTTTTCCTCAGCTCCTTAATGTGGGCAGAGTGGTTTTGATGTCACTTTAGTTTCAAGAAACAGGCCCAGTGTCCCATGCCAATAAACGTGGTTACGGGTGCAGCTGGGATTTGACTGTGAGACACTGGATTGCTGAGATGCCCAGAGGACTCCGCACCCATGCCCAGCAGCACACACTTCAATTTTAACCCCTGGGCTTGTGCGTTCTACAGACTCCAGTGTCTTGCATGGGCAGTTGGGTCAACATTTCGCTCCTGACTTGAGACATCTACTGTGCTAGAATGAAAGATGGTTTTATCACCTGTGTGGAGCCTTTGATTCCATTTCCTTGAGCCATTCTACTACTTCTCTGTCCTCTCTAGTCATAATTCCCTGCTTTGCGTTTCCAGGTCATTAAAACACCGATGACCAGCCAGAAGACATTTGAATCTCTGGTCGACTTCTGTAAAACCTTAGGAAAGCATCCTGTTTCTTGCAAGGTAGAGTACGGGTAATGCTTCTGTTTTCTACTACTGGTAAAATTCCGGAGGCAGGTAACAACTGGTGAAGTATTATTTAACTTATTTAAGAGCTTCGAAGGGCGTGATACCTGCATTGTTTGAGCTCTGGTGAGGACCTCATGGCCAGTGGAGTCACAGTGGCCACAGAGCACCCAGGAGGAAGGATCCCATCCTTGAGAGAGATGCTCAGAGTCAGGTCACTGGCAAGAACTCTCTCCAGGAAGGCAGTGGTCCCTTCTGGGACCCTGAGCCATCAGTGATCTGAGTATCTGCCTCTGGGACCCAGCTCTGAAAAGGTCTACTCCATCTTCCAGGGGACCAGACTTTCAGCACATGAGCCCCTGAGGGACTGACTTCAGGTATTCTGGAAGGGAGGAGATTTTATGTGGACGCGCACATGCTTCTGGGATTGCAGCACCCATGGGCAGCGTGAGCCTTGGGCACTGTTGACAACAGGCCTCTGCATGTCTTGGAAGGGCCAGGCTGTGCTCCATTCCAGTTTCTAGGCCAAGGAGCCAGGCTTCAAAAACCAAGCCCGATGCCACCGTATGTGTAGCCTGAGATCTGAGTGAAGCTTCAGCTAAACAGAAGACTCAGGGATCCCTCTGGCCCTGACTCCTGCCTGTTGATGAGCCACTGTGTGTTTATAAGCAGTTTCTGTGTCCCAACCAATTCTAGCCATTTCTGACCCCTGGGAATGGAAGCTTGTATGTCAAGCCCAGTCTAGAGAATACAAAGGCCCAACAGAAAACAAAGGGCTGGCTGTTGGAGAGGACACTGCAGACAGTGGGGAAGCTGAGACAGGAGGAGACCAGCCTGGCCAAGGGGAAGTAAGGAGGCATTTCTCAGTGGTGCGCAGAGCTTTTCTGTAAGGAAACAAGATTGTATAGAATGCAACTTGACCTGTACATGTTTCCATACACACACACCGTCCTGTTCTTAAGATGCCCCGAACTCTAGGTAGGATGAGCCCATCTGCTGAGGTCACCGTCAGCGTTTCCTGATGAGTTAGTTCTTCCCAAGTTTCACCGCCGTAGGTGTTTAATGCTTATCCATGACGCCATTGCCTTTCTCTTGCATCGCACACACTGCTCTGTTCAGACATTGATAAATCAGGTGTCAGTCTTTTATGGCCACGATACCTCACCATTGTGGTCCATCTCATGCCTCTGCTTTCTAAAATATCCCTAAGTTTGAACTCCATATTATACTAAATATCAAAACAAAAGCAAAGTAAATCCAACCAATCAGCCAGAAAAATAAAACAACAAGCAGAATGAACCAAAAAAACTAAAGCGTAGTTTTCATTACTTCTTTGAACAAGCCACCTGGCAGCGTTGGCCACAGTAGCTCTAGAGAGCCAACTCGTGTGCTGGGTCCACTAGTCAGACAGGTAGTATAATTAGTCTTGTTTCTAAAAAAAAAAAAATACCCAGTTTTCTTTCGTTCTTTTAAGTCAGCCTGGCTGTTTGAATTTTAGTCACACCAGCAGGCTGTTATGCTTGTGTTCTCCTACAATTGGTTCTCTTAAAGGGAGAAAATGGTAATTGTGTTAGAAAGCACATCAGCATGAGGAGGTAGTGACTGGGGTGGAGGTGTAAGTGCACAGGCCTGGGGTTCCCCTGAACCCTGATTCATCACTGAGGTGATCTCACAGAGAACGGAAGAACCTCCGTATGTGCTATCCCGAGGCCTTCTGGGAGCCTTTCTGAGGTAGTTATTCAAGCTTTTGAGGAGGGATTTCCAGGCTGTATATGGTAGCCACGTAGAACAGGGATCACAAATGCTTCCGTGTAACAAAATGTTCCCGTCAGGGACAGATGGCAAGTGTACGGGTGGCCCTGTTAGGTCAGACTAGCACTGAGAGAGCCCTGTCACTCAGCAGTCACAGCCATCCTGTGCAGCCTGCCCCATGTTTCTGGGGACCCACGGTGTTTCCAGCTGTGAGGGGCAGGACACCGTAGACTGCGGCATCACTGGCTGACGTGTGTATCACAGCACACTTGCCGTCCCTTCTGTGTAGAGCAGCTGCGGGTGGCTCCTGGGTGCTCTTCCTGGAGAGGGAAACTCACTTCCGGCTGGAGCAAGTTGTCACGCAGGCTGCGCGTTCACTCTTTTGGTGTGGTGCGCTTCCTGCTCAGGGTGTGCTGTGCAGAGCTCTAAGTCAGCCTGGCGCTGAAGGGTGGCACATTTTGGCTGTCAGGAAAACCTCGTGGTGGTGTTGGTATAAATCTGGCTAGGTTTCGAGGACTGTTGGGGGTCCCTGCCGGTGGAGACAGTGGCAGGCGTTGCTATCTATGTGCTGAAGAGACAGGGCATCTCGGACCTGTTGCCGCGGTGGCCTGTTTGTGTGGTGTTCAGTTGGGTTAGGTCTGAGATACACCGAGGTGACCCAGGGATGGCTCCAGGGAACCTGGGGAGTGCCGCTCCTCGAGGGAAGAGGAGGGTAGAAGAGAGAATATTGTACGAGACAGAATAAGGAACTTAAGGGCGCATTTTGCAGATATGAATGGCACAGGCGTGGACAGTGTCATCTAGGGCAGGAGGGAGTGGTCTATACTGAACACGGGCTTAATGAACAGTCACTCGTCTGTTTCTCTTCCCTGCAACAGGACACTCCTGGATTTATCGTGAACCGTCTCTTGGTGCCGTACCTCATAGAAGCCATCAGGCTACACGAGCGAGGTACCTGTCCCAGGCCAGGTTAAGGCCTGCAGCTCTCGGGCTGTGTGTGGGAGGGGTGGACTGTGCAGAGCCTGGGAAGGGGGGATTCTGCTTTCTAGCCCTGTAGGACTAAGGTCAGCTTCACTCTGGCCTTAGCAGCTTTGTCTCTGGGTTCCCAGGGTCCCAGACCTCCCTGTGAGCCTCTGTGACAGACGAGGCTGCAGCAATGGCATAGATGGGGGCCTGGACCTTTAAGTATACTACTTGGGGGATGATGGAGAGATGACGCCATCGTCTGTTGAGAGTGTGTGCTGCGATCCTAGTGGGCCAAGATGGAGTCCCAGCATCCATGTCGGGCAGTTCACATGCACTTGTAACTCTAGCTCCAGGGGTTCTGAAATCCTCTCCTCAGCCTCTGCACACACACATATGCACGATGAATGTTACACAGACACACACACACAAATACTACAAATAGTAAGCATTAACTGCTCTCAAAACTGTTAGTCATGGGAAAATAGCTAGAGTAGAAGTTCTTTAAAGGCCTTTAATGAAGAAAATCTGTGACAGGAGATAGGCACTGAATGAATGCCAGGCTTGGTAAAGACATTGTCATTATTGAAAACCGTCACAAAGCACTTGACACCTCATGAGTCATCTAACATGTCCCCTTCTCTTAAAAAGATACTATTTATTCGTGTGTGTGTGTGTATACATGTGTGTACATGGACACGCTTGCATGTCATGTCATGGTGCATCATGTGTGGAGATCCAGAAGACAGTTTTGTGGGGTCAGTTCTCTCCTGTTTCTGATTCTGAGGAGCAAACTCAGGTCTCCAGGCAAGCACCTTTTCTGGCCCTGCAACGTCCCCTTCTGAGGTTGATGAAGGACATGGTCTGTGCTCAGGATGGACACGCACTCTGACTGCCTGTTTCTGAGAGGGAAAGTGTGGTCTGCTCTGAAGGGAGGCAAGCCTCGGGGGCGGGGTAAAATGCAAGCGCCTATTGATGGGAGTGACTTCAGTTTACACATGCTCTCAAGAATGCTGTTTTCCAAACAAACTGTTTACACCGGCTCTTCCCAGCAGATGAAAGCACATTTGCCTCCTCAAAACTGGCTTTAAATATTAAACTCGCCTCCGTGCTTTACGGACGCGGTTGCCTACTTTTGCTCCAAGATCAAACCAACACTTCTATGTTTATCTTCAACAAATGCGCCTAATTGCACCTCAAAGAAAGCATGTGGCATTTTGGCCTACCTTGAAAGACATTTGGGTTTTTTTTTTTTCACTCCCTCTCTAATAAATGCAATGTTTCAGAATGTAGCACCTCTTCCTGGTGGTTTTCTCTCTCTCTCTCAGAAACATACTGTCCTTTGATACCACTGCCATGTGCCAAGTAGCTGATGCTAAGTTGAAAACCATTTTCTTCACTTCCATTGCCTCTTCCCGGTACTAGCCACCTCTGTGTTGCCTCAGGACAGGCAGGACCTGGCTCCAAGGATGCTTTTAGTTTGCTCTTGCTGTTTCTGTGGGTGGCCTGTCACTGCTGGTCCTGCAGCCTCTCTCTTTGTAACTTTCTGGATCCTGTGCCAGAACAGCTGTCTGTTATGAAGTTGCTAAGTGTCATGTGGGTACAGCTTGTGGTCTGGACTCCAGGCCCCTTAATATCCTGTTTTCCCCCTCTTTGCCAACTTGGCTGACACTGACGGTATGCTTAGACACACGCCTGGACCCCTGTCTTCATCCACATCTCTGCTTTTTCATCAAAGGCTCTAGGTCCTCCCCCTCTTGTTTCGGCTTGTCACCTTTCATGCCCTGATGTCATCATTGTTTCTCTACCATGAAGAGGCTCAGCCAGGCAGTCGTCCTGGTTACTGCATGTCTGTCTTAGGTCTCTCTCCTCCACCATGCTTGCTGAGAAAGTGTTCCGTTGCCAAGAAAGCGGAGGAGACACTGCTTGCTATTTGTGTCTGCACACCCCACGGGGCCTGGCCTCTGCTGGTGCTCTGACTTTTTTCCTAGCTCCTTAGAAGACAATTTTTCTGTTTCATGCTATTGACATACTATGAGTATGTGTGGTGGGGGTGGGGGGAGGGCTGCGGGTTGGTAAATGCTGATTGGATGGTAGAACCTATAGAAGGATGTGTGGGAGACTGTTCAGTGAAGGGTTCAGGGGGCTGAGCAGCTACCAATACACTGTGAATGCCCACCACATCTCACACCCTATGTAGAAAGAATCTCATGGAGGTTCCCTGTATTTCTGGCCTTTGGCAGCCTCCTGTGGTAGGCCTTCACTGTGGCTTTCACAGCTGTGTGCCGTCCATTGCTTCATTCCTTCAGACTGGTGGAGGCCTGATGGGAAAAGTCCCAGCTCTGAGGGTCAGAGTGGTACAGGCTTGGGAACCTGCTGTCCGTGTCATGTGCTCACTCAGCTCTGAAAGGGGAGCACGAGGGAATGCATGATTACCTCTTCGTAAGAAGGCTGTTCTGTAGTAGCCTGGGGATGTCATGAAGTTACCTCCTAGTCACCGTGCGGTGTCCTATTCACCCATAAAAATCCCCACAGCTCCCTGCCTCACCCTCAGACTCTGCCATCACTTCCACATAGCTCCGTCCATCGTTCGCGCACAGCCATACCTGGTGTCCCTGAGGTCCAAGCCGGGCATAATGTCATCGCTCTCTGCGTTGGCTCTCCCTTGGATGTGTCGCCACCCTGTGGCATGACACATCTGACTTCTCCAGCTGTCCTCCTTCCTGGGGCATGGTTAGAGTCCTCATTTCTCATCTTTGTGCCCACAATAGCTCAGTCCAGACTGAGCCATCTGTAGGTGGAGTTGGAGCTTCTGCTGGTAATGCTGAGACTGGCCAGCAGATGGTGCCAAAAAGCCAGCGACAGTCACACCCGTGGCAGTAGGTCCCTGGTCCCAGGCTCCAGACCATCCATCCAGGTTTGGGGGTTTTCTGATGAAGCATCTCATTATCCTGAGTAGAATTAAGGGCCCCATACTCAGGGGAGCTAGAGAGAGTGAGGCACAGCTTTGTGTGGCCTGTTTTTTTTTTTTAATGTTTTTTGAGACAGGGTTTCCCTGTGTAGCCTTGGCTGTCCTAGAACTCACTGTATAGACCAGGTTGGCCTCAAACTCAAGAGATGCACCTTCCTTTGCCTCCAAAGTGCTGGAATTAAAGGCATTCGACACCACCACCTGCCTTTTTGTTTGTTTGTTTGTTTGGAGGGACCATCAGGTTCTCAGACAAGTACTGGGCACTACAGGCGTTTAGAAATTCCTAGTTTACAGTATGCCATATGTAACTCCCTCTTGGCCAGCACCTCGTATATGTTGCTTTTCTGTCTCTTTCCCTTTGCCTACTTACTCTGAGACAGATTTTTTTTTGTTTTTTATTTTTTAGAATTGTGCTGACTTTGTTTATGAGTACTGATTTATCTTTTAAAGTACTTTGTACTGTTCAATAATTTGGGAAACACAGTAATAATCCTCGAGTTAGGGTCTGACTTGGGATTATAGCCCTGACTTTGGGACCCATAGTGTTTGACTATGGGTCTGATTAAATGGCTTTGGGCTAAGTTAGATGCTGTTAGATTTCTGTCCCCAGGGCATGTGCGTTCTTTTGTGGGGTCACTGTTTCGGTGTGCTGTGTTTTCATTGAGGCTCAGACTGACAACTGTGAAGACATGATGGCTGCCCTGGCCACTGTTTCATGCACCGCAGGGTGGGGTGGGGGTGGGGTGGGAGGAGAGGCTCTGATTGGAGCCATCTGAACAGAAGTCTGGAGGAAGGAAGAGGCCGAGGCCTGAAGGCGTAGGAGGGCTTTTTGTGCTTTTTGTCCCAGGCTCAGGGCATGGCGTGTGGGAAGGAGTCCTGGGCCAGGAGCCTGTGAGGGTGTTAGGTGTGGCACGTAGAGGCAGCTGCAGCATCACGGAAGCCTTTTGTCTCCACATATGTGCTCTGTGGAGTCAGAATCCTGTCTGTGCTACACGACACATGCCTTCTCATGTCCTCTGTGCACACACGTAGTATCTGCTTACGGTACCCTCCCAGTTCTTCTAAGATTCTCTTACCCTTCAGAAGCTGGGCTTGGGGGATGGAGGGGTGAAGCCCGGAATGGGTCTGCTCATCTTTGCCCACACATTGTGAGAGGTCTGGATGCTACAGTGTTGAAAACTTTGCCTTTGTCACTCTGCAAGTGTCTACTGCCTGGTACGTAATAGACACAAACACTTTGTTCAGTTCTGGTATTGCTGGCCACTCCTTTATGCTTTGAAGGGAAATTCTAGATGGATAGCCACACTTTTCAGGTGGTTTTTGTTGCTGGATTCAGAGGCAGAATGCATAGTTGTTCACCATAAAGGCGTCTTGTGGTCTGTCAACAGGACGTTTTAAGGAGATTTCTAAGGAAAAAAAGCCCAGGACCCTCATTCCCCAGCTACTCAGCATAGCATAATGGCTCCATCTTACTTGAAGCTATTTAATCAAACCCATATTCTAGGACAGGCCAATGAATTCTAGGGACAAGACTGTAATTCCAGATTCAGAGGCTTCACTGGAGAACTGTTGTGCCTCTTAGAATGACAGGAAAGAACTTGGCATTGCAGATGAATGCCTAAACACATCTATCAACTTAGCATGATTTTGAAAACCATTCTCAGCAATGCAGAGCAAGTGTATCATGGGTCTGTCTGTTTGGGCTGAACTTAAGCAGTTGCCTTGACTGCGTGAGTACAGGCCCAGTAGAATGCTCATTTGTAGAACAAAAAAGTTAAAATATATATATATATATATATATATATATACATGCAACACAGAAACCGAAACGTAAGCACGTGTGCATGTGTGTTTATATGTGTGCATGTATGTATGTATATGTTATGTATGCATATGTTTGTCTGTGCATATATATACTTGTGTGTGTGCATGTGTATGTATGCTTATATGTGTGTATATACGTGTATACATGCGTGCACGTTGGTGGATATGTATAAAGTCCATTTATAAAAGAAAACTTGAATATCAAATGACATTCTTGTGAATGACGCTAGTCCTGGGAAATCTGAAGCTGTTAGGGAGCCAATGCTCCCAGGAGTGGGTTGCTCACTCTCTGAACTGGGCAGCAGGGGCTAGAGGTCCCCTCATTTGCTGTAGTTGGTTTGAAAAGATTTTAACCTGTGTAACATGTGGTCTGAGACAGAAATCTCACCCATACCAGGCACATGGACTTTTAGACGTTTTCTGAATGTGTATGTCTATGCAGTTCTGGTGATCCAGGGACGGGAGAGCTGAAGGAGGTGGTGGATGCTTAGTCCTTTTTCTTCACAGGTGATGCATCTAAGGAGGACATCGACACGGCGATGAAGTTAGGAGCTGGGTACCCCATGGGCCCATTTGAGCTTCTTGACTATGTTGGGCTGGATACTACAAAGTTCATCTTGGATGGTAGGAGTTAAATCCTTCTCTTTCATTTGTAAACTGGGTTGAATTGGTCTCTTAGAACTACAAATTGCAATGTCAGTTAAGAAACAATTACAAGGAATCTTAAGACCTTTCAAAGTCCTGCCTTATGTAGTCCATCTTGTGTTACTATAACCAAATGCCTAAGGTAGGATACTTTACAGAGGAAAAAAAATAATGTGTATCTTGGTTCTGATAGCTAGAGATGCTCCAAATGACAAGATACCTATGGCTTGATCACAACATCAGAGAGACCGAAAAGCAAAACAGCCAAGTACTGAAAGGCCTAACTAAGGTGTGGGTATGGGGGGATGATCCTGGTTTATAATTGTCTACTCTCTCAAGAAGTAATCTAGTCACTGAATTGGACCCACTCCTGAGAAAATTGTAAGTCCCCTTGTGTGGGTAGAGCCCCGTGAGCACCTTTTCCAGACATCACCTCTTAAAGAAGGTTCCAACCTTCCTCACACTGCCACACTGGGAATGAAGCTTTCAGCCCATCAGCCTTTGGGGAGCGAAGCAAGTCCAGCCGTAGCAGCAGGCTAGAGAGTCATGCCAGCAGATGGATGGCTTTTTTTTTTTTTTGTCTGTTTTATTTTTCGAGACAGGGATTCTCTGTTTAGCTTTGGCTCCCCAGGACTTGCTTTGTAGAGCAGGCTGCTCTTGAACTCACAGAGACCCACCTGCCTCTGCTTCCTCGCGTGCTGTGCAGCTGTTTCTAACCTTTCGTTTGGACCCATTTATAGATCCACGGGCATTTCTAATATAACTCAGGTCCTATGTGCCCTTCATTTTCTCTCCAGTAGGTGTATCTTAAACAATCACAGTGCAAAATGAAAGTCAGGACGTTGGCAATGACACACGGTATCGTGCTATCATGAGCTGCCGCCCTTGGGTTGCCTTCCTTGGAGTCAAACTATTCAGTTATATTTTTTTTTAAGGGTGGTGGTTTTGAAGGCAGCGCAAAAGTAATTATTAAGCTGGACTTTGAGGTTGAATGTAGCATACTGTTCCATCCACTCCCTGAGAATGCCAAAACCAAAGTGACCCTTTGTCCTTCCTTTCAACAGGGTGGCATGAAATGGATCCAGAGAACCCCCTGTTTCAGCCCAGCCCTTCCATGAATAATCTGGTGGCCCAGAAGAAGCTGGGCAAGAAGACTGGAGAAGGGTTTTACAAATACAAGTGATACTTTCAGAGTCCCTCAGCAGCATCTCCAGCCAGCCACAGGAGAAGGACGAGCGCGCTCCAGGGCAGTGGTTTCGAGACTTGCCATGGGCTGCTCAGTGGACCCTCCTTTGCAGACTCTCTGAATCAATCGTTTGTCTAGTTGCAGTAATAAGATTCCTCCACTGAGATCTAATTCTCTGGTTTAGTCTGTTCTCTTCTGTGTATTTTTTTTTCCTAAAAAGCTTTATACCTTTGGTGCCTTGGAGCAAACGTCTTTTTCTGAACCTTGATAGTTTTGTAAAAGCATTGCTTAGACTCATTCACTCATGCCTTCTGAAAATGAGTATGCTGGAGCCATTGTGCCTACAGATCCGTCTAAGGGCAGCACCCAGTGGCATCCTGAGGCCTTGCCTGCCTGAGAACATTTGCAGCCTTGAACCGTAGCCTACATTCTGGCACTACAGGAAATGTTCTGTTTGTGTTTACTCCTCACCAGGTCAGGACTTCTAGAGTGGTGGGAAAGTACCTATGAGCTTGGTCTGGGGAGTGGGGGGAGGAGGTAAAGGCACGTCTCTGTGGCCATTCAAATCTTAACCATCACTGTCCATCTCTCTTGTTTTTTCATGAGAAATCAGTGCTTACGAAGTGCCTTTGAATTGACTCTACCAAAATGCAATCTTTTAATCTGTAAAAATTGGAATGGGAATAAATAAACTTATACAACTTAAAATCACAAAATGCTTAAGTAATTATAAAAATGGGGGCCGTCTTCTCTGACCGCTGGCTGGCACTGAAGTGACGTCATGGGAGGGAGCGGTGGAGAGCATCTGTGCGAAGCCGGCCTGTGTCTGGCCCTTGCACTTCTCTGAACAGGAAAATAGTGATAAGGGCACAAAGCGTGGTTTTTAGAGAACATCTGTTTCTTCTTTGCCAACAAAGTGAAATAATGTAACATAAGATTCTTTTAATCATTGGGTTGACAGAGTGTCTTCCATGGTAGAATGTGGAGTTGGAAGGACATCAGAAGCCCCAAGGTCCGGTGGCTTCATTAGCAGAGAGCTTAAGGGATGTGTCCCAAGGTCATCAGGTATTTAGTAGCAGATTCTGGATTAGATCAAGATTTTTGATGATAAGTACAACGGAGTGAATCTGGAAATCTCGAATCTAAACTCTTAGTATGTTTCCCCCAAACAAGTACTTGCTATCTTAGGTCATAGTTCTATTGGGATATATATGTTTTTGTTTTTTCCTATTTTGTGGTTGCTAAGAGAGAATTTATTAATTTAAAATGCTACGAGTGTATTACAGAGGGAGGAAACGCACACCTATATGCTCCTTTTCCTGGCGGCACTCCAGAGCCTGACTGATGCTATTCTCATATATGGCCTGGTCCCGGGCGGGGGGCTATAGCATCTGCTTCACCCTTTCCAGGTCACCTGTGGCCTCACGGCCCTGCTTGTTCTCAGGCTAGCTCTTAACCTTTGCTGTGACCTCTGGGCCACAGGCTTCAGTTTGTCACCCTCAAACCAGAGTCTGCAGAGGATGTGGACACTCATCCTGAAAACGGCCACGCTGTTTCTTAACCACCAAGTTTCAGGAAAGAGGGCGCGTGAGCACTCAGTGGTGCAACTGTCGGCTCCCAGGGTGTGCAGGGACACAGCACTGCTTCTGGATGGCATTGAAAGTGCGCTTTGATCCTGCCTGCCACGTGTTCAGAAGGCTTATCTTTCCCATGCCATACATTCCGGGGGACTAACTAGGGAGCGACCTGGAACCTTCTCCTCTTACCAAGTCGATCTAAATGGTAGACGCAGCAAAGTCACACGTTGGGACAGATCTCACGTGGGAGGTTTATCGGGACGGGTATACAGAGCTGCCTTTGGGCGATGGCGGAGGGAAAACGAGTGAAGATAGGACTGGTCAGGTAGAAGGGATGTGGCGCATGCGCAGGGGAGGATATGCCGTGTGTGGAGAAACTGGAAATGCATCTTGGCAGCTAGTGATGACGTATCCTGATGTCGCTGAGTCCCTGGGCAGACGGTGCTAACACCCTTCCATGGCTCTGCCTGACAATCAGACCTTAGTGGGCTTCCCATCTCCTGTGCTTTCTTACCTTGATTTCTTACCTTGGTGAGCCGGTCCTCAACTTCTAAAGTTGCCTCCTAATGGCAGCATGAATCTTTTATAGCATTTGAAAGTCAATATAGGTTAAAACAAAACAAAACAACATGCTCCTTCCATGACCCCCCCCCCCCGTATCATTAAATCCTCTAACAGAAGTGAAACTTTCAAAGGGAAATTTTGGATTATTTTGAAATCATGTTACAGAACAAAGCCTATGGTCCTTTAATGTCTGTAAGATTTATTGTTATTGTTAATAACAGCGACTGAAGGAGAGACATTGCTTAACTTGCTGACACCGAGTCTGAGGTCTGTTTCTAGGGGAACGGTTGATCGAAATGGCATGAGGTCACGTGGAAGCAGGTGCTGACCCTGCGAAATGCTGGTGAGAACCAAGTGCCGGGTGCCACATGCCTGTAATTCTGCACTTAGGAGGTGGAGGAGGATTGCGAGTTCAAGGCTGATCTGGGCCACATAGCCAGATCCTACGCCCTACAAAGCCCTTAGAAACCTGTTATAAAGGAATTTGCCACTGAATTGTGCCAGGCACTTGGTTTTGGCTAATGTCAGCTCTCAGAA
>CM053744.1:66858232-66919170 GCA_028658305.1 Pachyuromys duprasi
TGAGTGACTAAGTCTATTAAAAACACAGGGTGTGGCTATAATTCCTCGGGACTAGTTTTCTTGTTAAGAAGCATTGAGGCACCACAAATAGTAATCTAAAAAGGCTGGAACAATGGAATCATTGCTATGCACCCTCCTGTCTCCCAACCTGTCTCCATCTCCCAATGAGATGCAAATTCATGTGACCTGAGCTGGTCTCAGACGGATGCCCAGGATAACCTTGAACCACTGATCCTACTGCCTCTGCCTTTTGCGTATGTCGAACCCAAGACATACTGTGTGCCAGGCAAGCACTCTGCCAACTGAGCTATATCGGCCTCGTCAGCACACTGAAAACCATGCATTGAAAGAGCCCATTTGGTTGTGTTCTATTCTTTTTAAATTGGTCTCAGAGTTTCAAAATCACAGGGTCCCCCTCCCCCCCAATCTGTTTTGCCACCTTTTATGTTCTTTGTTCTTTGACACAGGGTTTCTCTGTGTAGCCTTGCTGTCCTGGACTCACTTTGTAGGCCAGGCTGGCCTCAAACTCAGAGCTCCACCTGCCTCTGCCTCCATGAGGACTGGGGATTATAGGCATGCATCACCATGCCCAGCTTGTCAAAAAAAAATTTTTTTTTAAGTTACCGTGTTGAGAGGGAGACTGAGGGCTGACGATGGCACCAATGCTGGGCTTCAGCTCCACCACGGGTCGTAGCTGTAGGATTGCTGTTCTCTTCATGCCTTCGGCTTTGGAAGGCGCCAGCTAGGTTGCGGTCCTCAGCCCCACTTTGCCTGTGTAACCCAGAGGGGTTCTGGATATATCTGGTAAGATGGCCGCAGTGTTGTCAAAGTAAAGGATGCCGCGTGTCTTATGGAGTGCAGAGAGGGGAAGCTGCGGGGTTCCCACAGCTCTGAGTACTTTATACCTGGGGAAATGAGCTGCTGGTCCTCCTGGTGCATACTCCACTCCCATAGCTACCAGGGAAGGGCTCTGCAAGTCTGCAGAGCGGTGGTGGATCAGCAGTGTGGCAGTCTGGTGTGCTGAGTGAGTGGCTGTTGTTTAGGTGAGTTGCAATTCACGTCTAGGCAGTACACTAGATACTTTAAGACCGCAGGGCAAAGGTGGGGGCCTCGGGTGTCACTCTTGCGTGGAAATGAGGCGTTACACGAACGTTACCCTACGGTGTTGTGTTGTGTAGCTTCAAAAAAAAAAACCTATGTATTTTATGTGTTTGGGATTTTCTCCTGGACGTATCTCTGCTTTGCTTCTGTGCTGTGCCTGCAGAGGCAGGAAGAGGGCTTCATTGTCCTGCACCTGCCTTTACAGATGCTTCTGAGCCACCATCTTGTTGCCCAGAATCAAACTCCGGCCTTCTGTAAGAAAAGCCAATGTTTATAAACACCAACCCCCTGCCCTCCCCTGCCCCCGCTGTATTTTCAAATAAAGAGGTGGTACTAAGGATTTTATGTGGTCAGAACTATGGGGGTGAGTCCCCAATAGGCATAGTCAAACAAGGGCGGGAAAGTAGGATTACCGTTAGTATCCACACTAACTCAGGCTGATGACTCATATTTTAGGAGGATTTGACACTGTAACTGCCTGAAGCAGAAGCCCATGTGTGGAAGGGGACCCCCCTCCCATCAGGTCAGAGTGGTGAGGTGGGGTCCTCAGAGACTGTGGGGTCTAGATGCTGTCTCCAGCCCTTGTTAAGATGCTCAACTTCCTTTCTATACTTGCCTTTGCTGGAATGTCCTGCCAAAATCATGTCCTGTTCTCAGGCAAACAGTAAACTAGGGGAAATCTCCAGTAACTGCCATTGCTGACCTCTCAGAAACAGCCATTGATCCAGAATTACCAGGTGGAGAAGGTAAAACAAAACAAAACTGGGGAAACTCGAGTTTTCTCCCTTGGGAGGTTCGGGTAGGTTCGGGTGAATGAACTGTTCTGCCTCGTTTGGGACCCACCAGTTTTCAGAGCCCTAGGCTTCCATCTCAAAGCTGTGGGGAGGCAAGCTGAGACTCATCGTCCTACCCACCTTACAGTAGGGCCAGAGAAGACAAGAGTTGAGAGGCAGACGCCCCGTGCCACAGTCTCCACTGCAGGTAGAGGCTTTAGTTTGGGGGACACACTTACTTTGTTGGAAGGCCAGCTGCTGTTCCTCACATGGCCTCATGCCGGCTCATTGAAGTTATGTCTGCAAGAATCCCAGGCCTAAGGAAAGGTGGTTAATACTCAAAACTTTTGATTTACTTGCCTGTTTTTGAAATGGGGTCTTTCTGTGTAGCCCTGGCTGGCCTCAATCCTGCTATGTAGATGAGGCTAGCCATGAACTTTGGGCAGTCTCCCTGCCTCTATCTCTGAGTTCCTGGGATGGCTGTGTGCCAGCACACCTGGCCGTGTGCCCTTTCTTATTTTTTCGTGTGCCCTTTCTTAAGTCTTGGGTGAACACACTTATGTGGGGGGTGATTTTGCTGGAAGAGCAATGCTTGACACCCCCGCATTAAAGTCGAACGGATCCCAAATGGGAAGGTCAGAGGGGACAGTACAGCTCACTGATGTGGTCTGTAACTAGCAGGAGAGCAGCTTCCTCCTCTCCTGAGACTCTGTATACCTCACAGTTTCTGGTAACATCTCCACTGGCTGAAGACCTCACCAACCCTCAGAGATGCTGTTCCGTGAAGGGGATGGGAGAGGGAAGGAGAGAGAGAATATGATGGAGAAACAAATGAGAAGATGAATACGAGTCATTGGAGCTGGAGAGATAGCACTGGATTGAAGATTCTTGGAGAGGGCTCCAAGTCAGCCCACTCACAACTGTCTGCAAGTGCAGCGCTATGGGGTGCCATCTACTGGCCTCTATTGGGCACTGCAGGCATGGGTACAAATCCACAAAGATTCACACTTAATTAAAAAAAAAAAATCTTTTCAAGTAGTAGCAGCTGCCAAGAGCCTGCCAGAGAGTGGAGCAAAGTGACTTTTGCATGAGTGTGAATGCTCTGAGCCAGAGAGGAAGAGACAGACAACTAACTGGAACGTGAGGAGGGCGGCAGGTACAGCCCGTGTGTGTCAGACAGTCGCAAGTGTAAAGAAAACAAGACCATCCGCACGTGACCTCTGGATCTTGTTAAGCTCCTGAATGAGCACCACAGGCCTCATCTTGGGAGGTCTGCAAGTTGGGCGAGCCAGACCTGGGAACCTGTGTTAAACAGAGAGCGCCTGAATGACGGAGAAACCTGTGGTACTGGAGAGGTGGTTAAGAGCACTTGCTGCTCTAACAGATGACCCAGGATTTGCTCCAAGCACCTACATGGTGGCCCACAACCACCTGTAATCTCAGCTCACGGAGCTCTGTTTCCGTGCTGCGACGTTCACACCAGGCACACACATGGTGCACACATATACGCAGGTGAGACGCTTACATAAAAACACTCATAAAACAAAACAAAACAAAAGTAAAGGCATGTAACAACAATTACTAGGCCAGTTTGTGGGGCTTTATTTCAATTGCCTCATACACCTTTTTTTTTTTTATGGAGAAAACACCACAGCCTAAAGTATAATTCAGCAATGCCACTCCACATTCTGTGACAGGAGTAGGAAATACGTCTGTCCCCTCGTTCTGCTGTGACTGCAGAGAGACACATGAGCTGACATGTGGCCACATCTGCTATTCATGTGCACTATTCTCATCTCCATCTGGGACGCGTGTTTTCTGCCAGTTTCTCCCACACATCTAATACAGAGCTAAATTAATTTAGCTATTAACATCTCAAGCTACATTCAGCAAAATACTTCATCTGTAACCTCAGCCCTGGAGAGGTGGGGGCAGGAGGAGTTTGTGGCCAGCTAGGGGCACATGGTAAGATCCCACCTTAAAAATTATATATATGTGTGTGTGTGTGTGTATACGTATCTATGATATATATATATATTCTACAAGATGTCTCCGTGGGTAAAGGCTGCCAGACCTGATGACCTGAGTTCAATTCCTGGGATCCACGTGGCAGAAGGCTAGCGTTTACAGGTTGCCCTCTGGTGTCGCCACAGTTCTGTGCCCCACACACCTATGCAAACACATGCAAACTAAGATTTTAAGTGAGACACAGAAGATGTGAAGATTTGATGAAAGCGCACGCCAGTGTTGGTGAAAATATGCTAGCGCTCTCTCCCCTTGTCGAAGGGCCATGCAAGTTCAGAACAGCCCGGTCAAATCCCATTAACACCTCCCTGAACAGGACTGTGCACCAGCATTTTATGGCCACAGCTATATCGACCTGACAGGCCCTTTTTTTTTTTTCTTATAATGGACCAAAACAGATTTTCTAACAAGTTATAATTCAAGGGGAAGTCCACTCACGAACTCTTCGTAGCTACGGGGGGTCAGTCACCATTCGTTTCTGCCGTAAGTGCTGAGCGTGCCCGCTAGCATGCCTGGCTGATGACTTCACACAGCTGCATGTGACTCACAGCACTGGACAAACGCGTAGCATCGTTTCTTCCAGAAAGAAAAGCCAGTAACATCCCTCCCCCACTTGGGTTCTTGAGCTTTAAATTTCTGTATTATTATGTTATATTGTACATGTTGGTTATATCCTCTTCTCTATTCTCTCTGAGGATGATTTTTTTTCCCCATTCAACAGCGATATGACTTTAAAATAGCAGCTTCCAAAGTGATACCCAAGAAAACCAACGACATCGTCTTTATCATACTCTACAGAAATTTAGAATCTTGTTCTTCTAGGAGTACTGGAATGGTTGGCTACTCACAATTCCTACTTGAGAGCAGTTCCGGGTCATGCGTGGAGGTCATAGGGCAGCTCTTCAAACTCCCTGGCGTCTGAATAGTGGTGTCCGCTGGAGATGAACACCCGAGTTTAACTACCACTCATTTCGTAGTAGCTCTTCTGTATAGTCTTCCTGTGGTAGAAATGGTGTGGGAAGTTTGTTACACTATTGCGATACCATGTGAGACTTAAATCTCCCCCTTCTGTTGGAACCACCCGTTGCCTCATGTCTTGTTAGTGCTGGTCAGCAGGTTTCTGTATTATCGAAAGCTTAGACCGAGCTGTGGGAGTAAATGATTGCATTAGGACAGCCGTTGTCATGAAGCAGTTGGAAGGCCTCTCCCAACTGGACAGGTATGACCAGTAACCCTGACAACTAAGCCAACCAAAACAGGAGGAAAACACTCCTTTCTAAGGCTGGTGTGTGCCAACTGTGACTTCAGGCGAGGCGGGGCTCCCAGGAAGGCTGGATTTTGTGCTAGCTGCAGGACAGGGAGCTACATCACTATGATCAAACAGAAGAAGCCAGAAGAGTCTCCCCAGCCACAGGCAACCTTTGTGATGGCTCTAGGAACAGGGGGGTGGGGAGAGGGCAGACCTGATTCTCCTTCCCTAGTACAAATGCCTCCAGGAAGCGGGTTGGCAGAGGGGCTGGGAATGAGCCTTACCCTGCTAGCTGTATCCTTGATGAACACACTATTTCCCAGACACAGAAGAGATTCCCTCCTCCTCCCCCAGAAAAGCGGTCCACCATGTTTGCTTTTGTAGCTAACTCCCCAAGTGACCATGGTGGCAGTCGGGCGGAGTGCCTTGAACCATGTATGTTAAGCAGCCGATCCCTGAACGAAGGGCTGAATATAAAACCTCTCTAACAAGTAGGACCCCAGAACATAATACGTTTTTTCCTGGTTTAAGTTTCGGATTAAATGAAAAGCAATTGGAAAGGTTCCAGAGGATAGTAATGAAAATGATTAAAGGGCTGATGATGAAAGCCTCAAGGAATTGGGATTACTTAGCCTGGAGAAGAGAAATTTGAGGGGTGATTTAATGGCAATCTTCAAGTACGGTACGTGGAGGGTTATTACAAGCCTGGGAGCCAGCTGTTCCACAGCTGTACAGTTGAAAGAAGAGAACCAGAATTTCAGTGAGGGATTTCCGTTAGTGATACCAAACTCAAAAGGTGGAGTACCATGAAACAGCCACATTTTAACGTAGGCAGATTCTGCTAAATCAAGACAGCAATGCACACTAGTATAACATGGGCTTATGGGGAAATGACGGGTCCTCACTAAGCACTAAAAATTCTGAGGGGACGAATAAGACCGATAACCTTCTTCAACACTTGGGCCTCGGGATTTGGGGAGCTTAGGTCGACAGCCAGTGAGCTCTGAAGAGGGAAGGCGGCACCGTGAGCCTCAGCACACCAAGCCTGGAGTCCATGTGGAGCCTGTGACGTGCGGGGAGAAACCACTGCTAAAGGTGACTCCCTTTCTGTGTCAACCTCTGTGCCTGGCACAGGAGGGGAGCCCTGGTGTTTGCAGGCAGGGAGGCAGGGGCTGTCCTGTACCCACGCAGCCCCTCTCGGATGAGGGTGCTCCCGGGCCCCACCAAGTCCTGGCCTTGGCTTCAGTTCACTACCAACAATCAATTATCAGCAACTTTATTCTTAATAAAATGACACTTTTAAAAAAATGTTTTATTACAAAGCTTCTTTTAAAAAATGCTCAGCACGTTTTAACTCAAACTGGAATGACAAAACGTTAAGATGACAGTTTGGGGCAAAGGCTGTGCCTTGCTATTTAAAAATAACAGGTACATCAATGCTCATTTTAACAACTGGCATAAATTCCCACTAATTGGCTAATAAAAACAGATACAAATACAGAACATTTAAAGTAATAACAATTCAAGTGCTGGGCTTTTTACAAGAGTGAAAGGAAAGAAATGAAAATCCACTGCAAATGGGTTCGCTTTAAGTGTACGTTAAGGTTTGTTATTTAAAATAAAAAAGTCAGAAAATTAAGTGAGCTGGGCTGCCAATCGCTACATCCAGTAAGAATGGGTTTGGCTGTCTGTTTAGCCTTATCAGACGCTTCACACGGCAGAGGCCACTGTGTGTCACAGAGGAGCCGCTTACTGGACAGGATCTCTCAGAATAACAGTAATAAAAAGGCTTCTTTTTATCTTGTTTTTTATTCCAAACTCTTCAAGACCTATGAATTTCATTTAAAAGCTCAGAGCTAGCAAAAATATACAAGGAAAAAAAAAAGTAAATTTAAAAATTCAAGTTAAAAAAAAAAAAAGAAGCAAACACAAGCTCGATCCTTTTGTACTGTTAAATAAACACTTGGAAAGACAGGAAAATGAAGACAGAAACAGGAGGAATCTTCCACAATTCTCACTCCAGGATGCTAATGCCTGCTCTGGCCACTGGCGCTAGCTGCACGTGACAGGGCAAACACAGCCAAGGCACTGTCCTCGCTGGAGGGACAGGCCTGTGGACAAGTGCACGCAGAGGCCGGAGGCGGTGCTGCTCAGTGGGCAGGACGTGCTAGCATTCTCACGGGCTTTTTTTTTTTTTTTTTTTTTTTTTTCTTTTTTCAGAAGCAACCATTTTTTTTTTCAGCTTTGTTTTGGAAGTCGGCGCTTGCAGTAGACAGGAGGGAGGGCCGGCAGTGACTGTCTCTGTGGGTCGGGGTCACTAGCAGTGACCTCAGGGTAAGGTTGCCGTCGGTGCTCCTTGGGGCCAGCCGGGCAAGCTGTTGGAGACAGTCTGGGTTTTCAACAAGCTTCCATCTCCAGAAGAGGGCCTGGGTTTGCTGCCTTGGCTTTGCACGTTGGGAATGAGCTTCTTTTGCCACCTCAAGAAGGAACAAATGAAATACTATTAACACGAATCCGTCACAAGCCTTTAAAAGACTGTGGCTTCTACTACGGGCAGCAATGTCTGACCCAGACATTTGAATTATCTATTTTCGTACGTACACATTGGCTAAAATAGATTGCTGGATACTAAATATACCCCAGGGTAGGTATATAAAACTGAATTTTTACTCGGCTCTGTATATGTATGTATGTAGTTATGACATGACATGTAACTAAAGTGTTGGGTCTTAGTTAAACAAACAAACAAACAAATGGAACACAAACGTGTTTGAGAAAACCTCAACAGGAGAAATGAGCTAGACCTGAACTGGAGAAGTGAGCACGGCCAGGTCAGAGGCCGGCCTGTCAATGCTCAAGTATCGCTGCTGGTTTTAGTTCACTGTAGGGAGCTGCTGCAGGAGTCGACACAGGACTACAACATTCCAAACAGCCAGTATGCTGCTACTTCCCATGTGACGAGCCCAGCACACCCAGGACACACTGTCCACTCTTAGGGTCCAAGGGGTGGAAGCGCCTCCGCTTTAAGTTCTCAAGATGATTCCCACCTTAATAACGAAGACATTTAAGGTCAGCCTAGAATGGACACTCTGCAAGCAATTCAAAATAACTGATTCGTTCCAAAATGAAGCATCCCTAGTCCCCAAGGTTTGAATGACTTGAGATTTTACAAAGTGATTAGAGGTTAAAATGCAACACCATGACCAAAGGAGACAGAGGAAAGCAAAGGCGTGGTTCAGTTCCTTCACCCCAGGAAGCACGGGTCTCCGTGGCTTTGAACTTGAGGCAGAGACAGACAGAAACCCTGTGTCCCGTCTGGAACTGGTGACAGCCCCAGATGAGCCCAGCTCTGTTTGTGGTTGGCACAGCCCCCTTTATGAGCAGAATGTGCCCCTAAAAGATTAGTTCTAAGTGGTGGGCTCCGTCATACTTTCACTGAAGGGGAGAGGGGATCTGAACAATCAGATGATGGAAGGCTGCGACCATTTGAAAGATAAAAACACAACCTGGGTGGCCAAGTGCCCCCTCCCCGCACCCCCCTCCCCCGCCTGCACACAGGCTGTGCTGAGAAGGGTGGGGAATGGTCGCTTGTATGTGTGTGTGAGGACTCCACGCCTGTGCGTGGAGGAGTGCAGCTCCCTCCACAGTTGCCCCCACGAACACCTGATCCAGACTGTGACCCATCTATATCCCCAAGTAGCTACTGAGAAATAAAACAAACCAAAAAAAAAGGGGGGGGGGAAAGAATCCACTGCAATGCTATTTGTAACTATAAAGAAGGTTTAAAATTCCTACTCTGCAAAGATAACCTTTCCCTATTTAGTGGAAGAACACTCTGTTCAGGTGCAAATCTTTGGTATCGACTGAGCAAAACCTATCAGTCCTTCACACAGGAGGATCAAAGAGCTACGGGAGGCAAGGCCTTTCCAATGAGAGAACAGGACCAAAGTCTGGCACGGGTGCGCGGGCCCCACGGGTCCGGGATTACTTTGTGCTTTTGCATGAAGGTTGTTCAAAGGTGTGGTCCAAGCTATTCTTCCTGGGCAGTTTTCCTCTCAGTCTGTGACAGGAAAATATTGTGTCCTAAGAAGGCCTTCAAGTCCTAGGCTGCCAGCCCAAAGACTTCTGGGGTTTGGATCTGAACGGACTCGGGGGCTGATAATGTCTCCTGCTGTGGTAGACAGCCTGTCTCTCTGCTGAGAATCTGTCCTTAACCCCAGGTGCGGGGAACTCTAAAGTTATGCAATATAAACAACTTCCGTGGCCTTGCAATGGCTAATTCAAGAGCAGAGGCAGAACTCCTTCTTCTGCCTGCCTGTCTTCTCCACAGGCCCCCTCTTCCTCCCGTTTTGAGTTGGGCTCAGTTATAATAGTCATCAAGATAAGCATGGCTGCTTACACTATCATTTCCTCCTGGAGAAGACATAACTTAGCTGGCTAGACTCTGTCTCCTAATACTGATTCTTTCCTACATACTCATGTTTTGGCTGCTTTTATTTCACTGTTGTGTTGCCTTGCAACTCACCCTGACAAGTTGGCTGTCTTTAGGGGTCCCCTGCATGGTAGCCCACCACCCAAGGCCGCATTGCTGATGGGAAACTGTCCTAAAAGGTGGCCAGAAGGCTTCTTGACTGGCCCTGACCAGCCTTCCTAAAATACAGGGCCACTGGGCTACAGAGATGGCTCAGAGGTTAAAGGTACTGTCTGTTCTTACAGAGGTCCTGAGTTCATTTCCCAGCAACCACATGGTGGCTCACAACCATTTATAATGTGATTTGGTGCCCTCTTCTTGCATGTAGATGCACATGCAGACAGAATACCGTATACATGAATAAATAAATGGTAAAACAAAACAAAACCCAGGGCCATTAGGGTAGACCATCACTTACTTCCCATGGGAGAAATGCAGCCTTGAGTGTGTTGTTTTACAGATCTAGAATGGGTCAATCAATATTCTTTTGAAGAAACCAAGCTGCCATGGTCTACAGTGGGGCTGAGCTGCTTGCTGGCAAGGGACAGGGCTCTACCCACTGAAGCCTTCCCGTGCAATCAAAGCAGCAATTACCAAGCCCTCAGCTTCAAAGGGAGCCAGCAACTCTCTCTTACAGATGTGAAGGCCAGTGCCCTGCCATGGGCCCATGTGTGTAGCGCATTGACTGAGGCACAAAATCCAACGCCCTGAGTACCCCGAACCCTGATGGTTTGCTTAAACAGTCTCCAATCCAACTTAACACCTCTCTAGTCAAAAGGAACCCAGACCTCTTTCTGATTATGAGGAGCCTGAATGGAAAGGGCAAACCTCAAGACTCCTGGTAGGTGAAATGCGCTGACCATGAGAAACTGGGCCTCTGGCCTTGGCACAGAACTGGGAGGGGTGGCGGGGGAGGGAGGCAAGAGGAGGCCCCTCCTCTATGAAAACATATGTGGAAATCTACTAAAGGCCTGGTGACCTGGGCAGCCCAGCCCCTTCTCCTGGCTTATCTTCTGATGGGAGAAGCTGGTATTCCTGGCCACCTGGGCTTGGCAGCCACGCTAAGGCAGGGGTAGCAAGGCAGGTCACTAGGGGCAAAATGCAAACTTTCATGTCCTTGACAGCATGCTCAGAACTGGTAAGCAACCAAAAGCACTGAATTAGGATAACCCCCACCCTCCTCTGTGCTGCCTCAGCCTAACTGCCATCAGCAGGAAGTAGAAACCTAAATGTGTTTTCAGTTATGACATCATCTGTGGGGAGAGGGTACTAGAAATTTGTGGAGGTGAGAAGAGGTTTTAACTGCAAGAAATTGCCTTGTGGCAACACGCCACTCCCATCATGCCAGCAGCCTGCTTGCTGTTCTCTGCCTGCTGCAGCAGGGCGTGAACTCCTGTGTTGTGCAATGTGATGTGCACGGAGGGTCACTGTGCAGGACTCCAGGGCAGGAAGCAAGCATGGCAGAGCTGTCTGTCCTGTCTTTTTGCAGAGGGGACTGAGGCAGATTATAATGTGACTGGCCCAAGGTGACCCCATTCTCTAAGTATTCTGCTTCTACTGCCATCACCCTATTGACTTCAAGCTTACTGTGCCTGCCAGAAGCCTGGCACCGGAAGACGTCACACAAACAGTCTCATAATGCTGGGACAGTGCTGTGTGTTCTCAGTTATTTGTAGAGGAGGAAATCAGGGCCTAGAGAGGTAAAGAGCTTGTCTGATGTCACCCAACCCACAGTGGGGAGAATGCTTCCAAACTCTCAACACACACTTTTACCATCATACTATGCAACTAAATTATCATTCTCATTACCCCTCCTGTCTTCTCTCTGTCCATCTGTCTGTCCATCACTAGGCAACAGCACCCTTGTTCTGACAATGTGCCCTGCCTCTAGAATGCTGTAGTTTTGCCCAACCCACGATGCCACACTGCTTGAAAGCAAACCGAGAGAGAGGCCTGAGCTCTCAGTCAACTGGTAAACTCCAGTGCCCCTTGAGGGTCTATTCTAACCTATGAGCCTGCCTGTGGGCCCTTGGCAGGGAGACAACCTGGGGTTTAGGAAAAGGAAAAAATGGAAATGTGTGGTCAGGGAGCCTGACACTGAGTTTTGTTTCTGCAGCTGAATCGGCCTTTAGTTCCATACTCAGGACTAGTCCATCCCTAACCACAGAGCTGTGGGAGGGAGAGTCAAGGAGGGGTCCATAGCCCTGGCTTTGGACTCCAATTAGACCAAGGCAGAGTCCTGGTGAGCAGCTTTCCCTTGCATTTGTTAGTCAACATGAACTGCGACCAGTTAAACCAAACTTTGGTGGTATCAAGGTGACTGAGGAAGGCTGGGAACCAGTCAGCAATGACTCCAACCGTAGTTTCGGTCTTTAATCTACATATACAAATCTGCCTGGCCTGTGAGGACACATGGCCTGTGACTGCTGGATCTACAATCTGCAGACACATCTGGAGCATTCTCAGTGAGTCTCAACCTTCCTAACGCTGTGACCCTTTCCTTTAATACAGTTCCTCCCATTTTGGTGACCCCCCAATCATAACATTATTTTATTACTACTTCGTAACTGTAATTTTGCTACTGTTATGAATCCCAATGTAAATGTCTGATATGCAGGATATCTGATGTGTAGCCCTTGTGAAAGTGACTTTTGACCCCCCCAAAGGGGTCACCCACAGGTTGAGAACTCTAGAGATAAAGGTTGTGAATTAGGAAAACATCAAAGGCCAATTTTATTTCTGTGGACGATAGCCCCACCTCTAAATTCTTAGTCCACATTTTTTTTTAATCTCAACAGAAGTTCACCCAGAGAGGGCCAAGGTAACTTCTCCTTATAAAAAACGAGGCAACAGGATCCACGTCCAGTGTTTCCTTTTCAGATCAGGCACCTTTCGCTTTTCTCCTGGCTTGTGACGTCGTATAAGCACGGGGAGGGTGGGGAAGCGACAGTGTGTGTGGGCAAAGACCCTGAGAACATACAGGCCTGAGTCAGGCTCCGCAGTCATCACATTGGGGAGCACCCCAAATCCCAGTTCCTCAGTAGGAGGCAGGAGGCAGCCAGCTCTTGCTCGCAGTGTGTGGAAGGGCAAAGGGAGATGCTGGTGCTTGGTGTTCTCAAAGAGACAGGAAGCCTCCGTTACTGACGTGGGGTTAAGTGCATTCCTGAAATCCACTCTGGTGCTCACCAGGAACTATAATAGGGCAACAATCTAGGGTTCTTCAATCCCCCTAAAAAGGCTAAGGATGTGGTATACATAAGGCTCTGAACGTGGGGACCCTGTCGGCTGACCACCAGACAACCAAGGTTAGGCACTGAAGAAGCAAGATGTTATCATTTAGGGTATTTTTGGACACAGAATGTCTTCTAGAACAGTGGTAGCTGAGAAAGTCCACGAGGCGGAACTGAAGTGTTTTGGGCATACAGGATGTGTATGAGAACTTAGGGAACATCAAGCCAGGGCTGAATTGAAATCCCAAATGGTAGCAATCTTTCTTTGGACTCTTCCTTCTATCATGTGGTGTATGAAGGAATGAAGTCTCCTTACTAAAGCTCCAGGTGCCTAGGCAGAGACAGCAGCGCTTCAGGCATGGAGAACAGTAACATTGGAGGAGTTAGACTATCACAGGAAGCCACAGAGATGCCATGAAATTCACACACAAAACCAGCACATTTTACATCCACACAGCACCTTTGTACTTCTAAGTCGGGTCCTCGACTTTCAACTCTTATTATTCAAATAAAGTTCATTTTTTGATGCTCCAACTCCCACAGAAGGCACATATTCTTGGACGAGGGGAAATTACTCCACATGGCAAAGAAAGTTACAGAAAAACCAGAGGCAGCAATTTAAAACTTTCACATATTACTTGGGGTGGCTTACAGTAATGGCGAACCATCATACTCTGTGTAGCCTACGCAATATGCCACGTCCTCTGCAGAATAACAGCATGAAGTACCAGGAAGTAAATTCAGGGCACCGTGTTGAAGGCAGAATTAGAGCCTTTTAAAAAACATCTATTTTATGTGTATGCATGTTTGCCTGCATGGGTGTCTCCATATCACCCGTGTGCCTAGTACATGACAGAGGCCAGAAGAGGATGCTGATCCCCAGCATCCTGTTTCAGGGATGCTGAGAATTGAACCCAGATCCTCATGGTGAGCTCTTAGCTGTTGAGCTATCTCCTCAGCCACTCTAAATCCTTTATAAAATGTACATGTTTGGAAGTGTGGGTTTTGTACAGTGGTAGAGCCTATTGTCTTAAGAGTTTCTGTTGCATGGGCAGAGATAAAGATAGAGACTGAGGGAATGACCAACCAACCTGGCCCAACCTGACACCTATCCCACGGGAGAAAGCTAACCTCTGACACCATTAACTCTAATATGTTTACAAACAGAGGCCTGACTTAACCGTTCTCTGAGAGGACCCTTCACTGATCGAGTCAGATGCTGAGACTCACAGCCAAGCACCGGAAGGAGCTCCAGGAGTCCTGTGGAAGAGAGGGAGGGAAGGAAGGACAGAAGGACCTGGAGGGGACAAGAAGACCAACAGAGCCAACTAAACTAGCTTACAGAGACGGAAGCATCAACAAAGAGAATACACGAACTGGACCTAGGTCTCCTACCCACATGTAACCGATGGGCATTTTGATCTTCATGTGGGTTCGTAGTAAGTTGAGTGGGCGCATCTATGATATGGGCTCTGTTGCCTACTTTCGATCACTTTGCCCTAGCCAGGCTGCCTTGCCTGGATGAGGGGGAGCTCAGTTCTGGTATGACCTTGATGTGCTGGGGTGGGTTGGAGGTGGGGGAGGGAGGAGGGTGCTCCTCTTTTCTGAAGACAAGGGGAGGAGGATAGGGTATTATGTTATCACAAGGAAGTTTTAGTGAGTTTCCTTGCATCTCTTCATGCCCAGTTAGATATTTTAAATATTTATTTCCAGTATGTGGGTACTTTTGTCTGTCTGTCTGTCTATCTGTGTATGTGTGTGCCTGATGTCTCTGAGGCAAGAAGGGCTTTGGATACTAGACTCAGGGTCTGGAGCTGCAGATGGCTGTGGGCTTTCATGTTGGTTCTGATCCTCTGGAAGAGCAGCCAGTGTTCTTAACCACTGAGCCATCTCCGCTGCTTGGTTAAGTTTTAGTGGCAGCTGACCAGTGGATCTGGCTGCTGGCTGAGTTCTCCTTTCCTATTTCTGCGTCTCTGGCCAAGCAGTTATGACTGTCCTTGGTTCCACAAGATGGTCGAGCAAGCCAAATGCAGACTCTTCTGATACAGCTGTCCCTTGGTATCCATAAAGGATCCTTTCCAGTCATACGTGGAATGGCACACATCTGCGTATAACTTACGTATATCCTTCTTGTACTTTACACAAGCTCTAGATGGCTTTCAATACCTACAACAATGCAAGTACCATGAAACGGTTGTTCCTCTGTGTTGTTTAAGGGGATAGTGGGACAAGGAAAAAAGATGTGCAACATGTCTGCTAAGGACACAACTGTCGCAGGCTCAACTGCAGCAGGCACCAGTGAGAAGGAAGACCAATGCCCAAGAGTGTTGGGGAGGCCCATCGCAGAGCAGTCTCTGACCTCACTCTCCCAGCCTGAGCACAGTGCCCGCTGCATGTCAAAACCAACTTTTGCTCGTCTGGAACATTCTGAAATTTTATCCCTAGGGTCTTCAGTCTACAGCTGTTTTTACCCACAGCTGTGGATACAAGGTGTGGTATTGCTGGAGAGAGTGTGTCACTGGAGGCGGGCTTTCAGAGTTTGCCGTTTCCAGCTCTCCCTCTCTCTCTCTCTCTCTCTCTCTCTCTCTCTCTCTCTCTCGCGCTCTCACTCTCGCTCGGCTTCTTGCTTGTGACTCAAGACCTGAGCGCTCAGCTTCCTGCTTCTGCCACTGCTGTGCCTGCTGCCATGTTCCCTGCCATGGCGGACTCACAGTAGCCCAAGTAAACTCTTATCTTCTGTAAGTCGCCTTAACCAGAATGCTTTATCACAGCAACAGAAAGTAGCTGAAAACAGGGACCACAGGCATCCTGGACGTGGTTCTGAATTTGAAAACCCACGGTTGACACGGCAGCTGCTTTAGCCGCACTGTTATGTGAAAACAGTGTGAGCAAGCCTCACCCTGCCTGTCCTGGGTCTGAACTCTCTAAGGAGCTTTACAGTCAAGAGTGCTGCCTTACAGATTCTCTGCCAGGTTTCTACTCCTCTGTGGCTGCTGCGGCAGCCATTTACACACACACAAGGACACTAAGAGGAGGAACGTCAGAGGTAGGCCGTTCCGTAAGAATGATCTGGGGACGAGCGAGGGACAGAAGCTGTGGAAGAGCCCCTTCAGGACACCAAGGTCTCCAGCTTCAAGCAAAGTGAGCCGGGAATCTCAGGCAAGACAGAGAGCACCCTCTTGCCTAGGATCTAAACTACTGCATTATGAAGGGAGACAGAAGGTAGCCTCCACTAGGGGCGCTGCTGAGCACAGAGCAACTGCCGGGGAGTCGGCATGTGGAGAGCGCAGGCCAGGAACTCTGACCCCTGGCCTCTCCAACCTGCCAGCCTCTCATTGTTTCCCAAAGTCTCTAGCTCCCTTATCAAGTGCTTCCTGGGTGTTACAAAATGAAGAAAGGGTCAGCGGATGGCATGTTTTTACTTTCTAGGTACAGGGTCTTTTCTTACTTGAAGACTCTGAACAAGTGTTAGGACTTCTCAAGATGCCTCCAATTTCCCTTTAATTTCACCATTAAAAAAACAAAACAAAAAACCGCCTTTGTTTTCTACCTAAACAGCAACACAGGGATGGGCCCCGGAGGCTCAGCGGCCTGATGTGGGTACAACGAGGCACAAGAGGTCAGGAAAACGGTCAAAGGTGCCAGGATGAGCTTCACACTACATAGAAAATAAACTTAAAAAAAATCACAGCATGGAGAATGTTTGAGGACTTCCCAACACTCAGCGGACAAGGCTGAAGTGGGGGCTGCAAGACCGGAGCCTCGGGTCCTGCCTTCTCAACATCCACGCGTACATCTCAGTTCCTGCTCTGCGCTGGGAGGCTCTGTGGGAGGAATCACAGGAACCAAGCGCCTCGAGCCTTTCCAATGCCATCATCAAACAGAAGCCAGAACCACTTTTTTCCCCCCCCAACGTAAATCCAAGCACTGCACAATTAACTCCTCTAGCCAGGATAGCACTTGCAATTACCTCTCCCACACAGCTCCAGGCCCCAGGGCAGTGAAGGCTGAAGTTTCTACTTAGTGATAAACATACTTCTCCATTTGGTTAGTGTGCTTCTGAGATAAAGATTACACCAGAGCCAAATAGGAGATGGGGTGGGTGGTGTGGGCAAGGGTGGATGTGAGGGCGTGGTGTGTGTGCGTCTCTATCACTAGGAGCAGTTCTTTAGCACAGAGATTTTCTACCTTCTAAAGTACCTTGTTTCTACTTTTGAATTAGTTGGTGGATACTATAAAATCGGAGGCACTACATTAAACCCGTATCTCTGTGTCATTTTGGTGTTGGGTATGTTTTACTACAGTAAATATTAATAAACTCGTCTGCGGAGTTGGTTTTTAATTAATGAACTCAACTGATTAACCTTCGTGATGTTTCCACAATTCTGGTTCTTTCGCTTACTTTCTTGTGCATCTTGACTACGCTGGAGGGTGTGGGGGGGAGTAAAGTCAAGTCTTTGATAATCATCTCTGACTACTGACTAGCTGTTGAGGCGCTGCCTGTGGGCTCTAAAGCAAACCCATTCGAGAGCCGGAAAAACTCCCAGCAACGTAATCAACACGCTGTGGAATCTGGGAACTCCCTTGCCAATCCACAGCCCAAGTGCCAGCCACCCAGGAGACTGCCACTATCCTACTCAGATTTACGTACTTAGTTTCCGTGCTCTTTATTTTTATGTAACATGCACCAGTGGAAACTCCTCTGGGAAGGGAAAGGATCGCCCCCTCTCCAGGGCACCTCTCTCCCTGCAGGAGCCACCCTTACCACCGGTTTGCCTAGTGAATAAGCCACTGGTGTGTATGACAGTGGCCTTCCAGGAGACACAGAAGAGAGGTTCACTCTCGCTTCCTAAGGCCCCGGCTGTCAGCTTCGCAACAAAGGCCGGGTGAGTCCAAACCCTGGACGGGGCGGATCTGGCTTACTCGGAAGTGCCTTCAGGAATAGCTTTCATGGATTCTGTTTCCAGTTGGACAAAGGTGGCCTGGCACCGAGAGCCGGTCAGTAATAGTTTCAGAGTGGATCTGCATATGGATTTTTCACGAGTAATCATTTTGGTTGATTTACCTCCTCCTCCCCAACTTCTACATGGGGCTTGAAGAGGCCACATAGGCTACAGGGACCCTCCCCCAACACAGAAGCATAAAATATAATCCAGGCATTTTAAGGAGTGGAAGCACAAGTGTTTAAAGAGATTTTTAGCATTTGGGCTGTCTACTCAGAGGTGTGAGCTCAAAAGAGCGTTCTCATTTCATGGACGCTTCTGTAACACACAGTTAGTGTGAGCACAGACCAGTGGGTAAAAAGGGAGGACAGAAACAAAACCAACGAACCCACAGACAACTAGTTCTTGACAAAGATTCTATAAACATACAGCGAAGAAGCGACAGCTGCGTTAAGAAGCGGGGGAGGGAAAACTGGATACCCACATCTCAAAGGTTGAAGCTGGGCGCCTACCTCCTCCTCCATGTGGGCTGGAAATCTTAATGTAAGACCCGAAACCTTGAAACTACTGAAGGAAAACAAAGAAAAACACTTCAAGACATGGGCAGAAGCAAGGATTTCAGGAACAGGACTCCAATAGAAAGAAAAAAATTATACCTGCTATTTCACTGAATTAAAAGGTTATGCAAGGGAAGTCACCTACAAGACAGGAGAAAAATCTCTGCCAACTACGAACCTGGCAGGGGTTAACATCTACAGTATATTAAAACCTTTGGGGTTGGAGAGGTGGTCCGGTAGGTTAAGGACACACACTGCTTTTACAGAGGATCTGAGTTTGGTGACCAACACACACATCAGTCTGCTCACAACTGACTTTAATGACCCCGGCTCAGGGGATTCAGCGCCCTCTATTGGAGTCTACAGGCACTGCACTCGTGCATATAACCCAGTTCAGACCTGGGCAGGAGGGCAGAAGGCCTGCAGAGAAAAGAGAAAAGGTGGGTTGGGGGCATCTCTGCAACAAGATGCAGACCTAAATCAGAACAGGGCCTCTGGGAGGATATGAGGATAGTAGCAGGGATGAAGACTGAAGAGGACACCCTTTATCTAGACAAGACTCCCAGTGGACGGAGGAGATCACCAGCCCACCCACAAAAACCTAAATCCGAAACTTACTCTACCTACAAGACCTGCAGGGACAAAGTCAGAACAGATAGAGCAGAGACTGAGGGAATGAATGTCCAACTAATGTTGGGCTGAACCCTAAGACCCACCCCATGGAAGAAAGCCAACCCCTATCACTATCAATGATACTCTGCTATGCCTGCAGACAGGAGCCTACCAGAGTTGTCCTCTTAGAGGCTCCACCAATATCCTTTGGAAACGGATATTGATACTCACAGCCAACACTGGGTGAAGCACAGAGAGTCTACTGGAAAAGAGAGGGAAAGGATACATGGACCTAGAAGTGACAAAATCTCTCCAAGAAGACGAGCAGAGCCAATAAACCAGGGCCCGAAGAGGTCTATGGAGTCTGAAGCACCGAACAAGGACAATGCATGCACCTAGGTCGTCTACTTAGAAGTAGCCAATGGGCATCTTAGGCTTCATGTGGACCCACTAGTTAGGGGAGTGGGGGATATTGCTATATGGACTAAGTTGCCTGCTTTTTGATCACTTCCCCAATGGGACCGCCCTACCAGGACACAGGGAGGAAGACAAAATCAGTCCTCATGTGAATAGATGAGCTGTGGTGTCTGGGTAGGGGGCTCCCCTATTCTGAGGATGGAGGGGCCTATGACCAAGATGTAAATTGAATTAATAAAAAATAAAATTTTAAAAGTGACTTGAAAGCAAACAAAAGACCAAAAATGCCCAAACATGACAACAATAATAACAAATACAATCACTACATGGGTAAATTATTCCAAAATGTCCAACATCTTTAGTTATTGGGGAAATGCAAATTAGAACTACACTGAGAGTCTGTCTCACCAAACTCAGGATGGCGACTGGTAAAGACACACAGACACACACACACACAAATCACAATACATCCATGTGGGATAGGCACTCTTGCACATTGTTTTCGGGAACATTAAGTCAGTATAACCATACAGAAATCCATACATGTTGGTTTTCCAAAAGAACTACAAGTAGACCTACAGTAGACTCAGTTCTTGGGTACACACTCAAAGGCAGCATACAACAGAGATGCCCACACACGCATGCTTCCAGAGGGACTGTTCACAAGGACCAAGCTACAGAACCAGCCTAGGGGCTTGGCAACAAACCCACTATCTAAGGAAAGCGTGACAGCACTATTACGGATGAAGATCGCTGAAACTGAGACTTCTGTAGGAAAACGGAAGAAAACAGGGTGATCACATTAGCTGAAATAATCCAGACCCACAGAGCACGGTGCGCTTTCTCTCAAATGTGGAAGCTACAAGTTGTACCTGGGGAGGGGGGAAGGGGACCAGCAGAGAGAGAGGGGGTGGGGGAGGGTAGTGGGGTGAAGGAAGCAAGTCAGAACAAAGCTAACACATGTATAGGGCCATGCCATGACGGTGGCGGGGGTGAGCGCATCAACCAAAGGGAAATCCCAAAATTCCATGTGGAAACCTGCAACTTTGCAAGCGAATCTAACAATAAAAATCAAACATTTTAAAAAGAAAGTTCCGTATCAAATCCATTATTTTGCATACTAGCCCCAAAAGTTAACAATAAATAAATAAGTAAATATATTTTTTTTTCTAAAATGAGAAAAAAGATCCTGAAAATTCAGAGGGACTGCTAGGAAAACAAACAAACAAAAAAAACCAAAGGGGAGGGGATCCAGGAGACGGGATTGAGATGTGAGGAAGACGTGAGTGTGTGTGTGTTTGAGGGTGTGTGCACCCGAGTGTCACTGTGAAGCTTGTTAATGTGTAGGTCACTGAACTGAGTTTGAGATACACGTGTGGGGTTTCCCTGGGTGCACTAGCAGAGTGAGGCCTCCTGGAGGCCGGATCTCTGCCTCCACTCCGCTCAGGCACTAGGTTTCCTTAGCTTTTAAGTGTACTTGGCACTGTCCTGTGAGAATTAAAGAGTGGCTGTAGGGATTCCGAGTCACTCCAGAGTAGTGGATTTCAACCTTCCAGATGCTGTCATCGATCAGTACAGTTCCCCTTGTCGTGGTGACCCTAGCCATAGAGTCATTTCCTTTGCTACATCGTAGCTCTAATTTTGCTCCTGTCGAGAATCATAATGTGGATATTTTTGGAGACAGAAGTTTGCTGAGGGGGCTGCGACCCACAGGTTGAGAGATACTGCCCTACAGAGGGCATTAGTTGTAATCCAGTACTCCATCTCTCCTGGGCTTGCTTCTGGGGTGAAGTCAGCTCAGGCAAACCAGGACCTTCCTACCCCGTGGGAGAAAGCAAACCCATACAAGCAGCAGTGCTGCTGAACACTGTGAGGGCACCAGAAAGCCACTCCGGGGAGGGGAAGAGGCTGCACAGGAAGTGAAGAACCACGCCGGGCACGCGTCACAGTCAGAATCACACAGGAGCATAACCGTTACACAGAAACTGGGTAGTGAGTTAGGGAAGGGGATGCAAGGGGTCCCTGTGGCAACACCCACCGTAGGGCAGTGCAAACCACAAGTTAGATGCAGGCGCCGAGGCTGGGGTCCTCCTTTCTCTCTCACTCCATGCAGCCCCAAATCCAGAGACACACCTGGCATGCATGAGGTCCAGGTTTGGTCTCCAGTGCCAGGTGTATCAGGCATAGTGCATGCCTTTAATCCCAGCACTCAGGCAGTTGAGGCAAGAGGATCAAGGTTCAAGGTCAACCTTGGCTATGTAAGTGAGTTGGAGGTCTGCCTTTGATACAAGGAGACCATGGCTTAAAAAGACAAAACAAAGAAACAGAAACAATACAAGGTGTGTATGCACCCTTTTTTAAAGATTGCCATCTGTGAAGCCAGATGCATTTTGGGGCTGAGATTATAACTGAATAGCCCTGGGAAGAACAGAAGTAGGTGGCTGGCTCAGAAGACCTTAATTCGTATCCACTCGATGGTGTGTGGCCGTCATCCGTGACAGTGCTGCGTTTGGGTATAATGGATGGTCATCCCATGAAGAGGTGGTCCTTTAACACAGAAAGAGGCCACCGAGCCTTAGGCTAGTCGGTGAGGTTGGACCAGGACTGATCATATGTGGTATCAGATGGCGACTTGGAAACTGGAAAGTCAGAGCGAAGATCAAGAGAGCTTCTCAGGAATGAAGTGACAGGGCTGTCAGGAGGAGGGAGGGGTCCCTCTCAGTTCCTCCTGGCCAAAGACAAGGGGCTCACTACGTGTGCCATTCCCGAGTCACAGGGGAGGGAAACGAGAGCAGGAGGCTGACGAAGAGGACCCAGGCAGTTGTCTGGAAATCTAAGTTTACCTGGTGACAGTACCTCCGCTGGGAGTTTCCTATAGGGAAAGCAGTTTGAAGGTTCAGGGCCCAGAGTCAATTCTGAAGCTCGGATGAGATTCCCTGGCTAAGTCAAGCGCATCCACCCTGCAAGCCGTTGTAGGGAATGCTGCCCAGACAGGTCTATTCGTAAGTAGAGGGAGAAGGCCTTCCAAGCACAAGGACATTGAAAGCAGTGCCTTCTGTCTACGTGGGGAACTTCTAATTTTGTTTAGACAGAGCATAGGTCTCACATGGCTAGTCAGGGAGTGAGGAGAAAGAGTGAGCCCATGGCCCAAGGCCCTGACACAAGGGTGGGGCAGTGGCAGGTCCCCACTAGGTGACGTGCCTGCTTCCTTCAGGCAATGAGAGCTGGCTGGTTTTGAGTACTGCCATCATTCATTTGTGTCTCAGAAAAGCCCTCTAAGAGCAATATGGATGAGCTGTAGAAGGAAAGTCTCTGCTCATAACAGTTCTCAAAGGCTACAATAAAAGCAGTATAACAAGGGACAACGGCTGGGTATTCGTGAAAGGCAAGAGGCAAAGAGGACCCAAAGGGAGGCCAACAGGGCGGAGTGACTAACGGCAAAGGGTTCTGGAGAAAGAACAGTACAGAAACAGAGCCAGCTGTTGTAGAGAACGGCTACACCCTGTCAATTCAAACTGAAGACTGAGTCTCTATTAATGAAGTCAGCTTCCCTGGGTCATGTGGATAGGAATGAAAGGCTTCTAAAAATAAGAACTAGGTATAACTTACAGATCCTAGGGTGAGGTCTAGCAATGGTCACCAATAAAGAAAAGCAGCCAGTAGAAGAAATAAATCAATCACTTGAGTGCCCGTGTGATAGTTAAAGAAATAAAACAAAACACAGCACTTGGATCTTTGTCACTGCAAACAAACTGTTCACGTATCATTTCAACTGAGCCTTTACCATGTCACAGGGCTGAGTGGGGTACAAATGTGTCCCTCAGACTCAACCACGATGGTAGAGGATGACACGCTGCTTCCTACTTTTTATTTTTATTTTTATTTTTGGCAGATCTTCCACTGGTCAGTAAGAAATAGCTGAGAAAAAAAAGTGTTGAGGGCCAAGAGAACAGAGAAATAAGCGGGTCAGAGGGCATAGCGGAGGTGAAGGCACCCCGTAGTGCACACACGCAGCTGGGGTAAAAACCGTGTGTGTGTCAACAGCACTAGACCGATTCTGATGATGTTTTTCCACCATCGGGAACAAGGCTGAACGGAATCAGCGAGGGCGGGAAGATTCCCAAGCAAGTGCCTCTTGTTGGAGCTAAGTCAGCAGTAGGGCCCGAGAGTTGGTCTTACCATGTTTCAGATGTAGGCAGCTGTCATTCTGGGGCCTGTACCTGCAGAAAATTGTGCCTTTAACAAATGTTTATGGAGAGGGTTCTGTACATTCCAAACACGCGGTAGCTACAACATCACGTGGACCTGCTTGCTTTGCTTTTTATGGTTCTCACAGCAGCCATTTCTGTTTGTGTGGTGCATGAGGTGGCTTTCTAACGGAGATAAAGGAACTGACATGGGACCTCACTGACTTCTGCAACCCAGTGCAAGGCAAGCCCGGACATTGTGTTGTTCAGTGTTAAAAGCCCAAAACACATGAGAGATTCCCAAGGTAATACAAGGTAGCATGTTTTCCTGCATCTTAAAAGCTACACACTTAAGGACTATACACACAGAGCAGAGGCAGAAGCGAAGAGGACACAGACAACAGAGGAGGGGGAGGCAACCAACCACACCTCCTAACTATGACTCCGGGGCGCAGGGATGGGAATGGAGTGTTTTACAGGCACCTTCACATTTACAAGAAAAGTCTTTGGGAACGTTAAAGAATTTCAGGAATGAAAGCTGAGTTAAGGGACCACATGTGACAGTCACAGAAACAGGCAGCTTCTAGAAGATGCAGACTATTTACAAGGGGGTCTGCGAGAAGCAGAAGCGTCAACAGAGAGCCACTTGGGACCTACCTGAAGTAGATTCCTGTAGCTTCTCTCTCTTCCTCTTCTTCTTCTTGCCCTGGAAGGACAGAGGCACATGTCAGCACAGAGAGCAGATGGCTGGCACGCAGGTGTGCACTGTACACAAAGTGCAGACAGAAGGTGGCCAGCCAGAGGGACCCAGAGGGTCACCACCGCCCCCTGGCACCTGGGTGTGCATGTGTGATTCCTGCACCCCTGCTTCCTTGGGTATGCCTCTTCCGGACTGCCATGCTCAGAACCCAGCTCTGCTAGTGCCCGGGAGGAATCCTGCTGTGAAATGTACTAGATAATATTTTTTGTCCGTGGTATCAACTGAGTGCCCCGGTCCCCATGGCAGAAGCATGGCGTAACCAAGGAGAAAGGCAGAGGAGAAAGCGGGACCTGGGAAACTGAGGCCTCTGCTCTGCAGAGACATGTGACACCAACACAGAAGCAGTTCTAAATACATTTCAAAAACATTTCAGTGACAAACTAGAAAAAAAAAGTTCACATTTTAAGTGACTTAAAATTTTCATTATTCTTCAAAACTATTTTTTTCTTTTCTTTTTATTTTCCCTTAAGAAGCACTCCAATACAGCTACAACTACAGTCCACTTCCATGAATCATGGGTGGCTAACCTGTGACAGGTATTTTTGACCACGTAATGGAACGCCGTCTGTAGCCAACATCTCTGGAATGAGAGCAGCAACAAGCAACATTAACAGAATAAGCCCATCAGATTTGACTGAATATGCCTTGGGCTCTATAAAGGTAGAGATACACTGACATCCCCCAAAGCATGTCATGTCACGCGGTTACTGAACGAAGCCTTCATGTTTCAGAAAGTTGACCAAAACACTCTTCCTTAAACACTAAGGCCAACTCTGGGCCAGGGACCCAGGGAAATGGCTTATCAGAAATAACACCATCTCTAGTGAGACCAGAGGAATTCTGGGGGAAGGGAGTGGACAGAGAGCATGCTTCCTGCAGTCATCACGACCCTTCATTCGGATACTCTTCCTGTGAGGCTGTTTCCTGTTAGAACCCTCCGCACTTTGCTCTCCTGGCTCCCATTTGAATGGGTCCTAACTGACATCTCTTTCAAAAATTTTTTTCTCTGTCCCACATCTCATTCCTCTTCCTTAGACAGAACTCCCATGCCCCGGAGCTCGGGGCCATGGCCCATCTAGTCGCCAGCAGTCCCAGGAGCTCGGCACCCAGCCTCTCCCCACACTCTACATCAGACATGCAGCCAGCATGTGGTGCTCTGAGCATCCCTGCTGCTACTGCCTGTGTGCTAGTTTAGGTATGAATCAGGGAGGTGAGAGAATATACACAGGACTCATGGCAGGCAGAGAGAGACCAGCTTGGATATACTAATTGACTGATTCATGCTCAATAAAATATTTTCTGTCAACATCGCATAGATTATATGATCTTGGGAGGCAGGATACCCCCACTCAAGAAAATCTATGTACTGTTGATTTACAAAAACTTTATTAGTATGGATTATGGAAGTAAATTTCAACTATAAAATCAATGATGCCACTGAGCAGGCCATTTTAACTATAAACCCTGACGCACGTTTAACGATCTCAGCAGATCAGGAGGCATCCTCACTGTACATGCTGTTCCTGACGTTAGACTCCTGTAAGGAGTACTGTTAGCGAGGGCGCTCTCACCTGACCCTGAGTTGCCTCAGACATTGATGGGGTTGTTAAAAAAAAAAACAGTATGAACAAGGTGGGGTTTCCCTTCTTTCAGGCACGGCGAGTGGAAAGCAAGTTCCTTTAGCAGTCATAGAGAGTAAAGTAAAACCTTTAAAGAAGACCTCACAGTCCAGCAGCTTTCTTCAAAATTCCTTTCTTTTCACATGTAAGGGGAGCAGATGAAACAGAGTGAGATGGAGGAGAAAGGGACACATGCATATATCCTTTCCTTCTTTCTAAATGCTAAAACTCATTGATTTTAAGGCCAGAACCGTAATTTTCAAGGCATTCAGCAAGCACTGCTGCTACATGTGTACAAACTTACAGCTTGGCAAAGCTCTAGCATGGGGTCAGAGGGTAAAGGTCAGCGGTCCCCTCCCAGGCAAGCCACAGCCAAAGGGCATTCAGGATGGAATGAGAAGAGGACACTGTGCACCCCTCTGGCCCAAAGAAGGCTCTGTACACACAGATGGTAATTACTGCTCAGGGGACAGAAGCCCGTACAAGATGGAGTTAATCCTTGGGAGGGAAGCCATGCAGATCCTCAAGTCAAGCCAAAGTGGGTTTAAATTGCAGTGTAGCTACCTACGCCACAGCTGGGGACAAATTGCCTAACCTCTCAGACCTGACACGCCCCGAGAGGTAGCGTAATGATGCCCCTGACATTGGACAGTTGTAAGGATTAGAAAGTAACAGAAAGAATGAATGGAAGGCACTCCCTACAATCAGCATATGGTAGTTAACTAAAAGAGCCAAAACAGCAGCTTGGGTGACTGTGCTGTTGCTTCCAAGTAGCTGACCACAGGACTCTAACTTCCTGTGTCAAAGTCCTTTCTGATGCAGCTCCAAATGCTGAAGAGTAAAGTGGCATTTTTGGTGGGGCATATTATAGAGGGGGAAAAATGTCCAGCCCATTCTCAGAAAGAAACATATGTGTTTAAGTGCTGTACTGTCTATTACAGACATGTGAGTTTAGACCACATTGTTGTCATCATCTCTATGGGAACCAATGCTTCTATAGCAAAGACCATCATCAAACTGTCTACCATGTGCTGTTGAAGGGACAATCAATCCCTCCAAATCACGACTGGCCTGAATGGCATTCCTTCTGCAGGTCTCCTGATATAGACTAATGTGTCCCCCTCAAACTCCCGCCCTGAAATCTTAACACTTCCGCCACCTCCAGAGTGCTGGAATAAGGTGGAGCTGTGGGAGGTGTGGACTGGCCATTATGAATAAGACTTCTCCTTGGGCAAAGGGCAGCTGGAGAGAGCACAGCCAGGTGCTTGAGAGTGGCCCTCAGACACCCAACCTATTGATGCCTTTGGCCTCAGATGTCCTAGCCTCCAGAACAGTGGGCAATACAATTTTCAATTTTATAAGCCACCTGGCTATGGTATTCTGTTGTAGCTGTCTGAGCTAAGAATAATTTTTCAAGATATTCTATTAAAAAATCTAAATAATGAAAATTGTTATTTTATATAAAATGACAGACTTTCAAATATGCCATTCGTAATATATGTTCTATGCAAGAGTCTAGGCTTACCATATCAGTCAAGACAATGTCAAGAGTCAAGACAATGTCAGTAAGATGTTCAAACTCTGCAGCAGTAAGAGAGCTAGCAGCATAAGCTCTCCTGACAATAAAACTAGTATATCCTAGAACATGATAATCCCTACTCTGTTTTTATTCAAAGTACATACAAGATAGGTATATTAATATGAGATTTTTAAAAAAACCTATGTAGTTCTAATCGTGTGTCAAGACAGTCACCAAAATACGGTGTAAGATTTCTAAAGCAATCATTACTGGAAAGCAATCTGACAAAACGTATCAAGAACTTCAAAATGTTTTATCCGCGTAACTCAACATGCTGCTCCTATGACTCCAGCCTTCAGAAATAATGGTCCTGTGTACAGGAAAAAACATCCTATTATGCACAGACATAACCACGGCAGGCTGGATTATGTGTCTCTGAAAGGGGAAAAGGAAACCTCAAAAATCTAAAATCAAGAAAAACCAGAAACTGGGACACTCACTTAACAGAATATGGATGTAAACACTATTTCACAGAAGAAAAATGCGTATTTAGGTAAGAATAGGAAACATGACACAAAACATGTACATACGCACACTTACATTTTATACCAGTATGTGAAACTAAAGATGCACAGACAAACGTACCAATATAAATAGCCATCACTGATCTCGAGTTTACATGGTGAAATTATAGGGGTTCGCTTGTTTGTTTTTACATCCTTTTCTCCTGGTATTTAATAAGGAGGTTTATGTTTTGATCTTTAAAAGAGCTGTATTTTACAAATAAATTAATACAGCAACAAAAGCTTTCAGAACACAATGTACTCAATAAAATCTTTTTTACACAGTTCATTAATTTTTCGAAACAAGAAACAGTACATACCACACATCCTCCAAACATCCCCCTCAAGACTGAAAGCATGTCAGGGGTAGAGGTGGGCATGTGGCAGGACGGTGGAGGGTGGAAAAGCCAAGAGATAGAGAAGGCGCTTACATAATTGTCTCGCGCTGACCAGCCTGGATACAGCTGCATATGTAGCTGTCTTTCTTTCCGTGCTAATTCATAATATTTGGCCTGTTCTTCCCGGGAGAGGGCGTGCCACTAGAACCGAAAAGGAAAGGGGGAAAGAGAGGAAAGGTAAGTGAGGTAACAAAAGTCCAGCTCGTGTTTCAAACTCTGACCGAGGGATTTAAGATAAGTGTTTCAACTCCGCACTTCTAAATGGGAACAGGCCTGGTGCGGCAGAAACCCACTCCGAGTCTGGCGGATGGAGTGAAACCCCTATTTTTTGGTTTCTCTGCCCTGTGGTCCTGTATCACATGCCATACATCAAAGCATTCGGAGTATAAAGATCTGTCACCCACCCTTTCTTTTTGCCAATATAAATTAAAAAGAACTCTCTGGGTGAACCCCGATACCCAGCTTTCCTTTCATCGTCTGGAGCTTACACTGGTAACTGAGCCCAAGCACCACTTATTTATGCAAAATGTGATAATTTCCAGATGCCTTTTAGAACAAACACAACCCCCTTCCCACCCAGACTCTCTTCCAGCTGTCATATGGAGTCTGGAAGCAGAATCATGTGATCCTAACAGGCATGACATCAGAAGTCGACCCATCTCCTCACACTCACACGTGCCCACGTCTAGAGAATGCTGATAACACCGTTCACACCACACACTCTGACTGTGGTTAGCTTCCGTCCAGTGGGAAGCTAGAAGCGACATCTAAATGTGTTTGTCATCTAGGAGACTGGAGTTTCTGATGCAGAGCACAGAGCTGCTGGTGAACTTTGAGCTCGCCTTCCCTCTTTCGTTTATTCTGGAGCAAGGTATCCATCTGGTATTTTGAGTTGTTTAGCTCGTATACTTTTTTTTGCAAATTATTTGTGAATCACTTGGGCCTGGGTTCACAGCAGATGGTTTTCTAGCATTTCCCCCACCTCTCCAGGGCCAGGATGTGCCAGGAGAACTGTCCCTGGAGAAGTGGACACCCACTAACTATGAGGTGACGACACAGGGTAGGTGATGTAGCTGCAGGAGAAGAGCCCGCCCTGGGAATGTCTCTTAGGTGGCTGCGAGCCTCTGCCTCCCCCATTCTGTACCAGGCTATCCAGCACACTGATTCTAATTCCATTTCCTTGTTGGTTTGGTTTGACTTTTTTTTTTTCCCAATGACTTAAAAAGAAAAAGAAAAGAGGAAGGTGTAGGTGGTTGGGGAGAGGGGGAAGCAGGGAGGCACGCTGATGAGAAAGCAAGCTCTCATCAGTGCGGCCTTGGACTTGAAGGTTTGGCTCAGCATCTTTCCTCCAGAAAACAGGAAAACCTGCTGCTCAAGTATGACAGGAGAACAAGCCAGCCATCTCACAGGGCTCCTGGCACCTTTCTGCCATGCCAGCAGCACCCATAGGTCACTCAGCTACTTCCATACCTTTAGAAATTCCCTTTGAAGATAGTCCTTGGTGCTGGATCAGACAGATATTTTTGTTTGTTTGTTTTAATGAGAAGCGCAGAATGAGAAGGTAAAAAGCAAGGCACACAAGTGACTTGATGTAAGCATGAAGGCAAACCAGGTGATACACTTTAAAACGGTTTTATTATATTGATGTGTGTGTGTGTAAGCACACACAGAACAGCACACATGTGGTAGTTTAAAGACGATCTATGTGAATTGATTCTCTTCTTCCAATATGTAGTTCCCAGGGCTCAAACGCAGTTCCATCAGGCTTGGTGGCAAACACTTTTACCTTCTAAGCCATCTTGCTGGCCCACAGAAATACACTTTTCTTAGAAATTAATAATAATAACAAGTTGGGAAAGGTGGCAAGAACTGGACGCTATATACATACATGTAAATACATACATGCCCACATATATGTGTCCATATTTATACATGTATGTTTATAATATTTATATCTATATATGTATATAAACAAATTACTGATCTCTGATTGATACTAACTCTCATGCTAAATACATGTGACTATCAAGATTCAAAATGTCACTATTCTGGGTGAGAGGGAAAAATCAAAAGACAAAGACAAGAATTATGCCACTTTAAAATCTGTTCCTCTACTCATCTGACAAGTCCTGTGCCCCTTTATTCCCTTTTATGAGAGGAGATGTTATAAGCTATAACTGCATATAGCTTATGGAGGCATTGTAACCTGAGAAAAATCTACAATGGTAAATAAAAATTGACTCCCAAGAATGCAAATGAAATCGGATCTTCTCCCCAAACTCCCAAGTGTTTATTGTGCAGGACAAAACAATAAGGAAAGAAGATGTGAGCTATTTGTGCTTTCAAGAGATTTGAGTTCCCTAAGAATTCCTAATGCATAAAATATCAACACATGCTCACGAATCAGGTCATTTAGCAGACTAATGCAGTAGGTTCCACAATGGTATTGGAGTTTTACATTGGACAAAAAAAAAATAGAAATAGAGAGATGGCCTTCATTTCAGGGGTTTCTGAAACATAGAAAGAAAACTAAGACTAAAAAAATTCTTACTCTTTGATTACTTAAAAATATACTTTAAAAAATCAAATTTTATTATTAAAAATTGCTAAGTTTTGGGGGGAAACATTTGCTTACTTTTATGAAACTGGTAAGACAGTCTAACAATCAAGCAAATCTGTAGCAAGAGGACTTCTAGCAATAGCCCGGCAGGTCAGTTCATTTTAAAATAATATTTATGCCATTGCTATTTATGATACATATTAAGAAAACTTTGATTCATTCATATGAATGGGTATTTCCATTTTAGAGACAGTAAAGATGATTTTTTTAAAAAATCAAGAGATAAAATGTTCCAGGATGGATTTAAGATCCACTTTTAAGCAGCCTAATCACGCTAGTGTAAAACTTCATGATTTTTAAAGCCAGAACTTTAAAGAGCCGGTAAGCAGGGCTCTGCCAGAGGGGAGTACTCAAAGGACAGAAAACCTGATCTTAATCAAAGACCTAGAGGCCTATAAATAGAAACAGGTGTCTAAATCAAAGACAGAGAGAGACCCCAAATGAGAACCATCCTTCAAGACATACATGCTGGGATCTGGGGACCATTCAGGGAGCTGAGAAAGTAGCAATTGTTGGAAATGTGCATTAAAAATAGGAAGCATACCTCAAAGATCATATCCTCACCCTCTTGAGCAGGAAAATAATTCCTGCTGCGGGGCCAAAGGCATGACTCAAAGACGAAAAAGTGGGGGGGAGGCTAAAGGAGGTACTCGCCGAAATAAAAACCGTCAACCCCCTTTGCCTCTGCTCTCTTTATTTAGAAAGTCAGGGAAAGTGGTTAGCAGCCTTTTGGCTTTTAAGGTGCAGCCCTTCAAAGCTGCTGGGACTCACCCCTCTGCTGAGATCTGGCTTGGGAATCACCGTAATTATCGTTATTAAGTGTTTAAGAATCCATAGGGAGATAGGACGTCGTATGCAGCACGCCAAAGACTATAATCTGCCGCTGCACCCTGCCCTCGAGAACTTGGTGTCTCACAGGTGGCAATGGCTCTCTGGTGGGAATCCCTAACTCAAGGCCTGCTTCTATAGCTGGCGTTGGCAGCCAGCTTCCTGAGTGTCGTATGAGTGTTCTGGTGTATTGAGCTGGGAGCACAGGAAAGGAGGGTCAGCAATGGTGGCTAACACGTAATTCTCTCTACGCTCCCCCAAGGGTGGTTAGAGGGCCCTCGAGTTGTCTGAACTGAAGAGGGAAAAAGCCAAACACATATACAGCGGTTATCAACTAAGAAGCTGCTGCCTACACTTCTTGAGCACCAGCACATCAAGATGAGGCATTCCTAACAAAGTATAGTGCGGTATCAGTAAAAATGTCACTTTTGAACTACGTGAACTTGAGTTTGCCCTACAGCTCTACAGATATCAAGCCAAGACCATTTCAACCCTGTGGGAAAGCACTTGGAGGGAACGTCTTGTCTTCTGGGGAGAAGTTGGAGTAGGAATTTTCAGAGTTCCCATAACCTGGCTTTAGTGCAAGGTTATGGCTATAGGACAAGGGCTAAGAAAATATAGCAGCATGGGCTAAAGGGAGGATGCAAGGGAAGAAGACAAGCCAGAAACACAGCATGTGTGGGCTTTAAGCAGCAGACACACGACTTCTTTCTTAGAGTCTCAGCAAAATAGCTCTGCTTCTGCTTGGGGAGGCTTCCTCTCTCTCTCTCTAAGTTCGTCTACCAGAAGCCTTGCTGCAGCAACTTCTGTGAGTTTAGAGTCCTCCCCAATCCTTACTCCTCTCCCCATACTACTCCAGGCTCCAATCCACCACTTAACTGCTACCCATCTCTCAGGTCTTACCATAAGTGCAAACATGCAATGTATTCAGAGGGGCCTTGGCTGTCCCCGGCTGTTCATTCTTACTTAATCTTGCTAATTACATCCACAATATTTACTACAAAATTTAACTTTACTAGATAACCTTATTTCGCTAATGTCTGTATCTGGTAACAAAACACCAAACTCCAGGAAGGCAAGGCAAGGGCCATGGCTGTTTTATTCAGCAACTGTTATCAAGCATTCTTATAGGCCAATAAAGATATGTGAAAAATAGTGTCTTAAAGAATGGTGGTAAAAACAGCTATCAGTTCCAGGAAGTTTTCTATGTTCCAAGAATAGTCAAAATTGTTTACAACATACTGTATCAGTGTATCTTGTGTTAGAATTCCCTGAACACACACACACACACACACACACACTTGATGTGTAACTAAATCTCAGAACCTTTTAAAGACGCCATGCTATGGGAGCCGCACACATTGTCCACCTCCGGTTACTCACCCTCCTGCCCAGGATCTGGTTGATGGCTGCACTCTCCTTTAGCGTACACTCTGCTACGACATTCGCTCTCATTTCTTTCATGTATAACATGAAAGCATTCAGAGGCTTCTTAATGTGAGGTCTTTTTGGCTCCTGCTCCTTTCTCTGTTCATGCTGAGGCTTCCTAAAGGGTGGCAGTGGTTAGGGTAAGGGGACAGGGGGTGCCAAGAAGAGAGAGAATGTCTGTTCAGTTGCCAAATTCAATGCAAGAGGATGACCCTCCCAGCTTTCTGCAACCTCCGCCCCACCCCAGCCCCGGGACTCCATCACCGGGATGAACAGTGTGTGGCTCATCTGATGAAAACCCAGGTTTTAAATAACTAAAACCACAGGATCTCTTCCTTTACACAGTGACACTATGAATATGGTTCCTTCGCTCTGAGAAAGCCTCACTAGGGACCCGAAGCTGAGGTCCTTGGTTACCTCCAAGGTAGCTAGACAAACGCTATGGGTGATCTTTCAGTACAGTGAATGTTCACTTGGGGGATGGGGATTAAAGGACATGTTGAAAAGCAAGCTCCTCCTCTCACCCCACCCCCGTGTGTGTGTGTGTGCGTGTGCGTGTGTGTGTGCGCGCGCGCACGTCAGAGGTCAACCTTGAGTACTGATGATCAGTTGCCATCAATCTTGGTTGTTGAGAGAGCTTATTAAGAAAGGGTCTTTCATTGGCCTGTTACCAGGCTGGCCAGCCAGCAGATCCCAGGGTCCCTCCTGTCTCTGCCTCCCTAGGCAGACCTGGCTGCTTTTGTTTTTAACATGGCTACTAGGGACCAAACTCAAGTCCTCATCCATACAACACAAAGCTCTTTACAACCGATCATGTTCCATTAGCCCTAGTGAGATTTCGACCCTTCTCGCCAAAAAAATATGTATCTCCTTTGAACGTAATTTCAGGAGCTTCACGGGTTGTCAACACTGCTTGCCCTACCCATCTCACCCACAAATTCTAAATAAGAGGAGCTGTTTCTTATTCTTCCAAGACAAGGTAATAGAGCCTGGCTCTGGAAGTTTGAATCAATGCTAGTCCATTAGGGAATTCAGTGCTGACTGTCACTGATTCTTGAATTCTGTGCTGCTAAAGACTTTAACCTGGGTAACTGCATTTGCAGACTAATGTGCCCTGAGCCCACCAACCAACCCATTTTACTTCACTAAAGTCTGGTGAAGCAAATGGTCTTCAGATCAATATCCCTTGCAACCACAGGCAGAGCACTGCTCCATCCTGGTGTTAATCTCATGGTCCTTTCCAGTCTCAGAATCAAGTCTCTGTTCTCACGGAATTTCATAACAGAAGAGGAGGGTCAAAACACGAGGGGTGTGTGTGTGTGTGTGTGTGTGTGTGTGTGTGTGTGTGTGGCGGTACTCTACTTACACGTGCATTAGGTCACTGTCAGTGTGCGGGTGCTCCTGCTTGACCTGAGGCGTTACAATAGCTGGATGAGGGATGCCAGTTGTGTGGGGGCCAGGAGGACCAGGAATCATATGGTGGGAAAACCTATACAGAGAGAGGGAGACAATATGCACTTCTGGCTGTTATGGTCAAACCGAGGCAGAACAAGGAGACTACTCATTGAGCACAACTGGCTCCAAGTGAAGACCCCTATCTGTCTGCACCTGAGTATTAACTACAGTCTGGGGCAACAATTGGCATTTTTTTCCCTGTCTGTATTCAGCTGGAAAATATAATTATTCCCCATGGTTTTTCAAACTGGCACTCTTCCTCAGGAGGGCAGCAGGTACAAGATAAGGGAATGATGGATCAGTTTCCTTGCAACACAACTTCCAACAAAACTTTCAATAGAAATTACTGGAGACAGAATTGTTTATTACGATTCAACTAGAGACATTCCATTTCAGAACTGCGCACAAAGAGTATTCTCCTACGACTGGCTGTTGAGTCAACGCCAGAAGGGAACAAGTGAAAGAAGAGACAGGAAGAGGCCTCTTGGCCTTCCATTTGTAAGATTTTCCTTCTCATCACCTGAAATGCTCTTCTACACAGCAATGAAGTGTGGGAGATGGGGGGGCAAGGGTTAAATTAAAGGGAGGAGGGTCTGTACCCAGGCAGCATCTCCACCTGCTAATGCCTTTTTCCTGGGCATGGGTAAGTAGCATTCAAAAAAGTCAGCCTATCTACCACCAGCCATTGCAAAGGAAGAAATCTGCCCTGCTAGAAAAAAAATAATGACATATCTCAGCAGACACTGGGTAAATTCGGATATGCCTTAGAGATTGTCCCTTTCCAATCTGCTTTAGAGTAAAAGCTTAATTTCACAAGAAAAACATTTTGTCTTTCCTAGAGCCTTTCACTAGGAAAGAAGAAAAAGGACCTCTGCTAGGGTACCTAGGGTTTCAGAAACAAATTTCTTAGTTATTAAGGAGACAGGAATACAAATGTTCAAACAAATAATAATGCCCCACTAAATGGAAAGATTCAAGGGGCTCGACAGTGGCTATGTGCCTATAAGGTAGTCTTTGTCCTCAGACCTCAGCATTAAAAACTATAAAAATGAAGCTCATTAACCACGCTAGCCATCTAGATTTATACTTCATTGAACAAAGAATACATATATTTTGAAGCTGAAATTTACCACACAAACTGTGAACATCAAATCCACATTAGAAAGACAAAAAAGAAAAGAAAAGACGGATTCACAACCAGTTAATAGCTCACCATTTGACTTCCAGCACAGTAACACACTAGCTTCCTTGGGAAAGCCACGAGGGACACACAGATGGTACAGCACAAAGCTGTGTGTACACGGAGTATATCAAGCACAGGGCATAGAAGGCATCCCCTCCAGAAGCAGAAGCGCCACACAGAGCAGCCCCAGAGGGCTTCACTTGCAGAAACATGTCCGTCCACACAGGGCCTGATTCACACACTAGGATGTTCACCCTGCAGCCGTAGCCAGACAGCTTGTGAGTACTGTCCTCTCTTCCCCGCAAAAGCTGAGGGCCAGCTGAGGAAGGTTGTGGGCTGTGGGGTGTTTTCAAGTACTGCTGTATTAAACTGATTTAAATTTGCACCAAGGAAGCAATGGTAGAACTCAGACCCAAGTCACTGTCATTGTCCCCTCTCAGCTCTCCTCCCTCCCTCCCCCCTGCATGATCTATAGCAAAGAAGCTCTTCTGAAGTCCACTTTGGGGATAACTGTCATCCCACAGGTAGGTGGCAATGAGTTCTCGAGTTGCAATGTTTCCTGGAGTGGCTGGTGCCCTGGAATCGCTGTGACACCTAGTGTGGGAGCCAGGCACACTGCACAGACACACGCGGGCTGGGTTATGAGGCTCCTAGCCAGCCAGCCCAGAGGCAAGCAGGGCGGGGTGCGCACAATGCGAGCAGAGGAGCGACCTTGCCGGTCCACCTCCACCTACCTGGACATGGAAGTGTCGCCTGACAGTGAGGATGGGTAGGGTTGCCTGAATCCACCCGTGATGGGATATACAGGCTGACCTTGCCTGAGGTCACAGAAGAGAGGAACCCATCAATGACAAAACATGAGTTACCAACTAGCAGTAAGAGTTTGGTGACAGGAGGGAGGGGCTATCAGAAGGCAGTAACCCCCAGCATTTTTACAACCCATAACTGCTTCCTTTCTTCACCCTCCCATGACTCACCCATCAAAGCACCCATGTGCCTTAAAGAAAACCCTCCCTCCCTCCCTCAGCTCAGAACACAAGCTAGTCCCACCAGTGATTCTTTGATCCTTTTCCCTCACCCTACACCTTTAATGCAAAGTAGGACTTAAAAGTGCTTATTGAATATCATGCAGCCCATAGAATGGTAAACTACCCCTTCGGAGAAGCAGCTTAGCCAATTCTTCACTCAAGCCTTTGAGACTTTAGAAATAGAAAGGGCACCAACTGTTCTATTTACATAAAAATAAATAACCGTTTCTGAGACCCTGTGCCTTCCCCCGCCTTATATACGCCTGTTAATGTGAAGAAATCAAAGATTCAAAGAATCAAAAGATTCACTGCAGTTACCTTGCTCCTTCCTGAGAGGCCCCTCTCCCCCCCCACCCCCTTCTCTCATGCCCCGCTCCTTGTAGTCTTCATTTCTAGCTGGCAGTGATGGTACAGACATATTGCTCCCAAGTAGGTGAGTTCAGACAGAATAATTGAGCCAGGGCTCAAGTATACACATGATCAGTTAAACTCTCAGAGACTTAATGATAAAGGGAGAGGGGGCTGGGGGAGGGGGCTCTGGCTTTGCTGGAGAAAATGTCAGACTGGGTGTAGAGATGACACTATGATAGGAGGGCTGCAGGGACAGCAGGTGGCATAGAGAACAGGGAGAGAGATCTAGCCTGCTGCAGCACCATTTCGAGGAGGGAAGGAGGGAGAAAGCATGGAGCTAGAGGAGAAAGCCTCTGATTAACAGCCACATGGCAAAAAAAATCTATCTTCTCATCGTTATTTCCTTTACTTTCATAAAAACAAACAAACAAACAGAAAAACTGAGTGGGCAGCAGCGGTAGGGATGTTTTTGGAAATCACCACCACAGAGAAAAACGTTAGCATTTGAAGTCTGAAGGAAACCAAGCACCTAAATGTTTCCTGCTCCCCTAAAATGAGCTTGGGCGCTTGCTTTTTGACAATTGAAAGATGCTTGTGTTCTGCTGATTGCTCTTTAGTTTTGTGTTATTTGCCTCACTTGGTCACTTAGAAGCAAAAGTAGAGATCATGAGTATAAGTTCATGTTTCAAAAATATGAGTTGTTAAAAAAATCTGGAAGAGAAAAAGCCCCTCCGAGCCCCAGTTTCATATGGTATAGCAAATGCCCAAAGCCACAAATTGAATCCATAAAAGTATAAGCTTCAAAGCAAACACTATGCAGTCATTTTCTACACATATTAGCAGACAGATTCAATCCATTTCAAAGTCTGTATGGTTTTTTTTAATCTTTCAAATTGAAATGAAATAAAGTTAGCACCTTGCTTGCTGCTGTAAGATCTCCTCCATTCCACAAGTGCGACCAAGCACAGAGCTAATTTCCATGAATGGTAAGTGTTCAAACACTCAACTGAAGTTTGCAGGAATGTATATTGGTTCTTACCAGCCAAGGGGTGGGGTGATCTGTCCAACACCACCTGGAGACAAGGGGTAAAAGGTGGGGATTTCAGGAGCTGGAGGGTGTCTTGACATGCCTGTGAAAAGGAACAGAAAAGCATGGTGTTTACATTCGCAAGACAACTATGTAGAAGAGTAAGAGAAAAAGCTGTAAGATGTTTATGTCACCAGTAATTTCGTGATAGAAACTGTCCATCAGATCTAGTGAATGGAAGGGAGGCTTTCTTAAGAGGAAACAGGCTTCAGGTGGAAGCTGTAGCTTAGGAAAGCCACTCAGGGATGTATACCCTGCCAGGAAAACAGCCATCCGAATAGACTCTTCATGATTTATTCTGCCCTCATTATTTCACTTGAAGAAAATGATAGACAATCGGTTTTGTGTGTGTGTGGAATGGAAAATGGCAGGCCTTCATAAGAAGATGGCCTGCCAAGAGGCTCAAAGATTAGGTAAATTGCCATTCCCATCGGTTCCCTTATGGACACGTAGATTTGGGAAATATGATACCTCGGAGGATCAAAGATTAATTAGGGATCATCTTCAGGCCCACGGTGGTCACACTTGATATGATTCATGTGTTCTCTGCTGCCATTTCGGCTCCCTCTAAGCTCATCCACTCTAGTCCTCTGGGCCCCAAGGTCACACTGTTCCCACTTAGTTGTATTCTCTAGCAAAAGGAGAACGCCACCAAATTGTTTCTCATGCTGGAGCTCTCCTGGGAGCCCAGTGTCCTGCAACTGTGAAACCCACCTAATCCTAGTCCCAGATGGTATCCCCTTTTAGACCTTACCTTGGGTAGAGGGGGAAAACAAAACTGACAAGGCAAATGCACAATGTGTAAAATATGAACTTTAAGGTACCGGGAGAGGTGTTTTGGAAAAGTGCTAGGTAAGCTGCTACATTTAAGATGGCCACGACTTCAAAAAAAAACCAAACATTTCCATGTAAGGACAATGGTTCTCAACCTGTGGGTCGTGATATCCTGCCTACCATATATTTACATCACGATTTGTCACAATAGCAAAATTACAGATATGTAGTAGCAATGAAATAATTTTATGGCTGGGGGGGGTCACCACAACATGAGGAACTATATTAAAGGGGCACAGCATTAGGGAGATTGGGAACCACTGATACAGGGTGTAAGCACACACACCGAGGCTTCCAAGCCTCATGACTGAAAACACACTGGTTGATATATGGAAGCAGGTGAACACGTGGTAGAGGCTATTTAAACAGTATATGAGGCCCACGGACTTCGTGTGGATCCTACAAAGAACCTGCACGTGAGAGACTGACCTACATGCTAACCTGAATGTTGCTCTTACTCGTGTGTTTGGAGTAAGACACTTCTCAGTTCTTACACAAAGCGGCACAGAGGCAAATGCTCTTCGTGTCACACTCAGTAGGGCTCTTATCTTGGGTCAAGAGACATTTTGCTGTTTTTAAAGTGACTTCAAATCTCCTGTAAATTTGTTCAGTTTCCTTTGATCCCACCCCAGTGGCTCCCCAAATTTGTCCCTGGGAACAATACTGTTTCTGGGAAAGGGCAGGGGTGGGCTGAGGTTGATGTCTCAGGACCTTTGGCAAGTTTTCAACTTGTTTCTTGCTCTCTAACTCTAAGATCACCAAATCCTCAAATCCTCAAATCTCAGGGTTTTCTGAGAGGGTCAAGTTAAAAAAAACCTAGCAACTCCCTCCCCTACCAAAGACACCAGACCAACTTAGAACATTAGAAATGTGGATTTTAGTTTTTACAATTGAGAACAGTTTTCTAAAGTGGTTTCTATTTTCTGGATCTTTCTACCTATGGCTAGTGTATATAGACATAATGTTGCTGTTTTTCCCCCCATTAGATAAAGCTGACTAGCCTACTGGGGACATTGACATCAGTGACTCAGGTCTCTGGCTGAGACACATGATATACACTGAGGAAAGCAAAATAGTAAAGCAACAGAACGAGTGTATTCAGGCTGGGGTGGGCAATACAAAGTACGCAAATGAAATAATATAAACTCAGTATCACGTAAATGAGCACTTTCAGACCAGAGTTTACATATGCCCAGAGGTACTTGATGATGAAGTACATGAAGCTTAGGACAAACGTGTAATTAAAACCAAAATACTGGTATTAAAAACAACTAGGAATAGTGGATGGCATAGACCATAATAATCACAATTTTTAAAAAGGGAAACACAGACTAGAGAAAGCAGAGAACTAGCTGCTTACACCACTAGTCCCTTCTCTCAGCATGCCTAGAGAGGTAATACAACAGAGTTATGCAGAGCAAGGGACTGCAAAGGGAGAATCAAATGTATTCAGCAGGTTATAAACTGTTGTTCAAAACTAACCTGTCCTAAAATTCTTCAGAGAAAAACTGCTCAGTAGTGAGGCATTGTTTGTTCTTTTAAACAGTGGCTGTTTCAAAGTGCTCAAGCAGAACACAGAAAACACTTTTGCATCATAAAATTAAACAAGTAAAATTAATAGCACACATTTGGTGTTTTTTTTTTAAATTTGTTTTTTTGAGAGCTGAGAACTGGATATCTCAAGTTTTTTTCTCACTCATATTGGCAGAGTCTATAGATATGTATTCCAGCTCAGACCTGTTTGGAGACTGTGACCCACAACAGAGAGTTTACATCATGTCGCTCTGGAGACAGCCCAAAGATACTCCAGCTAACCATGGAGAACAGCACACTGGCTTTATTTCTCTGCTTTGCGCCATCTCCAGCACTAACAACAGGAAGGAAAACAAAAACAAAAACCCGGGATCTCACCAGTTAGGCAAATGCTCTGACACCAAGCTGCATTCGTGTCTACACACAGACACTTGGGCTCTCCTCAAATCCAACAGGAAGTGTTTAGGTAAGTGTTCTATTTAAACCCTCAAGGATCTGAGATCTCCAGTGACTGATTGCTAAGTGGCAGGTATCGAAAAAGCACAAGTGGGCTCAGCATGCCGCTGTTTCCACACCGTCAACTGAGGCTGTCCTCTGCGGGTCAGAGGGCAAAATGCCGGCAGTGGCATTCTCTAGCCTCTGTGCTCTGGGCTTTCTTGCGTCTTACTGGGCTTTCCAGAGCCTGCTGCATCCCAAGGTCGCACATACAGGGCCAGACTGACAAGCTGTGCTGTGAGCTGTCGCCCTCCAGACTGGCTGAGAAGAAGGGCCTCAGGGTGAGAGAACCAGAGTGCTCTCTGCCCAATCCCTCCATTTACAACAGGCAAAGCCTAAGCATTTCCATTTTATTCAGACCTCACACAATGTGTTTTTCTGTAAATGAAGCTTGTTAATGCAGAGAGGCCAAACTCAAATTGTGTGGCTTTGACTCTAAGCAGAGATGGTTTCATACTTTACTTATAATATCTAAATATCTATTACATATACAATGGTTTTGTATTTAAATATTTTGTATTTGTAATATTTTTAAATATCATATTTAAAATATTTTATAATGGGACATAAAAGAGGACAGTATAGTAGAAATATAATGGAATAAAGAAATCTCAAGAGGCTGAAAAGAATGCCCCTTGAAGCAAAAAATTCCCTCCTTTTGTTCTTATATGTGTGTGTGTGTGGTGTGTGTGTGGTGTGTGGTGTGTGTGTGTGTATTACTACCAATAGCAGCTGGAGATGGAGTTCACTGGTAACATATTTGCCTAGTCTCGGCAAGGCCCTAGGTTTGATCCCCAGCACTGCAAAATTAAATTAATTAATTTAAAAAATTTAAAACCACCAACCTCTGACATGGTAGTCACCATCCCCCACCCCAAGCCATGGTTTCTTTTTTCCATAGTTTTAGTTTGCCATGCTCCACTGAGCTCTGAAATAGTAAATGAGAAATTCCAGAGAGAACAATTTCACACATTTTAAGCTGAGATTTTTGGCTTCTTCCTCCCTAGACCCCATGTCCACGCTGCACACACTGCTCCCCATTATTCATTTAGCGGCCATCTGGGAGTCACGATCTGCCATCCTAGCATCACAGTGTTCAGAGAGCCTTGATGTCATGTTAAAATGACCCACCGCAGCTATGCTGGTAAAGAAGATCTGCCAAGGCGAGCCTATAAAGTTCCTCCTCTCAGTGGGAAGGGACTGTTCTGGACTAACGTGGAGCAGAAAGCAAGCACGCTTCAATTTCTAAGGGCTGGGATAAGAACTAATCGGTATCCTACCTATGAAGGAGGAGAAATCTTTGCCCAACCATGCTGCTTCTCCTCAGACCATAAGAGCTATGGCCATAGTTTGTGATAAATGCTCAGTGATGGAGAAAATTGTTGAAGTTTGGGGCTCACATTTATTCAGTGGGCATGGGGGGTGGGGCACGAAGAAACATCCCCTGTGGGTACTTTAGGGAATGCGTGGCGTCGAGAGTGGAGCTTTTCCTCTGTCTGCACGACCTCCTGGTTTGAATTGTGGCTCATAGGCTTCTTCAGATCTGCCACTTGGAACATGACAGTAATACACTTTCCTTCTTTTCTGGGGGGTGGGGGGAGAGGGAGGTTGTTTCTTTCTTGTTTTGTGGAAAATCAAAGCAGAAACGGGTTTCCGTAGGATTGCCAACCAACTGTACTCATCTTTGTGTACATCTGGACTCGCGTGGGGCAAAGACGCCTGCCTATCTGGAATGGCACCAGGGCTGGCTGCCTGATGAGCAACAGAGGCCTGGGCAGGCCGGAGGCGCTTACCTTGCTTGGAGTTGACATCTGATGGGATGTGTGACGGGTGTGATCCTGGAGAAAAGTGCTCGTCACTGTAAGTGATGAGGGGGGTGAGAGGGTGGACGGCGTGAGACGGCTGCACCACCGGCACTTTATTGGACTGCAAAGCAACCACAGGGCCAATCGTTAATATGGCCTCCAGACTCTTGTCCCCTCCCGGCCCCAAGACCTTCCAGCCTGGCCTACAGAAAACACCTCAAAAGCCAACCAACAAATACAAACAAACAAACAACAACAGGGCCAGGGAGATGGTTTGGTGGGTGACGTTGCTTGCTTGTGTGAGCACACTATCCTATGGTTCCTTCATAAAACCTCTGGCATGGTGGAATGCACCTGTGACCCCAGCACTGGGGGAAACGAGACGACCAGCCCGGCCAACATGATGTTCAGAGAGCCCACGTTCACTGAAAAGCTTTGTCTCAAAAGATGTGGTGGAGAGTGACAGAGGAAGACCCCTGAGGCTGACACAGTGCGTGCCTGTGGAGGCCAGCGCACCTGCACAGACACACACGGAAACAAACAAAACCACAATTACATTGAAGAGTCTTCAAAAAAAAAAAAGAATAAAACTTTGTTCTTTTGTGCTGGAGCTCGATGCTGGCCAACAGCTATTGAAATACCAAGACAGGGCTTCATAAAGCTACCCTGGCTGGGCTTGAACTCGTGATTCTCTTCCTGACTCAAGTTTCCCTGGTAGCCTACAGCACCAGGTTCAAAGTACAAACACATTTTATTGCGTTTGGAAGCCCAAAACTTTGTAACAGTACTTTATTTAAAAAAAAAAAAAGGTTCAGATTATCTATTTGTGTGTCATTGACTTTGACCACAGATCAAATCTGTGATCATTTTGATGGTGGCAAAGTTACAAGTCCTCTCTCCACCCAAGCCAGATGTGATGGCATGTGTCTTTTGTCCCAGCCTTTGAGAGGCAGAAGCAGGTCTGTGAGTTCAAACCAGTCTGGTCTGTGTACTAACTTCCAGGACAGTCAAGGTTACACAGTAAGATGCATCTCAAAAATAAAATAAAGAATAAAATTTTCCTTGTTCAAGCAAGTGCCTGCTGAATAAATCAGTAGGGTAATGAAGATATGAGACAGGGTCAGCATTTTAAAAGAAACTCTAGTTACTGACGATATAGTGTGTGTGTGTTTGTTTATATAGAAAGGAAGAAAGGAAGAACAGACAGGATGAAATATACTGACTGCATAGATCAGGATGGCTTAGATCTCTTACACTAGGCCAAGCTTAGTGGTATGTATCACCATGCCCCATCCTTAGGACACTGTCTCCCTGAAAACCCGGTGAGTGAAATGTAACCTTCATAAAGTAATTCATTTGTTAATTAACTGGATTTAACCATTCCACTTCAAACCGTGTTACATATGGTAAGTACATACAATTTTATCCACAAATAAAAACAATTAAAATAGAAAGAAATTTCCCCGTTACTGCCAAAGAAAGGAAATTGTAACGCGATTACACAGATGTAGAAGGAGGTTCTGGTTTTAAATATCTACTAATTAAAGCAGCCTCGGGAAGATGCCTAAGTAGAAACTGTACAGTAATGAGCGACTCAGAGAGAAGAGGAACCGGGTGTAATGAACTCACTAGTTCGGGCATGCCTTCACTGTAATTGGTATAAATTAGTGACATTTTCCTGTACTGTGCCAGGCTAAGATTAATGTGAAATGAGTTTCTCAAGAAGCAAATGTTCGTATTAAAAATAAATCAAGGAAGTGGCTTGACATGTGTCCCTGTGTGAACTGTCCAAATGTATGTGCGTGTCCCCATGGCTACGGGACTCCACACCACAGTTCTATGTGGCGGCTGTACCTATGGTGCACTCTCATTTTGACTTTATGCTTTTTACTGATTATGCGCCAGAAGGATGTGGTTCAGTGTGACTGTTACCCTCAGGAAAACCAAGAGTGACATCCTGGTGATCCTTAATGCTCTTTAGGCCTGTCCTTACAACCACCTCCCAAAGGAGACTCACATGGCAAAACAACCACCATGACAAAAACACACTGAAGGAAGGTAGAGAGTCAAAGTCACAATTTTTCTGGACTGTAAGAGGATTTCTATAGTGCTTACTATAACAACCCTAAAAAAGTATCTTTGTAGATTGTTGGGCAATTATGCCTCTGCTTGGTAATTACCAGGTCCTCTCTCATGGCAACCCTTGCATGGCTCACATAGCCCTTGGCCTTTACGAAATAGAGCACCATTATCAAAGCCACGAAAGTTTTCTCTACATATATTAACACAAACATCTATGCATATAAAGGTGCAAAAGGCTTCAATAGACTTTAATGATGCCATGCATATAAAGGTGCAAAAGGCTTCAATAGACTTTAATGATGCCATTTAGGAATCGTGTAAGAAGAGACACTCTCGAGTGCAAGGAATTCAGAATGCTGCAGAGGGTGGGCAACACGGGCACAAAATCGTAAGCCATCCTTCAAAAGGAGAACAGCAAGAAGCTCTCACTTCCAAAATTTGAAAATGAACGCGTTTCAGCTCTTGTTTAGAATAACTGCTCTGCCCCTTGAATTGAGAGCCCCTCAAAAGCAGTGTAATTGCCAAGTAATCAGCAAAGATACTTTCTTAGGGTTCTTATCGTCAGCACTGCAGAGATCTTCTGGAAGGATCTCTGTATTTTGCATTCCTTCCTTTTTTTCCAGAGCAGAACCCTAAGGAACTCAAGTTGGCAGGCGGCGTCTCTTAATGTCTGACCTGCCCCTCCGGCTATACGGCTCGGAATCCGGTGCCATGAATTTTCGCTAAATTATGCTATCCTTGCTCTCCTCTTAATTTTACGGTTTTCAACACAGATTTGCTTTCCTGTGGGAAGGAGATAAGAAGGCTGGGGATTTTAATTTAAGCTCTGGCCTTGTCTTATATTTTGCAAGATGGAGCGTGCAAGCGGCACGGGTAGGTGTGACAAAGCCAGCGCAGATTACGTCCATTTTTATGGCCAAAAATAAAAGTCACAGGAAGTCACATGAAGCTCCCATGTGTGTGAAGAATCCTAAGGGGTTTGCCTCCTCAACATGGATAAATGAAGGAAGCAACGTGGATTCAGGGTACATGGGGACAGTCTGCCTCCATGACCTTGTGGCCTGCTGTCCTCAGTCCTAAACTTGTGACACGCTGTGCACAAACACAGTCAGAACCTGGGTCCTGCCACTTTTGTGAAATTCTAAGACAGAATTCCGAATTCTGCTCTTCTCATCCCCGAATAGCATGGTGTATTTTCTGGTGAAGAGCAGGCGAGGGGAAGAACACCAAACCCACTGCTTGAGTCTGTGAGACAGACTTCCACAGGGGCATTATGTGCCGTGACACATGGACGTGGGTGCAGGTGTGTCCATTTATTAAGTGCCTGGAAATTTCCCAAGCACCATTCCAGCATTGGTAACACAGATGCAGTCTCTATTAGCTCCTACGGGCCTGGAGGTGGGGACAGCCAGCATTGTGGGGAATGTGTTGCTGTGCTGGGGATAGACAACAGGCTTAAGAAGGTGGGAAGCCGAAGGAGAGGTCGCCAGTGGGTGGGCAGTGAAGCCAGGACCGCTGGCAACACTGTGAGGGCACAGCCCATCCATCACTGAGTTCCAGCGAGCACAGCAGCAATAGGGCCGGGGCTGCCCCATACAATGGTTCCAAGTTGCAGGGAAATCAAGGGCTCCTTTGGCACTCTGGGGTTGAGCACTGTGCACCCAGCACTTTACTTCACGTAACCCAGCTTTCTCTGCTGTGACAGAGGGAGGAGAAGACAGGGTCATTTGTTCCTTCTTCATCCACGGGCACAGGCAGGTAAATCTTACTTTTTCCAGTAAAGAATCAGCAGATATTCCCTCTATGAGTTCCTCATTTCTTTATCCCCGATGGCTGGGATACATAATCACTCCAACTTTCTGAGACATCCCGGAAGTTCTACATCACCCCAATTTATCACTTAAGAGATAGTAACCTCTTTAGGTCCACAAAGCAGCAAGTAGCAGAGTGCGGCCAAAACTGATTCTAAGTGGATGTAGTGGCGAGCAGAGAGAAAGTAATCAAGACAGGACAGCAGGTACTAAAGACGGGCAGAGCTGGGTGGTGGCGGCACATGCCTTTAATTCCAGTACTTGGGGGTCAGAGGCAGGCAGATCTCCGAGTTTGAGGCCAGCCTGGTCTACACAGCGAGTTTCAGGACAGCCAGGGCTACACAGAGAAAACCCTGTCTCCATAAACAAAAACAAACAAACAAACAAAGAAAAACAGGACAGAAAGTGTAGAAGACAGGGACCGAAAAGAACTATCCTGCTTGTGCTCAGCACTCAGGACACAGCTGTTTAGGAACATGATCCAAGCTCGACTAGCTCACTACTGGACCATTCTACCATGCTGAACCTAACTGTCATGGCAACTAATGCCAATAAAGTGCTTAATGCTCACTGGTGCTTTGCCACAGGCCCCTCTGAGGCAGGTACCATTATTAGGCTCCTATAAGTGAAACATCTGTATGGGGGCGCACAGTAACCTTCTCAAGGGCATGCAGCTGGTGTGGCAGAGCACACAAAGTCCAGCTCTGGAAGCCAAGTTCGTTTCCAGCATATTGCGTGGCCTTGGGACTCTGACTGTCCTGGTCATAGCTGACGGCAGCGTGTGACATCTATGTGATGGCTCTGCGGTCCCTGTCTGGGGCACAGGAATTACCTCAGACAAAGAGGCATCTCAGCAGAGGTGGTCAGAGCAGCAGACGCTGCTGACACTCAACAGCCACATTTCTCCCCACAGCTGGAAAACATCCCAAGGTTGGTTGGCTGGCTGCCGCCCAGGCTGGACCCTGCAGGTAGGAGCCGCTTTGGCATCACAGCCAATAAAACCCACACCTCCTGTGGATATGAAGTGGGTGCCACTTAGGGAGCTGAGAGCCGTCGCCAAAGCCAGGTTCCCAGAAATGACCCATTCACTACTGGCTGGCACTGGGGTATCCTGAAAGTCGTCATTGAACGTGGTCTAGGAAGGACTAGGCGTAGTTCACCTCCCTCTCAGCTGAGGCCCTGGGCCTGCTGGGAAGTGGGAGGACTGGTGAGGCTGGCTGGCCTGGTAATCCATCTCCAGACTTCAGGCAAAGCCACAGCTGGGGAGCTTACCTGGGCACAAAACTGGTGCATGCCATTACAACGGCTTGCACATTTTATCAGTGTTGTTCCCAATGATAAAGTGAATACAGGGATAACTTGAATAAACACTCTACCAGCTTAACAAGGTGAGAAATGGCACCTGGCCTCAACCCTCACAGTGTGATTTTTACTTTGGATTAGACCCCAAAGAAGTCTGGTGCTCCCTCGATGCAGCTGTGTGACTTCAGTGTCTTTCCCTATGCTGAGAACCAGAGCCCCAGCCAGCCTCCTCACAGAGGGATTAATTAACCTGTGCAAGGGGCACACTGAGCACCTCATAGTGTTTTGTCTGCAAAACTCCTCCACCCTCCAAGGCTCAGGGCCAGTGTGGCCTTCCGTATCAGAGAGCAGCCCTACTGTGAGACAGCAGACTCTTCTGGGGAAGGAGGGAGGCCCAGATGCTTGCCATTCCATTCTCTCTCCCTAGCCCTGAAATTTTCTACAGACCTTCACCATCACCTGCTATGGTGGGTTTTTCCCCGAGAGGAAGCAGCGGTTATGGACGGGACAGACACCCTGTGAGAGTGCCTGTCACTACAGGAATGCTTTCAGATGTGCTCTGGCACGTCTCCACCCAAGTGGCTATCATTACCACGAGTTTACAGATGAAGGGGCTGAGTCCTTTTGAACACAGAGCTAAATAGTAATTAGTGGACAGATGAACTGGACTGGTGTTGGTTTGATACCAAACTCCTTGTTCTCCCTACCTCAGACTGCTGGGTTCTCAGTTCCTTTCTCCACACTTCTGTTCCAAGCTACTGGCCAGGTGAGTGTAGCCTGTCATGCATCTATTTTAATGAAAACATCCCAAGAGAAACACATGACACCTTGAGGAAGGCTGGGCTACCGGCAACTCTCCAACAGAGTTAGTGGACAAGCTGTTTCAAGACAAAGGAAAGCAGCTCGGAGCACCATGATTCTTCAGGCTGTCAGGGGGTGAGGGCACATGGTCTGTTACTTGATCGCAAGCCAGTCTTGCATTAGCTGCTAAGACTCCTGTTTCACAGAGACTGTCAAAGTTCTGAGAAGATAATTTATGGACGGTTACACAGAAAGCTAAGTTGTGAGACAGAATTTGAGCCCAAATTGGCGTGACTCCAAAGTCCTCAGCTTGTATACCAAGGAACCACGACCAGGCGGTCTTGGCATCCTCTGGCTGTCACGTGTCAGCCAGCAATTACAATACGGGTTGATATTAAGACGAGAAGGCACTAGGGCAGAGTTCAAATCCTGGCTGCAAGTGCGAGCTAGTTCTTATACTTGGTAGCCCACTTGGTTCTCCAGAATCTGTTTCCTCATTTGCAAAACTGGCAGATCCTAGCTCACAGGATTAATGAGGATTAATGAACCACACAACTGAAGCCCTGAACTCAGGTCTGGCCATGTCTACTCAGTAAGTGTTCTGTGGAGTGGATAAAGGACCGAGGACCTGTAAATCAATCTGTATGCTGCACACTTCAAACCACACATCTCTGAGACAGCCTACCATGGGTTTTAGAAGTCAGACTTTTTTTTTTTTTTTAATTCTCACTGCCGTCTCTAAAATACTTTTAATTAGTTTCAAGAAATTTCCTCTGGTCACTGCCTGTTGAAGTTCCTCCCCTATTCTTCAGGACCAATCGTGCCCTGTGCACGCACCCTTAAACCCATCCATCTTCATCTGGATTTCACTGCTTTATGCAGGCACACACAGCTGCTCACCAACTTCTTTCTCTCAGCTCGGCAGCTGACACAGCAGACCCCCTCGCTTAGGTTACAGGCGGTTTCAAATGGTTCTACTCAGGTAACCTTTACACTCTTAAAAACCACATGATGCCGACCTTCGCTTACGCAGAGTTATCCAGGAACAGTCATCATATTCAAAATTATGAACAAAATCTAAAAATATTTAACTCTTCTAAAGGGCAAACCTATCAGGTGAAACACTTTGTATCAAAACTTTTTAAAATAAAAAAACAGATGACAAGAGTGTCGTCATCATGCGTTTTCGGATTCCAATCTTCTCTGTGAAAGGTCATAATTCAGTCTGACTTGACAGGTTGCAAGAGAAACTGTTCTAGAAGCTTTTTCAGACAACTGTGGATCACCTTCTCCCATTCTAGATCAAAAGCTGACCGGGGGGCAAGACTTTCCTGGAGGTTAGTCACAATGTACCTCGTGACCCATGGCAATGGAGCTTCTACTTCTCACACTCTGAACTCACCCTCACACTCTGTAGTATGGCGCAAAGGTCATTTGGAAAAGGAAAACAGAAGAGCTCACTGGGTTGAAATGTTTCCTAATGTGGTGTGAAAATGCCACTCATTAATAATCGATCCCATTGCAAAGGTTTTAAGGATGGAGAAGAGATGTCAAACTCAGAGTGGTGAGCATTATTTTTCAAAATTCTAATTTTTGTTTGAAAGTTTCATTAAAAAAAAAGATCATTGGCAGTAAGTGATGCCAATTTTTTTCACTGAAGTGACAGATGAATTTTGCTCATTCATGAGAAAATATGTGTCAAACACCGAAACTGGAAGTTACCTTTCAATTACATACGTTGATAATTTTGACTGACTTATTAAGGGTTATCAGTGACATTTGACATAACTGGAAACAGTGCAGAATGCATCGACAAAGCATGTAGTTACCAGCTGTTGTATCCACCCTTGTTTTTGCACCACTAGTGCAAATACCCATGCAATGATAAAGGCACAGAGAGGCTTCTGCTGCCCTAAAACTGTTTTGACTCATGGATCCTTGACTTAAGAGTTTAGCGCACACTGTGGGAACCGGAGTCTTGTGGTGAAGTCACTGCATATGACTAGCTGGTGTGTGCAAGTGATGCAAGCCAGCTGGGTGGAAGGTATTATTCAGGTGTCTTCAGGAAGCAATTATTTCATGTTCACATACTTGGGATGGTTTTGGACAGGGAAAGGACCCTACATATTTACTATCTTTTACTGTTGCTATGTGTCTGTGCAGCTGTTTTCTCTCACTAGAAGGAGGTTGTAACTAAGTGATTTATTCCTAACTATCTAACTCAGGTCCTGGCAAACCCAAGACTGTCAATGTCTGTGTCATGTGACCTGTTACAGTAGGCTTTCAACACTGCCAAGTTAACTCCTTTTAAGGGAGAACTAATTTATACCTTTATATTGCAGACAGGAAATTTTGTCTCTCTTATTTTTCTATTGCATGAAAAATTACAGCACCATTTCTCTGTGCAGTTTGCAGGGAACAGGACTTTGGCCCAGTTTGATCAGATTCTCTGTTTAGTGTATCACAAAGCCAATTCTTGGTACTGACCACACTGAGTTCTATTGTTAGTGGCAGTTTTCTGCCATTGTTCGAATTTCTTTACCAGATATTCGCAGAGGAAACACCCACATTTCTTGACAAATGATCTTCTCCATCATGAAGTCAGTATGTCAAAATCAATTCAGGTTTTTCAGTCTCTAACTTCCTTTTCCATGACCGGGAGAGAAACTGCCATGCTTCTCTAAAGGGCTCACGTGACTCCCCTGAGCCACCCTAGTAACTTGTTTTCTGAAGGATGAAGGAAAGGGTAACCACAGTAAGGCCAATAAAACGTGGGCTGCTGAGATGGCTCAGGGAGGAGATGGCTTCAGTTGCTAAAGCACAGGGACCGCACTCAGATACCCAGGCTGCATGTAAGTGCTGGTGGGCAAGAGAACCCGGCAAGCAGGAGAGATACAGGACCCTGCGAACAAGCTAGCCGGCTAGCCAAATCAGGGAGCTCTGCCTTAATAGCTAAGGTGGAGCGCAATCAACGAAGACACGTGAATGCACACACACACCTGAACACATGTACAGCCACACATGCTCAAACACACACAGAAGAAACATCAGTTTCTCATCGACTCCGTTCCCCCCTTTATCATCCTTTGCAGATAAGAATGAAGTGCCGTTACACACCGTCTGCTGCTGCAATTGTTCTGATTACTCTCTAAAGTTGAGGTCACCTAGATTTTGTGTTTGTCTTTGGTCACCCAGAGGCTGTAGCTTCAAGCGTGAGCTAGATGTTCATGCCCTTCCTTCTTCCCACACCTGGGAAATCATGCAGAACTGTGAATATGGGGCCTTGCACACTAACTGCAAGGTCAGGGCTGCAGAGATATGAAAGAAGGAGGGCATATGGGTGTGCAAGCATGCACACACACACACACACACACCACACCACACACACACACACTCACCAAGGAGCATTGAGTGAAAATAAAACAAAAAAACAACTTGTTCTGAAGAAAATTAAGAAACGCTTTAACTGTGCTTGGCCTTGCTTTCAGCATTACCAGTCAACAATAACAGGGGCAACTGCTTGCCTTTTAGGAAAGGTTACGTCAGATGTTTTTGAGCTTTAACTTAAATGAATTAATCCTAAAGGCAGATCGACCCCTTTGGGTCAAGATGTTCTGCACATCAGATATTTACATTACAGTTCATAACAGTAGCAGAGTTACAGGTATGAAGCAGCAATGAAATGATTTTATGCTTGAGAGGAAACTGTTTTAAAGGGTCACAGCATGGAAAGGTTGAGGACCACTGTTCCAGGTTGAGTGAGAAGCCACAGAACTGTGGTGCATCTTTAAGAGAGGAGATGTGGGCGAAGAGTTAAAATCTTCCTGAACGAGAGAGGCAAGAGGAGGTTTAAGTTTTCCATATTTTTCCTTAGTATCGTGTTCAGTGGGCACAACCTCACACTCTTTAGGCTGCTATTGGATTCCTCCTTAAAATTGTTTTTTATTGCATTTTGCTCCATTCTTAGTATATAATAATAGCTACATAACAGCCTAAGGACCTACCCCCACCCTACCCATTTACCCTCCCGACAAGCTCCCTAAGGTTGGCTTTCCGGGAAGAGGCATGGCCATGGCTTTCCTGGTTCTTCTCCTTTTGGGTCCCCTGGTTGATGTAATCATGTTACTCTTGCTTAGACCTTCTATTTTCAATGCTGTAAAATTTCTGCCCTAGGTTATATAAAGACTTCAAACCAAATTCCTCAAGATGCAGTCCAATCCTATTACAGGTAATGCAAAGCCAAAGCCAATAAAGTAAGGGAAGGGTGTTGGGGTCCCTCCCAGACAGGCAGTCTGCTGTCATCATCACGAAAGTTAAAGAAGGATGACCCTTCCAGCTGCTCAAAGGATTTCTGTGAGCTGTGGTCCACAGGGGGAACTTGTGGCAAGAGAGCATCAAGGTGCAGAGTGGGGCATCAAGATTAACAACAAGAGAGAAGTCATTTGACAAAGAAAGACTGGAAAAGCCTGCTCAACTGGGCCACAGACGACAGAGCATGTGTGAAGAGAGCCCATGGCACATAAACTCTGGAGAAGACCGGCTATGTGGATAGCCTCTGAAGAGTCAGGGCTCATATGGTAAGGCGCTCTTATGAGTGTCTATTTTCCCAGCTCACTGGCCCACTTTCACTCTTGGGGGTGTCTTTAGTTACTGATTTTTCTTAATAGTCCCTATTTTTGTTAGATCCACCCTGTGACGCCCCCTCACCCCGGAAACAAATACAAACCAAGTGGAAGGCCATTCACCACAATTACTTATGACCTCTGTAAAGCTGGAGCATAGCTGTGTGCAGATAAGGAAACCAAGGCCCAGGACGTAAGCTTTGCTGAGGTTCACATCTGCTCTATGCCATTCACTGGGGAAAGATGTGATAAGAAGGTCAAAATATTCACACAGGAGGCCCAAAATGGACCCACTGTTTTCAATAACTGGACTCTGTAAACAAAGAGACTGGGATGTCTACTCCTAGGCTAGAAACTCGGACCAGGATAGACATGAGAAGACATTTCATGGTGTGGCGCTCTGATATCCCATCATAGGACTGATTCCACAGCCCCTGACACACCCGAAATCCAGTGAGTGTACCACTATTTTTCATGTTAAAGACTAGCCTCTGAAAAGAAGGGAACCAGAGCCAGTCAAGATAAACAGCCACAGATAAGCCAAAACAGACCTGAGATTTACTGTGGTAGAGGCAAAGCATTATATGTAAGATGACATAGTGGCTAATTCTGAGGCCAGTTAAAGGGATGGACCATCATGGGTGAAAGGCCAGTCAGCATCTTTGGAGGCAAAAGCAACGGGATCAATGGGTTGAGAAAGGGCTGGGGGCTTAGGGGTACCTGTAGGTAAAGACCTGTCTATAATGGAAGCTCCAGCACAGCAAGATAGCTAAGGGTCAGCCTTTCTGGCTCACAGGCACTGAAAACCCTCATTTAATCACAGATCCATAGATTGGAGCTGTGGGGCAGGAGGCTACGTTTTACTTATCGGTAGACGAGGAACAGAATGGCCTACGGTCCCTTGATTAAAAAAACATTGTCATATCCTGAGAGAGAAGTGCTTAGCTCTTCACTGCATAGCAAGCCAGTAGTACAGACATGATCAAATTTAATCAGTTTGGTGACAACAGTATCTGTAGGAGCCCTGGTTAGTTTTTCTCATAGTCACACAAACTAGAGTGATCTAGAATAGACACTCAATTGAGTGGTCAGACTGGCCTGTGGGGCATCTTTTTGTCTGAGAAGGCCCAGCCCACTGTGGGAGGTGCCACCAGCCACCAATCCCAGGCCGGGCCAGGTAAGAAAGCGCGCTGAGCAAGCCTCCATTGTCTCTCCTTTGGTTTCTCGGCTTTCCACAGGGATGGGCTCTAACATGTAAGCCAAATAAGCCCTTTCCTCTCCAAGTTGATTTTGGTTATGGGGTTTTATCATAGCAACAGAGAGTAAACTAATACAAGCAGATGGGGGGGGGGGTAGGAAGGTAAATCAGGAAGGGGTTTGGGGGAGAAATCCAGATCAAGAACTCCTCCAGGTCCCATGCAGAGCTCTTTGTGCGGTGGCAGCGAGCTGTATTTTCTTTTGCAATCTAGTGATCACAGCTCATAATGATTCTCGGCAATGGGGAAGGATGCCAGTCCTAATTGGCACTGTTCCGGGGTGTGTGTGTATGGGGGGGGGAAGACGTGGCAAATTCCATCAAGTTCTGCTTGGAAGCTCCTCAGCCATCAGCCCTGCGTAGATCCAGCCAGGTTCTTCCCCTACCGCCCCGGGGATGGCCAATTCAGAAAGAGTCCACAGTCCTTTTCCCTGCTTCTCCCTTTCCGAGAGTGGAAGACCTCTGTATGGCATTCAGCGAAAGGAAGAATGTTCTGAGCCTGAGAGAGGACTGTAGCTCCCTTGGGGTGGGGCAGCAGCTGGAGCTTATACAGGGTCAAGGTCAGAGAAATCCCACAGCTACCCAGATGGAGAGTTGTTTATGTGCTTGGACTGAGGGTGCATGGCGCAAAATTCCACAGGGGCGAAGCCGGCAGACTTCCACCTCATTACATCCCAGTGAGAAGGGCCCTTCCCACTTGAAGCAACTATAAAAAGAACTTGCTCTATTTTAATTGGTTTTTGTCCTAAAGTCAGGTGTGAGATGTTGACATGCACGATGCTTATGTAAGAATTTGTCATGGAGCCTTCCTGGCTGTGCTAAATGTGCTCTGTGTTTCAAGCCATGGCTGCTTATAACCAGCCGCTCGCAAGAGGACAGGGTCAAGTTTGAGTCTGGAGAGGTGTCTGGAGAGTTTTTGTTTTGTTTTGTTTTTATGCAAAGTTGCTGAAGAGCCTCTGGTACTCAAAAAGGGGAAAAAGCCAAAGTTTTCTTTCGTTAGAAGGTCTAGCTCAAAAGTGTATCTGTGAGCTAACACGGGGAAACAAGACATTTCCTATGAATACTCTGTGTTAATGACCTTGGAGACCAGCCCTGAGATGCTCCTCTAGGCTCCACACTACAGCTAAATCACTGGCTAGAGCTTGTGACCCGAGGCCAGTACAAGTTGAGAGGTGTTGTTTGTATAAAATACACACTAGTTTCAAACAGTGTTGATGTTGCTTTTTTCTCTCTCTCTTCTTTAAAACAAACAAACAAACAAACAAACCAGGGGCTGGAAAGATGGCTCAATGGTTAAGAGCACTAGCTGTTCTTCCAGAGGACCTGGGTTCAATTCCCCACACGGCAGCTCAGAGCTGTCTATAACTCCAAGTTCAGGGAATCGAATACCAAAGCACATGCAGGCAAAACACCAATGAATACATACAAAAATTAATAGCATGTTAGCACATACCCAACACTCCCAGCACTCAGGGAGGCAAAGGCAGGCAGGATCTCTGTGATTCTGAGGCCAGCCTAGTCTACAAAGTGAGTCCAGGACAGCCAGGGCTACACAGAGAAACCTTGTCTCAAAAAAAATGGGGGAGGGATACTAAGGATCAAACATGGGGACACCCACGCCAGGAAGGTGTCGATCTCTGAACCGTACACTTAGCTTCTTTTTAAAAATATACTGCATTAACTAAAGTCACTGAAATCAGTGTTCACGTTTGTTGTTGCACTTTTGGTGTAGGTATGGAACAATGAAAAAATTACAGAGACACTATGCATTTGTGCCTCGAGCTTTCTTTCCATGAGGCTGTTCCCGTTACAATCTAAGGTATATGGGAAGAGAGTGTTCCCTTTGCCTCATGATCTCCAATCTGACTTCTAAAAAGTAATTATTGAAAAAAAGTAATTTTTTAGGGGCTAGAGAGATGGCACAGTGGTTAAGGGCACCCACTCGGCAGCTTACAACCACATGCAACTTCAGATTATCTATGCCTTCTTCTGGCTGCGGGCCCTGTGTGCACCTGATGCACAATCACGCACATAGCCAAAGCACTCATACATACAAAATAACATTTAAAGTAGTTCTACAATTATTTTTCTAGGTTCTTCTTTTATGAAAAAGGAAAAAATATGAATAAAGAACTGGAAATGGGCAGGAGAGAGCATCACCCGCCGTCATCCAAACTGTTGGAGGCTGAGGAGGAAGACCTGAGAGTCTGAGGCCAAGCTGAGCTACACAGCAAGACTCTTATCTCAAAATGAACACACAAACAACAATAACAGAAAAAAAATCTACCAAAAACAAAACAAAACAAAGTAAGAACGAGGGAGGCTGGGAGGTGGAGAGGAGGAGAGAGAAAAAGGGAAGCATGAGCAGTGTGGATCTAAACGTGGCATTTCAACGCCTGTTCTAAAAGCCAGTTTAAAAAAAAGTTAATTACGTAACAATGTTACATAAAGCTATGTAACACTGACTATGTACGATGAGAAGAATATACACCCCATGGAATCAGTCTTGCGTAGTTCCAATGGTCCCCATGAAGAAATGGTGTGTGCCGTGGAGGGACCGCAGCTGGGTGTATGCTTCAGAAACTGCTGAAGGCTCCTTCCCATTCATGTCACCCACTCTACCTGGAAGAAAAGGCACTTTGCCTACAGCGAAAATGATGCTGTGACGACACTACTTTCAGGATGTGCTTATGAGTCAAGGGAAAAGCACCTTTGGTTTTGGATTTAAAAAACAAAATCCTGAAATGAGTTAGAAATCGAGGCTGAAAATTTTAGAACGGACTGAGCAGATCCCAGCGCTGGGGTTCTGTGTCATTCTGCACACTCTTGAGTCATTTTAAATGTCCAAATAAGTCAAGCCAGAACACATTCCTTAAAGTATGTATGATTCTAATTTATTTATTTTCAGAAATATGACAATAGTTATTGTGCGCTGGTAAAACAGGACACGCTTCTGTGACTACAGAATCAAAGTCATGCTCTATCTTATGTCACTTACCATCAATGGGAAATGTCCTTCCTGGACCCCACTGTGGGTTTCCATCCTTTTTAGGTACACATTTGAATGACTCAGAGCAACACTGAAGGTCTGGTCCATGGATCTTTTTCAAGGGAAATCTACACATCTCTGGACCTGGAGACAATGTCAATTTTTTCTAGTGCAAGGAAATGGACTGCTAGGCTTTCAGAAATTTTAAGAGCCTGTTATTGTGTAGAACAGAACTGGAAAACATCCAAAATTGCCCTTCCCGGGATCAGTTGGCAAACACTAAACATCCGTCACCTTGGTACTTAGGTAACACTCCTCTGCTTTCTCTTTGTGACAAGCAACAGCAACAAAATCTTGACCATTTTCTAAACTATGCAAGAAAAGAGAATCACAAAAAAGATCATCTGCCAAGACCTAGGATGCCCCAGTCTCTGCAGGGGATGCAGGCTCCAGTCACTGGTGCCTCTGGCAGGCTGGGGGCCGAATAGCCGTGAGTCTGAGTTACTGGGTAGGTACAAGCTCCCATGTACTTCAGTGAGAAGAGATTTGCAGGTATATAGACAACTTCTTCCCTCTTAAACAAACTTATCAGGAGACTAAACAGAGACCAAACATATCGAAAGGCACTTGATGTAAGTAAGAGGGTCAGGAAGAGAGCACAGCTGTACAAAAAAAGTGCTGTATAAGCCTAAGACACTAAGTTAGAGCCTCAGAACCATTGGAGAAAAGAATGGACTCCTGAAAGTTGACCTTTGGCCTTTCCAAGCACGCTGTGCCACGTATATGCTCCCTTCTCCTACATCCCCCCCACAGGCATACACATGCACGCACACACCCCATACGCTGCACACATTTGTGTGCACACATGTGGACATTTTGTCTGCATGTATTTCTATGCACTGCATGGGTACCTGGTGCCCACAGAGGTCAGAAGGGGGGGCTTATACACCCTGAACCTTGAGTTACAGACAGCTGTGAGCAGCCATGTGGGTGCTGGGAACAGAACTTGGGTCCTCTGGAAAGACAGCGCTGTAAAGCACTGAGCAACTGCCAAGCCGGGTCACAGACCCAACAACATACATATTTTAAAGTTATCCACTGAAATAATGTTTAGAGCTCTGGGGATGAGTCAGTTGGTAAAGTGCTTGCCACAGTATCAGGAGACACCTGACTGCTATCCACAGCACCCATGATAAAAGCTGGCCACAGCAGAGAACTTGGAGACAGAGGACTGCCGGCCGGCCTAGCCACTTCAGCGAGGGATCTGGAAAGCAAGAGACGACCAACTGAGAAAGAGGCTTGACAGCAACCTCTGACTTCCATATGCACATCTACCCAGCCCCCCTCGTTGCTCATGTCAGTTGGCCCAGCCGAATGCTGATATTTTAAGGGTGGCTGGGTGGATGACTAGAAGTAGGAGCAACATTTTAAATTCTGGGGTCGCAACACATACTGAGGTAACCCATGAACACGCACGCAGCTTGCAAGGAAGAAACCAATGCATGTGGGAAGAAGCACAAAGCAAGAACCTGAGTGCAGCAATGTAATGTCTATGTCACAGCTGGTGAACACCGAATTCCTGAGCTCAGGAAATGGTAACACGTAGGCTCCTGTCCTATCTCCCAGGCCCCTTCGAGCTCCAGCAGTTCCGTGACCATCAGTTGAAAAAGCTCTGAGTTCTAATCCTCTACTTTGTCTCCTCACAGAGAGGTGAAGATCCTGAAGGGAACGAAAGACGCTTTTGGGGAGAAATGACTTCCAGGCTGAGAATATTAAAAACCGATTTTAAGACAGATCGGTGCCGCCAGGTGGGCCGCGACTGGTGGCCGCCGCGAGCACTGACGACCTAAAGGAGCCTAATGGAATTTATAGACTAGATGTAGGGTACTGGAGAGGTACGCTCCGACTGCCACTACGTTATTTCTGCTGTCATGAAGATGAAAAACCCAGTTTCTTCCAGTAGAAAACCCGTGAGGTTGTGCTTATCCTAAAGGCTAAGGGACGGAGGGATGGTACCTACAATTGAGATTCGTCCATCCTGCCAGAATTGCAACAAGAACCACACCTCAGACAGGTCTCCACGAGCACCCTTGTACCCCAAATCTACTCAGATGCCCCCCTGAACCTAACCTCACATAAAAGCCTCTGACAGGACTGTGGCCCAGGGGAGCTGCACTGCCCAGATGGGGGAGGGGCTGGGGAGGACACTTTCAGAGCTGGCCACAGCAGCTGTCTCCTGTGACGCAGATGGCTGCACTGAGGTGGCATGCTGGACTAATAAACTCTGACTTAGATCCTCCTCCGAAGAGCATCAGTTAACTGCGGAGGAAGTGTCCCCATCACATGGCAGGAAGCTAGCCAGAAGGTCTTATTTGAGCCCTTCATTTTCAAGGGCTAAGAGCGAGATCCTGTCTCAGAAAGCTTAAACCACACTTGACAAAACAGCTACTCCAAGGAAAGGCTGAACAAAAGCGTCGGACAAAAGGACAAAAGCTAGAAAGGAACCACAGCAAAACCTCCAGACGTACAACACTTCAAAGAGATGCGCCTCCCGCTGGGCAGCGGCTTCCTCAGAACATTCCGTCCCAGTAGACATTAAGATTCTGGAAATAAAACAACTTACAAGTCTCAGAACTCCCTGGGCTTACAAGACTCACCAGCCCCTCTCTTCCCTATTTTATATAAGTAATGAAGACAGCTAAAGAGCGGAGACTCCCATGCCCTCGGCTGCCTCCAGGTTGTGCACAGATCCCCGGGGGCAGGCATGTTGCTTTTGTGAGGTTCACCCAGGATGGGGTGGGTTTTTAGGTGCTGCAGCTGCCTTTGATGCGCCATGTTCCTTTAAGTAACCTCGAACTCACACTCCTGTAAGCAGCCCCAGCAAATCCTGGTTTGGCTAAAGTTTTACTTTGTGGGGAATCATTGCTTTGGTCTGTCATTGGTCCCCTGTCTGGGGTGAACAGATACCTGTTCAGGTGTCCCAAAGGAAAAGTCACCAACACTGT
>CM053744.1:66919670-66995070 GCA_028658305.1 Pachyuromys duprasi
TTTCAAATCACGCTTTCAGAGCTCTTGGACATGAATGGGATCTAAAGTTGTCATCTCATTGTTCTAGAGGTTCTGGCCAAGTTTTTCTGAAGAGCCATGGCTAACATCTCATCTGCTCTCATCTGAAATCTCTTTCAAGGCCCTCCTTAGCTGCCTGTCTTGGGATGTATGCAAAGTGACCTACAAGCTTGAGAACAATCATTCAAGTATGTGCTATGAAAGGGCCAACACTGTCCCTTCAAATTGAAGGGATATAAGACAGTTTACTGATGGAGGATTCTGGACCTTGAGAGAGATGGAGTTTCTATTGTATGGCCTTCCCATAGAGCAAAGAGCAGAAGAGTGATGCCCACATGAGTGGGGGCAGCTGAGGTAGAATCCAGGGCTGTATCCAGCCCTCCAGGCTACTGCCTGACTGTTGTGAGTGCACAGAGGTGGGCCCAGACCAGTCAACACAGCCCGCTTAGATGTCTTCTGGGTTAAACGGCTGTGCCAGGGCAGTAAAGAAGGGATGAGGTAAGCACAGTCTCAAAGGTGAAAAGCAAAAGCAGGTAACTAAGGAACAAGCATCCAGGTGGGAAAAGGCAGTGACTGTAGGCATGTGCACAAGCATGAGCTCTGTTCCGGGCACAGACAAGTCTGAGGAATGGCAATGATGTTTATGGACCGACACGGCCTGGCAAAAGGGATGGGGAGTGATGAGGGACGCCAATGGCAGTGTTGCAAGAAAACAAAACAAAAAACAAGAAAACCTAGCACCGGGACTGGTAAACATTCACGGACTGAGCACTGGATTTTTCTTGAACGAACGATATGGCTTGCATGACTCAAGTAGCCGAAAAAGACAGCCAGACACCAAAGGAGACTTGCTGTTCCGGGAGCCATTCCAGAACCCCCATAATGCTGTCTAGCTCAGACGCATTTCAAAGAATCAGTTGCAGAAATGCAAATTAGGTTTCTAAACCCCAGGGGAGCTGGTAAGAGCAAGTGACAGCCGCAGGGCCCGGTGCTGCAGGCCTGTTATTCCAGTGATTCTGCAGGTTGAGGCAGGTGGATCACCAAGTTCAAGGTGGCCCTGAACGACTCAGCAAAACTCTATGTGGAAGTAAAGTGGTACATGGATGTCTCCCAGTGGGTCGAGCCTTTACCAGGATGCATAGCTCTACAGCTCAGTTAAAACAAGACTTTTTTTTTCTTTTTTTAGTGGCATTACGTGGTCATCCTAATTCTTCACTGTGCTGATGAAGGAGTGTTCTTATCTATGCCCATTCCTTCCTGTTCTCTATGAGCACTGAGAGAGGAGCCCCATTGCTGGGGAGCTGACAGTAAGGCTCTCAGAGTCAGCTGACTAGTCACTTGAGCATGGCTGGAAGGGACAGAAAGCTTTCCCCAGCGCCCAGACTTGGGGGGACACTGGCCACGCCTCTGGCAACCCTGTGGCTGCCATCACTGATGCTCCACAGATCCATGCCTGGGCGTGGGAACAGTGACCTCTACGGCAGGTAAGATGGAGGGTGTACCCATGGGAGGTTTAGGGCTTTCTAGCAGACCACACAGCTGTATCAGACTTGGCTGTAGGGGAAACGTATAAATAGGACAAAGAGAGGAAGAGGAAAAGGCCTAGAAATAAATGTGCTGAAAAGGCCCAGAAATGAAGGCACTGAAGTGCTCAGCTACTGTCATCTTGTTAGATTATAGGCAAAGCTTGTCACCTAGAACTTGATGTGTTATTCTTGTGATTAGAGATTTATTAAAACAACAAAAACCCTGCTGTCCTATGTAAGCTGCCCTGGTAGATAAGTACACTTTTGGTTGTACTACTGTGCACATTGAGATGGGGAAGGAGTATGTACGTGGGTGTTTTGTTGTTGTTTTGTTTTTGTGTTTTCTCTGTAACAGCCCTGGAACAGGCTGGCCTTGGACTCACAGAGATCCACCTTCCTTTGCCTCCCAAGTACCGGGGACTAAAGGTGTGTGCGTCGCCACACCCAGCCAGTGAATGTGTGTTTTAAGAGAGGGTCTCACTACATAACCCATGCTGGCCTCCGCCTGCTAGGACTCTAGGCAAGTGCCTCCATTCTGAGCTACGATGTGTCTCGGGTTCAGAGAACGGAAAAGGTGGACTAGCTCTGACTCCAACAATCCAGCTCCCCCCGTCTCTCATCTTGCTGCCTTCTGCTGCCATGATGTCCTTGGCTGGGAGAGAAAGCAGTACATATGGGCACACAACTGTAGGGACAACTCACACATGAAGTTTCAAGTAGGATCCAGAAGCCGGGAGCCCCGCCTCCCCCTGGCTCTCTGGAAAGTATAGTGAGCAATGCAGAGACAGACATCCAGAGTTGTAGCTCGAGAGGCAGTGACAGGTGCCAGAAAGGGGAGGGGTGGGGTGGAATGGGGGACACTCAAGTATCTTCACATCAAGGGGGAGAAGGTGGTCCCACCTCCAGATGTAGCCGCCCACACTCTCTGATGTTCAGGTTTTCCATGTCAGCCATGAGGAGCCCTGCGAGGAATGAAGGGACCGGTACTGAGCACAGCATGGTTAAAGGCTGTCTTTCAGTTGCCGCCTTATCTGCAATCAGTTTGTCACACTGCCTTTCTTACTTTCAGATCCTTCTGGGTTTGACTCACTCATTGCAAACCCTTTCTTCTTGCGACCTGCCCCGGGGTTAAGAGGGAAAACACTACGGACATTTTCTTCTGGACTCAGTTTCTCCTCTCCAGATTAAAGCATGAGATAAAACTCCTGTCTCCCTTCCGTGCGTGCGTGCGCGCGCGCGCGCGCGCGTGTGTGTGTGTGTGTGTGTGTGTGTGTGTGTGTGTGTACAGTGGATTATCTGAAAGCAGCCATGGAGCTGGGGGTGCTTGCATCAGAGCAAGGGCAAGCACACTCAGGAAGACCCGAGACCCAAGGCAGACGCCCAGCCTAGCTGACGGATCTCTCCCATGTGACGCACGGGATGACCAGTGAGACCAACACCAAGTCCAACCTCCTTAGGTCCCTTGCCTGGAAGAACACTCAGTCACCGTGGCTTGGGATTAACAGTTAAACACAAGGCCTTAAAATTAAACCGAGAAGAAGCAAGGACACGCGCTCTGGGTTGCGCTTCAGGTTTCTCCCTCCCTTCCAGTCCTACTACCACTAACCCCCCTAATTACATTAGAAAGAATCTGCGGTGAGATCTGACGCATAATTAAGGGTGACTGGTGTGTGTGTTTTGTTTTCTATCTGCAACCAAGAACACAGGACGGGAACCAGGCCAGCTGTGGAATTCGGTAGGCCTCTGTGGGTCCCAGGTTTAGCGTGTGACTGGGACGTCTAAAATCTTGGACATTTCTATCTGGGTATTCGTCTTGTTAACAAAGGCGCTTGGCAGACAGAGGGGCAACCTGATAAATCTGTGCGTCTCCATCTAAGCAGCCTTCAGGTGCATCTGCACAGGCACCTGTGTGGATGAACCAATTAAAAAAGAAAACAAAAGGAGAAAAGCGTTCTGAGACTGCGCAGGAGGCCTCGGGAGACTCTTCCATCTCCACTGTTAACAGACAAAAAGGGGCGATTTGCCAAGGGCCACATCGTCTACCAAGGATTCTGAAGCTCTGGAGACACAAGTCTGTCATGCCAAGACAGGAAGTGTGGATGCCACGGCCACTCTGCCAGGAGTGTGAATGTTGCTGCTGCCCCTTACCAGCAGGGTGGCCTCTGGCAGGTCACTACACTCTTGTTTTTTCCCTCTTCTGGAAAATGGGAGTGAGAACTGGGGCGCCCCAGAGGGACTATGTTGAAAGCACGTGGTAACACACACACACACTCTACAATGCAGCTGCAGATGGAGGTGTGCAAGAGGCCCAGACCCAGGGCCAGCAGGCACCAGGTGTCCCAGCTACTCTGGACTGACGCACACTTCAGTCTAGAAAGCAGAGCTCAAACATTCGTCTGAGGTTACAACCATGGCTTCCTGTTGTTACATACAAGATTAAAAAAAAAAACAGGGAGGTTGTTTCTCTCTCTCTCTCTCCCTCTCTCTCTCTTTGACCTCCAGGAGACCCAGGCCACAGTCCTCAGTCCCCATGATTAAACAGAAGCCAGGGATGGACAACATAGACTCCTTTGAGATTCACCGGAGCTTTGCCAATACAAATTACTTCCCACCAGTCTTTCAAGCAATTATCACTTTTAAAGGCTGGAGGGGGAGGGGTGTGAAAGGGAAAGTAATGAGGATGCCCATTGACAAGGTTCTTCTTTCCAAGGCTTCTCCTCAGTGAGGGCTAGCAGCCTCCACTGGGGGGTAGGAGGAGAAGAGGAAGACTGTAGCCCTGCTGGCTGAACAGTTACCCCGGTAGAAAATTAACTGCCAAACAATACTTAAGTGCAAAGTTGTGTGTGTGTTCTGTGTTGTTGTTGTTCCCAGTACAGTGACCCCAGAAGCAGCTCAGCATGGACGGCCCCCCAACACTTTCACTTTCTGGAAGTATTGTGCCTCATGATTTTATTCTCATTTCTCTGAAGGTAGAATCGCCTTTGCATTCACCATCTTCACAATGTAATAGCCTTAGTTTGTCCCCAGAGGTACAGTTGCCTGTCCGTTGCCTACAAGATTGCTAGAAACGGTAATTGTCTGTGAGATGGAACCTGTGCTGCAGAAAGAGCAACACAAACACTATTTTCTCCACCCTCCTGCAACACTGGCTGTCTTTCTTCCCAGCTCCTTCTGTGTCCCTCCCCAGCCAAGGCTCCTGCAGGGGCTTGTGTGACTGGCCTCCTTTGGAACCTTTGTCTACTACTTAACTCTGCGTCCTCAACTGTAAGTGGAGAGGATGATGTCTGTTATTACGGAAGTTCTAAATATGTAAACTCATGAGCCAGGCTTAGTGCCTCACACCTTTAGTCCCAGCACCTGGGAGCAGAGACAGGTCGGACTCTGTGAGTTCAAGGCCAGCCTGGTCATCACAGTGAGTTTCAAGTCAGCCAGAGCTAAATAGTGAAACTCTGTTTCTAAAGAAACAAGCATGTAAACAAATCAATAAATGCAAAAACGAATACTCATAACATTCACAATGCTCAGTAATGACATGGCTATCTGTGCCGGTTATGTTTTTATTGCCAACTTGACACAAACTGCAGTCACCTCGGAAGAGGGAATCTCAAGGAATTGTAAGCTGGCTGTGGGCATATCTGTGTGAAGGTGGTGGGGTTTCTTTGTTTTTTTTTTTGTTTGTTTTTTGATTACTGATTGACGTGGGAGGGCCCAGCCCACTGCGGGCGGAGCCATCCCCAGAGCAGGTGATGGTACTGGATTGGGTAAGAAAGCAGGTTGAGCTTTCTTTTTTCCCTGCATGTGCCTAAGCCTGTGTGATTTCTAAGGGTTTACACACATTTATGATATTAATTCCCACAGGCTGGTATTTGAGAACAACACTTGCTGTATATTTCAGAGACGCAGCCATAGACTTTTTGGATGGCTTGGTCACTGAGCATCAAGCAGGCCATTTGGGAGAAGAGACAGAAGGGAAAGCACGAGGTAGCTGCGAAGGGTCATACTTCCACGTCCTTCCCTCCCACATAGACTCTGACTGTTCTTTATTCTTGAATAACATGTGGGAGAAGGAAGAAAGGATGGTGAGGAGGCAGAACACAGGGCAGGCGAGAAAGACACTGGCATAAAAAATGTGGGCCTCGAGTTTTCAAAGCACGGAAATACGCGCTGTGCTGTTTTGACAGGGACAGATGGGACCCACGTGGAGGGGGCAAGAGGTGTGGCTACTGAGCATATGTTGGGGAGGAAAGCCACACAGGTCCCAGGGTGACAAGCCCACACACAAAGAATATGGATTGGTGTGAAGGTGAGGGAAGTGAGGAACAAAGTCGGGGCACCCACCCTGCCACAACCCCACAGCCTACAGGCAGGCTCACCCCAAACATCCTGTTTTGCTACACATCACAAGCACCCCAAACCCGAGACTGCTTCCAGGGCTGTCAAAACACCAAACATCTTCAAGTAGGTTCTTAAGAGTTTTCTGGTACTCCTTCAAAGTGAAGGATGGCTCAAGCCTGGTGGCTGTGACCCTGTTCGCAGAGGCTGGGCAGGGGCAGGGTGGGGTCAAGAGGCTGGTGGGCGGGAAGCCCTCCATGATCACAAAGTGCCAGAATGTCACCAGGCTTAGAACAATCTCAGAGTCAAGAACAGAAAGATCCTAGTTGAAAGCCCATTTGTTCTGGGTTCAGTAAGAGATTTCGCTCTGGACTCCAAACTCATTAAAAAAAAAACCCACTCAAGACTAAGAATGAAAGGCAATGTGTAAGTTAGAAGCAATGTTTATTATTATTATTATTATTTTCTTTTTTCCTTAAAGGAAAGTTAGGAGAGAACCTGGCAACAGAGGCAGCTCTAGGGACGGGATTGGGACCTGAAGAGTAAAGAGAACAAGGGAGAACAGGTGACAGACCTGGCTGACAGGACGCAGAATAGGGAAAAGGGCCCAAAGAGGCTGTGTCCGCTTACATCATTGTTGAGCTTGGTGCCCCAATTAATCTCCACTATGGCTGCACATTAAAAACCAAAACTTGAAAACTCCCTGCTGTATGTTACCTGAGCCTTAGCTGGGTGTGCACTGTGGAACTTGTGGGGAAGCGTTGCAGAGTCTGGGGCCAGATGAGCCTGGGGCTGAGCCCTTGGCTTTGCTTCTTGCAGGCTGTGTTGCCCTGAGCTATGACCACCTCACCCTGGCTCCCTTTCTGAAGTGAGGACAGCAGCCTCACCACACGGAGCTATGTGGAGGAATCATGAACTTAAGAACTTGGTGGAGTGCAAGCACCCGCAGGGCCTCACGGGGAAGGGAGAGGTTGAATACCGCAGCTCCAAGCCCACAAACCCCCAAGGTATGAACCTGTGAGCACCGGTGCCCTCAATTTGAGACATCGCTGCACAACACAGACCCGCATCCTCTTTTCTCTGAAGAAGTGAAATTTTCCATCTGAGACAATTTGGTTTCTCTCTTGAAAAAAAAAAAATGAAAACTCAGCTGTTTCTTCTTAATTCATATAAAACACATAGATAATCCAAATTAAAAAACAAAAATCAAAAACACACAAAAAAACCTCTTGGACCTGCACCAAGGAAAGACAGCTTCAATAGAGATAAACACCTTTCTGATCTTTGTTACAACTTCGTACATGCAATCAAAATAACCACACAAAACTGTAAGGCTGGGTAGGGCGTACACTTGTAATCCCAGTTACTTCAGAGACTGCAAGACCTGACTGCAAGAACAAAAACACTCTAATACTGTTTGCAATCTGGTATTATATTGTACATATTTTCCCTTGACTATGTATCTTTCGATCTATTTTTGATGGTTGCATTGCTTGACAGGCTGTAAGCCACTTCTTACCTTCTTTACAGTAAGATTTGACTATCTTGCCAAAACACCAAACCAAACCAAACCAAAATGAAAAACAACCAAAATCATAGCATAACTTTGACAGAGAAGGGGCTTCTCCAGTTTCTTCCCAGCTCAGCTGGGGCGGGGTTGGGAGGAGGCAGGAGGCAGTTCCTTTTCCTCAGAGCCGGGAGGTGCCTGCACAGAGCTAGGTGAGGGGGTGGGCAAAGCTAACAGCCAGCTCAGGGTCACTCCCAGAATTTCAGGAAAGCCTGACCCTCCTCAGGCTTTGATCTAGCAATCTCCTGCAGAGCGGTAACTGGTGGGGGGAAGTTGCACAGACAACAGGAGGAAGAGCTGGGAGGGGACCACGGTAGTGTGAAAGACCCTCCCCTGCAAAGCCACTCAAGGTCCTGGGAGGTTGACTCAGGCTGACCGGAAATGGCCAGCAAGGGGGGAAAGTTGGTAGTGCTCACCCACCGACTCCCCATTTCAGAGGCCAGGGAACCAAGGTTTGGGAAGGCAGCAAGACCTAATGAGCACTTGCAACACATAACTTCGTATTAGTGGATGATAATACCTACAATTACTGCCTTCTGGGGCACCATGAGCCAAGCACCTTGCAACAAATGTTTACCCCTGGTGACAAGCTATCACTACCATCTCACTGCTTTTAGGGAGGAGGAGTAACGAGCCTGGCAACAAGGAAACAAGTTGCCTGAGACCCCATGGTTAGTGACAAGTAGGAATTAGAACCAGTTTGGCTCTCATGGAAGCCCACATTCTGATCAAGCATAAGAAAGGTTGTTTTTATATGGTAAACTCGGTAGTCTTTACTGCTGATTTAGGTGACAAAGAATCTATGCTTCCTTCTCATCATTTCACAGTGCTCCGGCAGCAGAATACTCAATGCCTGTGCTCAGTCGCCTCCTGCTTTGTAGGGTGGTGATGCTGGGAACAGCTTAGGTGTCAACGGAAAGGGGACCACCAAATCCGGTGCCACCGCTGAAGTGACCAGCACAGATAAGACAACACAGTCTGTCCCTCTTGAGTGACCATCCCTGTAAGGCCACTTCCGGTCTGGAGAGGCCTGTATAATTACAATGTTTCTCCTAGGTGATTAGCAGGTGGAAGATGAAGACTTCAAGTAGTTTGTTTACTTATTTTTTTAAGGGCTCTTTCTCAGAATGACTCACAAGAACAGTTTACGCCAACAGCTGTGGCAGGCAGGAGAGCGCCACAGCCACCTGCTCCGAGGGTAGGATGCGCTCAATCTGTGGAGTTAATTAGATCAATCTTGACTCATTTTCTTTAATGAGACGCTGCAAAGTGCAACATCCACCAGACCTGTTTTCTGGGTTATGCTTCACCTGCTTATTGTTCTACCTCATCCATTCTTGGGCTTTGTTTTTGGATGAAGCAAAAATCTGTAAATTTTCCCCCCCAAAACACAGATTTTCTGCGAATCTTTGAGAGCTATACACCATCATTCAACAGCTAGCAAGAGAAAGCATCGACTTTTTGATCACTGATACACCAGTAACTCACACCAAGGTGGGGCAGGGTCGAACATTTGCAGCGGGGGAGTTTGCCTTAACACATCTTAATGTTACTAGTGGCTTCTTCCGTTCTGGAGTGTAGGAATATGTGGAGAGGTGATTTTCTCTGTCTTGCTCTAACCTCTGCAACTCTTGTTCTGAAGGATCCTGAGGTCTAGGGGCCAAGAGGAAAGGTGTGATTGCAGCCTTGTCTCTCAGCAGGCAACCCTTCCCCCTTCCCCGCCCCCAGCACACACATATAAGACAGGCCCAAATGTCAGGCCACAGAGCCCTGCACACAAAAAAGCAAAGTGAGTCTGTGTTAGAAACCATTTGCTCAATTTGTGCTTTGTAGCCGGGATTTTATTCTTGGTGATAACCGCATCCTTTAAAGCGATAGGCTCCTTTCACTTAATTTTGATAAGATCGTCTCCCAAACAACTGAATGCCCATATTTGACCTGTCGATCACTTTACAAAATACACAGTTAGTCCATGTGTGCGTTTTCCCTGAGACACTGGTGGCGCTTTCCTACCTGCAATGGTGCTCGGTCTGGCTTCCCATGGACAATACGAGGGCACATGTTCAGGAACCTGCTATGGTTCACTGCATTGTTTAGAGGAGCCCACTAACGTTCACAGCATTGCTAAGTGACACTAGCTTTTTGTTGTTGTTGTTTTTGTTTTGGAGCTGGGAGTCCAGAGTGGTGAAAGATTCCCTACTCTTCTCACCGCGGCAGCCACTGCCCTGCTCCACGCGCAGACCAGCAGCTTGGCCAATCGCTGCTTTCTCAACACCAGGGCAAATGTCAGCACTGAAGATGGAAGGGGACAGAGGATGTCTGATTATTGTGAAGACAGCTTTGATCTCAGGACTCGTCTGAAACTGTCTCAGGGATCCCAGAAGTTCAGAGAGCAGACATAGACGATCCGTCCTGGAGGGAACCTGCTCAGGATAGTCAGGCCTAGGCCTGGGGATGCTCTCACTGGTAGGAGCACTTGCCTAGCATAGCAGAGGTCCTGAGAGGCCCTGGATTTGATCTCTAGCAACACACTCCCCCCACACACAAATACCACACATAGACACATTCCTCCCCACACAAACACCACACATACACATATATGCACACACATACATATACATTCTCATACACACACACACGTAAACAACATGCACACATACATATACACCACACAGACACATAATATATACACACATACACCCTCACACATACACGCACGTACACACACACTATACACACCTACACATACATATCACAGACACACATATTCATACACACATCACATATACATACACATGTACATATATATACATACATATACATACACACATACATATATACACACATACATACCACACAGACACACATGTAGAGACAGACACATACACACCAAAAACAGAAAGAACAAAAACTTGACTTTGTCGGGTTCCCTCCCCCTCTTGACAAAAAGGACAGAAACAGCAAAGCAGAAGCCGATGGTGCTATAGGTTCTGGGCAGAGCTGTCCCTTCCTTTTCCCGTTCCCATGAACACGGACAGCATTTCCTGGCCAACGCCATGAAAGACATCCAGTAAGGATATAAGCAGGGACCAACAGCTACCAGCACCAGCAGAAAGGATGCTGGCACCGGTCTGCAATCACACATGTCTCAGTCGCTTCCCTTTGATCTAGCAGAATTGAACTCCTCGGGGTTTTCTTGTTTGCCACTAAAACATGTAAGACTGTAAGTTTCCCTCTAATTATCTCCCCCACCTTGCTTACCACAGGTTCTGATTCATAAATTTCTGTCATTCAGACCTGAATACTTGCTTTGACTTTGGGGACCTTCAGCAGTGTTTTATGTTCTGAACTGTTCAGACATAGAAATCCATATAATATATGTGACTAAGAACACTAATGGTTGACATTCAGGGATAGCATTCAGGGAAGGAGGGCTTGTTGACGTACCAGTTACTAGTAGAGCTGAGTTAAAATTCCTTTCTAGAAAGATTTTTCTGTATTTCTGTGTGGTTCTTTCACTTACCTTGAAGCTTTGTTCTAGATGTAACAACTCAGAACCGCATTTTCCTTTGTATGATATCGCGGTTCCATCATGACTCTATCCTGGGTTGCTAATACTTTCCAGACCGTAGTTTTCATAGTTTCCCTTTTTGTCTCTCTATAGGCTATAGTCTTCCAGTCTCTATTCCATTTCATTAATTCACCCAAATCTAACCCGCTAATAAACATATCCACTTGAGTTTTACTTCATTTTTTCCCCCTCCATAGGACGGATTCTTCAAAACGAAGTGGCCATTTTTATATCTAACATATATAGCTATTTACAATTCTTCTGGTATCTGTGTCTATAGCTACATGCATGTGGTCACTTCCATACTCAGAGAAAAGACAATGACGACTCAGGGTTTTGGTTGTCTGACTCAGCCCAATGTGCCAGTTTTTGCCATTTCTTAACTGTGAGTGTCTACTTCTGATCAGTTTCTCTGAAGATATTCTTTGAGGCCTCCACTGGAGGTAAGCACTTCTAGCAAGAACTTGTCTTTATTTATTTATTTATTTTTTACCATCATCAAACTGGAATATTCCTTATTGACAGTTCCCAGGTTTAAGTCTTGCATTCCACCTTAGTAACATCCATGAACAGAGAGCGTAGATCTCAGAGAGTTGGCTGTGGTTTACGACTCTCAGGAACGGATTCTTCCTCTTCCAGGAGGTGACACAGGAAAGTCTTTTCCTGGCAAAGAATGTTCAAATGTCTAGTTTGCCACCCTCCTTAACGGTTGCAGAGTCACAGCCTAGGTACCCTGCTTTCTACTGGAGTTCAATTCTCATTTTTTTCTCTGTGAAGCATCTACTCCTGTGGACAATGCAAGATGCAAAATGAATCTTGGCTCATCTCCTTCTGCAAATCCCAGCATCAGGGTTTTGCGTACACCACTGGGCTCCTGCCTCCCTTGTGTACTGGTCACTTAGGGTCCTTTTCTTTCTAGTCAGCTCTGGGATGCACTCAAAATGTACTTGGATGTGTATAGTCATGTTTCTAGCTACATGTGACATACATGTCGTGTGTTTGTGTGTGTACATATGTAGACTACGTCTCTGCAATCTCAGTCTCAGAATGTTGGCTTATCTCATCTGCCATGGTAGACCACACACAAAAAAATGTAAACCTAAAATTAATAAAACTATAATAAATAAATTAACTGTCTTGACTTATTACATAGCATACACTGTTTTGGAAGCTTTCTTGTCTAAAAAACTTTTATTATGAAAAACTTGGGAATCAAAAACACCATGCACTGAATTTACGCACACCCAAAGTCTGTCAACCATCTCAGTGAGCTCACATTCTGAGGCTGTGACGCTTCTCGCTGCATTTCACAGTTTCACTATCAAATACATCTTTATGCATTTATCTACCACCAAAACCAAAAGCCTAAGAAGAGCTAGAACTACAAAAATGGCTATCTTTATATCCCCTTTCATAAGTTATCTATTACCTGAACACAGTCCTTATCTTTTAATATTTAGCTTTTCTTATTCTCTTAGACTTTGAATTTATACTAAACATGCTCACACAACCCTAGAAAGAAAAAAAAGTGGTTTCCCTCATATCCAGAATCCAGCCAATAACATATGTAAACAAATGCGCACGTGGGTGCAGTGTAATATGTTTTGGAAACGTAAAAGAAAAATCCTGAACACTAAATATTATTTCTGAAGCCAAATAACCTGTAGACAGTCACACAGCAAAATACAAAAGTCAGGACAGAAATCCAGTTCTGTCTGATACCACACACTTTTCCGTTATAGCAGGCGTGGTGGCAGGCCACGTGCCTGTAATCCCATCACCCATGAGGGCAGTCTTGCATAGATAATAGAACTTGTCTCAAAACACGTGTGCTGAGGGGATGGCTCAGCAAGTAGGGTGCTTGCCAACAAGCATGGTAGGAGTAGAGAGCAGACTCCTGAAAGTTGTCTCTGGCTTTCATGCTTGTGCACCGGCACACACATACACAAGTGAGTACACATACTCGCAAGCACACACACAGACAGATGTACTACATTTTTAAAAAGCAGAAGGAAACTCTATGTGTTCCATCAGAGAAGTCACCTCATACTAATACTCTAAAGTATATAAGGTAATCAGTAGTCTGTCCAAGGTGTGCTCCAAGAACCCTCGGGGGCAAAGGCTCTCGCTTCAGATTATCCATATACACCGGGACAACAGACTGAGCAGCACACATTAGCTAACACTTCAGCAAAGTCTAGAGCAGCAGTTCTCAGCCTTCGGGCTTCGACCCCTTCAGAGCCATCGGAAAACACAGATATTTGCATTATGATTCATAACAGTAACAAAACCACAGTCATGGAGTACCAACAAAATAATTTAATGTTTGGGGGTCACCACACAGGAGGAACACCACTGCGTTAGAAGGCTGAGAACCACGGCTCTCGTGGCTCTCACCCTGCTCAGATACTCCAACTTTTTCTTAGTGAAACTCAGAAAAAAAAAAAAAAAGAAAATCACACCCAGTGGGACTGATAAAGGACATAAAAAGTCTCACTTCTTCTTTTTCTGGGTCCGCTTTCACCATCAAATACCTTTGAAGAGGAGTTTAGATTTCACAGTTTTATAGACTGTGACATTCTTTTACTGCAAGCAGTCTGTCCACAGTTAAAGCTAGACCAAGGACCACAACCTCCATCTTCAGACACTTCTTTCTCCAGATCTGCCCAACGTCCTTTAATGAGGCAATGATGGCACTAAGCCATGGGAGACGTTGCTCTTGACCTGTTAAATCTGACCAAGAGTTGTACACACCAAGACTTAGCTCCTCCTGACTGAGAACATTAACACATCAGCATAGATTAATGACTATTTCTCTACACTAATGCCTGAACTTATTGGCATTCATTGCACTAATCAACGTAAACTCAGCCAACAAAACACCATTGGCAACGACAGGGCAACAGTCCTTTGAGATGTGTTTCTTCACATGCTGTCATTTTATTTTTTTCAATTTCCTACCATTTCAGGTAGGATGATCACAGGTTAAACTGTTAAGAATTCAGTGTATAAACTAGCAGATGGTTAATGGAAGATTGGCAGGTATGCACCAATTACATCCCCAATTGATAGGTTATTGGTAAGTGTAAGACTTTGGAGATCTCACAGAAAAAGAACCTGCTGCTTAACATAACATCACCATAAACAGTTTTTAAGAACATGGTTTTTAATGGTTTGCTAGTACAATTTTGGGAACTGACCCACAATATATAGTGTGAGTGTAATGTACAGCTGTATAGTCTCACTGTCCTTAGGAGGTCACAGTTTACCTGGGAACATAATCTATAAAAAATGGCTACTGTAATCACCTCAAACCATCTGAAATGTATCACAGTTCATGTAAGACTCTAAATTCAAAAGGTTACTAACTATATTAACAACCCTCATCAGGTTTTTCATCACCAAAACTCACAAGAAAGAGCCGTGCCTTGCAGTAAAGAGCACACAAGCTGTCAGAGATGCATGAGAAGCAGCAGTGACGGGTACCTGTTCCAGAGGATGGTCCTACTCTGAGTCCAGCAACCTTAATCAAGTTCAATTGTGTGCTTCTGTTTCCTCTAAGAACTTCAAGGTCAATTATCATAAATTTAAGCTTTGATATGCACAGGCATAGAAGAAGCCGACTCCAGATTTCTTATAATAATGAGAAAGAGCTATCATGGGTATGTGTAGCAATGGCAGGAAGCATTTCAGCCAATTGTGTCAACGTCTGTAATCAAAGATTTTCCTGCCAGGATTTAAACTGCTGGATTGCATTATGAACCTTTACGCTGTAACTCAGTGGCAGTTTCTAGTGTGGCCATGACCACAGAAACAAGCAAAAAACAACTAGCAAAGGGTTGAGATACAGCACCTATATTTATCGAAATAATAGCTATTGTTATTCTGTTTGTTATTATTATCTTACTACAGTAAGATCACAAAATATGTAAAACTGATGTTTATTGGCAAAGACAGAAGAAGATTGATCAAAGAAGTGTGAGCAGTTTATTATAGTGAGGAGACCTAGCATGAATGACTGAGTTTATTTTCTTTATTGTTGCTTTAGCACAGACTGAAGAAAAGAAACTCACAAAATGATTATCATAAATGGTTGTTATAGCAATTGGATGAATCATGATATAAAATAAAGGGGCATTTCTCAAGTCTTAAGCCATTCTTGCTTCAGAAAATAAGCCAAATAAATGCCCAGTGTGGCCACTGGGCGCCAGGTTTACACTCTCCTTCCCTAACATGTAACGCTGAAGGAGGCCTTCCTTCTGGGTTTGTTCTCTCTCTCTCTCACCTTCCCCACACAGCCTGATGCTTCAGGACACAGAGAGAAGCATGTGGAGAACTTGATTTCTTCACCCTGCCTCTCTAATGACACCTCTGGTCAGTTCCAGATGTTTCTGCTGTAAAATGTGCCAGCTGATCTGGTACCTCATCTGTAGAGAACCTGTGTGCCAACTAACCAACTAACCGGGAGGCAGAAATCACAGACCTCTCCCATTCCCAGAAGCTGTGGCCGGTCGCCATGCTCTCCTTATCTCTAGTGCACCAAGAAAATGGCAATTCCAAAGAAAATCGTAATTTTAGGAGAAAAAAAAATCACAAAGCCATAGTTCCTCTGACCTTTGAAGTCCTACCATTTCCAATGACAGTAAGTCAGAGGCTCACACTACGTATGGATTGCATGAATTTTGTATGCTTTGCCCCTTCTAAAAAAGTTTTTAAGATAAAGAAACACAGTGGTTGAGGAATGACAGAAAAGCAGGAGAAAACAATCCAGGTCGAACATCGCTTCTTTTTTATTCTGAGAAAATTCTCAACAAAAATTTCCCACCGGAATACTCCACCTCCCAAAACAACAAACAAACAAATGTCCTGTGGTTGTTTCCTTTATTCTAAATTTCCAACTCCAAAGTACTTAATGTCAGCAGGCTCAGACTTTGTCATTGTTGTCTGGTGAAGTGAGAATATGCTTACAGTATCATTTAGCAAAAGCTGGGTTGACACACACAAATGCAACACATTTGTACACACTGATGGGTGCACACATTAATCATGATGTATGTACCTGGTGTATCTCAAGCGCAAAGGACAAACGTCACCTATGTAAGAAAGAAATGTGATCCTCTTCCATTAGGGGTAGCGTTGCTGTTTATAAAATGAACAGCAATCCATTTTTCACTCCTTTTCTTCCAGGACATTCTCAGTTCCAATGATCACATCTCAAAACTATAGCTTCCTAAAACTTCTCTTTACATTTCGGAAGGAGCTGGCATATCCCATTAGATTTCTCCCTTCCAATGAGGACATTTTGGGGCAGGGGTCAGAACCACTGAGCTCCTAAGAGAGGAGCGGGCTGGGGAGATGGGCCAGTCAGTGCACTGCTTACTTGCTATGTAAGCCTGATGAACTGAGTTTGGATCTCTTGAACCCACATAAAAGGTGGGCGCAGTGGCATACAACTGTGACTCAGCACTGGGGAGTGCATGGATAGATGGATCGTCTAGAGCTTGCACTGACTGCTGGTCTACACATACACACACATTCTCTCTCTCTCACACACACACATACTTCCTCTCATGCACATATTCTCTCACTCACACTCTCTCTTATACTTTCAGACTCACAATACTTTCACACACACACACACATTCTCATACACAAACACATTCATACGTACACACACTAACTCTCCCTCCCTCGATCCCTTCCTCGCTCCCTGCCTCCCTCCCCCCCCCCTCTCACACACACACACACACACACACCATTCAACACTGATGTCCACAACCAATTGTGAAACCCATTGATATACATCTTACCAAGTAAAATGCCTATGAGCTGGCTGCTCATGGGCTGGGAAGATGACTCAGCTGCTAAAGTTTATGCTGTCAGTCATAAAGGACCAAGCAAAATCCCCAGCATCCAAGTTTTAAAGAACCAGTGTGGTACATGCTGTAATCCCAGCATTGGACAAGGCTGCAACAGGAGGGTCCCAGGGCTCTCCATTCGACTATTAAACATGGCTTAATCAAAGAACCTGCTCAAAGGAGGTGGGTGTTCCTGAGGGTGATACGTAGGTTGTCCTCTAATGATGACATGCAATGTAGCACATGTATATACAACCCCCTCCCGAGAGAGAAAGAGAGAGAGAGACTGTTAGCTGGTCACTACCAGCCTGAATAACTTTGATATGAAATGCAAAGAAGCTATTGTATGATGTCTCCCAGCACTGAGAATAACCAGCCCATAATCATGTTATCAAATGTTTACAGCTCACTGCAACAGCTGGCTAAGGAAAAACAGCTCTCCCAATTCCTCCCTAGAACTTGGGGCTTTCTTACCAGGGAAGAGTGGAAACCGCCGTCTACATACGAACAATATAAAGTGCAATAAGTCTGTTTGTCTTGATCAATATTGAACTCTTCCCAAGTGGTGGTACAGATAGTGAGGTACTTTGTAGACATTTTAATTTAGAGCACTCATACACAATGCCTGCAAGGAACCACCACAAAATAATCTCACCCTGTACCCCCAGAAACAACATGGGCTGCAGGAAAGACATGTGGAACTTCAGACTCTCAGGTGATCGTATCAAAGCCAAGCTCCACAAATTGCCCCTGTGGTCTAAACAGAAGGTTGCTTAAAAAAAATTAAGCCTCTTAGCATTTGTCATCGGTGGAAAGAGTCACAGTAATTGCAGGTTCTATGACACAGAGACTTTTCGGGAATCTAAACCTCGAAAAGTTCTGATGGGTTAAAGCCCTCAACAGAGTCACATCTTCATGAAGCTTTATCATAATATAAAACACACCTGCTTATATACAGGCTGGAATGTAACATAAACAACCCCAGGAAGAAACGCACAGGTGGCTTTCATAAAGGCAGCGTTCACAAACCATTCAGGAGGGGGAGAGGTAAAGCTAGGCTAGTAAAACGCTTGCGTAGATGCACAAAGCCTTGGGTTCAGTGCCCAGTGCATTCTAAGACCAGGCCTGATGGTACAGCCCTGTGATCCCTATATAAAGACTAGGGGAGAGTCAGAAGCTGATGATTTGAAGGGCAAGTTCAAAGCCAGCCCAGGTTCAAGAATTGTGTCCTTACAATGACACTCTACCAGTGCAAAAAAGGAGGGAAGAAAAGGAAAGAAAGAAACCAGGGCTTGTTTAGTGAATGCACTGAAACAGGGCTTTAGATTTAGGTAGAGCTGGAAGGAAATTTCAAACACAAGTTCAAGGTTCCTGCTTATGATCTGCATAATGATCTAATCAGACAATGAGGCAGATAGTTAAGGATTTAAAGCAAAAGGATCTAGACTGCCCATAACAAGGAGAACTAATAAGGGTTAGGTTCCTGGGTCCCAGAAGAGCTGACTCTGTATCCACATCATGGCAAATGGAGTCATTTCGTGATAGGATCAAGCACTGTGTCTCAATCTGGGCAACACACGGATGTCATTCTATGTTTGACCCCTCAAATCCAATTTGTACCCACCTCTCACCACCACCCCTTCACACTGGACATACAGTAACTTAGACGTGTCTCCCCAATTTTTCTTAAAACTCTTGAGTCCCTCCAGGTCTCTTCATGACGAATAGTTCACAATGCTTACTAAATCAGCCTACATCAGGATGACCTGTACAGATTACTAAAATGCTACCTCCAGTCCTCAACCTACAGAGTTCTCGGAAGACCAAAGAGGGAGCTTCCTAAGCAGCTTCTAGGCACTCAAAGACCACACACTGAGACCGACACCGAGTAAGACCAGCTTTTGAATAAAAGTTTATCTGACTTCCATTTAAATTTTACCGTGACAGTATAACCATGGGAATGAAGTGATAAAGTGAACCAGTGGTGGGCGCCTCCTTGGGGAGCCATTCTCTGCAGCAGTGCGCCCACTTAGGCTCTGATTCTTAGAATGGGCCCGTGCTTTCGGCTCTGTCTCCAGAGTAACCTTCCTTGGAGCGTTCTCTCTCTACACTAAACAAATTGTCTTTTAGATTAATAACACAGGCTAGGGACCTTGAAGGTCTGTCTAGCTCCCTACACAATAAGCTCTTCTGTTGCCATCCTTAAGGAAAGCTTCACAGGACTCCCAATCTCCACCATGAATGGTCAGTGCCTAGACACCACCCCCTTGGAAAATCAACTCATTTTATTGTCAACTATGTGGGTAAACTCTTCCTGGTATTTGTCTTGTCAAGATGCCTGTCTATCCAGTGAAGGCCCATAACCTCTTCCACTGGAAAAATCACCTTATTTTATTGTCAAATGAGTCAGAGAAGTCTTCCCAAAAGACATGAGTATTTGCCTTGTCAAGATGTCCATTTACCTAGTGTAGACCCCAAATCTCTAATCACATACCTTCAGAGGACATTCATCCTATAAGTTTAAATTTCAAGTTTTAGAAAAGTCATGTGACAAGCACGCTTTATAATATATGTTGCCCCTAGGGGTTCAGGCCATCACTTTATTATCAAATACATTTATATTTTTGGAGTGAAATGTACAGCTCCTCACAATTAGTGGAATAAAGATGTAAATAACTTCACATTGATTAGCACAGGATTTTACCACTGAAATTTAAAATCCTCAGTTTCCTGATTATCCATCAACTGCAAGGTTACAAATAAAGGACCGTGACTTGCTATTGTTCTGCCCTCAGTGAAAACACTAGTCAACCTACCTCCTTCACCACATTAGGGGTCCTGCACCTAGCTGAGTTGGCCGGCACACTCCTGCCCCTACACCCCCATTCCTCTGATCAACTGCTAACCTAATCCATCACAGTGAGTGAGAGCTAGGGAGAGGGTCCGAGCTTCGTCCAAATCAGCGTGGCGTCCTTAACATTCACCGGAGGAACCAGCCTCCCACAGAGATGCTCTGTGACACTGATGGGCATAGACTTACTTTAATACTTCGACACGTGTGCAAGCCACTGATCTCATTACCAAGTAGGAAAAGCAGGAGACAATACCTGGCGACTGTAACGTCTAGGCGGCCTGACGCTTTAAGCACACGTGTCTCTCTCCACGCTGCTCTGACGAGGAAGAAGGTCGTGACATCATTCTTCACGTCAGAAAATTAAGAGCCGAGACAGCGAAGCTACTCGAAGTCACACAGTGAGCCAAAGGTGGACCCAGGACTCTGAGGCTGAGTTGGGACTCTCCCGGTGAGCGGTTCCCCTGGTACCGCTGGTAGCTGGTAGCCTTGCTGCTACACCCGTTTCAATCAGTGGCTGTGGAGAGCAGAGGCCTCCCATGACAAGAGAAAAGTAACTGACACCGATCACTTGATCCAAGAAAGACCCAAAATGGATGAGTGTGTGACGCGGAGAAGGGGTGCTCGAACACGGATGCTGTGACACTGTGTGAGGTACCGTGCTCAAATGGCAGCATGTCTGAAGATTAGCCTTCTAATAGTCTCCCAGTTGTCAGGGGACGACTAAGATTCTAAAGCCTGCAACTGCATCAACAGAACTCTAAATTCCAGCCGAGGGAGGGACATTAGTCCTGCCCTGGAACTGGTCCGATCTACTCTCAGGTGCTGAGGATGGGCCACAAGGGAGCCATGACAGAGGGTGTGATGAGGAGGCAGGCCAGAGCAGCAGAGGGTTGGGAACAAGTTATCAGGGCCTAGAAGACCTAGGCTTGTCTGGCCAAATGGTGACAGGCAGCAAAGGACAACAGCCTCCAGTGATTTTAGTGACCGCTTCAAAAATGGCAGCCCGCTCCCCTCCGGGGTTCAGCTCCTAACTGGGGGAAGTGCTGCCTGCCAGGCAGGGTGTTAGTTCAGACTGTGTGTGTATCCTGCAGGCTTGAGCAGGGTGTCTGCAAGGTAAACCACCCCCAGTCTGTGGAGAGCCTGGACCTGTGGGGATGGAACTTGGGAACTGGAACTTGAGAACCGAGGGTAGACAGGGTGGGGGTGGGGAGGCAAGTAAGCCGGCTGAGTGACACATCAATGGACTGCCAGCAGGGGGGAGGATTTTAGGCAAGTGGAGACTTGTAGGCCTCCGGCCATGTAGTGTAGGTAATTATCTGCTCCTTCAGTCCTTCAGGGGCTGACCTGCTTGCAACTTCAGATGGTTGTTCCTTTCTCTGCCCCCCTGCCTTACCCCCCTCCACCCCCCGCGAGCTGGCTCCAAGGAACCTTTACATTTTGGCTCCACTTCCTTCTTGAACCCTGCCCAGATGGGAACAGTACATACTTCAAACAGTGTAATTAAAAATCCTCGAAGAGAAATGGCCAAACTGGTCAAATGAACACAAAGTGGCCTCAGTTTGCCTGGAAGCAACAGACATGCTCAGAGCAAAGTTGGGATGAAGTAGGAAAAGAGGCAAATCCTTCAGGCATTGGATTTCAAGTAGGAAAGGAAAGCCACGCCTCATAAACAAGCACAGGAGAAAACTCCAAATTTAAATGCTAAAGAATTTTAACATTATCGTAGTAAAAGTTTTAAGTTATGAACAGTGATTCATCTTTTCTGATACAGAAGCCAACATTACGTACCATAGAAAAATCTGACCTATTAAACTTCTACTTGACATTGGCTTTTCATAGAAGTCCCAATTTTCTGACTAATTTCCACATTGTCCTTCTACTGAATAGGTTCCTGGCTATTCAAAAGGAGGTATCCTAAAATCAAAAGGATTGGAAGTTTTAATGGGCTTTTGTTTTGTTTTGTTTTGTTTTAAAACATGTATGTTCTGCATAGCATGATACCAGCTCAAATACTTCTAATGAAACAGCATCCACCTCCTGAAATTTCCTTTTCATAAAACATTAGGTCCCTTTCCGTGCAGCAACAATTCCAGATTTGAACGTCCTGCCCACATCAGGAATGCTCCGAGATACTTACGCTCAACGCTGGAAATCTGCCTCTTCTAGGCCTTGCAATAGTAAGTCCAGCATTATGGCTTACATAGTGTATACAGAAGACAAGTTATTTTTTTCTTTTTCTTCATTTTTTTCAACATAGTTCTTAGAGTGAATAAAATAATAAATTCTAAAAATCTAGCATCGTTTGCCTTCATAAAATTTATTTGTTGTTGTTGTTGTTTAGAAAGCATTAGTATTTGTGATTATCAATCATACTATGCTTGTAAAAATTGTAAAATAATAACGTAACTTGAAACATGCAAGAGCAAAGGGGAACTCATTTCAGGTAATTTTTATGAAGTTATTACAGACATATATGGTCACTAGAAAAAATGCTACCAACAAAAACTCTAAGCCTCCCCTTAACGTGACAAGTTGTTCTGGTGTAATATTTGCTGTGAACACAGATGCTTAATTTATACTAAGCACACTTTTATGTTTAAAAAAAAACCTCAGACTTTTATTTATTTCAAATACTTTAAAGTTGATTTTAACACTAATCAAAATACATGTTGGTGCCCCTCCCCTACGTAATTACAATTATTCTCCACACAGAGAAACAGAGAAAGGAAACAATCTAAACAGAGAAAGGAAAGCTTTTTCAAAACAGTTATTCCTTAACTAACTATACACACCCTAAAGCTGATGAATTCTCACTAAAACAAGACGCTCCAAATTGTAGTTTAAATTATCACCAGGCTATATTTACACGGGAAGAGTTTGAATTTGAATTTGGAGTCTGTTGTGGCAATAAAATAATAATAATGATAATGATAATGATAATAATAATAATAATAATAATAATAATAATAATAAAGTAACATCGTGAGGCTCCTGAGTAAAACACTGCGACTCCCAGTCGGCCAGAGGGCGGAGCTTGCAGGGTAGGAGAGTGGAGCTTAGGCTAAGGTTCAGTCCCAGGACAGGGTTTCATCTCAGAAGACTAAAAATCTGCTGTCCTCCCTTTCACTTGTGACATCTGCCAGACCCCGACTAGGGTATGTTTTAGACCTTAAACTTGTATTTTATTTGTTATTCAAAAATCTGAAGACAGCTTTCTTTCTAACCAACAGTTGCAAATGCTAGGCAACCACACACATAAAGCCTTGTCTTATAGAATACATACCATTACACATAACATGCAAAAATACACCTGTATAATTTTAAACCTAGTTTCCACTATAATATATAGCTAATTCACCTTAGTATATTAGAAAGGTAGGAGGAAAATATAAAGAATGGTTATGCTTCCCTAAATCCAAATTACTGAACCCTAAAAGTTTAACACTTTTTGGAGTCCACATTTTCTCCCATGACCATGCAGCCCCTAGGAACACAAAACCAACAAATAGCTGATCTTTCTTCCTCAACAGAAGTAATGACTTAGCTGTCCATGTTGGAGTCCACACTTCCCTACTAACCCCCTGGGCTCTACTCTAGAAACAGGTCAAATGTGGAAATTCAAATATCAAGCATACAAAAATAAATGACAGTTTATCTTATTCATTAACTCGTTGTATACCTCATTGGTTACGAGTGCTTAATGCTCTTGCAGAGGACCCTATGCCCACACTGAATGGCTTGAAACACCTAGATCCAGGGGCCCAACTCCCTCTGCGCATCTCTGCGGGCACTGCACACACACGGTGCAAATAATGACAAACTGGCACACACACGTACACACATAAGTACATTTTCAAAGCACTGAAATTAAAATTAAAAAAAAAAACACTCACAGAACACAGGCCAAAACATTTTTAATTGTGTGCCAAACAGGCTTGTGTTTTCCAACAAGGATAACTAGGCCTTGCTAGCATCTAAGTATGAAGGATGTTGTCATTTCCCTCACCTTAATCTACACCTTACTAGCCCATGGGTAATCACTACTGTTACTCCCATTACACAGACCAGAAAACAGGAGCAGAAATAGTTTGCGCATGCTTCCGAGGCTGCTTAGTAGCAGACCTGGGATGTGAGTAATGGCAGTCTGGCTCATGAGCTTTGAATACTGCATTTACATATGAAAACACACACACATGCACATATACACAGAGGTGAGCATGTATGGCGGTGGACCCACCCTGCACATTTCGACTTCAAGAGGCTTATGAATAGCAACTGGGCTGAGCACTGCGCCTTGAAGACTGCTTTTAGTCAGCAGTCATTGGAGGGCTTCAGGACCCATGGAAATTATGGAAGCTCTCTACTCTCATCCCAACTCCTTTGGAGATGCCACTGAATATTCAGGGCTGAGAATGTGAGGAACCTGAAGGTGTTTCCAAGCAAGGGCAGAAGGGAGCTTGCTGCACCCACAGCACCTACGCACTGGGCACGCCACCCTGCCTCCCTTCCTTCCTTGCATGTCAACACGATGCTACTTATAACAACATCCTGTAAGCAGCCTGGAAGGATAACAAGAAGGGATTAAGGATAGGAAATGGTACAGAGACCGGCGTGGAAATGCTGGCTGAAGCCAGCCTGAAGGAGAGTCAGAGGACAAAGACCTAAAAATACAGCCTGAGATTGCCCTATCACAGCTTCATTTTAAGAAACCAGAAATAATTGCACCTCTTTTCTCCAGGCCTGTGGCACACAGAGCTGAGCTACAATGTTTATTGTAAAGCACATTCATTAATGCTTTTTTAAAAAGCCTTAGACGTATGGAAATAACTCTGCCACTTTTCTGCTCATTAACTCCACAGTAGGAAATAAAAGTTGCAGCACACAGTGTGTGGTTGTTTTCCATTTGAGTTTATTTAGTTTTCAAAACAATGAGTCATCCGAACTATGCAAATGAAAGTTATGATGGCTTTACTCAAATGATTAACTATAGTTATATATAGAACACAGTTCCTTAAATAGCAGCCTCTCACTCCACAGTGCCAAGCTGACTTCCTTTTCTCCTGTAAAGCCTGAAACCAAAATCCTGAAGGGCTGTGACATGCCACCACTTCCCTCGGCTCACATGGGGTGGGCTGGACAGTAGCTAAAGGGGTGGATGGAAAGCCAACCCTTCCCTGCTCCTGCCCATGCAAAGTCAGATCACTGACTCTTCACTGAAGAAATCTCCTCTTCACTGAGGAGAAAAGGATAAGAATCACACCTGAGGACCATCGTGAATCCTCAGGAGGTGGGGGTGAAAAAATGCACTGTATCTTAGTTAAGAAACTATTAGGCTAAATGATTACTAATTTAGAAGTATACTTAAATACTATACTTAAAATACAAACTTAAAAATACTATACTTAAAATATGAACCTTTTTGGTTTTTTACTATCTTGGACTCATCAAAATATATGCTGGCTAACTGCTTCAGATGGTTACTTTCCAGATATATCTCATATTAGCCACAGGAAACAGGGCAAACGCAGATGTCTTACCTCCAAAAGAATGCATAGGGCTTTCCAGCTATTAGAAATGTGGCCACAGAATGAACACACACTATATAGAGATTTGCCTAACTTCTCATGTAAACCTCAGCTTTCAATAAACACACACATGAAAACACACAGACCTACTCCCCTCGATTTATATTCAAAGTACCAAGGGATTATCAAAACCTCTAATTTGCTGCTAAAGTCAGTGGCGAGTTTTATACACTGGGTGAAATACAACCTGATTCTTTTTAAGATGGGGAAAGCAACTTTATTGAAGCTACTGCTCCAGGTAGCCTGGGATCAGACTGGGTCCAGTGTGAAGGGAGCTGGCAACCAACCCTCAAACTGTGCGATAAGATAGAAAACCATTGATGTTGGCTCACAACAGGCCCACTTCAACTCTGACTCGCCCTCCATGTTTCCCTGGCGTATCTGCTCGCTTCCTCTTGTATCTGCTTCAGCGTAACTTTACTTTCCTCTTTTATCTTTCCATAACTGCACCCGGAGGGACCGGAGGGGATTGATTTTGTTGTTGTTGTTGTTTTGACTTATTGTTTGAAGATCTGTAACTCAAAGCAGCTCTCACACTTCTGATGTGTTAAGCTGGAGCAGCATAAAAGGTAAACCCAGGGCCTGGCATCAAACTGCAAGGCAGCAACAGCACATTTCATAATCAGCCATCTAGGTTTTCATCTCATTTTGTGCTGCCCCCCCCAACACACCCCGGCTGGGTAGCAACGTGTGAGATGACTACTACATCTTCCCTAGGTGTCAATAACAAGTTAAAATAAAAATAAATACCTCGACAGTTTTGCATTGCAAGGGCTGTGAGATTAAATAGGCCTCTACTGAAGGAAAAATGCAGAAAAATGGCCTTGTTTTTGTTCACAATGAAAGGAAATTTAGAGGCTTTTCACAAGGTTGCTTGATTAAAAACAACTCTTGAAAACAGGGGAAGATGGTACAACTGACGAAAAGAACGAAAGAAAACCAAAAAAACCACCTTTCCAAAGGGCTCACACCAAAGAGCAAGTGGAAGGCCTGTGTGAGATGGGGCAGCAGATTCAAAACAAAATGCTGTTCTTGAACCGGGCGTCTAAAGAAAGACCTGCATATTAGGTTAGAAACTGTGCTCTCAGAGCCCTGCCGGCACAGCAGACTCCAAATGAGCAAATGCAACAACCCAGAGTTAAAGTTTCTTCTTTTTCTCATCTGGCGCAATCCTAATTCGTTTGGCTCATTCTGCTCTTTAATTCTGCTGATGCTGAAGTCACAGGCGAGTACACGTACAGACACACACAGGTCTTCACCAGAGTTTTTAAGTGTCTGTCCCCTGAAGTTGTTGGGCTTGCTGAAATATGGTTACATATGCAAACATTATCTACCAATTGTAACCTCATTTTCTGCTCTGCTGGACAGCGTGACCAGCATTTGTCACCCTGCGTCCCCGCCCGCCATCATCCCTACGTCTGTAATTGTCATCGAGATGTGGCATGTCAGCGGGACTCTGGTGTTCCCTGCTCCCCATCTCCACACAGTCACTCAGGTAACAAACCGGTAATCTCGTCCTGTTTTCACGACGGTTGAATTACACATAATTGTTTCTGCACAGTGATTGATTTCTGCCTGAATAGAGACCTCTGCCTTTTTTCAATGTGAGCGAGTGGCAGCCAAGTCTCCCCGGCTAGGAGGAGGCAGCAGCCTTTGAAGAGATCAAAGCCAAGGCCGCGAGCAGTTGTGCGCCCTGGGAATATGGAAAGCCTTTATGCTCTCAACCCCATTTCCAGCATCATGTTGGACTGCAGCTGCATTGCATTCTGCCAGCATTCTTAATGCTTTTAGTATTGACTCTGACATCACCGATAGCTGTTTTAAAGTAACAAAAGCCGAAAGATGACTTATTTTCACAACTCTGTAATTGGAACATGCAAAGGTGGGGGGTGGGGAAGCCAGAATGAAGGGGAGGGAAATACATTTGCTTTTAATTTAAAGCAGCACAAAAGAGAGAGCAGGGAAAAAATTATATAAGTTTCCACAAATGAAAAACATGTTTTTCATATGGAAAAACCAGCGGGGGCATTTTATAACTCAGACCACACAAAATGAACTGATGGCTAAATACACACTTTTTCAAGCCAAAAGGGTAAAATGAAAATGATGGGGTAAGTGATTCTAATTGGGAAAGGGACTCTAACAGGCACTGAGGCCCAAGACTGCAGACACTGATGCAAGGTGGAGCCCTGGGACCTGCCCCTCCCCCTAACCTGTTCCCTTTTCAATAAAGGAAGCAAAGCTAAGCTCTGCATTCTGAATACATCGCGGGCTTCTCTGGGAAACTGAAAACAAACACATAATTCCTGATGTCAGGAGGAGGACCGGAGTGAAAAGTTGTTCCTGGTTCCAGATGCAGAGCCTAATCAGTCTGTCAGGATCACACCTTCCCAGTACAATTGGAAGCTTATGTATGCCGTGGAACCTCTTAAGATCATAGGGACCAAAATACATCAACACCGATATTCCACTATTTCTTAAAATAGAAACAAGGATGTGTCTATTATTTTTAAAGGCATTGTAGGCTCTATTGTAAATGAGTATATTATGCATTTAATCCATTTAGAATCAATGCAGACAAGCAGGTCAAATACTATTCCTAGTGTTATATATAATGCTGTCTAGGTTTAATAACTGCCACTCTCTAGTAAGACAGCCTTCTTTTTGTGTGTGTGTGTGTGCACGCTTTTTTTTTTTTTTTGAGAATTTCATACAATATACTTTAGTCACAGTCTTCCTCTCCCCTAACTCCTCTCAGATCTTTCCCCTCCCTACTCGCCCAACTTCACAGGCTTTCATTCTCTCCTAAAAGACAGGCACCCACCCAAAAAGAACACACATACACAAAAAGCAGAAACACATGGGGTCTGATTTATGCTGGTCAATCACAAGACAACCTATTGACACTGCAATTCCAACATCTAAATTGATGCTCTGGAAAGCACCTACCCTGACTAACACATCTACTCAATTCAGGGACTTCAAATGTAGCAAGATGACAAGACTTTTCTACGAAAAGAGTGAGGGAGCAGAACCCGGAAGGAAGTTTTGAAATTAAAAGTATCTCATTCAATGAAGCCCCGTCTTGGAACTGCCTACAGGGACAGTGGCCAGTGGACCATTCATGCTTGAACTTTTCCAAGTCTGCTAAGTTCTAAACCTCAGCGACACCGAAGGAATGGCTGTGATACGTGCCTCCTTTCATTCCACACAAAACCTCTTAGTTTTAATTGGCAAACAAAAGCTGCCTCTGTGCGGCAGGATTCTGAAGCAACAGACCTGCTTGTAAGGTAACCAACTGTAAATTGTCTTTGCCTGAAAGTGTGCTGAGCTGGAAAACGCCTGCTTACCTCAGTTTACTAGGTTACAATGTCACTTTGCAACTGTATTTTGTTTTGCTTTAGATTCTAGATTCTAGAGGTACATACTGCATGAACCCAGAGTTACAAAAGCAAAATAAGCAAAAATTCAGCATGAATCAAATCACAGCATTTCAAAGTTTAGAAATCTTTTTCTTTTGGAAAAATGATATCATTTCTTAATTTATTATCAGTCAAAATGTTGAAAGTAAGACCCAGTGTTCTTCAGTGTTTTTCTCTAGGTTACATTCCTGATAATCTTATTAAGACTTTGGGCAACCGAGGACTCCAGTCTAACTTCAGGTTATGGCCCAAAATCACTTCTTTTATGAATCTATAATTAGTCTCATGCAGAAAACAGAAGAGCCAATGGGAGGAGCATCTAAGGCTTCTCACTGACACCTAAGGAGAAATGTTATTTGGCTGCTATCATACATGCATTTGACTTTCCCTAAATTCTTTCCTGTCTGCCTCACACTCTTCAGGGCTCATCTTGGGGGAAATCCTAAGTGCAGCACTTAGGATTTTTGACACCTAACTGTATGGCAGAAGGCCACACCTTTTGTTCAGCTACCAATCTTGCTTGAGACACCACAGAGCTAGGCAGAGACAAAGTGAAAGCACAGAGGATCAGTAGCCTTAGTGGCTGTGGGCACCGCACATTCCTAAGATTGTTCCCTCAGCAGAAACTGCCATAATTGAGAACGGGGGGACACTTCTACAATCCTGCACAGGAGACTCGCTCTACAGCATAATCTCTCCACCAGCCTAGTTATTTTCCCCTTCGGGAGGGAATATAATCTCTTCAAGGGCCTAGGGAGTCAGTGTGCCGCTCACAAAGGTGAGAACTGAGGAGGCAGGGGTGAGGCGGGGGCAGAGGACACTTTCCAAGCCCAGCGTCCCTCCAGGGGAAGCATTTCAACTGCTTCAGACCAACACGGAACCTTAAAACCTACAGATAATCAGGTCCCATGCCTGCCTTTCACAAATCACTCCAACGCTATTAATCCTGTCCTCTCAAGTAATTCTCCCAACCTAAATTCTTGAAACAACTGAAGCCCCATTTCCTTTGGCTGTTTCTTCAAAGAGGAGAGCAAAGCAGCTCACAGACTCTTGTTATAGAAACAGTCTTTCTGGTGAGTGGTAACTTTCTCCTGCCTTCCTACCTTCTCCAGGGCAGGTGGCAAGCTGCTTGTTAAGGCACACACCCCTGTGGAGTAGGTTCTGCCCTCAGGAGACACAAGACGAGGTCCAAAGTTGAAAACCAAAGCCAAATACATATAATCCAGCTATGCCACCTCTGGGTCTTCCCAATGGAACCGAAGGCGGAACCGTACTGTGATTCCCAATGGCCGCATTATGGCTGAAGAAAATCTGATGTATATGCACACAAGGGAGTATTACTCGGTCATAAAGGATGAAAGTGTATCATTTTCAGGAAAAATCAGGCACACCCAAAGATCACCTCACTAAATGAAACAAGCCAGACTCTGAAAGACAAACCACATTTTCTCTTACATATGGAATCTAGATGTTCTTTTTAAAGACATGAAAATAGAAGGTGAAATGTGTGGGGGCTGGAGATGGCTCAGTGGTTAAGAGCACTATCTGCTCTTCCGAAGGACCTGGGTTCGATTCCCAGAACCCATACGGCAGCTCACAACTGTTTATAACTTCAGTTCCACGGGATCTGGCACCCTTACACCAATGCACCATAAAATAAAAATTCAACAAATTATAAAAAATTTAAAAAATATGTGAAGGGAGGAAGGAAGAGAGTGATAGGGTTGAATATGTTTGAAGCATATTGAATACTCATATGAAAATGTCATAATGAGACACTGTTTTATGTATGCAATGCACACTAATAAAATTAATTATGTAGGTCTGGGGTTTAAAACAGGATTATATAGGCCTAGAAAATAAGTAGCTAGCTCCCAATGCCTCAACAGGCTTGTGAAAACCTGAGGACTGGCTCCTCGTCAATGGCTGTGTCACCTGCACAGCCCTCTCTGCTTTAAAACGAAGGCAGCCTAGGGCTGATTCTAATCGGAGGGAAGGCAGGCGTCAGGATTCCCACACAGCTGCTGGAGGGTAGGGCCATGAGAAGAGTGAATGGAGACACCCTGGGGTCAGTGAAGCGGACTCCCTAGTGACGGACTTCAGCTGGACTCCACCAGCACAGAGCAGCATGTGCCCACAGCGAGCTGGAGCCAGCCCATGTGACCCTAGACAATCTTCAAAAACAGAGCAAGCAAACAAACAAGAAACTGAGCAGGGCTGCAGTACCAACCCAGCCGCATGAAGAGAAGCGCAGGCTCCTGAAGGACTATAATTTGCTGGACTCAAATAAAAAAAGTTCCCTCACCTGAAATTCAAAGCACCAGGACTGCCAGAAGTATCCCACACGCAGAAGTGTTAGCGTGCCTTTCCGCCACCCACATGGAACAGCGTGAAGACAACATGACACTGGCCATCGAGACCAGTTTTCGATATGGAACATGTGTGCTTTATCAAATATGTGGCATGTAGATTGTCACTGCCCCCCAACCCTTTTGTTTTGCCCGGGATGACCAAGCACAGGCTGAAGGGGGTAGGGGGTGGGGTGGGAGTCGGGGTAGCAGTGGGTATTAGTAGCCCAAGCCAAGTAAGAGGCAAAGATGACAGGTCTTCTGGTATCGACTCTAGTGGTTTGCATTCACAGTAAAATAATGAGACTTGGCAAGGAGGCAAAAATAAATAAATAAATAAATAAATAAATAAAGGATCAAGTTTATGGAAAACAAGAATCTTTTTACCTTCCATCACTAATATTGCCATAGGTGTATATCTGATTAAAAGATAATTATGTAGTCAAGGTATAGTCCTCATAAGTAAGAATACAGTATCCAATTAAAAGAATAAATAAATAAAGGTCTGCCATCAAAAATCTCCCCACTACAGATTTAGGCATTTGAAACAGCAACTAACTTTGGCTCTTTTCCTCCCCGCACAGACTAAACCATCTCTCCTTGCAGCACATCTCTGCCTCACAGACCTTCAGGAGTGAGGCGCAGCCCTGAGCTGCTGGAGGGGAAAGCAAGCACTGGCTGTTGGAACATGTTAGGTGAGTGTGTAGGATTCATTACCTAGAATCCCACACTTGGGAGGCTGAGGCAGGAAGATCCAAAGTTGGAAACCAGCCTAGACTCTATAGCAAGACCCTGTTTTGTGGGGAAAGAAAGAAAAAAGAAGAAAGGAAGAAGAAATCACAAAAGACCCACACAATATTTGTGTGTGATTCTATTTTGTGAAATGTCCAAGCAGGGCAGTCTTTCCATACAAAAAGCGAAGAAAACAAGATGAGTGCTCGGGCCTGGGGTGTGTGCCGAGGGAAGGCCCAGCTCAGGGGAGGGCGGGAGGGGCACAGGTATTTTTCTTTCTGAGGTGGTGAGAATGTTCTATAGCTGACTGTGTTGATGACTTCGAAACCCCAACAATTGTGTGCTTTAAATGGTGAGGCCTTCGCTATGTGGCCAAGTTGGTAAAGCAAGGCAATTAAAAAATAAGAAACCTAAAAAAGTCAAACTACTGATCTGATTCTTCCAATTAGATAGGTAGGTAGGCAGACATGATAGATAGATAGATAGATAGATAGATAGATAGATAGATAGATAGATAGATAGATAGATAGATAAAGAGCCACAAGGGAAAATTTCCTCTGGTGTGTTTACCAAGAGTAAAACTGAGTGGCTAACACCTGGAATGGTGACAGTAAAACACCAAAGTGTTTTCTCAAAAACAGAAGGCCGCAGGAACCCCGGCACTTGCCTGAGGCAGACAGGAAGACATGAGGTAGGCAGGGGCGGTGGACCTTTCCATGAAGCAGTTAGATGGACTCAAACTAGACGCAGGTGTCTTGCCTGGTGTGGTTGACTGCACTTCTCCCCTAAGACTGCCGCTGATGCAGGTGGTCTGTGCCCCACGCCACCACGCCCCTCTCCGGTCCCCCTCCCCAGCAGACTCTGGGGTTCCCCTCCCCAGCACAGAAAACCTTTAACTCACAAAACACGGGTCAACTAGCTTGAAGGGGGTGGGGAAACGAAACAGATGGGTTTCCTTCCGCGAGCTGGTATCTGGTACCCAAGAGTCCAGGGGTCTTTTAAAAAGGAAAGCATGCGGGCTGGGCTCTGCCTTCCTTAGTCCACACAACAGCCCCTTGCTGTGACAGCTGTCTGGATAAGAAAACAGATCAAAGTAGTGGTTCAAGGCACAGAGGAAGCCAGGGCGCTAGCCATTCCTGCACTGTCTTTCTCTCCCACCGTGAGTTAGCAGAACTTGAAAAAGTTTAAAAAGCCACTGAATGACTTTCTCAAGCAGCGACGTGTTTTCAATGTTTATACTGCATAGACATCACTGAATTCATTTAAGGAATTAACAAACAAGTGAAAACAAACGGGCCACATATGCGTGAATGATGACCTGTCCCCTCATCAGCAACTTGAATTTCACAGTCCCTCCATCATTCTAGGGGCTTCTGCTGTTTTCAGATTCCCAGACAGGCTAGAAAAGATTTACTTTTGAAACACAGAATTTGTAATCACTACAATTGGAAATATAAGTCCCTCATGGAACCTAATTAATTTAACTTGCATTATTAAACTATGCTGTCAGCTTCACATTGTTTTGGTTTTTTAAAATTTCATTAATTTTTATCGTGTGAGTGTTTTGCCAGCATGTATGTCTGTGTAACATGGGTATGCCTGGTGCCCAAGGAGAACAGAAGAAGGCATCAGACCCCCTGGAACTGTAGTCTTAGAAAGCTGTGAGCTACCTTGTGGTGCTGGGAACCATACCCAGGTCCTCTGCAAGCGCAGCAAGTACTCTTTCCTGTTGGCCCATCTCTCCATGCAAACCTCATATCACTCATTAAACAGTATGGAAGACGTAAGCTCACACATCTTCAGATCTCCAGTTCATAGACTGAGGCTGGCACTTTATTTCCAGAAGTACTGTGATTTCTTGGCATGGATCCTGACCATGTCTGTCTGTCTGTCTTTCTTTCTCTTTTTTTCTTTATTTTTAAATCAACAGTCACTGAGTTATACCATTTTAAAGCAGCCATTTCTTTCTACATTTCCAACCGGCTTTAGGATGTCAAACGTTTTAGTCAAGTATCGGTGATCAGGAAGTGGAAACAAACAGCTGGTACGCCCACACAACTGACAAGGGGCTCGAGCTGGTTTGGGGTCAAGCACTAAAGATCCACAGCATGCGTCCTCAGGCAAGTCACAATATAAGGAGGTGATACCTGTTTTACCTCCTGATATTCTGAATGCCCAGATCTAACTGTAGTTGGGTTGGACACCACCACCTAGTGCCATCAAAAGAAGACAGGAGGGTGTGCAAGCGTGTCCCTTGTTCAAAGGCTCTATAAAGAGCTCTGAGTTGTTTTATTAAATTATCTTATGTTACTAAATATGCATGAGAATATTATTTTATGCATGAGTGCTTTACCTGTATGTATATCTGTGCACCACACGCAAGCCTGCTGCCCAGAGGCCAGAAGAGGGCATTGGATTCTCTGGAACTGGAGCTATAATGGTTATGAGGTACCATGAGGTACTGGGAATCCAACCCAGGCCCTCTGAAAGAGCAGCAGTGCTTGTAATTGCTAAGCTATCTCTCCAGCACCATGCACGCCCTAATAATAATAATAATAATACCATCAATCTGCCTAGTTGAGGCTCAAATTCATTATCTACAAAACCATTTCAAGAAGTAAATCAAATATCCTTGACCATACTTCCAATTAACAACGCTGACCTGAAACCAGGTAAAGAGCAACACCCACAGCTCAGGTCCTACAGGCTTACGCCAACAGGCCGCCATATTCCAGGACACAAATGTGTCTGCTCCCTGCTGCCTCTCCAGAGCCATCTCCAGATGAACAGCAGCTCCTCTCTGCTATGAACTAAACCATGAGCCCCGTGGGTGTCCATGATGGGACTCCTCCTACTGTCAAGAAAAGCTCCTTCAATGAAAACCATTCAGTGAAAAAGAAAATTTCCCGAAACGTAACAGTCTTTGGTGCCTGTCTTCATTCCACCAGGAAACCTGCCTAATCCTAAACTGTTAGATTGTTTTGGACATTACAGCAACAGCAGGTATCTTCTTCTCATTTGGAATTAACATGTGTTTCCAGGTTCTGTCCCGCCCTACCAAGGCCAAAGCACCTTTCATTGCCCTGCTCTCCTGAGATAAAATGTAAAGAGTGAGCCAAACTAAGGAGGGGAGGCATTTTTTTCTTGTTAAGGACCTAGCCGTCTGCACAATACAGGGGACCTCACTTGTGTAACAGTAAAGGAATGGAGAAATAGCATACATTTGCATGGAACAGTTTTGAATCATTTGTTAAGAGTACTTGAGGGAACCAGATCTGGGAACCAATGCCTATAATCCCCGTACCTCAAGAAGCTAAGGCAGGAAGATTATAAATCTGGGCCAGCCTGGGTTATGTACATAAAAAGACCCTGTCTTAAAATGAAAACAATCAAATAAAACCAGTAATTAAATTGCTAAGTTAGTAAATCAAGAAAGACAGGACATGGACAAAAATAGGTTCTAAATTTATTTTAATGTGGCTTCACTGGGGCATTAAGTTAAAACAAATCCCTTAACAGCCAAAACTGAAGATAAAAACATTCATCATTAGGTGACGTCCACCATGTTTATTCATACAGAAAAATAAGCACATGAAATTTTTAATACAAACAAAATGATTAGCAGATAATAGTTCTGAGTTTATGAGTATCTACTAAGACACAGGTAGACGTAAGTGAAACTGTTATGTCTGCCTGACAGAAATCTAGGTACTTTTTCTTTATTTTTCTGTTCTTTCATGGGCTTTCCCCTGACTTTGTGTGTGTGTGTATAGATATATATATGTAGATATATGTAGATATATGTATGTAATACATTTGACAAACAAGTAGGAGGAGGGGGAGGGGAGGGGCTGCTGGAGAGGAGGGAGGGGAGAGTGGAAGACAGGATGAAGAGTGGGGAGGAAGAAGAGGAGAAGGAAAAGAAAATTTCCTTTTGAGAGAGAAAAGACTGATCCCAATAAATACTTCCTTTAAAAGGTTTCTTCACTTTTTACAGAAGACCCTCTGCCTCAAAGATCCTCATGATCCCCATTGTTAGTTATTTCTCTTATTTATCTCAATATGACGACGCTAGAAAAATCAGCACTAACTGCTGAAAATGATGTACATTCTATGACATAATCACTTGCTATACAAGAAAAAAAATCACTCTTTAGAAGAGCTTTGTGTGTAAATGCCTGGCTCCCACAGGAACAACAACAACAAAAAGAAAAGGTTACACCATTTACCAAAGATTCCAAGCTTCACAAAATCTCTGGGCACACAGCTATTTGACTGACCTACTTCACACTAGTACTGGGGCCACTTTGCAAGTGAGCAATAAAGATTCTCTTAAACTAATAAGCAAAAAAAAAAAAACTGTGTGCAACAAATATTCCTGGGAATTTTCAAATGCATATGGTGCAATGACATGGTTATGTGTTGAATGAGCCAGATGACGGTTTTCAAATGTTCTTAGCATCTACTATTTAAGTCCCTGAAGCCTCGCTTTTTACATTATTCCAAATCACAATAGTCATTCTCAGCTCTCAGAGTAGCTTACTGGCAGTGGAATTCCTCCCAGGGTCCCTTCGTGCAGAGTACTAGCTTATGGGTTGAGTCCTGTCTCTGGAATCAGAGATGCCTGTCCCCGAATCCAAGCTTTCCCACTTGCTGAGCTTTAGTTCTCTAAAAACCAAGAAACTGCTCTGTGCCACAGATTCTTCATGGGAAACATGAGAATAGCATTACACACTCCACAGTTTTGTAATGAGAATTTAACACAAACCGTGGGTAAAGTACACACATTAGCACGTATGTACTACCTTACTAATCCTACCTCTTTCTTCATCCATGGGCAGTGTGGTTATTTCTCATGATCACTCAGAAGCTTCTGGTCAAGGACCAGGAGGCTTCCCAGGAAAGTAAGGTGATTTTATGAGGCATTGCTGGTTTACAGTTAAGGATGGACCAAAAGGATGCTCATTACACAGGTGACTTGGCTCTAGATCTCAGTTATTTTGTTGTTACTGCTGCTTGCTTTGTTTTCTTGACATAAAAGTGAAGACATAGAAAAATACCCAAGAGAAACTCATAAATACATGTTCTAAAACCCACCCTCATTCTAAATCCACTCTTAGTTATTAACACTGCCCCTCGGCCTTCACACTAGAACACTCCCAAACACTGCCCAACTTCTTCTGTCTCCTTCCCTCAGTTTCTTGTCCACCCACATTGTAACAACTTTTACCATCAAAGATAACGTGGGGAAGTTTATACTTTCACATAGTATCTTGTTTGGCATCACATGTCTATGAATAGCTTCTAGTGATAAATCCACTGACTTAAAACTCTCCAACATCTTCTGGGTACCAGCAGTGGTGATAGTAAAGGCAGGCTCAAGTTTCAGAAAGCAGCCAGCAGTGAGAACCAAGCCTAGGTCCTATTCCTAGCTCATCTACCGCACGGCTGTGTGACTCGTAGGGCAAACTACCTTCTTCATAGGATTTTCCACTTCTCGACTTCTGTCTCCCTCTGTGCCTCAGTCCCCCTTCTCCACCGCCTAGGGAGGTGTCAGGGCCAGCACTGAGCTGCCTTGAGGGCGACATGACCTCATGTGGATGGAGGGCAGAACAGTTCTGGCATGAGCCTCACACTCTAAACTGATGACTTAGCATCAAGTTCACAAATACTGTCTAATGGTATGAACATTTCTAAAATCACACCCTAACTTTATGATTCAGCACATACATTTTAAAGAGTTGTCACTTAAATATGGACTGGCATCTGGTATTGCTACTTTTTACTCCTGAAGTTTAAAATTCCTAACCTATTCCATTAAACATCTGGTAAATGACCTTTATCATGGCATGCAGAATAAAAACTTGGGAGTAATGGAAGATTAAAACTCTCCCTAGCTAGGCGCGGTGGTGCACACCTGTAATCCCAGCACCCTGGGAGGCAGAGGCAGGCAGATCACTGTGGGTTTGAGGCCAGCCTGCTCTATAAAGTGAGTCTAGGACAGCCAGGGATACACAGAGAAATCCTGTCTCGAAAAGACAAAACAAACCAAACAAAAACAAACAAGCAACTCCTTCCTTATCCTCAAAGCAGTTGACAGTAAAAAATCGACACAGATACCCAACTCATATAAAACATACATGCAGAAGCTGGAGAGATGTCTCAGAGGTTAAGAGCACTTACTGTTTTTTGCAGCGGACCTGAGTTCAGTCCCTAGCACCCATGTTGGATGGCTCACTGTTGCCCATAATGAGAATTTAACCTCTAGGAGGTTCCAATACCTCCAGCTTCTTCAGGTACCAACGTTCGCATGTGTGCGCGCGCGCGCGCACACACACACACACACACACACACACACACACGTTTGCATGTTTGAGCATGTTCCTTCGAATGCAGACGCTCACACACATGAATACACACATACCTACACATACACATTCCCACACACAGGTACATACACACATATACACATACCCACACACATGCACATACACACATACATGCATATGGCCACAGACATGCAAATACACACAAAAATTTAAAAAGGAAATCTATTTCAAGAAGATCCAGCAGCAACACACAGGAGAGCAAGGGCAAACGGTCAGCTTGCTTCATGGGGGCGGCACCTTCTACCCTGGACCTTTAGGTATGGTTAAGAGGATGAGCTGGGTACCTCAGGGCCCCGGGGCCAATATAATCCAGAGACTGGGATTTGGAATGAGGCTTAGGACAAACGTCTGGGAAAGTAGCTGTAGGAAAGGGAAGTGAGGAAGTGAGAACTGCAAGGCAGGAGCTCTAGACTGCAGGAAGCTATCCAAATGATGCTGACCAGTGTGGGGTTTGCTCTGGGGTCAGCAGGGCAAGGCACCAGGGGAGAGAGAACCTGACACAGTCTGACTGCAGGAAGACACAATGTCTGCTCTCTCCCACCTGGGCTTGATCAGGTTGAGTGACAAGACCCCCAAGAATGGAGCCGAGGCATCACAACTTTAGTGTGCAAAGAAAGAAGTCTCAAAGGCTGCACAGCAAGGCTTTCTGGTTAAAATATTTCTTTCACCTTCATAAAAAATTGTTAAGCATTTTGAAAATAAATTTCTAACCAAATCAAAGTACCTTGCCTACTTTACATGTTTATCAATATTATGATCAATTTAATAACGTTTTTCTATTCTTTGAGTCAAATATGACTATTTTTAAGGACAATCAAAACTCTGCACCCAAGAAAGGACTCTGACTATGCTAACCTGGGTAGGATCCTGTCATCCTTAGAATGGACTTGACATTAACACAGAGATTTCAACCCACACTACAGTTTCATGTGAACATTAAACTAAGCTACGAGGTAGTATTTTTTAAAAATATATAACTATTTTCCATCTTTACTTTAAAGCAAAATAAAACCTAGTGGTATTAACCAGTAAATATTAAGTCTATGATTCTTAACACATTTTAAAAGAATTAGAAACACATTAAGCAATGTTTGAGAGATTTGATTCTCTTCCTTAATCCTGCAGGCAGGCTGGCTGGTTTGCCCAAGGGTGATAGGTAGTAAACATTTTTTGCTTTTGGTATTTTTGTTTTTTGTCTCAGGCTTTAATGATCTAAATTTAAAGTCTAATACATTTGAAAGAAAACGAATTTACAGTACCCTCCCCTTTTTTCAAAACTGGTAGAAAGTCAGGTTGCTGACCTTGCTCTATCTATAGCATCAAGTCAAACCTTCATCTCATACAATGTCTTTTTTATGACCCAATTCATTGGAGCTAGTCTACAGGGGCAACGTGATCAGCGTTAGAAAGTACCTTATTGTAAGAGACATTATGGAAAATGGAATTTCCCACAGACTGATTTTTCCCCCCTCAATGCTAGCTAACCTGTCCCTTGGACCTAATCTTTCTTGGTGCCAAGACAGACAGCAAGTATAATGTAACTTGCTTCTTGTCTTCACTCAAGTTCCTCACCATGTAATTTTGCAATAGTGAAAGAAATCCAGAACCTAAAGAGTTAAGTGGAAAACCCCTTCCAACTCAAAATATACTCTCTCCTATGCCGGGCAAGGAAGTACAGGTTATTTGATAACTCCCTATCAAATGTTGGAAGGATATGAGACTTCAGCAAAAACTTGGAAATCCATTCCCTTACATATCTCATTTCCTTAGAGAGGGAGGTTTCAAAGGTGAGAATAAAGTCTCCCAACATCCAGGAGAGAAAAGGAGCCCAATAAAAACATCACAAAGAGATGGGGATGCTGCTGAATCCCCAAAACTTAGCCATGTAAGTATTTCCCAAAGGTTAGGATCAGGCTGTCAGCCAGAGTCTAGATTCTGGGCCAGCATCATGACACAGAAAGAAATGAGTGCCTTTCCTTTCTCCAGAGCTTCGTGATCCAGCCAAGCACCTGTCACAGATGCAGAAGTCCTACCAGGAGGAGATCTGGGCACCGGCTCATACCACTCTAGACTCCTATCTACTGCCATGTCTACGAAACAGTACTTTCAAAGGTTTTGTGCTGCCAGAACACACGGCACATGGGCACAGCAAAACAGGCCAGCCATACAGCAAGGTGCCATTTTGTAAATGAGGAAACAAGGGCTGGGGAAGGTAAACCAGTTCCAGAAGAGGGCGACAGGCTTCAGACGAGGCCTCAGGTCTTATGATATCTACCCCAGGATGACTCCCTAACAAACTCAAAGTTACGTTCTCAACATCACTGCACAGTGTAATCACTTTATGATACACAGCTCATCTGGTTCAAGCCACTTCAGCTACATGTGTCAAGAAGCTTAGAGTTTCTAATATCTGAAAATGCCCCAACTGTTAGTAAAAACCTTCTCCTTTCTAGCTGGTAGAAAGTAGAAATAAATTGCAAAGCATTAGTGATGTGACACTACAAGGCGATTAGGGATGGCTTTTGTCTTATGCCGCTGTATTCTCATCTTAGGCGTAGCTGCAGGGGAAAAACACCACTTTCCTATCATCTGCACTTGCCCTAAGTTTCTGGGAGCTCACTCATAGACAAGAATCCTCCTGCAACTCTGGTCCCACCCCTTTTTACTCTTCCAATGAGCTATTTTCATCTATTTCCTAAAACAGAATATTCTATGAGGCACGGACTTTCATTAAGCAGTGGTGTAACAGCCCTTTACAGAGAGTGAATAAAATACCACAAGAAGGGGTTATTTAGCAGATACTTTCAGCTCTTATATTCCATAAGAAACTTAGTTTGATAGAGAGCAAGCATATTAGAAATATGAAAATAGATACAAGGACTGTGCAGCCGGTGTTGGTGCGTTACTGATTTGGCAATCTGACTGAGGGCATCCCTTCTGGTGTAGGCTGATGTAACTAGCTCAAGCCCACATGAACTCATGACTAAGTCATCAACTGCCATCATCTGCCATGTTTATAACAGATCATAGGAGGTTAGGGGATGGAGAGACGGCTGGGTGGTTAAGAGCACTTACTAGTTCTGTTTCTAGCACCTATATATCAGGTAGCTCAAAGCCATCTGTAACTACTGTTCCAGTACATCTGATACCTCTGGTCTCAAATGCACACATCCAGCTGCCTACATACACATCTGTACGGAATTTTTAAAAGTTTATCAGGATTAACATTTAAAAAATTCAAAAGAGCAGATTTTAAAATTTGTAGATAGGTGACTGTTTTGTTCAGAGGAAGACTATACATACGTACATATATATATATACACACACATATATATACACACACACATATATACACACATATATATACATACATATATATATATATATTCCCCTCCCCCCCCAAATGAAGCTTCTCTAGAGGTATTCTTTTCCTGTCACAGGGCCTCCCTGCAGCTGGCTCTTCAGTCCACCTTTCTCAGTGTTGAATAGCAACAGGCTCATTCATCCACTCATGTTGCCTTACAGGGTCTTGAGCACAGGGCCTGATGCATGCCGGACAAGCATCTGCCGTGGAGCTACATTCCCAGTCCTCTTATTTTTTGAGACAGGATCTTACCAATTTTCCTAGGCTGTTCTGAAACTTGCAGTCTTCCTGCCCAACCTCCTGACTAACTGGGATTAGAGGCCTTTGCCACCAGGCCTGAGGCCTGCCTAATCATCTCTATTGAAGTGAAATTTACGTTGTCTCAGTAATGAATTGCTCTGATGGAGATCAAAATATGATCTCTGCAAAACTGTCATCAGGTGCCGTATAGGATTCTTGACGGGTAGGGGAGTCATGATGACCAGTTGCAGTTACAACGATGAAAATGTCCATTTCTAGGCCCTCTGTGGCACAGCTTCCTGGCCTGTGACTGCTGAAGCGGGAGAGAGATCCGAAATTCTTCCCGCTTTGTGCTGCCATGAAGAACCTCCCATACAGATCACCATTCCCTGGAGAGCTTCAGGACGACACACACACCTACGTTCATCATTTCAGTGGGCTTAGCTAGGGGTGGACGCTGCGCATAAATGTCTTTGGTGGAGACATTTCTTCACTGAATGTTCCTCCTCTGACCTCTGCTAACAGTGGAAAACATACACAGCTGAGTTACCAGAGTAGCTGAGTTAGCAATTCCTACCTGCTGCACAGGCCTCTGGTTAAGAGCCCTGCTTCTTCAACCCTTCCTCATTTCCAGTCTTTGCTGTTGGACTTTAACTCAGTATTCAGCTTTAGGCCTCCAAATTTTAAGACATTGGGTCATTTACAACTTTAAAATAATTTACAGGGTTAAAAGGAAAGTCTACAATTCCTAAATTGTGATTTCACTTAAAAAGAAAAAAAAAATCACAAGAGGGCCAGTGTGAGATGGCTCAGCAGGTAGAGGCGCTTGCTCTGCATGCCTGATGGCCTCAGTTCAATCCCTGGGACTCACGGTGGACGGGGGGCGAGGAGAGCATCTTTCCAAAGCTGTCCTCTGATGTCTACACACATGCCCATCTCGGCATGCTCACAGTAGTATTCATTCGTAAGCATTATGTAGACTGCACATGAATAAATTAAATTTTAAAAATTAAGTGCAGTATTTAAAAAAGCAGTTTTGAACTTACGTATGTGTACACACACACACACACACACACACACAGTCTTCCAATGATTCCAACTGGCCTTGAACTCCTAAACTCAATCTTCCTGCTTCAGTCCCCCAAGCTGCTATGACTGCAATCTGTGGGCCACAACATTTGGTTCTGAGAGTATATTTTTAGCAGTTATTTCAATAAAACCTATAGATACTACTTGTTGTCTCTGCCCACCCCTCACTGCCTCTAGCTTTTTGAGATGGGGTTTCTTGTAGCCGGAGATGTTTCTGTCAAGATGTCGCCAAGAATCAGCTTGAATTTCCGGTCCTCTTGGCTCCATCTTTCCCAAGTCCTGGGTTTACAGATGTGTACATACCACCACATCCAGTTTGTGTGGTACTGAGGACTGAACCAGGGGCTTCATGCATGCAAGGCAACAAGCACTCAACCGAGCTACACCCTCAGTAATCACTCCAGATTCCTGTCAATTATGAGTCTTTCCCTACTTCGTAGTAGTGCAGTACGGAAGGATCAAACAGATAAGCAGGGACTCTGAAGAGGAATTTTCTCACACCTTCTCCTGACAGCACAAATATTACACAGAATACACTTTGAGGGTGAAGAGGAAAAGGCCAGTCTACTCAGCTGCAAGGAACTAAACAACTGGAATCAGAGAATTCATTCCGCAGGAAGCCAAATTAGGTAGCCCCTTGCAGTACAAAGAACCTCCTCTATAAGTGGGAGTGGATCTGATTGCTCAAAAAAATTCCAGTCACATGAGGTACAAGCCACAGGCACTCTACCCGTGAGCTACTATTCTTCACTGTTGTTTCAATGCCATACAGCATTGGCACACTGGTATTCAGAAGCTTCATTGTCAGGCAAATCCACCTCAGTTCCTTTGCCCCTGAAGTGAACACTGAAAAAACAAGTCTTAGTTGTTTGTAAACTAATAGAAAATCAGGGGTGAGAGATCTAATAGTAAGATGACAGATTTCTTCGTCTGAAATACAAATGTTGATTCCCTGAAAGAAAAATTCATACAACAGCACCCAGCTGTTCTAAATGACTAAAAGCAAACAAATACCTGTAACATTTCTACCCCAATTCCTTCTTTAAAAATAAGGATTTAAAATAAATAAATAAATAAATAAATAAATAAATAAAAATAAGGATTTAAAAGGCAGCGGAAGTGAGGCCATAAACATCTTCCCTTTCCTACCTGAAAGGTCACTCTGAGGAGATCACAGAAACAAGAAAGGTGGAGGGCTTTCATGACTCAGAGCCACTGTGGTCAGGGGGCCACGGGCATGGCCTCTCCCTCCCCAGCATCAGAAGAGAAATGGAAGGCTTCCCTTATAAGGTGTTAACCATTTGGGCTGCAGGAGGGACAAATGGAAGTTTGACACCCAGGATGAATAACTACAGGCTAATCTTATCCCTCAGGGAACTTTCATATGTTAAAGCAGCTGGTTCATTCACACTGTGCTAGAGCACTTAGCTCTACCACTGAGCTTGGGTCACAAAGACCTACTTTTTGTCATTGCTATTGTTTTCATACCTCTACATTGGTCTTATTTTCACGAGTAAACTTCAGGGGAAGGAAGGTTTGGGAACATGCTCTTTAAAACCTCTCCGGGGGTCCTGGCTCTGAAATATTAACAGGCTTGTGCATCTTCTTGTCCTCTGTGCTTGAAGAGCTTACACTGACACCAAGTGGGTCGTCATGGCTGCTTTCTCCTTGATTGCTCAATTTGTCTGCACTAAAAACTCGTATTTAAAACTCCAGGAGAGACTCATTTATAAGATATCTGGTATAGACACTCACGGTACTCCCTTAAAGGTTTCAGTTCTAGAATGAGGTCCCAAATAATTTCCCTTTCAGAAGGGAAAAAGATGGATGGATGAAGGCAGTTCTCCTGACTGGGTACCATGACGACTGGCTTAAAACAGGAGCAAAGGCGTACGGTAAAAATTCAGAAGAGGCATCCCTGTGTGTGTCACTTGGCCACAGCTGGAATCTCAGGGCTGCAGTTAGACACAGAAAGGAGAGGGGCCGGTGGGTGCCTGGCCCTCCCACGGATGTTTCCGCCCAGTTCTCACAGGCAGCAGAGGCAATAAACTAGGAATTGTTTGTAATGCAAATTCAAGTCACAAGGCTGCTCCCACCTTGAAACTCAAATACAAATGGTCACCCAGCTCCTGACACCACCTGAGGAAGTCTACCATTGGTGATGTCAGTGACACAAACAGTCCTGCTGAGGACAGGGGGAAGGAGGAAGAGAGCAGAAGTGTGGTTAGGCGAAGAAGAGAAACTGCCTTCCGGTTAAAGTGTTTTTGATCTCAGAAACATTACAAACAGCTGTTAGGTATTAAAAACCAAAGATTGTAACTCACTTCAGTTGGACTCTAAAAAAAACTGACATAGCCTTGTGGTTAAAACTAAAAGGCTTCTGGAATTGTGCAAACTGCAAGGTCTCTCCATAAAACATACCTAACATGAATGCATTTTAACATGTAAAAGGATTCATCACAGGCATCAGAAAACAGAGACCTGGTTCTCTGAACAGTCTACACCTAGTGACATTTACTCAGCCCACAAATCTTTCCTAAGCCATGAATGGCAGATTCGTAGACGTCAACAACATTTAAATATATACATAACAACAAATCTTTCATTCTACTGACATTTCAAAATGGTGCTGAGATATAGGATAGGTAGGCACATGCGTGCACATGTGCAGGTACATGTACACACATATACACACACACTCACCCCAAAATAAGTACACAGGAGGAGTCAGGAGAAAAAGCTACAGAGACCTAAGACAGAATACTAGCTTAAAGAAGAAAGGATAATTTTCAATATTTGCAGGAGCTATGTATAAATACCAGGCAGTTTATTACACTAATTTCCCTAAATTTCTTGTCTGAAGAAAGAAGCAGCTGGTCTCTTCATGGACTAAACCACAATTTAGTATGAACTGTACTCATGGGTAAAACAGTTTTGGAAAGGATTTTCTGTTACCAAAGCTCTAACTTGATGGGAAAAGATGATGTGTTGACCTGTTAGCCTTTCCACAAAACTCTTCAACTGTTCCTTATCCAAAATGTGGCCCCCATCAAACAAAACAAAGCTGTACAAGTATTTTTAAAAATCAGATTTATTTCTCTTTCTGGCTCAATAAGTCCTCTACAAGTTTTAAATCCCAGAAGCATTTTCAGTATGTGTGTTGGGTAATCTCTAATAATAGACTGTGATTGCTTTATTAGTTCACCCACATTTTAGGTAGAATATTGCTCACACCACACACAGACATTAAATGTCATTAAATATTTGAAATGTCTTAAAATAATGGGAGGGAATGTTCCTTGTAATGAACATCATAAAGATCTCCAAGATTTGATCCCCACAAGCTGCTTTATGAAAAGGGGAAAGATCATGGTTCCCTACCTGAGCTTAAATATGCGACTGAAATTTGTAGAAAAATTATCACCGTAAGTGTGCAATCACATGGCCCTCCGAAAGTCACATACCTATCAGTTTAACCATCAAGGGCTCAGACCATGAAGATAGCCACAAGCACTCCAGTTCACTACCAGCCGTTTCCTCTCTGCCTCTCTGGTGAACCTCACAGCTCTCAGCTTCTGTCACTAAGGCTTCAGTGGCACCCCTTCTCCGCCCCCCCCTTTCTCACAGACTTCTCAGTTTGTAGAGGCACCCCACTGGGACTGGAGAGTTGCCCCCAACTCTCGTCCCTGTGTTTCTCCCTGGGTTTGAGTGCTGGGGGAGAAGGGCTGGGAACAGGTAACTAATTCTATGACCACCTCAGGAGCTTCCCAAACAGCATGGCAGTCAGGACATTCACCAGTGTGATCATGTGCACATCCTCTGCAGGACACCATTCAGCTAGGTTCTCAAGACAGAGTGGGGTCTCTACCTCCCACTGGACAGAAAGAGCATGAAGTAAAACGTGAAATTCTTCATACTATTGTGCACACCAGCATAAGCACAATCATATGACACTGCATTTTTACGACTTTAGGTGAGCTGAGTCAAAAGATTAAAAAATAGCAATAAATTTCATTACATGATCTTCAGATTATTTCCCCAACTGACAATAAATTGAAAATGGCTCCTCTGTGCACTCCCAACCCCAAGACAATAGCTAATATAATAAAACGAGACATTTTCAAAAGCCAAAATAACACTCTGAATGTCTAGATCCAATTGAGCCTCAGGAGTTTTGACTCTAAACAGTTCTGGGTTTTGACAGCTCCCTGCCCCTTAGCTCCTGAGAGACTGAATCCCTTTCCTCCCATCATCAGCACAGAAACACAGGACTTATAAAAATCACGGATTTGCTGCTTGGCTCCACTTTATTTCATAACTTGTGATCTTCTGCTTATTCACCTTAGCCCATCAGCCTAAAACTAAAAATCCAAACATGAGACATAAAAACAGCACTGTTCTCAGGCCCACCACTCCTTAACACAGCTCTCGCTGAGTGATGACTGGTCACATACAATGAAGCCATTGCCAACGTGTTGGAAGAAATAAGCATTCTGTTGAAACACAAATTAATTTGCACGTCTGAAAATAATTTTCAACATCAGCATGTTACTCACTGTCCTCGGGATGGGTGGAGAAAGGGATCCATTTGACATGTACGGGTCACTATTCATATTTGGCATCATTATGTAGCCAGAATAACTGGAGTAGGGGGGTCCCTTGTTGTACAGGCCTCCATCTGGATGCTTTCCTGGGAGAAGCCAAAGAACAATCAACTTTCCTTTTATATCGCACCATTTTTCATCAGAAAATCTTTGACTTCTAAAACAAGCCAGACTTTACAAAAAAAATACTTGTTCATAAACTACTGCAACTGGATTATTATGCTCTATTTTAGATTGACAGTATTTATGCTCTTCAATGGCTCAACAGCAAACCAGATGTGTAAAAAACATGTGGTTCAATTTACTTCCACTACTGACTGATGTTTTTACAAAAATAAGTGTTGTTCATCTAACTTAATTTGTTATAATGCTAAGAAACTGGACTGAGAAATACAGACACACAAAGGAACACACACAAACTTAAAACCAAAATGTTAATATGTGAGACCATCCACCCCCAACACACACACACACACACACACACACACACACACTTATACATTTGAAGTGTCTCTCTTTTAGACAAACCCAAAAATTCCACCTGTGCTTCTGGAGCTCTACCAACTGTTAGATTTTTACTGAGGGAGGAAAAAGAACTGAATCTAGTGTATGGTTTAAAACCCAAATTTGTAGTGAATTAACCTTTAGAAGTCCTAATTTCATGGCTAAACTTACACCACCAGTCTACCAAAGAAATGTTCCTTTGCTTTTAATCTGCATAACTACTTGTTGCCAAGAAGGAAGACTGATATACAGCTCTCTCCCTGGCCCCTGATCCACACACTGAATGTACAAACATTCCATTCTAGACAGGCCAATTGTTAAGTAATTGAAGGAGACCAGAAATGCCAACAGATTGACAAGTGAACCCCTATGGTGACCTGCCTAAACTTGGAATGAGCAAAGGAGGAAAGGAGGCGTGTGTGTGTGTGTGTGTGTGTGTGTGTGTGTGTGTGTGTGTGATTTTTTTTTTAAGTATTGACAAGAATCAGTGATGGGGGAAATGTCTACCATTTGATACACATAGTTTCTAACATTTTACAAGCTGTGTTCAGTTTTACTGGACCCTGGTCCATCTGCGTTCCTTCCCTGTACTGAGAACCTACACACAGCAATTTTGCACATGAAAAATCCTCTTCAGAACGAAATGAATAATAGTCTTCAGAAATATTCCTTCTCTTAAGAATCTGGAAGCCAATGGAAAGCCAAAGGCCCAGACTCATTCCAGGCCTGGTTCTAAAGGGTGTGATGAACATAAAGAGAGAAGCTTTGAGTTTGGGGACATTCTTTTTTTAAATTTATTTATTTTTATATTAATCACAGGAAGGGGCATTCTTTCCCATTCATTAAAACACTACGTGCAAAGTCTTGCCTATCTGATTCCAGCCAACTCAACTCAAATGGAAGTATCAAAACAAACAAACAAAAGCAGATATTCAAATTGCAAGTGATCTTATGGTTAAGAGGGGAGAAAGAATCTGGCTTCTTACCGTCATCAGGGTGTTCTCTGGCCTTGTCGTGGTAGGGCTCCTGAGAGGCCGGTGCTTGTCTGACCACCTAATGGCATGAATAGCCACCCCAAAAAGAAAGAAGATCACCTTAGAGTTTGTAACCTTTCAGTGTCTGCTGACAGTTCAAAGGAAGAGGTTTATATAAAACTCAGTCTACCCATTTGCTTACAATTACGGACAAGCTGGGCTTGAGAACTAGAAAATCTCCTATTCAGTGTGTATTTTTGAGTGATTATCAGATACTCTGAATTAAAAGATCAGGGTGGGGGAGTGAATTTGGGGATAACTGTTCGTTCTAACAACCCATCAATGTTTCCTGGGTGCTCAGCTTCCCAGGATCCGTTAATCCTTAGTTCACCTTGACAAGATCTGGTTAAAACGCCACCAGAATCAACATTTTGTAACTGAAAATGAGATCTGGAAATGTAAACAAGAGAAACACTTTGGAGGGGTCTTAAGGAAAACTGCCTGAGGGCAGTCCTAGCTGGGACTGCGTTCACTTTTCTCTTAGGACTCAGAGGCCAAGTGCTAGCAGGCTATCAGAGCAGAGCTGGTCTGTGGTTAAAGGGAGGGAAATTGAGAGTCGGGGTAATAGACATCTAAAAGGTAGCCGGGTTAATATCAGTTTTGGTAAGCGCCATCAACCACGTGCAAATCCGTGGTATCACCCCATCACCATCTTCTGTGAGTCTGCTTGCTCCACTTCCACCGGGGAAAGATGAACAGTTCAAACACCCAACCCTGGTCGTTTTCGGTTTCTAAAGCACCGCTTTTCTCCTCAGACTAGAAAACTGTAGACATGTGAGGTGGGTGGAAATGTGGAGCGTGCTCCCGGAGAAGGTAAGGGGCTCTTCTACAGTCTGGGGAGAAGTCCGAGTTTAGAAGGCATTTGATTCCTTAGACCCGTGCCCTCCAGGCGACCTCATCCTTCAGGCATACAGAAACTTGTTTTTTTTTTTAACCTGACTCTGACTGCACCCTAGGCCCTCTCTTCTACTTTTTGCTGGACTCTGGGAATACAGAGCCCCTTATATTCTGGGAATCAGACCGCGAGCCTTTTCAAATGTGTACTCACCCCTGCCATCAGGAGAGAGAAGGTAACTTTGAGGTGTTCTTAAAAGTACTCTTTAAACCCAAAATGTCCCCGCCCCTGAAACCACCCTTTCTTTGGGGTGGGGGTTGGGGCAGAAGGCTGCCATTTAAGGAAAAGGGTCTACTGTTCAAGTTTCTCTGGAAGGAAAAAACGTTGGGGACATCATTTGGGTATCAGAACTTCTCTGCTGGGCCAGACTGGCCGCTAAGGTGTGGGCTTTGGTGACCGACCCCCATCCGACGCTCGCTCGCGCGCGGCCGGCTCTCGGCTACCCCGCGCCCGCACCCACGTGTCTCTATTTACTCTACTCGGGTTACCAGCGCCGTCGCCTGCAGCTGGCCTGGAGATCTGATAAAGCGCGTCCCTCCTCCTCCCTAGCCGCGGCCGGGCTTCCGCCGAGGGCTCGCCGTTCTTCTGCAGAGATCCAAGGCCTGATCCCAACCCAGCCCAGCCCCAAACAAACGCCCTTCTTTCCACTTTTAAGTGCCCGGCTTGCGGGCGGAAGGACGGCGGTGCCTGTGCCGTTGGATGGCTCGGCTCGGCTCGCCCACGGCTCCCCGCAGCAGCCTCGCCCGCGGGAGGGAGACGGCCCCGCAACGCCCCCGCAGTCGGGGCTCGCGCCCCGGCTCCTCGGCGGTTGGGACGGCCCCCTCCTGGCAGGCCCACGCCCGCCTCTCCTTCCTCCCGCCTGGGGCTTCGCTCCTCGGAGCCCTCGGTGGCTTAATGCACTTTTGTACGCTTTACCGAGAGCTAGCGGATGCACTTTGTCTCCACCCCGGGATGGGCGCCGCGGTCGTGTTTACAGACTTCCCTGCTCTAGTGCATCGCGCCCCTTAGACCCGCCGAGACGTCGGGAGGACGAAACGGGTCGGGGAAAGGCCAGCGATTCCTGCCCATTCGCCGCCGTTTAGCCACAGACCCACTTGGAATAAACTTCCCCGGCCGCTGCTCACACACGTGCGCGCCGTGGACCAGGGGCCGTTATTCCCAGCCCGCGAGGGACCAGGGCGCAGCGGCCACAGCAGAGCCCCGCGCTCCGCTGGCTTCCCCTCTGCGTCCCCGGGACCCGCCACGCCTCTCCGGACGGCGCCCCACTCACCTCGTGCCCGTTGCTGGCTGGGATGATTTCGGACTCGTTGACCAAGGATGACTTGATGTCGGCTAAGTCGCCCTCCTCTTCGGGGTGACTGATCTCTGCGAAAATCTTCTCCTTCTGGGGATCGCCCTCGTCCTTGAAGGGGATCATCTCGTCGGTGGCGCAGAGTTCCGGGTCGCCCCCGCCGCCTCCTCCGGAGAGTTGGGGCATCCCGGCTGCTCTGTAATCTCCGCTCCGCGGCGGGAGCCCTCGGCGGCAGCAGGAAAAGGGGAGGGGGTGTCGATGCGAGGTGGGGGGGTCGTGAGACTTGGAAGACTGCGTGCGGGAGGACCGGGGCGGGCGAATGGGGGGCCCACGGCCGGAGCAGCTGCAGGGGCCGCCGCACTCGCCCTCCTCACTCGGAGAGACGCCGGCGCCCGGCCCCGAGGCGAAGGGCACCAGACTGCGAGGGCGGCAGCCGCCGGCGCCTCTGCGAGCGTCTGCGCCGCTCCGCGTGCACTCGGCTAGGCTGCCGGGGCTGGCTGATGAGCCCACGCCGCCCTTGCTGCCGGGGCCTGTGCGCCGAGGACACCGTTTCTGGAGAGGGCACGACTTTCCAAAGTGCAAAGGAGAATCCCGGGGCGCGTCACCGTGCAAAACCTCTCCACCGTGGTGGAATCCTCGGATGCTGGTTTCGGTGTTTTGTTTGTTTTTGGAGCAGAGAGGGGGCTGCGCCAAAAGGCTCCGTTTGCCCCACCGAAGGTGCGAGGAGAATCAGAAAACACCGAAAAGTCCACTTCCTGAAGGGTAAACAATAAAGTGCTCGGGCTGCGGCGGTCCGAGTCAGAGCGTCTTTCCTTCCCTTTCGCTTCGGTTTTCCTTCGGGAGGAGCATTTAATCTGCTGTAGGGGGCGGGGGGAGGAGGGAAGAAAAAGAGAAGTTTGCCAAGAATAAAGTTTGTGCTGGTGAGCGCTGGGAATCCGCAGTGGCTGGCGCGGCGGAGTCCTGGGGAGTCACAGCAGGAGCCTCGGGCCCAAATGGTCCAGCCCGCAGCTCGGGCCGATACTCACGCACGCACACACACGCGCGCGCACACACACACCACACACACACACGCACACACTCGAGCCCGATCCCTCTTTGTTCCCGGCTCCAGTTTCTGCCTGGCTCGCTGGCGCAGTTACTCGCCTCTCTCCCCGCCTCCCCTGTGTCAAAGCAAAGAGCCGCCGGTGGCCACTCGGCTCCTCCGGGCAGGTCCGGACGCCAGGGCCCGCGAGAGCGCGGCCGGGTCCGTCCGGTGCGCGCTGCCCCGCAGGTGAGCCGCTGCGCCTTCCCACCGCCTCTCCGCTCCGCGCTGGGCCGGCGCTGCAAAGCTATTCACTTGCGTCGCTTCTCCTCCCCCGCCCCTCCCCCGCCTCCTGCTCTCCTTGGCTGCCCGCTGGAGGGGTGGGGAGAAGGCAGCCAGCTAGGAGGAGGGGATCTAGGTTCTCCCCCAGCCCTTGCTCATTTCCTAGAGTCTAGAGGACGAGTCATAGTTTGGAGGGCGCCGTGGGGGTGCGTGTGTGTGTGTGTGTGTGTGTGTGTGCGCGCGCGCGCGCGCTCATGCCTGGAGAGGAAAAATTACAAAAACATACAACCTAGAGAAGGTCCAGGTAACCCAGCCTAAGGCATGCTGTTGCCAACGTGAGGTGGACGAGAAACGCGACCCAACTGGCTTAACTTCATCTGAGCACCCCTTCTTTTGCCCCCCTCACTTCTCGTCCTTTGCCAGTCTCCCTCCAACCTCCTTTCCGCCTCCCACTCTAGCTCCCTCACTCAGGCAAGGGGAGGAAGATGAAAGAGAAAGCCGCCGGCGCTGTGGTCGACACCGCAGAGATAGATGCTCTGACAGAGGGAAGGAGGCGAGAATTAGGGACTAGGAGAAGGAAAAGGAGAAAACGTAACACATTGCTCACCTAACCCAGGAGAAGACACACAGCAAGCTCAAGGAAAAAGAGTTGTGGCTCTTTTCACACGTACATCACATGCTCTTCGGAGACAAGGGTGCACACGCTAGCGAAAATAAACTCTCCGGGCGTACGGAGGGGAGAGGGGGAATACCAGGAAGAAGACCCGCCTTAATGACCGCTTTTAAAACACTATCGCTTTCATTGGGTCCTTACCACGGAACGAACGTGGGTTCACGACTCAGTGTGTAGAGACCTTGTAGAAAATGAAAATACATCCCGAAGGAGGGAAAAGGGCCTGGAAGAGGGAGGCGGCACTGGGCAGCTGCTGGCATCCCGGACGCTCCGCTGAAAGGGACCCTTGAGGATGCAAATCCGAATCCAACCTCAAAAATTCCCCGGCTCCCACCGTCTCTTTGATGCATTTTGCAAAAGGACAGAACTTTTAAGGGCGATGCTTTGTGGAAGTTACTGTGTAAGGGAGGCTTAAGTTTGAACTCATTACATTCTCTCCCTTAGCTCTCAGCCCCTCCCCTCAAGTCAAATATCCAGGCGAAAAGATTACACCAACGCGGCAGCCATCTGTAGAGCCTGGGAGCAGTGAACAGGAGACAGGAAGAACTCTATCTCCATCTTCCTTAAGTTGACAATAAAAGGCCACAGAACCAGATGTTAGCGGCATTACACGGGGGCGCTCAGGCAAAGACCTCGCCTTTAGACGTGAGATGGTGGGCTATTGGACATGGCACACTTCAGCAGCTGTTTAGGCAAACGTTTAAAACTTTGCTCACTGGTAACTGCCAGTTTGGGAGCCGGCTAGGAAGCGGTTTTCGAGACTATCAGTTCAGTTGGTCCCATAGGACGTAGCTGGTCACGTGTAATTTGATAGATTTGGGTACAATTAAGGAGCTGGTGAAAGAAGCCAGAATAACGAAAACTTTTTTTTAATTCAAACAATCGTCAAAACTATCATTTACAAAAGCCAAAAATGACATTTCACTTCAGGGTGTCAGGGGGAATCATAGAAGGGTTGCGAAGAAATCCATTTTTATAGTGATGCTATGCAACCTCCGTTACTGTCGGTTTTTGCAGGCGAGGAGAGAGGGGCATAGCTTCAGACATTTACAGCGCCTGCTGACATAAATTTAACAGAGTCAGAATTCCTCCTCCGACTGCGCCAATTTGACTGAGAAAAAGAACCCTGGAAGATGCAGTTTCATCAAAGCAGCCGGAGTAGACGGGTCCTTTTCATCAAACCCAGAAGGGGGAGGGGGCAAGAAGAATAGCCAGAGGGTATTTTTGAAAGCCAAGAGGAGATTAAATGACGACTCTACATCTTCCCCTGTTTAAGTGTTGCAACTAATTCGAATTCCCATTTTCTCCTTCGCGTTAATTATCTGGACTCCGTGAGTCATACGGAGCTCAGCTCCAGGTGTCCCAGAGATTAGAAGCTCGAAAAGATGGAGGGTTTTGGAGCAATACCTAGTGAGAATGGTTTGCTACAAGGTAGGTGGCTGCGTTTGGTACCTCGCTGCAACCCTCTTTGGAAACATTGGTTCCAACGAAATCACCGAATGGCCACGCTTGGCGGTGAGTGGTCTCCGCAGTGTGTTGTCTTTAGCAGCGTTGCGGATCTTAAATGGGGCTACCCTTAAAACCGTGCGCCCACGTGTTTAAAAGCTTTGTCGGTAAGGGGGGGGGCTGGCACTTCCCTGTGAAGTCTCTCTTAGGCGAGAAAAGCAAGGAGACACAGGAGGGGCGAAGTAACCCCCAGGAAGTGGTGTCTCTGGACTTCGCCTTCCTGGCAAAAGCATTCTAGCCTCCGGGCAGTCTCTCCTAATTCCTGTGCGGCTGTTATTAGCATTAACAGCAGCTTCTTTGCTTCTTGGGGTTGGGCTGGTGGGATCCGAGGTCTGGGGCGCGGTGGGTGCGGCGCTGGAGTCGGATGTAGGCGCAGGTTGCTCGTGTGAACTCCAGCGAACCGCTGGAGCTTGGCTGTAGTAGGCTTACTCCTTCAGGATGTGGGTTTCAGGGGGGCGTTTTGATGTGATTTAGTTCCGACCGTGAAACAATTGCTAGGGGCTGGCTGCGTTGCTGTTGGTTTTTCTCCCCTCGGTGGCTTTGGGTTTAGTTTTGGGAGCGAACTTGTTTCGTGTATCAACACTTCCTTTTTGCACAAGGCGCTGTCCTCTTTGCCCGTGCTGTGCCTCTGGGTGGGAGTGGGGGGGGCGGATGACGGGGGTCGTCGTCGAGGGGGCGAGGCGCCCAACTCCAGCCGGAACCCAGGCTGCGGAGAGCAGAGCTGGCCCCACAGCCCCGGGGTGAGCAGAGCCCAGTTGGCCGCGCGGGTGGGATGGGGGCGGGGGAGGCGGGGCAGGGAACAGGGGGGAATGACCTATACCCACACAAGACGACCCTCCCCCACTTGGCGATTCTGAAGCCAAGTGGAGTCTGCTGCAGACGGTCCAGAGAGTCCTTAATTACAGGGATGAGAAGCGCAGAGGCTCCCGCGCACCCCGCCCCGCCCCCTAGGTCCTAACCCCAGCCCAGGCCCCCAGGTCTTCCCTTTGTGTGGCCTAGACTCTCTGCCAGCTGCAACCTAGGTGGGATCCCAAAGGAAGGAGGTGGCGGGGCCTACGGAAGAGGATGCTCAGTAAGACAGCCGAGAAAGCGCTAGAAAAAAAAAAAAAACGAATTCATGCGATTCCAGGGGCGGAACCGAGACCCCGGTTTCCCACCCCGGCTTCAGCAGGGGGCTAGATCTGTGGGCACCTTCAGTTTAACCGACGTCGCGGAGAAGGGGGTGGGGAGAACGAGGGAAGTGGCAGTTTGTGTCCCAGGGGCTCTTCCTCCTAAGACAAACAAGCCCGAAGCCCCTTCCTTACAGGGTCAGGGAACTCGTGGGACCGTGAAAAAACCTCCTCCTCCAACCCGGCGCCCGCAGACGCCCGGTTTCCGCGCGGCCGGCGCCCGTTGGCGTCTGCACTCGGCGCGGTCACCCGCCCGGGAGACCGGGGCGCGGTGAGTCCCGTGAGCCCGCCCTCGCGGGATGGAGGAAGCACCGTCCACTCCGTTCCGTGGGATGTCAGCCCCGTCCCAAGACCACAGCAGCGCGGACAGGAGTGAGGCTGAGGACAGACAGTGGAGGGGACAAGCCAGGGGCGGGGCGCGGAGGGTCGTCTGTGCACCGAGGAGCCCGCGGGACAGCGGGACCGGGTGGGGTGGGGGTGCCACACATGGACTTCGGCTCCGGAACACACGTGCCGGGCCGTGGAACCGCTAGTTGAGGGGGCGCGGGCATCACATTCTTTCCCTCCCTCTCTCCAAACTTTTCTCCTGCGCCTTAACGTGGCGCGGGCAACCGAGTTGTGGAAAACACGCCTCCCCAGGCCCCTCTCCGCCGACCCTCCAGCCCCCTCCGACCGCCCCGGAGCCGGGATGCTCGGAGAAGGGCCGCCCGCGCCCGCCGGTCTCGCCTTATATCCGCGGAGGGCGGCGCCTGCGCAGGGCCCGGCGCGGCGGCGCGGCCTTTGAAGTCCCGGCGGCTGCGGCTTTCATCCTTTCTTTTTTTCCCTCTCAGGCCCCTTTGTGTGACTAAATTTGGCAAGAATATGGATCCCAGCCAGTCTTTCCACGTGTGCTCTCAGCTCCCAGCTGAGAAGGCCAAGGGTTCTCTTCCGGGTAAGGAGACAGGGAGAAAGATCAAAGAGTTTGGGGAGCTGGATCTGAAATGTGAATTGAAAATAAAAATCAAGCCTGGACACATTCCAGCTTCTAAAGCAAAACCAACCCTCTGCAGAGGCCGTCTCACTATGGCGCTGTTTCTCTCAGCTCCGTTTGCCACCCCCCCTTTTTTTTTATCGAAATCACTCTTGAGCACATGGGATAAAAAAATAAAGACGACATAGGGAAGCACTTAGATTCTCCAGATTTTGTTTTGCAGTAATTTTATTAGGGAAAATATCTTGTTCATAATTACCGTTATGTGAGGCCGAATTTCTTCAGCCATAAATATTGTCTCCTTCCAGCATGCTTCACACTTCCTGCGCTGACACAACACGTGTGGCCGTGCTGTTTGTGCATCCTGCTTTTTAACCCCTCTGCACACGTGTTGTTGTTTTTAAACCCCTGAACACACGGTGACGGTACGTTTGCGTTATCCCTCCCACAGAAATTACATTCTGGAAAACCGGTGTGAGTACCATTTTTAATCGCTTTCCCAGTTGGTCTCGCTGATTTGAAAGTATCTTGTTGATGGGTCCGCCCACATGTTTCACGCAGAAACGTTTGTGTCTATGGCGAAAAGCCTGTAAGTTTTCTCCTCTGACGCACTTCTTGAATGATGTTCCCTACGGAGACATTCCCGAGAGTGTGAGGCGAAAATCAGACATCCCCAGTCCAAGACAGGCTCAGCCCCTGCCTTCCTTGCAGCGGCTGAAGTTAGTCGGGGCATTTAACCTCTCAGAAGAGCCACTTTCTCTGCAAATCCCTGTCAGTGAGATCATGCGTGTGAAAATATGCACAAAAAAAGGAAGATATTAGGACGCAAGATGCTTACTGAAGGAAGCATCTGTTAATTGCTAAACCTAAATTTAAAAAGCCCTGGGAACCTTAACCCCAGGGTAGATAACTGTGTGTAGGGGGTGGATGAACACATGGAGAAAGTACTTGCAAGAAGAGCAGTAAGAACCCTGGCACAATGGTATGAGAAAGTGCGAAAAGATGCAAGACACGGTTCAGGCCAGAATGTGTGTTTTAGAACATGGCGTCACAGGCCACAGCATCCCAACTTCACAGTGCAGTGAAGATGATGAAGGAGACTGCCTGTGACGTGGCAGGAGGGGTGTGATCCTTAGGACAGTGTGAGATACTCACTAACCCCGAGTAGCCCCACCAGTGGAATCACATTCTGGGCTCAGTTTCTCAGTAGAAACTTTTCAAAGTAGCTTGTGTAGAGATTGAGGAAAGTGTGGCCAGAATGGGAATGTCCAGTGCTTCTGTTTTCTGTGTCCTGGCTGGGGACTTCCAGGGCAAAGGAAACAGAATTCTGAGATGTTCTGCTCCCTGCTGCTCCCACTCCAGCAGGCTCCTTGAAGAGACCCCACAGCAATTGGGTTGTTTGGCACTTAGGAGACGTCTTCTATTTGTACAACGTACCTTTCCCCAAAAGTTACAAATTAGAAGTAGATACCAATCCAGGTAACTGGTCAACAGCAAACTTTCCTTTCATTCATATATATATGTATGTATGCATACACACACACACACACCATATATATATATGTGTATATATATATGTGTGTATATATATATATGTGTATATATATGTGTGTGTGTATATATATATATGTGTATATATATATGTGTGTGTATATATATATATATATATATATATATTACAAACACTTTTAAAAACTTAGTCTTGGCCAGAGGAGGAATGCCACCGAAACACTGAGAGCTCTAACTCTTTCCTATTTGAGCGGACAGTAGGGAGGCCCTGAAAATGCTGATAACAACAACAAAACTGGCTCTCTCTTCAAGGAAAGAAACTGTGAAAATGGCAGCAGGGCTAAGGGGATTTGGTTCATCCTGTTCATCTGTTTCCTCAGTGGACAAGGGGTAATGGAGGAGCCCCTTGAATGTTGGGAAATGTGCCTCATAGGATGGTCAGCCTTAGCTTGTATTCTGCGGCTTCCAGGGCTCTGTCTGCATTGGGCAAGCCCCTAATCCCTGGCTTGATGCTCTAAACCAAAGCCACAGCCCTCTTGCCTAAGGGCAGCGGTGGACCGAAGTGAAGCATGGGGAGATTAGTGCAGAACAAGGTCATTAGTCTCATTGTCCACCCAGTTACTCCTAGCACACATTGATAGGAATTTCACCTTCAGGGACTGCAGCCTGCCTTTGATGTGTGTGATCTATAGAGTTTAGTGTTCTGGGAAAGTGCCTGACTGACAGGCTCTACATCCACTACCTGGAAAACACATCTCCACAGGGCACCGGACAGCCTTGTAGGGACAGTTTTTCAGTATGAGTTTCCTCAACGTCAATAAACTAACCTGGGTGCCTGGGGTTGAGCCTCCAGTTTTTTATAATATGACTTTGGGGGGGAATCCTTGCACTTAATTTGTGCTTGTTTTCTTTAGAAACTGGGTAAGTGCTCCAAATCTTCATTTCTCAAAGGGGGAAGCCAGCCTACCTAACATTTGGCCTGGAGAAAGCTTTTGTTGTGCTTCTGTTAAGAAATTATCTTTACTGGATGAAATTATCTTTACTAATGTGTGTGTGTGCACGTGTGAAACAAAATACTGTTGCTAGCTCTTAATGGGATATTGCTTGCACGGCCATACTCAAAACTCAGAAGGATCAATTGGGGAGACAATTGAGAAGGTTGAAGGTGCCAGGATGGAGTTTAGATTGCAACATTGTCATCTGGCTCAAGTAAACACTGATTTGGCAGAATGAGTCTAATTCCCTTATCTGAATCTGACTTAAAAGATCCTGCAGTCTACTCTGCCAACTCCAGACCTCAGGCTCACTTTCCCTTGGGTTGAATTGGCAGAAAACAAAGCAGAGAGATTAATGACTCTCCTATCAAGTCAGGCAGTAAAATCTGACTGCCAATTCAGATGACTCTCCAGACTCCAAAATGTATTTTAGGGCTCGACTTAAGCAGACACACAGTCTTTGCTCCTCGCTCTTCAGTGTCTCAGGGCAGCCTTTAGACTGCTTCACTTTGCATTACAGGAACAGAAAATTGACCTGGAAGAAACTTCCACTGCTGCAGTAAAGTCTCCTTTGCACACCTGTAGCAGACACCCCACTAGTCTTCAGCATCCACTCTGCGGGGTTCCATGCCTGTCCCTCCAGGCTTCACAATAAAGCCCTTTGTCTCGAGTCTCCTATGCAAGGCTTCCCAAGTGTTCATGGCTGCCTCTTCATACTGTTGTCAGGAACCGTTGGTTCTCCGGCTGGGCAGAGATCCTGTGCAGTGTCAAGCCCCCTGGTCCTGCTCTAGAAACCTCTGCGCAGAAGCTTGCAGCGGGGTACTGCAGGCCTGGATACTTCCAGGCCTTCCTCCCCAGGTTCATCCCACCTTCTGCTCAGAGGACATCTTCTTAGACTTTGTCTGTAAAATAGCTGTATCAACCCTGCCTTCGCCCAGGTTGCAACCCTGGTTACTTTATATTCTTTGATGGGCTTTATCCAGCAGTTCTCAACCTTCCTAATGCTGCAGCCCTTTAACACAGTTCCTCTTGTTGTGGTGACCCCAAACCATAAAATTACTTTCGTTGCTACTTCATAGCTGTAATTTTGCTACTGTTATAAATCGTAATGCAACAATGCAATATCTGTGTTTTCTGACGGTCCTGAGCAACCCCTGTGAAAGGGTCATCAGATCTCTACCAAGGGTGTGACCTGCAGATTGAGAACCACGGCCTTTATTCCTCTGCTTCCCCTCTCTGCTTAGCATATTTTTTCTATTCACTTATTAGATTTGTTCCCCCATGAGCGCGGGCACTTTGCTTTGCTGTGTCTTCAACGTCATAGAAAATAAACTAGAAAGGCAACACAAAATTACCCAGCATGCAGTTGGTAGTAACCATAATTAACTTGATCCTTACCACTAATCAAAATATAGTGAAAGATACATATGTACTTTTAAACTGAAAAAAATCTAGAAAGCAACACACTAAATTATTATTTTGTTTTTGTTTTTGTTTCAAGACAGGGTTTCTCTGTGTAGCCTTGGCTGGCCTGGACCAGGCTGGCCTCAAACTCACAGAGATCTGTCTGCCTCTGCCTCTGCCTCCCTGAGCGCTGGGATTACAGGTGTGTGCCACTGTGTCCGGCATTAAATTAATTTTAATAGTATAATTTACTGAAGTCAAATATACAAATTTTATCCATCCCTCTGTTTCCAGGAGAGATTGTTCTAGAGACCCCAAAGACCTGAAAACCCAAGGATATCATGGCTGGCCTGTGTTTGCATATAACCTATGTGAATAATAATAAAAAAAGAAATAAAAGGGAAAGGAAAGGACCTGACTGCTCCTCTGTATAGTGGAGGAAAAAGTTTATTGTAGACAGCATAGCCAGAGGCAGGGTCATCTGGGAGAGTTCAGAGTGGCCATGACCCTGTGCCATGTGAGGAGAGCAGAGAGAAACCAAGTGCCGCAGCCAGAAAGCCAAAGGCACAAAAAGGGCAGCTAAGCAAAATGGCTGCATTAGAGAGGGGAGAGCCTTTTGGAGGAGGGGCAGCCCAGTCCTCAAGTCTTGCTATTAGTTCCCAAGCTGTTGGACTCCTTTTCCAAAAGTCCTTGAACATGGCTAAATCTTGACAATCTTGTAAATGTTTTCCTCCAGCAGTTTCAGAATTCAAATTAAGAGCTTCATTATTTTGAGTTGATTTTTGTATGGCATGAGAAATAGAGGTGTAGTCTGATTTGTCTACATATGACTATCCAGTTTCCTAATACCTTTGTTTAAAAAAAAAAAAAGAAAAAGAAATGAGCTGTAGCTGTATGGGTTTCTTCTATGCCATTGGTCCGTGTGTCTGTTGTGTGGAGTCGGTGCTATGGCACTCTGACACCATGGCTCTGTTGTATAATTTGAGAGTCAGGGGTCGTGATGCCTCTAGTACTGCTCTTCCTGCCCATGATTGCTTTGTTCCCAGGGTCTTTTATGCTTCCATATCAATTTGCGATCATTTTTCCGTTTCTTCATAGAATGTCACTGGAATTTTGGTGGGTATTGCACTGACTCTATAGATTCACTTCTGGTAACACAGCCATGACCCTCTCCCCCACCCAACGTTACTCTGCTAATCCCTGAATAGGAGTCTTTCCATCCTCTAGGGGCAACTTCAGTTTCTTCCTCCTGTGCTTGAAGTTTTGTAGAGATTTTTTTTTTAAATCTTCTTGGTTAGGTTTATTTCTAAGTAGTTTTTGTTGTTGTTGTTAGGTTTATTCCTAGGTAGGCTTTTTTGTTGTTGTTGTTCTCATGAATGGAATTGCTTCCTCCAAGTGTTTGCTAATATTTAGAAAAGCTACTCGTTTTTATTTATTGGCTCTGTGTCCTACTCTCTTGGGGAAAGGGCTCAGCAAATCTGCTCCTTCTCGTGGGGTCTTGACTGTCTTTTAAGAATGGAATTAGATAGTCTGCAATCGGAATAATTTGGCTTGTTACCATTTCTCATTTGTTTTCTTCTCTTCCCTTATTGATGTGGCTAAGACTTCAAGCGCTATTTTAAATGAGGGGAGAGTGTCTCCTTCCTGATTTCAGAGGGGGCTGCTTTCCAGTTTTCCTCATCAGATACAGTGCTGGCCAGAGATTTGTTGTGTATAGCTTTCATTGTGTTGAGGTGTATCCCTTTTTCTCCAACTTTCTTCAGGGCTTTTTATCATCATGAAGGTATGTTGAACTTTACCAAAGGCTTTTTCTGCATCTATTCATAGCATAATGGGATTTCTGTCCCTGAGTTTATATTTGTGTTGTCTTGACATTTATTGATTTGAGCACATTGAACCATCCATGAATCCTGGAATGAAGCAAACTTGGTTGCTCCAATGTATGTTAAATATCTCTAGATTATATAAATAGTTGTTATATTGTGTTGATTAGGGAATAATAAGAAAACAAATCTTTGCATATTCAGCAGAGACAGAAAATATTTCCATGTATAATTGAGCCCCAGTATGTTCTTATACACTATTTACATGACTTTCTAGTTCATTAGACAGTAAAATAAGTTTCTGTGAATAGCTCAAAATCTATAATCTTGTATAGATTTTGGTTTTGCTTTTGTTTTGAAATGGGGTCTCACTATGTAACCTGGGCTGGCCTTGAGTTCATGATCTTCCTGTATCAGCCTCCCACTGGAATTACAGGCAAGTACCACTATGCCCAGCTTTTGTAATAATTGTTTAAAAGCATTATAACAGGACTGCATCCACAATAGATGTATAACAAGTATTTGTGGTTCAGCGTGTTGCTGGATTGTTTGAGTATTTCTTCCACATTCTAAATAATGAATTTACCATTGAATGTGAGGCAGCATAGAACCTGACGGTGTTCTGTATTATATATTCTAGGATAACTTTTTTCTGCCCTATAAACCTGCCAAACTCAGCTCTGTGAGTCCTTTGGGATCCAAGTTTTTTCAGGAAATCTATAACATGGAGGGTTATCTGTTTCACTCTACAGAGCTCACATTCAGCTACACTTTCCCATCTGTATCTTAGTATGTGTAGGTAAGATAGTAATTTTCCTCTGGCCTGTGCCTATAGTTTTCACCAGAATACCTTCATAAACTGTTTTTCCCATTTCAAAGGTGTAAATTCTGTGAAATAAGATGGTGAAGGTAAGCAAAAGAGAGCCAAGTCATTTCTGGAAGAAACAGACCAATAAGCTGGTATGTCTGGTGGTGCATACCTCTCTTGGAGACTGAAGAAGGAGGAGTGTGAGCTGGAGGACAACGCAGGATACATTTTGAGATCATGCCTGGCAAAAACAGAAGGAGAAGGTGGCATGTGGGGAGAAAGAGGAGGAGGAGGCAGCTCCTAAGACCTTGCTGTGCCTTTCCGATAGAGAACTATGTGTGTTGTCCCTTACTATGACATTGAAAATGACTTAAAAGGGGCCAGGGAGATGGCTCACCAAGGAAAAGCGCTTGCTGTACAGACAAGTCTCATGACCCGAGTTTGATCCCTGGAACCCACATAAAGATGAGAGACACACACACATAGTGTTGGTTACATTTCTGTTGCTACAGTAAGACACCAAGGCACCTATGGAAGAACGTTTGTTTTTGGCTTATGGTTCCAGATAGCAAGAACAACATGGCAGCAAGCAGCAAGCATGGCTGCCGGAACAACAAAGCTGAAAGCTCACATCTTGAACTGCAAGAACAAAACAGAGAGAGCAAACTGTTTTGCTTAAGGAGAGGACTTAAGAGCTCAAAGCCTACCCTAAATGATGTACCTCCCTCAGCAAGGCCATACCTCTGAAGCATCCGCAAACAGCGCTACCAGCTGGGGTCCAAGTGTTCATATACATGAGCCTATATAGGGAAATTCTCATTCAAACCACCATAGACAAAAATAATAATAAATATTAAAATGAACTGCAGATTCTTGCATATGAAACATGGAAAATGAGCTGGGGAGATGGCTCAGTGGGTAAATGCTTACTCTACAAGAATGAGGACATGAGTTCAGAGTCTCAGCACTCACATAAAAACTGGGCATAATTGATCACGTCTCTAACACCAGTGATGGATCAGGTGGGGATGGATAGATCTTCGGGGTTTGCTGGCCAGCCAACCTTGATCTGAGCTCTAGGTTCCGTGAGAGAGACTCTGTTTCAAAATTAAAATGGAGACATGACTCAGGAGGACATCCCTGATGTCAACCTCTGGCTGCTTTGAATAGATCCCTTTAATTCTGTAATATCTCATTTCCATTTGAAAAGCCTACAGGAGTAAAGTCTGCCTTCCTAGAAAGTATGCTAATCATATATTTTTGTAGAGAAGACGGAAGTGGAAATCAGGTCGTTAGCTTGGCAGCTGAAGTGCTGAAACACCAGCCAAGTAAATTCCGTGAGATAATATGTGTTACCAAGTATTTTCAGCGGAATAGATGAAAAAATGGCCGTGGGCCCAAGATACCAACAGTAAGAAGAGGTCTTGGCTCTCCAGACATGGGCATTTGGGGAAGGAGGGCTCTGTGATGAGGTGATTTCCAGAGGCAACTGCATCTCAGAGAAAGAAATGTGGGGTGCATGCAGAAGTGAGGCAATGGAGTAGACTGTTGCTTGCTATAGCACACCTAGGCTTAGCTACCCTGTGCTTCAGTCCACACACACAGCCCATTAAACACAACAACAGCAAAAGTCTTTTGGCTGCAGCACAAAACTGTACTCATTAAAAACAAACAGCGTTCTCTGAATTTCTTTTATGGGAAACGTTAAAAAAATACAGATGCAATGTAGTCTTGACCCCACCCCCATTGCGAAAACTCTGAAGTCCCTCCCTCTCTCCTCCTCCACTTCCGCCAGTCCTCCAGTCCCAAACAAGTGGAAAGTCAAGCAGCTTAAATATTGGTTAGGAGCTCAGAGGCGCATCCCAAAGCAATCTGGTCAATACATGTATCAGAAGTGTCCAGAATTGGTCTGTAGAAGGAACTGAAGGGTGGGTAAGGTCCGAAAGTTTTTAACTAAGTGTCAGCATTTCTGGGGTTACTCTCCGAGTCCTGAAGACCTCAGGATTGTGGTGCGTGCTGTGAAGGAAATTAAAACACTGACATCAGCATTAAAAATTTACTCCACGTGTGGCCTTCAGAGGTGGCTGACACTGTGTCTTGGTCTCTGTCTTTCAACCCACCCCACCCCACCACCACCAGCACTTCCCTGTGGGCCCTGCAGCATGCAAGGTGTGAAATCACTTGATAAACTGTTTCCACTGGTGCTGTGAGATTTTTCATAGTTTGACCCCTGAAAATGGAAGGAATTAGAACTGATAGGAAGGATGATTTGGTGCCCCCAAGAGGTGAATTAGTCTCCAGAAAGCCCCCTAAGTGAGAAGCACCATTGCATGATAGCCAGAGAAATCAGCAATAAAGGAGTTGAGAGTTAGGAGAAAAATGATCGCTTTCACACAAAGACCAACTGGGCAGAGATGAACAATATGTCCTATTACAATGTTAGAGGTGAATCAGAAGAGACAAGTTATGTAACTAAATATTTGCTGTTGTTTCTCTCTTTGTAAACCAAGGTGAGTCCTGCTTTCCACACAGGAGTCCTCCATGATTATTCTAGTAAGAGTGGCAGAAAGGATCTTTAAATAGAAATCACTGCTGTATTTTATTTTTTGATTACTAAAATTTGAAAAATACTAAAAATCAAGTGGACATTTACATTAGTTACTGTGAACATTTTACTTACTGTGGATGATTTTTTTTAAAATAACCCTCTATTCTGTTTCACTTAATGCATCAAGTAAATTACATTTTCTGCCTCTCATATTTGAATACAAGGCTGTTATCTTGGTATTTCCAGCACTGTGGAGGAAACATTTCATGGAAGTAACTCTACTTCAGCCATAACTTCTCTTTCTACTCATTTATTTATTTATAATTATTAAAGAAGGGGGGGGGAAATAACCGTTTCACTGCAGGTTGGGCCCGTGGGGCTGTGAATAACACTGCCCTCAGTCCCGTTAATCTGGACGGCTGGTGCTGGATTTCCTTATAGCTCCTTCCAGTTCGAGATGAAAGAGAAACTCATAATCAAATGAAACTTGCATTGCAAACATTATGACTAATTTATATAGTTAAAAACCCAGGATTGTATTCAAATCTGACTGGGAACATGACACAAGATTTAATTTAAAAGGAAAAAGGGGCAATTTTTCCTTTCATTTTGGTAACTCAATTTACATTGTGCCATGACTTAGTAATTATACTGCCAGCCCCACTGGGGACACCGACAAAGTGACTTGACTCCACATGTCTCTGTTCTGTTGCTACTGGATCCAAATAGAACAAACTGCATCACTCAGGTGGCTTCGGATTACCTCAGGCTCCTCACTTTCTTCCTGTAGTCTCCCTGTATGCTGTCTTCTTCACGACTGGTGCTCTACAGAGGAAGGAAGGAGAGCCTTACTGATGTACTTTACTACAAGTCATTCTCTTGCCACGTAGACCAGACACACAGGCTATCAGGCACTACACATGCTGCAGGATGAAGCCACCCTGCCATTCACGTTAAAAGTAGAGCAGAAGGCCGGGGTTGTAGCTGAGTGATAGAGCTTCTGCTTAGCATGCACAAGGAAGGAGGTTCAAATTCTAATGTCCCCACCCCCCAAAACTAGCAACACCTGAAGATCAGTAAGTCACACCAGAAGTCCAGTTTTTAAAGAATTGAGCCAGCAATTCAATTGACCTGTGGTACAGGTCTTAATCTCCGAGTGTTCAAGGCCTGCCTTAGCTAGATAGTGAGTCCAAGGTGTGCCTTAGCAGCTAAGTAAGAACACGTCTCAACCTTTTTTAAAAGGGAAGGAAAAGCTGGGTATAGCTGAGTGATAGATACTTGTTCAGCATGCATGAGGTCCTGAGTTCAAGCCTCAGTATCACAGAATTAAAGACATAAATATATAAATAACATAATTTATGCAGGATGGAAGGATAAGCAATGGTGTGTTCAGATGCGCGAGCTCCTGCAGTCGGCCCCCAGCCCCAGCACCTGACCAACTAACTAAATATATTGGCTAGGACGCCGTACTGGGAAAAGAGTGAGCTTGAAGCAGTCAGTTAAATGGAGTTCTATTAAATTAGACTTTTTCCCCTCCCGAAATAACTAGACATTTCTTTAGGTTTTAAGCAGAACTGAAATTGCGGGCAAGAAGGAGATGGCAAAAGAGTGTGCATGTCTCTCATTTTTTTGTGAGCATGACCTAAACATGCTTGAGATTTCCCCTCTCCACTCACAGCGCTAGTCTGCTGGTCAGCCCTGGTCCTACCGTCCAACCCACCAACAGCATTTCACATGGCTGATTATTGAAAACTTCGTGCCCTTGCTCCACATCCATCTTTCCTGGAACCTTCACTAGGCCTTCTCTTTTACCTCCTTCAGACCTCCCTCCCCAGAAGGTCCTCTCCATTTACGTTCTTTGAAAGCACCACCCCCTCTTCCCCAGCAGCCAGTGGGACTTTTTATCCACTGTCCCCGCTCTTATCCCAGCGTTTATTACTAGCAGGCACCCCATATATACTGTTAATGTATTTATCGACTACCTAACCCTGGAGTTGCAGTTCCCTGGAGGTAATTTGTTGTTCTTTTCTTCATTACTGCAAATTCGGGCACCCACAACAGTTCCTGATGTGTAAACAGAGTCTAGTAAATGTTTGGTGAGTAAGTGTTTGTTCAATGAAAGGAAAAAGATATGTATATAATAGATATAGGACCAAGGTACTCTTGGTTTCTGTTAACACTGCGATCCCTAAAAGACCCCAACAATAAATCATTCTAAATGCACCAGGAATACTGTTACTAGAAGGAACTTGATGGTCCTTTTAGAAGGGCAAAGATTCTTTTTTTAAAGTGCCATTGCTACAGGCAATGAAGGAATGCTGACAGCTGGAAAAATAGTCTTCCCCAGGGAAGAGCACACCAACTGGTTATCTGTTACCAAGTGGACAGCCCTAAGAACATTCATACAAGTAACATTATACAGACTGAGCAGGTCATATTTAGGAATATGTATACATATATGTGCATATGCATATATTTGCATGTAATAGCAATGAATGAAAAAGAGGGCATGAATTTGTAAGAGAGCAAAGTTGGTGGGAGGAAAGGGAAGGAGAGATGTTGTGATTGTATTATAGCTCAAAAAGGGGTGCTGGAGAGATGGCTTGGCAGTTAAGAGTGTTTGCTGCTTTTCCAAAGGACCTGATTGTGGTTCGCAGTCCCCACATTGTGTGACTCACAAGTGCTATTATCTTCAGCTCCAGTGAATTCAAAAACCTCGTCTGGCCTCCACTGGCACCTGCATAAAGTACACAGACACTCAGACAGATACACATGAATCATTTTTAAATCCTAAAAATGTTCTTTTCTTTCCTTCTTTCTCTGTCTCTTCCCTCCCTCCCTCCCTTTCTTCTTCCCTCCCTCCCTCCTTCCCTCCCTTCCTTCCTTCTTGTTTGTTTTTAAACACAGGGTTTCTCTGTTACCGTGACTCAGTAGACCAGGCTGCCATCAGATTCAGAGATCCACCTGCCTCTGCCTCCCCAGTGCTGAGATTAAAGGCACACATCACCACTTCCTGGCTTCTAAAAATTTTTCTTAAGGGATGTGAGCTCTCAGTCAGACAAGATGGCTTGCTGGGTAAAAGTACTTGCCAAACAAGCAATCCTGATATGTGAGTTTGGTTTCCAGATTTCATAGTATAAGGAGAGACTCGTCACTCAGGTACCCACACTTCTACATACACATCATGCACACACATTAATTAACAACAACAACAAAGTGCAATTATAGTACTGCTTGTCTGTGTTGTTAAGACATTTCTATTTTAATGACTTACTTCCATAGAACAGACAGAGTCTTTAAAAAATTTACTGAATGCTATAGATAGCTCAGTTGGTAAAGCACTTGCTTTATAAACATAAAAACCCAGTTTAGTCCCCATAAGTCAAGAAAAGCCAATCATGACGGCATACTCTTATAATCTGGCACTCAGGGATGGTAAACTGTACTTAACAGAGTGACACCCTCCCACACACCCACATGAACATTCATGCACACACATTAAAAAAGGAAAGAAACACCCTTGGGCAAACACTTATGATGAGTCTCTCAAGGCCCCAGCCTGGCCTTGAACTTGCTATGTAGCCCATAGCTGTCTTCAAACTTTCAAAGCAAAATCTCCTTGCTTTAGCCTTCCAGCGCTGGGATCACAGACATATGCCGTCACACTAGCTTGATGGGTCTAGTCCTTACTGATATCTTAAAAGGTAGCCTGGTGCGGATGAAGTAAGCCAGGCCCCTCATGACAGGCTCTATTCCTGCTGAGCCGCTTCAGGCCTCCCAGTGCTGAGCCGTTCTGGGGTCAGAGAACCTTAGTTTGGTAGCATGAGGGATGCTTTTGAGAGGTTTACAGACCCAGCAATAAATTCCTTTGACTTGAATAACGAGAAAGCCATTTCCTTCTGTCTTTGAGTCTCTGTTTAGTCCTGGAGTTAAGCCTGTGTTTGAGTCCTGGCCCACATTTCTCCATCTCTGTTAAGTCTGTCAGTGGGGGCTGGCTCTTGCATCTGAGGCCAGCTTTTCCAACACAAGGGAGCCCAGGAGTTCCTAGGAGTTCACGCTCCAGAGATGAGCCTCCAACTTATGGCTGACAGCAGTTGGCGTGTGAATACCTTGCTCTCTGGCCCTCTGCATATACTGATTCTGAGCTGTGTTTGAATATTGGCTTCAGGAGAGTCTCCACAGGAGTCAGTCTTGCTGCCCAGAGGGATAGCCGGCTCCATCGGGTTTCAACCACTCTAGTCTTGCCTTTCCCCACCTCTCCTCCCAGCTCCTTACTTTTATTAAGTAAACTAGTAGCACTAGAGTTCTTATCTCAGAGCTTAGGTCTGGGGAGACTCAAACTCAGCAGGTACCTGGGAATCTTTAACCAGGCCCCTTCACCAGACCAGCGGTACCCAGCCCCACACCAAAGATCCTTGAGCTGTTGAGCGCCATTTCACTAGAACTACAGCTCCTTTTTCTTCGCTATACTTCCTTAGTGGCCTTCCTTTTGTTATAATTTTCTATGTACTATTGCATTTAAAAAACTGAGTTGGCTTAAAGAAAACATTTGTTAAAAACAGCGGAGCTGGCGGCAAAAGGATTTGGCAAAAATCACGGAATCACTGCTTCGCATTTGTAGAACATGCTGCCATTGCGTTCTGACCTGGCACTGCTGGATCCTGGGGGCTAGGGGCATGGGGGGGGCATTTCCGCACCATGTTACATGTAGTGTCGTTTCCAAAAGCAAGCAGCGATAACGGCAGCTGTGATATTATTTTATGCCACATCAGAGAGGAGCGTGTGCACCTGTCTCAGTTGCTCCTGTGTTTGTGTTATCAAATGTCAGACTAAATGACTTATAAGGAAGAATTATTTGTTTCACTCTGGTTTCAGGGGATTCCATCCATCTTCTCTGGCTCCATTGATTTTGGGCCCATGGTAAACCAGAATACCATGGTGGCAGGAACATGTGGAAGAGGAAATTGTCAAGAGATGACCCCTAAGTACGCCCCCTTCCTGTGACCTCTGACTTGCAGCTGGGCCCCACATCCAAACTTCCCCAGAACCTCCCCAAACAGCACCATTGGCTGGGACCAAGCATGCCTTGGTCCTTGAAACCCCCTGAAGTTGGACACTTCCTTCTCATACTCAAGACTAAATTGGGTTGTAGCTTCGAGAGAGCCATTTGACTACTGGTGACAGCTCAGTTCAGGTGTGTTGGATGCCAAATGTGTCCCAGTCTGGCTCCCCACCAGCCAAAGGTTGAATCAACTGCCCATTGCGAAGTGTGCCATGCACATTTATAGAGTTCAGCACACTATTATGTGTACACCCAGCACTGCCAGTGGGTACAGATAAATGGAAACCAAATTTGGTCAGGTTGCTGTGGGGAAGTGGACGGCTTCCTGTTGCCAAATCCTGTTCAGGATTTGGGCCACACAGCGCTTTGATCTAAAAATTTAAGTAGACAAAGAATGAATATTTATTGTTTTTATGATCATTGTTTTATATAAAACAAATTTGGGGGAGTGGGAAGGAATAAATATTTGGGACAGCAAGCATTTAAATGCCAGTGGTTAATTTACTTGGCTACCTTGATTTACAATGGTAACATTTGGGTGGAGAGTTAAAAAGGAGGAGGACTCTTTTGTTCTTGTTTTATTTAGAATTTCTAAAGTCTAAAGGAATGTTTTTATAGCAAGTACACACAGTAATGGGAGGGAAAAAAAAGAAAAGAAAAGAAAAAGCCACCAAGGATTTAGACACCATTATGGAAGCTTCGACTTTGGGCATGAAATAAGCAAAGGCTAATTTAGCAAATTTCTCTTTAACTCTTTCTTCCAATTTTCCTTTCTCCTTAAGATAATTTCCAAATCCAAATTTGTCATTACAAAAACAAATAAATAAATAAGGTGAAAGGAGAGTTTGAAAGGGCAGGGGGTGGGGGGTGGGAAAAGGGAGTTAGCTTTAGGTGACGTCGCTGAGGGAGGAGTGACTGTGGGTGGTTTGGGGCAGTGGAGATGGTAGGTGACCCACTCTCAGGAGGGCTGTGTTGGGATGACTCAGTCGGTTCATGTAACCAGCCTGCAGCTCAGCCCTTTGCCTGGAGAGCCGGCTGATGACTAAGCAGTTAGCAGCTTCAGAGTCTTAGGAACCTAAAATCCTAAAATCACATTTAGAGCTAATGTGAGGTTGAGCAAGGGTCATGGGGGAGGGAAATCATCTGATAGGCTTAGAGGGTCAGAGCCCGGCTCTCAAAGTCTCAGACGTACCATTCGCCGCCATCAGATGTTATTTTCGGGAAATACTTCACTCACACTAAAAACACACTGACATTTTTACCAGGCTCCCAAGCCATTCCCATATGCGTGTTCAAAGGGAAGACGAAACAGCAAAACAGCCTGTGTTTCCTAGGGTCCACCGTTTCCTTTCCAGTTTGATTTTCCTTATAGCTTATTTGGTTTACATCATTATCTCATGCAGACTGGTGTAGCTATGGCGATGCTTACAGAGTCTGTGTGTCCCACCCAGGGCAGCTCGGCTGTGGAGCCCTGGGCCAGCACCCGCACTCCAGCCAGAAGGAAGATGACTTCAAAGAACCTGAAGACACATTTACTTTTCTGATTCAAATTACTTTGTTTGGAAAACAGTAAACACAATTACCTTAACAACAGAGCTGGGAGGCTTTGAGGGTTTAGGGGTTTAACACACAGTTTTCCTAGCGGGCGTGGAGACTGCTTAGGATTACAGCAAAGGGCCTACAAACCCAGGTGGCTCTATTTGTTATCACCTTTTCTCGTCCCAGAAATGAGTCTGGGTAGTTACAGAGCTTTTGATCGAGTTCTTTAAAATTAACCTCATTTATTTTCTTCATTTCAAATGAAACTAATGTTCATATCTTTATATAAATAAGACCAAAATGGGGAAAACTTAAACAGTCCATTGCTAAGTCTTATTCTGGATCTTTCTCCTCAGGAAGTGTCCCCTACAGAGAGTTTATATCCAATTATAAACACACAACACAGGCGCACACACTCAGACATATACGATCACGGGGACACACACACCATGCAGACCGGCCTACAACAAACGGCGGTATTCAGTCACTGTCTTGTCATCAAAATTTTTTGTGTTTGTATGTATGGTTATGTGTCTCTCTCTATGTAAGCACATACTCATTTCTGGGCCTTTGGGAGCCAGAGAAGAGCACTGGATCTCCCCCACTGTTTGTCTTTTTATTTTAATGTAGTGTACAGCTGCCTTCTACTCTTGGTCAGTAGAGTCACTGTTGTGTGTGTGTGTGTGTGTGTGTGTGTGTGTTTAGCACTGTTCCCTGGATTATTTCACTTACCTTCTTAATAGATACTTTGATAAGTTTTACAATTTTGCTCTCACCAAGAATGTGGCAATTAATATTCTGTTTACATGATTTTATGATTATGAGAATGTGCTTGAAGGGTGAATAATGATTTAAACTACCTGGTCAGGTGGGAGGAGCATGTGTATTTGGGGCTGAGATTACATTGCTAAATTGTTTTCCACACAGATCCTAATTATGTTTATGCCAGCTTTGGCATGCTTCTTTCTTGATAACGTAATACATCAAACTCCAAGATCTTTGCCAGTCTGAAATACTGCCGTCATGTTTTTATTCCATTGCTTTATAGGTAAGACTGTACAGCTTTGCATAAGTGTGAGAAGCCCTTTGTATTTCCTCTTCTGTAACCTATTTAGGGTCTTTACCGGTGGTGTATGCCTTTAATCCCAGCACTGGGGATTGCAGAGGCAGGCAGATGTCTGTGAGTTCGAGGCCAGCCTTGTCTAAACAGTGAGTTGCAGGGTTGTTACACAGAGAAACCCTGTCTCAAAAAACAAACAAACAAATAATAAAAACGGGATTACTATTCTTTCTTATTGATTTGTCCAAGCTCTTTTTATATTAAGAATGCTATTTTTTTTCTGAGTTATAATCTTAAGTATACTTAACGGCTTGCTATTTGTATTTGTTTTGTTTAGATTTTTTTCCAGGCAGAAACTGTTTTTCATACCTCTTATGACTTAAAGATTTCCCATCATACATAAGAAGGCTGAATTTTTCAAAACATGCTATTTAATTTTTTTCATATTTTATCTACTTTGTCTATAAAATTGTTAATGTATCTGAAATTTATCTTGGTGGAAGGTTAAATAAAACACCAGTCGCCACTCATTTGCCTCCGTGCCATCCTGAATAAGATGCCGCTTAGCCAATGCCTGGACTACTTGGCATTATAGATTAAATTATCTCATGAATTTGGTTTATTTCTAGGCACAGTAGCTTTCAGACATCAGACAGGTTTCATTAGTTTTTCCATCCAAGCCCCTTTTCTGTTCCAGGTTGCCAAGTCACTGCTGGTAGTATTACTCTGACGTTAGTTACACACACAGGCAGCTCTCTGCGGCCTCTGGGCTGGCTGTCCATGTCCCCATCCACAAGGCCGGAAGAACCCCTGATAAGCACAGAGTCTCTTCATGTGATGGCAGAGTATCGACACCATTACCTGTGTCTCCCTGTGCTTGCACTGTTCCATCATTCCATGCGGTGGTGTGCGGGTGGGTGTGAAATCTATGTCCTTTATATGAGATGAGATGACTGTCTTTCAAATGCTACTGATGAGGTCTATATAACCTCATCACTGCCAAGCCCATGGTCACTGTGGTACACACCTTTAAGTCCAGCACTCCACAGCATCAGGAAGGTCTCTTTGAGTTCAAGTCCATGTGGTCTGCATACTGAGTTCCAGGCTGGATGAGGCTGTGTAGAGACACTCTGTCTCAAAAACTTTAAAAACAAAACCGATAACCTTAAACTCCCGATCTCCCTGTCTTCTAAGTGGTAGGGTTCCAGGTTTTGTGGGGTTTTTTTTTCGTTCTGTTTGCCTTGGCCTAATTTGCACAGATAAGTGGTGACAGTTTGGCCGGTGGTTAAACAAATGGAGCTTTAACTAGTTTAGCTATGCAAACCAGGACAAGCCATTGTACGTGGAGGCTTTCGGTCTCATCCCCTGCAGAATGGAGATGCTTTATATGCTGCCTGTCGACCAATACGAAATTCTAAAGAGCTGTGTAGATCTACACACGGAAATAACAAACAGAAACAGGTTAGAGCAGCAATGTGTGGCCAGAGAAGCCAGAGCAATGGATGAGAAATATGCCTGTCCAGAAGCAGTGCTACGCAAACTTCTCCCTAAGTCCGTCACTTCACAACACTGCCAGCCTCCATGCTGTACGCTAAGCAGATGGAACAGACAGACAGACAAGAAGATGTGCCAGAGGGAGGACGGTGAAAGTTCCCTCCCTTCTCTCAGGTGGCTGTGTGTGTGGCTGCAGCTGCTCGAGCATCCATCCAGATGGGCTTTGCCATCAGACCAGGTGCTTTAGGCTGGGCGGAGCTCCCAAGCTTGGTTCTGGGTGCATTCTCTCATCTAGTCTAGTCTGTAGGTGTGTG
>CM053744.1:66995570-67040003 GCA_028658305.1 Pachyuromys duprasi
TGTGTGTGTGTGTGAGTGTCCAAGTATGTGTTTGTGTGTCTGTTTGTCTACATGTGTGTATGTGTACCACACCCATGCCCGGTGCTGATGAAGGCTGGAAGAGGATGCCCGGTTCCTTGGAACTTGAGTTACAAATGGTTGCGAGCTGCCTTGTGGGTGCTGGGATCTGAACTCGGGGCCTCTTTAAGAGCAGCAAGTGTTTTTAACAGCAGAGCCCCATGTAGATAGTTTTTCTTAAAAAGCCACTGTGTTATTTCGAGTCACAAGTAGAACATTCTCAGTGAGAAAGTCAGCTCCGGGAGCTCGAAAGCTGCTTTCTCTGATGATGATTCTCTTCACGATGTGTGGAAGCGGCTGGTGGGAACACACAGCAGCACAGGAACTGTTCAGCAGCGAAACAATGCCAGCCACAGAGTCCAGCCACAAGCGGTCTCTGTGCTTACTGTACCCTACCACGCACACTATCGTGCAACAGGGTCAGGATCATGGTGTGGAAGGCTCAGCTTTCAATGTATGAAAGCTTTCTTTCTTTCTCTTTTTCTTTTTGAAACACAGTCTCTCTGTATAACAGCTCTGGCTGTCCTGGAATTCTCTTTGTAGACCAGGCTGGCCTCAAACTCACAAAGATCCACCTGCCTCTGCATCCCGAGTGCTGGGATCAAAGGCGTGTGCCACCACAGCCGACTGTCAGGCTATGCCTTTTTATAGAATGGTGGGATGATTTCTTTTCTTTGATATGATATCTTTGATATGATGTTCTCATGCACTTGTAATTAATTTTTTCATTGACAGGGTCATACATGAACACAGTATGCTGCTTAACATTTTCATCACCTCTCCTCAGAGCCTACATATGGCTCTTTCCATCTTCCCGAGGGAATGTAAATTACCGTTACAATATTATGAAAGAGAAAGGAGTCTAATACACACATTTCCAGCAATGCTTTCTTTTCTTCTTCTTCTTCATTTTTTTTTTACCCCAGGAAAACCAGTTCGGCTATTAAGGGGACCACTCAATGCAGCAGAGCAAGATCAGGCAATGTTTCCGACAGCTGTTTACCATCAAAGAGACTGCGTCTACACAGACACGGGATATTATACACAAAGATAGAGGTAAATGTGCCATGGTTTTCAAGAGTAATTTACTCTGCTTAAAGAAAGGCACTGGGCCATCTACAATTCTCACCGATCCTATTTTCTTGTTTCTCTTTTGTTGAAAAAAAAAATAAAAGGCCAACTAAGAAATGTAATTAAAAAGTCAGTTGTCTGAAACCTCTTTCCCTGCAATGGCTTGATGCTCCTATTGTGACAGCATCTACCTGTCACGAAGAATGATTCATTCTATGTGATAAATGCCAGCCCAGTAACACCACACAAATGGAAATTTCCTACACTTTCATTTTTTTTAAAGGGCTTTTCTCCTCTTGATTTTTAAAAGCAAGAATTTTACTTGGAGTTATATATTTTCCCGGGTTAATTCATATTTTATAAACATGTGGAATTATTAATTCATTCTATCTGTAGCATGTATGGACCCTGAAGCTTGTGGCAGAGCTGTTATCTGTTGCAGGGGATGCAAACATGCTCTTTGATGTGTTATTCTTGGGGACTTGGGGATAAAGATGAAACACTCCTTTGGCCAGCCTCTGCAGACGGGCTGAAAGCACACCGATGGCGTATGCACCTTGCCACAAGACCCTCTCCTCTGCATCATGGCGTTGGTGACTGGAACATCAAGAGTAGCAGCCTGAGCCCTTCCCACTGTAGCCCCTCTAGGTGAAGGACAGGAATCCCAGCCCACGGATATCCCTTCCAGCACATGTCTGGCTCAGCAGGTTGCCTCTCATGGTGTAGCATGGCATTCCGCTATCTAGGAAAAACAGCCAAAGCGAGTAACCCCGGCACTTAGACCATGCCAACCGCTGCTATGAGCCATTCCGGTGCTTTCTCTGCATTACCTCCCTCAGCTCATGAAGCAACCCTGTCATGTGGGGTTTCCAGTAAGCCTGGTTCACAGTAAGCAGCTGAAGCACTTGGTAGCTACCAGTGGCTCTCTCTTCCCTCTGGCCCCAAAGCTGTATTCTTTTAGGATGATTCTTCATACTGAGATTTCATTTTGAATTTTGTCATTATGTTAATCAGCTTCCTCTTGCAATGACAAATACTTAGGGTAATTAACATAGGGGCCATTTTAGCTCACGGTTTGGGAGGTTCCACATTTTGCAGTCCATCAAGCCCTGCTATTGTGGGTTTAAGGGGAGGCCACACATCATGGTGGGAGTGTGACCTTTTCCTAATTAGCCAGGAAGCAAAGGATGGAGGAGGAGGTAGTGGCAAGGGTTGGAAGTCTCATTTAAGGTTGTGCTCACAATGCCCTAACATCCCCCCACCCCCGTTAGCTTCCCTTGCCTCCCAGCAGCACCACCATGAGGACCACATGGGCTTTTGGGGGACACCGAACATCCACACTATATTATTCCCTTGGGGACACTGCTAAGAATACAATCATGCCCTAAACAGATATGATGGAGGCAACACACTCTATATAGAAAGCACAGATGTTAAATGGATCACTAGACTCAGTGGCTGGTGCTACGGGAAAGCAGAGGAAGAAGGTCTGAATTGGGGGCAGGGCGAGGTTAGAGTCACCTAGCAGGAGAATGGGAATGAATCAGTGAAGAGCCAGGAGCATCGCCCTGGGAACCTAGGAGGGAGACAGGTAGCTCTATAAGGCACAGAGACCTGCAGCCGCAGGGGCTAAGAAGGAAGCTTGAGTCTGGAGTATGGTGCTGGGGAAGAGGGAGCAAGAGGCTTGGAGAGGCCAGCAGGGATGGAGGATAAAGGGCCAGGATTTGGAAGCTCTGCCTTAAAGGGAAGCCTTAGCAGGGCAGTCAGGAAGTAATGTCAGCCAGCACACACCTTCCAGAAGCCCACCCCAACCCCTGCTCTGGAGCCTGTCGGGAAGGGAAGATATAATTGTCTGGAAATACTGCTAATATTTGTAACTGCTAATACTGAAAGCTATTATTTCTTAAATATCCAACACACATTGTTCCAGGCCTCAATACTGTTATCTTTTTTTTCCTCCCCACCAACTCTGAAGCTGCTTACAATAATGATGATAGTCAATGCTGTAACAGACCCAAGGCCTGGGCATGTTAAATCAGGGGCATCTTCAACAACCTGGGATACATAAAGCCCTGTCTCAGAAAAAAAAAAGGTTTGTGACACAGCTAGTTAATAACATCCAAATGAATCAGTCAGTGAGAAAACTGTATGTTCCTACCCAGAACTGTCAAAAATAATCTATAGGAACTAACTATCAGAAAACTATAGTTGTAAGTTCCTGTTGGCCGTGAGTTCTGCATTCACGAATCAACAATTTATATTAAACAAGGCAACTTGAAACAGAAGCATGGGTAAGACATGGCTGTGCTTTGATGGGTTGGTGGGACTGCTGGCCCCAGAGGCTTGGAGGAACTTAACCCATGTTTCTCTTCAGAGCAACAACTCAATATTCACCAACTCGGTGCTTGGGGAGCTAATGTGGCCAAGAATCAGATGCATTTTCTCAATTTTTTTTCCTGTGGTTCATTGACACCCTCTACATGTATACAATGTATCTTAAGCTTACCCACCTCAACCTTCCCTTTCCACACCCACTGGACCTCCTTAACAGCTTTCCTTCTCACCTACAAGTCCCTCTCTTTTTTATTATTTGTTTTTTATAGCCCACTGTGTCCAGAGAATACTGCTGACTGCAATGCATCATCTTGGTGGCTCAGTCATCCAAAAATCTTGTGAACATAGCCACGGCTGTAGAGAATTCATGCCTGCAATAGCTGAGCCACATCAGCACCTAAGAGCACTTCTGCTTATCCTCTGGCTCTAACTTATTTTTCTTCCTTTTTAAATTTATTTCATGTATTTTGCTTGCATATATGGCTGTGTACCATATGTGTGCCTGGTGCCCACTGAAGGCAGAAGAGGGCATTGGATCCCCTGGAACTAGAGTTACAGATGGTTTGTGAGCTGCCTTGAGGGTGTGGGACTGGAGCTCAGGTCTTCTAGCAGAGCAGCCAGTGCCCTTACCCACTGTCATCTCTTCAGCCCCCAAATCTTATAGTCTTTCTAGACCCTGAATCCGTGATGTTCCTTGAACCTCAAGCGTGTGTGTAAAGGGAGGTGTTGTTTAGAGGTCCTATTGAAGGCTGAGCCCATAACAGTCAAGGAATCTAGTGCACTTTCTTACTGAAAGTTCAAGAGTTATTTGGTCTATTTTCCATTTCTAAAAAGATTTTTAAGTTACGTTGGCTTATTAGGTGGGGAGCTGTCTTCATTAGAGCTTCCCCTGCTGTGGTAAACTGTGACCGAAAATCAAGTTGGAGAGGAATGAGTTTGCTTCATCTTACTCTTCCAGGTCACAGTCCATCACTGAGGGAAGTCAGGACAGGAACTCAAGCAGGGCAGGAGCCTGGAGGCAGGAGCTGATGCAGAGGCCACAGAGGGGTGCTGCTTACTAGTTTGATCCTCACGGTTTGCTCAGCCGATAGCACCCACAATGTGTGAGGCCCTCCAGCGCCAATTATCAACCAAGAAAATGCATCATGGGTTTGCCCCACAGGTGGATCTGGTAGAGGCATTTTTCTCAGCTGAAAGTCCCTCTTTCATAATGACTCTATTTGGTGTCAAGTTGACATAAAACCAGCTAGCACAAGGGTACACACATGCCATGGTGTGTATGTACAACTTGCAGGAGTCCGTTTTCTCCTACTATGTGGGTCCTGGGTCTTCAGGCTTGTGTCAATACCTGCTGAGCCTGGTTACTCTCCACTCTAATTGTGAATTTATTTTTATTTATTTTATTTATTTTTAGCCAGAACTGTATCATGCCATCTGCCACTGCCTACCGGAAGGACCTTTTGTGTCATATCTGAACCTCAAAGAAGGCGCATCTGAGCGTATGTGACACCCCTTCATGAGCACGTGTGACACCCCTTTATGCTTTCTTAGGGTTGTGAAGTCTGTGATTTAGGCAGTAGTGAAAGGTGCTCCATTTAGTTTCTTTGTTGTAGTCTTGAACTCTTGGGCTACCATTGTCTCTGCTTCAAACTCCTGAGCAGTCAGGACTTCAGACTTGAGATTTTAATCCTTTACAAAAAAAGTTATTTTTCTTTATCTGTATGTGTGTGTTTGTGTGAATGTATGCCACATGTGTGCAGGTGCCAGGGGAGGTCTGTGGAGGGTATCCGATCTTCTAGTGCTGGAGTTACAGATGGCTGTCAGTCTCTGAGTGGATCCTGGGAATCAAACTGGGGCCTTCTGGAAGAGCAGGAAGTGGTTTTAACCACCGAGTCATCTCTGCAGCCCCAAGATTTTTATTCTTTAGTCCCACATTATATGTAGTGTATTCAGTTTCTTTGTTACAAGAAGCACCGAGCAAAGGTTTTAGGGAAAGACCATTGCCTGATTAATGGTGTTCTAGATCGTGGTAACAGGAAAGTGTTTTCTAAATGCTGGAATCCTTTCCGTTAAGTTGTGTTATGACCCAGTACTAAAGGAATTTGCAGCTTGCAAGACTCATTGTGTTGTATCCTCACGACCACACCCTCAAAGTCAGGTTTTTGTTTGTGTTCGGTCTTCCCAAATGAGTACCTGCTAAGCAGAGAGGGTCGGGGAGCTAGATTTAAATCCACTTTTAAAATCTGTGACTTTTCTACTGTGGCAGGCATGCTATTTCGACCTATGAAAGTGCATCTGGAGAACAGGGATCACGTAAGTACAAAGTATCACATTGTCACCTTCTTCACTCTATGCAAAGAGCAGGTAGCATAAACCTAACCTAGGGTTGGTGCCTGAACCAAGAGAGAAAAACCTCATCAAGAGAGAAAAGCACATGGGAAGAAAGAAAGGAGAATCCCCCCCAACCCATCATCTAGTCTGTAGCATTTTAATGAATAATAGATGTGGGCATCGTTTGCATAATATCTAGAGGTCCTTTTTTGAAACATTACAAAGTTCCAGAAATGGCACCTTCACCTCCAGCAGGACAACTGAACCAGCAGCTGCGGCATCAAACACATAGAGAGAGCTTCGTGCTGAAACTCTTGGGGTAGTGGTAATTAAATACAGTTTTTGGTTACTCCTGTCCTATATCCTGCACTAAGTTGATTAACCTGTTTAATGAGTATACGAGGATGGCCAAAGCTGCCCTCACATCAAAGAGCCCCATTGTTGCTGTGTGCTGACCTGAATTTTAATTGCGTACCAGGTTCGTTAATTGCACCAGAGACGTGCTAGAGAATGGAGGAGCTTTTTCAAGCTGCAGCAAGCTGCTTTCCCAGCTGTGTTCGGTTACGGTATCCTGCTGAATAGATACTCAAAGCAGACACCCACCCCTTCTTTTGCTTGCCCACGCACACACACACACACACACACACACACACACACACACAAAGGTAGTTTAGCAGCTACCTATGATAAGGTGTCTACTTTAATTTACATGGTAAAACTTTTGTGTTATTAAACATTGCAGAGGGACTTGGGGGGGATGTAAAGTCTGTGAATAAGTCAGCAGTGAATACATTACTATCTAAATAGTCTCTGGGATTCCCTTAAGGCCTCCAGCTGCCTTGAGAATCATGAGAGGCAGCTGCGGCTTCCTTGTTGAGCACTGACACCAAAGGCTAGCTGTTAATTCAAGCTACAGGTACCAGACAGTAGTAAGTGGGCAGCTAGATCTTAAGTGATAATATTGATTCTTTTTTTTTCCAAGAGGGTCTCACTCTGTAGCTGAAACCCATGACAATCTTCCTGCCTAGCCCCTGACTGCAGGGTTACAGGCATAAGCCACTATGCGTATAAAAACCAAACCAAACAGCTCTCCCCCGTTCCCAAGACTCAATAGAGTCAGCTGCAATCCTTCCTATTTTTCTTTATTTTTGTAAACAACTTAAAGAGGTGGTTTTGGCCATTTACTTTCTGTTGACGATGGGTGGGCTGGGGAGATCCTCCTCACTGACGTGCGTTCCCAAATCAGAGAGGATGAAGACATTCTGAACAAAGGTGTCACTGTGGAGCCTAAAAAACCAAAACCCAAACCCAAACCAAAACCAAAACATCAACAGCCGTGTATTTCTCCTGTTTAAGTGTTAAGAAAATAACTCTCTTACCTGTCTGCAATATGTGCATGCATATTACAGAAAGACAAGAAACCACCTCTGTCCCTTGTGCTGTATGATTGTACCCATTCAAAGTATGAGGCGGGTCCATTGAGAGTAGGGGTTTCAGAGGACCGTCATCCTTGTTCTAGACTAGCGGTTCTTAACCTTCCTAAGGCTGTGACCCTTTAATACCACTCATTCCTCATGTTGTGCTCACCGCCACCCATAAAATTATTTTTGTTGCTACTTCATAACTGTAATTTTGCTATTGTTATGTATTATAATATAAATATATAATATGCAGGATATCTGATATGTGACTTCAAGGATTGAGAACAGGTTGAGGACCACTGTCCTGTACAGTGATACCTTCTGGAGGGTGAGTAGGAAACGCCTGAAAATTGGGACCAGCAATGCGGAAATCCTTAGGAATCAGGGGAGGGAAAACAGGGTGTGTGTCTGATTTGCATAATTCCAGCACTCCTGGATTCTTCAAGCTGCTTTCCGTTTCTCTTTTTCCGGTGCCTGCCTTGCTCAGTTTTGTGGCTGAACGCTAACTTGTACTTTGACTCTTGGGTACTCATTTAATTTCTTTGGGCCTTGATGTCTCTATCTGCAAAATGAAGGTTAGGACATCAGGAAAGCTTGTTCCAGGAAAATGAGCTGTCTCCTCTGCTGTGACGGCTTTGTCAAAGTTTTCCACGAGCAGACAATTGAATATGTTTCAATGTCTTTTCTTTTTAAAGGTATTTACTTCTCTGCTAGGATTTTTTTAAAATTTCAAATCCAATCTATTGTTCATAGATGGTTTAACAGCCAAAGTAGCTGGACCTGTACAATCTCCAAACACTGCTGTTTTTTTTATTTCTTCTGGAATTGTGATTAGTTTTCTAAAGGGCAGTGTCTGTTTGTGCATCTTGGTACATTATCACAGCCAGAAACAGGCCACATTATGAAGGTCAGAACAGAGTTTTGCATTTGTGCTTGTGTCACTGGCAAAAATCCCATTAGTGGTAATTCTGTCCCCACATAGAAAGTGCTAGATTATTGTATTGTTCAGGGAAGATTGCTAGTGCATCTGCCGGACTTCTTCCTCACACAATGAGTCAGCAGGAGGCCAAGGAATTTCTGTTCCTTAGTGTGTCTGGTGGACACTAATCCCACATCTAAGTGGATGGCATTATGCTTCCTCCCGGTGTTGACTGGAGTACCCCGGTGGGGCCTTCTGTGGCTGCTGACAATGTCAGGGAGGTTCAGAAGCACACTTCTGAAAGGCAGTGTCTGTGTCTCCTTCCTTAGAACTGTTTGTGTGGGGAGCAGCCCTGAGACAGACAGCGGTGGCAAGGAGAGTGATGGGGTAGCTGCTGAAAATGGAGGGGATGAAAGGGGCACAGGTCAGAGTCTGATGCAGTCAGTAATTACAAACACATACACACACGCATGCACAGACACATACCAATGATAGCCAAACTGTTTGAGAAATTACCTATAACTCAAGTAACTAGGTATATTGAGTGTAGAGGGAGTTTCTCCTTGTAGCCTCAAAGCCCTGAAAGTCAGTATCAAGGGCTGAGGTATGAAGAGGACAGAGTGAATATAACATTTATGTCTAGCTGATGTGCCAGCAATCTTCCCCGGAATGTAGACTGGTGACTGTGAATTCCCCTAAATACTAACTAGTTCTAGAATTCAAATTCATACCTCACAAAGCTCTAGTACTCTTACTATGTTTAACTGCAGGTTAAAGGGACAAATGAGTATTGGACCATAGCTGGTGATGATATCTATTTGGGAGAGATGGCTCAGGTGTGGTGGAATTTTGAATGGCTGATCAGACCACAGGCTGTAAAATTGGCTTCTAAAACCTCACTGGCTATCAAGTAAGGCCAATCAAGCTTCCCGAAAGCCTTGAGGTAGAACCTGGACATTGAAGCATTAGCTGTGGACATGTCACTTTGTCACTTTGTTGGACCATCTTTGCATATGTACATAAAAAAAGTACTATATATATGCACTTTACTCTTTGCTCCGTCCATAACACAGAATGGCACTATTGTATACTTTCCATTCTTAACCTCATTCGAAGCCCCCTTTTGTCTTCTGGGAATTGAGACATGTGGTATCAGCTTTTCTCTTGCTACCAGCAACTCGGGGGTAGCCTTGTTAGCTTAGCTGACCTCAGTTCTTATGTGTGGCAGGTCAAGATCCACTACTGACCACTAATTTCTAGGGGAGGTAATACTTGCCCATCTTTTACATGGTTGCCAAGATCAATCATGTTGGCCACTTTCCTCAGCCCAGAAGTGGACAGCTTTAGCCTTTTGTCCACATACAGTCCAGGACCACCATCTTTGTGGGCTCATGCGTGGAGGCCACTGTAGGCCACTTGCTTTGAGAACACATCACCCATTCCACATGGGACATGGGCTAGAAATACTAGGAACAACCTGTTTACTCATTCCCTACATGATTAATGATCGCCTTGCTTTCACTATGGCAGGCTCTCTGGGCAATACAAAGTAAATAAGATATGCAGTTGGGCCTGTGCAGAGACAGGTGTGTAAGGAACTGAACAGCAGGAAACAGAAGGAAGTGCAGGAGTGCTTGTGTGGATAGTTCCAGGAGCTGGCTTGTCATCTGCCAACTGAAGGAGCTTGCCCACCAACCTTTCCCAACCTCAGTTTGATCTCCCTATGAAGTGAAAATGATTGGGGCTCTCACTGAACAGCCTGCAATGAGTGTGGTTACCGTTGGAACATCTAGACTATGTAAAACAGTGCTTGTACCCCAGATCCTTCCTGGAGCCTCACTGTGGTCGTGTTGATAGGTGCTCCCAGGTGGGAGGCAGAGGAAGGTGGGGATGGCACTTCAGAATGGGCCTGGCAGAGGAGGGGGAGCACCCTCGGGGCACACCATCAGCACACAGGCATGCAAGGGTGGAGGGAAGGGTCCTCTGCAATCTCTCCAGCGAGATGTCAGGTCTTGGAGCAGCTCAACTCAGAGCTCCATGCCAAAGTGGAAACAACCAAGCGTGTCTCTGTTTCTAGAACATTCTGTTTGTCAGCATAGGAGAATATTGTCTAGGCTGGGGAAAAAAAAACCCCACAGATTTAAAACAAATGCTTTTGTCAAGTAGACCTAATGAATACCTGGTATTTAGGGAGACTGGTAACAAACAAACAAAAAAACACTTCTCCTGTGAACGCTGGGTTGAGGAAGACACTTGTCAAAGATGTGAAAGTCTAAGTCGATTTGAATGAATTATACAGTGTGGTAATGAGTTCTGAGTCTAACAAATCATTATTATTTTTTTAACTCTCCACTCCCTTAAGACCCAAGCTAAACCAAATGAAAACAAAAAAACTCCCAAGAAAAGTCCCAAGGAGACCGACAACACAGCAACGGTGTCCGTGCTAGGCAGACACCCAGGTCGATCCCTGCCCTTTCATCATTCTCAGAAAACTCTTCCTGCGAAGACAAGGGTGGTGGAGCTTGGGAGCTGTCTCCGTCCACGAATGAAGAAGAGTTCCGTCCCCAGAACCCGCACCTGGAATCCTAACGATGGTGTGGTCCCGGCCTCACAGGACAGCTAGATTCAGGAAAGGACTCTATCTCAAAAATAAGCGAGGAGGGGAATGTATCCTGTTGACCTTGACCTCTTCTCCTCACACATACATAAAATGAGTGACGAAATGTCGAGTGGTCTCAGGATGACAGAAATAACTAAAATTAAAATGAAACAAGGTAAAAAAAAATCTCACACAGCTTTAGCCTTTAAAAAAAAAATAAGCATATTTATACAACTCAGGACATTCTGTTTGAAAACACTGGGTTCCCAAACAGAATAATCAGTTTAAAATTAATGTGGTTTATTAACAATTAAAAATGATAACTAAAGCTGAGGGAGATTGGAGGTGAAATGTTGGGCTTCCTTTGATAGGTAGAGTAATTACCAAGTGTGCTTTTGAAGTTCAAGAAGACAGCCTTAGGACACAACATTTTTAAAGTAAAAATTGGCTTGCACTCTGTTCAAGTGATTTATTTTGCACTAAGAAATGGGTGTGAGACATGATGTGACTTAAAATTTCATCCCTTGCTGGAACTGCTGGGGGGCGACATGCTTTTTTCTTTCTTTCCTCAGCCTGCTCAGCCTATGAAGTTTCCTATCTAAAAGTTAATCTTCTGAAATTCCCAAGGAATCTAAGGAAACCTGATCTTTTGGTGTGCGAAGAAAGGAGACTAAGTATGTCACTCTTCCTCTGATACCCAGATGGGGGAGAATGGCCTTGCAGCCTCTGGAAGAGTCTGGAGCTTTCCCTGGCAGAGCTGTGCTTTGTTACCTATTAAGTAATTAGCTGTAGAAAACCCTCACCTTCCCCATTAAAGATGCTTGAAAGGCGTGGGGCGCTGAAGTGGCTGGAGGCAGAACACACCTGAAAGACGAAAGTCAAAAGGAATTAGGATTCAGTTACAATAGAGGACCAGATCATCAAGGAACACAAGGAACGATGAATGATGGTTTAAAAAGCAGGCTCACAGTAAAGCTGTCTTACCCATTTCGGTGTCTTCTGTTTCCCTTATACTCAGTGATGCATAAAACAGACTTTAAAACATGTCCAACCATCTACTTATGTTTTAAAAAACACAACAGTTTGAAAGCAATGGTATGCTAGCAAACGCTTAGGTACTGGCTAACTATGAGGAGAGGAGAAGACCTGGTTTATAAGGGTTTCTGTTGTCTTTAATTTCCACAGTGTAACTGTGGAAGATTGATCACAAGACATCACAGAATTCAAAGTCAGGAAGATGCACAGTGACACACCAAAGAGGTACAGCAGCCATACAAAACCTCAAGAACCTGGGAAGCCATGAGATGTGCCTTTAAGAGGAAGTGCCTTAAAGGGGAAGTGGTGAGGATTTTTGGGTACACATTGACTTTGTGTTTTGTTTTGTTTTTTCCTCAAAAGTAATACAAACTTTAAAAAACTCTTTTTTGTTTATTATTGTTATTATTATCATTATTATATGTGTGTATGGAGTTGTACATACATGACTGTGTATGGGTCACAGCATGTGTGGAGGCTGGAGGACAATTTTATAGGTCTACTTCTGTAAAGTATGTATGATTTTTCTATGCCTGTCCTTGCTCCGAATAACGACACAGAGACCTTTATATTATTAAAACCTTCAAGTCCTACAGCTGGGCAGATACGCAGCAATTCTAACCTGACGGTATTGGCCTGGCCTACTTTGCAGCCATGTGGCCCATTACCTGTTAGCTCAGCCTCACTCTGGCACCGTCATCCCTGTTCTGATGGCAACTCCCCTTTCTCACTGGTCTCCACCTGGAACCCACCCACTTTCTCTGTGGGCATGGAAGTCCCACCTTATCCTTCCAGCCCAGCTATTGGTTTGTTTATGTTTTTATTTGACCAATAAGACGGTGATGGAGAATAATGTTTACAAGCATACCAAGACAGGAAATGCTTCATAATAATAACAATTCCAAAGTCCAGACTGCAACCAAATCTCCAGGTACAGAAATCAGCATTTGAATATAGAGTACACAAAAACATACTCCAACATCTCTCCAATTTAGTCCAATAAAAGGCTCTTTATCTTACATTAATAAACAATATTCAATAATTATGAAAACTATAAAGTAAGAATTACATCCACAATGTCCAGTCTATTTGTACTTGGCAACCTTGGGGAAAGTATGCTACTATCTATCCTGTCTTGGTGAGTTCAAAATTCTGTTCTTGAAGCACCTTTTATCATAACTTGAATTTATCAACCTATAAATATCTTTATAGGCCTTAAAACATTTTCTTTAATCCTAAGCAACTTAAGCTTAATGTGAGACTATAACTATCTAGTCTTCAACCCCATCAGATCTGAGAAGAATAAATATTACCTCAGTAAACAGGAAGTGCAGAAAAAGCAGCTTCCAAAACTGTAGAAATGACAGATATTGTTGGCTGCCTAGACAGTCGCTCGAGATTCTTATGCAATGCGGGAGCTTCATCTTTGGCCTTCTGGCCCAGTATATGGTAAGCTTTTCTTTGAAGCAGGAATTATGAAGAACTTGCCTGCCTTGTCCTTGCAAAGTTTGGCAGTTGACTTCTTCCACATCCTGCTTGTCTACAGCTTAGACAGCATGCTATCAGCAGTTGAAGCAAGGACAGTTTTTTGGCTGGTGGCTAGTTTGCTATATTTGAAGCAAACCTCATAAGTAGGCTCTTTTATGCCCATCATAATTTTTGAATTAGAATGGAGGTACAGACATCTCATTGTTATAAAAAACTCTTAATAAATCAAACATCTTTAAATGCCATATTCTATAGCTCTCTGAGGTTTTTGAACACCGTCTGTCTATCTATAGTATATCTGAATAGGCAACTATTACCTGTTTCTATTTACTATTTACTGTATCTATTTATTCTCTGTTCAACTTTGAGAACATCTAAGCCAGGCACAGTGGTGCATGTCTGTAATCCCAACACTCAGGGAGGCAGAGCAAGTGGATCTCTGTGAGTGTGAGGCCAGCTTGGTCTACAGAGCAAGTTCTGGACAGTCAAGGCTACAAAGAGAAACCCTGTCTTGGAAAAAAATCCATAGCTTTTCTTCCCCTGGTGAAACAAAGCCAAAACCTCTTCCCTAACACAACACATTTCCTGCTTTTCATTCTGAAGGATAAGAGATCCTTAAAATAAATAGTCTGCTTTGGTTTAGCAGGGTGCCCCCCCCCCCCCGCCAATACTCCAATGTCTTTGCAAATGTTTTTGTTCATTAGCATTTAAAAAAATTAAAGTTAATAAAGCATTATGTACTCTATCTGGCGGGGAGGGGGTTATCCCTTTCTGTTTACTAAGCATCTCTTTTAAGATATGATTAGATTTTTCTATAACTGCTTGTCCTGTAGGAATGTGTGGTACAATCCTACACCAGCACTCATTTGTCAGGCTTAGTCCGCAAGCCCCTTTAGGTAATCTTACAGGTCCACCTTTGTGTGTGGATCCAAGGAGTGAAGGTGTGAGGAGCTGATGAAGTCCTGAGTGTGTCGTCGTACTTACCTCTGAGGTGAAAACCTTTTGTTTTAGAGGGAAGCACTTTAACACATGGGATGTTTGAAAAGAGGTGGAACATCCCATCCTGCAGGGAAGTTTCCTAAGCTCAGGAATGGTCTTAGTCAATGTGCAATTGTGAAAAGACACCATGACCAAGGCAGTTCTTACAAAAGAAAGCATTCAATTCGGGGCTTGCTTACAGTTTTAGAGGGTTGCTCCATGATCATCATGATGGGAAATAGACAGGTACAGCACTGGAGCTGGAGCTGAGAGCTGAGAGCTTCCTTACATCCTGATCTGCTGGCAGCAGGCAGGGATGGGGGTGGGGAAGGAAGAGAGAGAGAGGAGGAAGAACATGAAACCTCAAAGCTCACACTTCCTCCAACAAAGACCACATCTTTTCTGACAAGGCCACACCTCCTAATCCTTTCCTTCCCAAACAGTTGCATGATCTGGGTACCAATCATTCAAATATATGAGCTTAAAGGGAGTCATTCTCAACCACAGAAGCTAAATAAGCAAAATGCTTTAGGAAATCCTTGAAACTGGCCATGTATAGCAGGCTCCTTCCTTCCCAAGCATATATAAAATCTAAGTATTTCAGAAAGACACTCTCCAGCAAACTGAGCTGCCTAGAAGAGACTTAGACCAACCAAGCTGCCCTAGCCATGCCTAGAAGAGACAATCTCCATCTTGTTGGGCTCTCTGGAGGCTGTGCATTTGCACCCTAAGTTTCTAGCTTTCAGCCACCCATGCTGGTGTGGGATTTGGTGATGCAGCTGTCTTTTTGTCATTTCTGCTCCTGTAACCCCTCACCCATAGTCCTATAAGTAACCCCAGGAAAACTCACTGGGAATACAGTCACATAGAGTCGGGTGACCTGCTGGCTTACTGGGAAGGTGTGCAGCTAACAAGCTTAGAACTTGTACATTTTGGCACGTCTCCCTATGCTATCCGGATATGTTCTTATGGGGTATATGGATGGTGTGGGGGCTCTGAGCATCCTCTGCATCGAGCAAACACTAACTATAGTCAAGGTAGTAGCAGCACTGATATTGTCTTCATTTTTGAATTACAAAATAGATGTTTCTTAGAGCAAACAGTAAATGCAGCCAAGCAAAAGATAAGTGGAACATCACTGATGCTCAGCTGTAGAACTTCCCCCTTCTCTTTGTCCCTTTGCCTCTGTCTCTGTGACATATGTGTATATTTATATGATGTGCACGTGGAAGCCAGAGGTCTATTTCAGGTGTCTTCTTCTATTGATCTCCATTTTATTTTTTGAGTCAGGGTCTTTCATCAATTCTAGAGATCACTGGTTCTGCTAGACTGCCTCCACAGTGCTGGGGTCATTACAGATAATGTGCTGCCATGCCTGGCTTTTTACATTGGCACTTGAAATCCAAACCCAGGTCTTCACGCTTTCAAGGCAAGAATTTTAACAAGCAAGCCACCTTCCTAGTTCTAGGACTTTCAATTTCTGCCCTATGTGTTGCACATATGTAATTGGAGGCGTGGATTTTTAAAAGGCTGCATGCTTCTTGAGAGCATGGCGGCTCACAGTGTAAGCTGTGGAGATGGAGTGCTCATGTGAGACCCTTGTTCCTGTCTCACTATGGGCCATTGGTCACTTTACCCCATTCCTCTGAGACATTGTGAAAGGAAACCTCTATTCAACAAGGTTAGGCACACAAATCAATGTAGAACAGTAATATTTATCGTATTTAATTATATCAACATACCATAGCTTACTAATATCTTGGCGTTAAACATTTATGTGCCTTTTAATGAAAAAGTAGTTTTAAAATATTTTAGATGTATTTCTTTTATTTTATGTATACAAAGGAGGGCTTTGTCTGTGTATATGCCTGTATACCACATATGTGCTGCTGTCCGTAGAGGTCAGAAGAGAGTGCTGGTACCCCTGAAGTTGGAGTTACAGATGGTTGCAAGTCTCTGTGTGGGTGCTAGAACTTGAATCTCAGTCCTTTGAAAATGCTGCCAGTGCTCTTAATCACTGAGCCATCTCTTCAGCCCATGCTTTTAATTCATAGCCACTTAGATGAAACCTTTTGTAACTATATATGTCCTTATAATAAATTGTTAGGTTCGGAAGGCTTAGTGCTCACATGTTAGGGTATTGAATGTATGTTATAAAAGTTAAAGTCCTCCTTATATACTTCCAAACCAAGACCCCTGTATGCGCCTAAGCATGCCCCATCACTCCTTATCAGTGCTGGTGAACAGCTTGGGCTTCTATATTTCCTTATCAAAATAAGAACTGTAGTCTATTTCCATAATATATACAAATCTGTTCTCTCTATCTTAAATGCAAAATAAATGCCCTGAGATACTATTAAACTGTGAAAATTAATTAAATTTGAAGGCAAGCATTCTTTTCTAGAAATTAACCCACTAAGTTATGCCTAGGCACAGAAATATACCAACACTGAACGATCACCCTCAATCCTATACTGAACAAGAGTAGAAGAGTTATCAGATTCCATGATGAAATGAGTTTTAGCCAGGGCGGAAGGCAAAAGACTTGTCTGTCACAGGTGCCCAGCTTGATGGGCTCTGGAGCATCATTTTCCTATGGAGTGGAGGAAGAGCCTTTATTCTGCCTGAGGAGAGGGTGTTGTTGCTGCCCCTGATAACTCCACACTATCTTTGAAATGGGTGTTGGTGTAAGTCAGGTCCAGCCTGACAAGGATGCTGATGAGAAAACCCTGCACCAAGCCATGTGTGGAGCAGAGTTCTTCCACAGATCTGAGACCAGCAAGAGATGGAATCTCTGCAGGAGTCAAGGCCACTGACCACAAGAAAGATGTCAGCCCCTAGGCAAGACTGGATTCTGTTCCTAAGGCCTTTCCACGAATTGCGTGAGGTCTACTCACATTATTGAGGATGATGTACTTTACTTAAGGTCAGTAGATTATAGGTCAACATGCCTATGATATAGCCACATGATAAGCCTTGAATTTGTGTTTGATTTAATAACTGAGTATATCAGCCTAAGCAAGGCTGTACAGAAAATTAACCATTGTAGACTGTTAGAAGAAGCCAGACTTCATGAAAAGTGGGTTGACTCCTCCTGCTACAGGTCTCCAAGAACCCTTGAGATTTATACCAGGCAAGGGTGCAATTTCTAAGTGCCATGGAGCATCCCTTACTCATTTCTCTCCTAAGAGAACATTGAGGAGACTTCATAGGAAGCAGAGGGAGTGCTTTGGCCATGTTTCTATGCAAAAGAATAAGAAAATGACAGTTGATCAGGCTGTGTTCGGTTATCTCAGAAGAAGTCTAGAATCCAGTCTCTAAGGACAGTAAGGGTGGAGAAAAGGAGCTTCAAAGACTAATCACAAATGACTATAACAAACGGAATTCCAAGGGCAGTTCAGAGGAGCACTGGTTCTTGGGTGTAAGGTGAAAAATCTACAGTAAGAAAATAATGTTTAAGTTCTTGTTTGGATGAGGTAGTTGGTACAGTGTCTGTGTAGCATGCACGAAGCCCCTAGTTTGGTCCTTGGCATCACAAAGAAAAACAAACCAAAACAATGACATCAGCAAAAACAAACCAAACAGCAGTGACAAAAACAGCCCTGGTGGTACACATCTGTAGTTCCGTCACTTCACAGGTAGAGGCATGAGTATCAAAACGTCGAGGTCATCCTTAGTTATAGAGGGAATATATGAGACCCTGTCTTAGGTAACAAGAGAATTTTTGGTGTTAACATTAAAAAAACAATGTGTGTGTGTGTGTGTGTGTGTTCATGCAGGACACAGCTGGCCAAGAGCTCTCCTATCCTGGGAGTGATGCTGCTGATGGGTAAAATTTAGGAAGAGCTTCTCAACAGGGTCTCTGGGGAGAAATGAAGGGAGGAACAATGATAGTCTAACCCCCCATCATGCATTTGTAACACACATCAACGTACTTTCATTGAGCATTTCTTCCATGTAGCACACAAAATGAGGGCACATTAAGGTAGACCAGATATCCTGACAATAGACATTTTATTCAAGTTGGAAAACTATAAGTAGTTGTTTCCTCAGGTTGGAATTAGACACCAGCTTAGAGGTTGTTCCTTTAATATGTATTCAAGTATCTAGCTTCTTACTTTTCAGCTCCTCCCTCACAGTTCATTCCATTTGCAGACCCAGTCATACCATTTTTGTTTGTTTCTTTGTCTTTTGCTTTTTGAGACGGGGTATCTCTGTGTAACAGCTCTGGCTGTCCTGTACTGACTTTGTAGACCATGTTGACCTGGAACTCACAGAGATAACCCCGCCTCTGCCTCCTGAGTGCTGGGATTAAAGGCTTGTGCCGCCATGCCTGGCTATACCAAATTCTTAAAGCAGCCTGGATCAGGATTGTAAGCAGGTTTGGTATCTTTGGCTGACCAGGAAGAAGGTGGTACTCAATCTCATCACCATTGGCTGCATTTGGGGCAAAACTGTTCAGTTATAGCTTTCGCATAGCGTACTACCACTGATTTCTACATTACCCTCTCTGGACATTCAAATTCCATTTATGCCTTGTAAAAATCTCTACAGGGCCTACAAAGGTCATTGGCTAACCTTGAGGGGACTAGTCCTATAGTAAGCTAACTCTTTCAATGAAACAGACACTCAGCGTGAGCAGAACGGATCCAAATGACGAAGGGAATTTTCTCTATAGATTAGCTGGGATACTATGAGCAGCAGCAGTTGGTGTGTGCGCAGTTAGCCTTTGGCAAATAACTTGGATTTCTGTGCGCCTCAGTGTTTTCATCTATAATATAGCATACAATAGGCTTGGAGTTGTTTTGAAGATTGAGTTGTGAAACCCTTGTGCATGTGCCGCATAGGAAATGTTCTAAGACAGCAGTCCTCAACCTGTGGATGGGGAACCTTTGTGTGCGTGCGTGTGGCAGAGGTCGAATGATCCCTTCACAGGGGTCACCTAAGACCATTATAAAACACAGAGATTTTTCATTACGATTCGCAATAGTAGGGAAATTAGTTATGAAGGAGCAACGAAAATAATTTTATGGCTGGGGTCAGCACAACATAAGGAACTGTGTTAAAAGGCTGCAGAACTGAGGAGGTTGAGAACCACTGGTCTATAGGGTGGGTAAGAGGGGTCATGAGATAAAGGCGCTCGGTGCACATGGCTGCTGAGCTGAGTTGGATCCCTGGGACCCACAGGTAGGAGAGAACTGATTTCTGAGTGCTGTGCTCTGACCTCCAGCACACATACTGCGGCACACACACACCTGAATTCTCTCTCCCTCACACACACACATACACACACACATCTTTTACACACACAATAGTAGTAATAATAAGAAGCTTGTTTGTTTGTTTGTTTATTTATTTAATGTGTATCAGTTTTTGCTTGTATGTATGTCTATGGACCACATGTGTGCCTGGTTCCCTTGGAGGCCAGAAGAGGACATCAGATTTTCTGGTACTGGAGCTATAGTTGGTTGTGAGCCGCCACGTGGATGCTTGGAGTCAAGCCCTGGACCGCTGAGCCATTGCTCCATCTCATCTATATATGTTTTAATTAAAATTATGTGTAAAGGCAGGTCCTGTCATGGTCATTTTCCTGGTTGACCTGTAGCAACTCTCAGTTCAATGGGAGCAGAACTCACAGGTCTGGGTCCTGCAGTAAGAGTGGAAGAGATGTAGAAATGCTTCGCTAAGCTTCCCAGCCCATCTGACAGTTGTACCCAGCAAAGAATTCAAGGCTGACCCTAGAGAGTTCGCTTCCCAGGCCTGCTCTAACAGTTCTGTAGTTGATAGTTTAAATACGGGAACTTAGAGGGCCAAGTGAAGATTGTTAACCACTGCACACAGAACTCTACCACTGAACCCAGCTTAGGGGAGGGAGATAGGCAAGCTCACCTAACTTGCTACCAAGCACTGCCTGGGTGGGGACCCTTCCCCACCTTTGAACAGCAGGCTTTGAACTGTTGCCCAGGACATTAACACCTTTTCTTCAAGAAGACTCCTTAATTTGACTGTTACCCTCAGGGAAATCTACTTGCCAAAATTCCAACAGTAATTCTGGGCTGAGATCTTGGGGGCAAATTAGTATTGGATTTCTGGGCATTTTGCCCTAAATGCTAATGTAGAAAATGCACCTGGATTAGAACATTTTTCTTCTGATTCACAGATTCTTGGCCTAATTAAATTTTACGAACAAAAAGAAAACTGCTGACTTTCTTTTCCTGAAAAATTAGTCTAAAGAATAGGTGCTACCCTGATCATAGCTTCAGTGTGAGGACCTGGTGACATTTCCTATCTGTCCCTCATGACTTTGAGCCTAGAGCCTTGAAGATGTAGACGGGTCACAAACACTATTCTTCAGAGAGGGTGTGTAATGGAGCTAAGAGTTCGTCTTTGGCTCAAACTCTAGTTCTGCTGCTCACTCCCTCATGGTGGGTTCTTGAGTGAATGTTAGTGCCTCTAGGAAGAAGTCTCACCTCTGAAAGTGGTGATGTATCTTTTCAGGGCTTTGGTAAACTCTGAAGAAAACAGTATAGAAAAGATACCTGCCCCATGTTCTGGTGGTGGTTGCATGTGTCTCAGTTTGTGTTTCTATTGCTTTGAAGAGACACTGTGGCCTCAGCAATACTAATAAAAAATAATACTCTGGCTTACAGTATCAGAGGTTTAGTCTGTTATCATCATGGTGGGAAGCATGGTGGCATGCGGGCAGACACGGTGCTGGAGAGGAGGCTGAGAGTTCTCCATCTGGATCAACAGGCAGCAGGAAGAGAGAGCAACACTGGGCCTGACTTGGCCACTGAAAGCTCAAAGCTTACTTCCTCCATTAAAGCCACACCTACCTCCTAACAGTGCCAGTCCCCATGAGCCTGTTGCCGTCTTCATTCAATCCACCGCAGTATATGATGGAATCCTGGGTTTTTGCTCCTTTCTAGGGACTCTCCATAACTCTTGAGAAGCTTATTTTGTGGCAGTTAATTTTATAAACTTAAAAAACAAAACAAATAAAAAACAACAAAAAACCCTCACTATTGCCATTACAGAATAATTTCTTCTACTAACATTAAAAAAATTTTTTTGTAGATAAATCACATTTACTGCTGTTACTCAACGAAAAATAAACAAGCAAACAAAACCCATTAGTTAGATTTATCATGAGTTGCGTTTGTCGTGTCCCCGAAGGCTCACGTGTTAAAGGCTTTGCAGAAGCCACTGGATCAGAAGGGCTCTGACCTCACCCATGGGTCAACGTTGATGGAAGTTATAAATCTATGACGTTGGAGCAGGGTGGACGATTAGGAGATGCGGCATAGTTGGAGGAAGTAAGTTACTGGTAAGTTACCTTTGAAGGGTGTTGTGCCCTGTGACATGTGCTCAGCTGTGTCCCTGTCATGACCGTCTAGCTCTCCACAGCTCAGAAATGACAGAACCAAGAAGCTTTGGGCTGAATTCTTCACCCTGACCCCAAATCTTTCCTGCCTTAAGTTGTGTTTCTCTGGCATTTTGTCACAATGAAGAAGAAATGATTAACACATTCTGCCTTTGGCAGAAGTTAGCCACTGCTTATCTAGTATGGTACACCATTTTAAAACATTTTCTGAGACAATTGAGTGATTGTTAGAGAAATTAATGTTTCTTTTAGAGCAAAGCTTCTCAACTTGTGGCTTGTGAACCCTTTGGGGGTTGTGCATCAAATATCTTGAATATTTACAGAAATTTACATTATGATTCATAACAGTAGCAAAATTGTAGATATGAAGTAGCGATGAAAATGATTTTATGGTTTGGGGTCACCACACGAGGCGTCGTGTTAAAGGGTCACAGCATTAGGAAGGCCGAGAATCCTACAGCAGCGTTTTTACTTCAGATTATTGGAAAGTTCCAAGACTCAAGGTAGAAAAATCAGGTTCGCTATCGACCAAGAAAAATAATCAGCTTAGAATCTGACTTTCTTTTTTTTGCTTCCACAGCATGCTCCATGAAGAAATAATAGATTTTTTAAGGAAAAAAGTACCATGACTTCAGAATTCCCTTTACAGCTAACTTAACATGCTGGAGTGGACACAGAAACCATGTTGCCGATAGATTTTTTTCTTTTGAAACATTACTGAAGGAAGTGCTCCCGCCAAATGAAAAATAAATCAGAATAAAAGATTCAAGGAGGAAACCAAACTATACCGAACTTAACGGTCAATATAAAACTTAAGAGTATCTGGTGAATAGTTATAAAGTTTAATGCAAAGTTTTAGATCAGAAGAGAAAAACTATAAAACATAACAGTCTGTATATAACAGCTTCATTTTAGTTCAGTGGGTCCAGAGAGAAAGGAGGGAAGTTAAAATTCAGCTGAAGATAAGCATCTAGATGGATGTGTGGGAACTGCATCCGGATTCAGGGTAGTCTTTGACTGAAATATAAAATCTAGTTACGTTTGTTAAAGTAAAAACAGACAAAAACTAATCATGGGCTCAGGGGACGGCACAGTGGGTAAAGGCACTGCCAAGCCTGACCACTTGAATTTAACCCCTGGGACCTAAATGGCAGAAGAGAATTGATACCTGCAAATCATCCTCTGACTTTCACAAGCACAGTAGGGGACGTGCGCGTACACACACACACACACACACACACACACACGCATACAAACTCACACATGTATGGACGCATACAAATGTAAAATTTTTTTTGAATCACAGACATATGTTAATAAAACAGAAAGCAATGAGCAAATACAATAAACTAAAAACACAAGGTAAGAGGCTGGGACACAATTAAGCCACTAGTATTAAGAATGCCAATGGCTAGAAGAAACAGCAATTGCCGACTTTCATACAACCTATCAGCCCATCAGTGATGGACTAGGACATGGACGAGTAAGCTGAAATAAACACTTTCCTTCCCAAGTTCCCTTTGGTCAGTGTTTCATCATAGAGACTGTGACACTTCCCGGCTAGAGATTTGCTGGCTCATCCCAGATGCTTAGGGGTAGGAGCACCACTGGAGGTCTGGCTGGTTTCCGTGTTCTTACCTACACTTGGTGTCACAAGCTGACTGTCTAGTCCAGTGGTTCTATCCCAAAGCGTCCGCTGCCTCAGCTGTCCTCCGTCCATGGTGCAATGGGGGCTCACCACCTGCCGCTTCAGCATCCCTGTAATTTTCTCACATCCCATCTCCTTTACTTTCATACTTCCTTCTCTTCCCCAACTTGGCTACTATTGTTTCTTCAGCTTTAGGCTTAAGTATGGTCCCCAGCAGGACGTCACCATCTTGGCAAACCTTTGCAGACCTCAGCTAGCCTGAGTTGAGGACTGAACCCTAGTGCTGGATTCTGGTTTGCTTGCGGGCCTGACTTCTCCTTCAAAGAACTTCTAATTAGAAGGTGGGTTTACACCGTTCACAGGCCTGACCTCTAGGTAGGCTGGCCGTGACTACTTCCAAATGATTTAGGCGGTGATCTAGTGATCAGGGAATGCTTTTTCAAAGCAGTGAAGTGGGACAGGAGGAGGCTCAAAGCTGGTTGGAGGATTCGGGGTAGGACTGGATATCTGTCTTCCTCTCCGGCACCTGTTATTTCAGTGAAAGAGATTAAGCCACCTGCTGAGAACCAGGGAGTTGCTGAGCTGGCAGGACCCTTGAGGAAAGTGGTTAAGGGTTTGAAACAGCTGGTATGGAGAACGGAAATGGAGCAGTGAGAAACACTTGAGGGTCCAGCTGAGGGACGGAGCTCATAAATTTATAATGGATCCCAGCAGCATAAATATGCAATTTTCTCCAGAAAGGCTTAGCAGTCTGGTGCTAGAAACGAGAAAAATGATGTTAATTATTGTTTATTCTTGTCGACTATATGCCAGGTCCACACTGCATGCTTGTGCGGCTTGATCGCTATCCTCACGAGCCTCGGGAGCAGGTGTCCTCATCGTTATTACGTGGATGGTTACCAAGGCCAGTCACCGTAACCCCACACAGCTGGCAAGTGGCAGAAGCAGACACAAACCACAGACCGTCTCCAGAGGCCAGTCTCCAGAGGCCAGGACTTGGGACCTCGCCATTCCTATGTTTCGTATGCTGATCCTGTTGGGCTGACTCAAGCTAGGTAGGGATGGTCACAGGGAAGGCGATGAAGGGACAGAGAGGCGAGAAAGAGGTTCCCCATAGGCATGTCGTGAGAGTATTAGTTGTGGCTTTGGAGACATTCTGAACATAGGCATGTTTGGAAACATGAGAAGGACAAGGAACTAAAGACATCTGTGATATTAGGGAACAGGCTTGTGAAAAGCAAAGGAGAGACAGAGACAGAGACAGCAATATGTGGCTTAGGATCTGGCAGTGGCCAGTTCCAGTAATGCTACTGTGTGCTGGTGGGAGTGGATTTGAACAAAGCAGAAACAGGATGATGTCGAACCACTGGGTCCTTCAGCTTTTCTGGTGTTTATGAGTGGTATATGTCATTGACACATTCTTTACTGACAAATAAAAGGGTAACCACAGTTTAAAATAAAATCCCACGCAGCTGCATATCCATGTGTGTGTGTGTGTGTATGTGTGTGTGTGTGTGTGTGCTCATGTATGCGCGAATTTGAAAGTCAGAGGTACATCCTGGATGTCTTTATGTTTTGGGAGAAGATCTCTCACCGAATCTGGTGATCACCAATTGGCCAGGCGACACCTACGCATCTCTGATCCTGCTTACATAGCCTTTTATTGATGGACTCACCTCCCCAGGGCCCACAGTTGGTTTTTTTTTTTTTTTTTGAGTCATGGTTTCATTATGTTGCCCAGTCTATCCCCAGACTCCTGGGCTCAGGTGGCCCCTCCCCCCATCCTAGTCCTGAGAATTGCTGGGGTTACAAGTGGGGGCCGCTACACCTAGCTGGGCCAGGTTAGTTGCATGACTTGTGAGTGCGATGGTGAGTGTTTGGATTTAACTAGGAGACAAGCCTTCAGCACACATGTGAATGAGGGACTGTTTAGACTAGATTAGCCTCTGGACTGGACTGTTCTCGATTACCTAGATGAAGCTAATTGACAGGGGCTGGTGAACCCACCCTAGGAGAAAAAAGCCCCATTCCCTAGGCTGGGGTCCTGGACTGCATAAAAAGGGGAAAGGCTGCCAGTATCAGGAACCACCTCTCTTCTTGACAGCAGACACAATGTAACCAGCTACTTAAGAGTTCCCCCATCTTGATTTCCCCACATGATGGGCTATGGTACCCTCAGGCTGAGCTAGCATAGACCTTTCCTCAGTTGCTTTTATCAGGAAATCTTATCGCAGCAGCAGGAAAAGTAAGACAGTGAGCAAGTATTGCCATTTTATCATGTCACCCAACCCATAATTTAATTAAGTATAGAGGACTAGAAGGCTGTCAGCCAAGAAAACAGGGTGCTTCTTTGAAGTGAATATGTGCTTCTGCAAGGCAGAGCTCTACTCAAGTATCTGGGAGACCTTCTGATTTCAAGAGAAAGTAAAATTCAGGGAAAGTTAAGTTATCGTTATTATGGCCAAGAGAAACAATTAGGATAGTGAGGGACACCGCTCTTCTGCATGTCTGTTGCTTATATGCTGCACAGGATGGAAATTCTGTGAATGCTCTGTGCTTTGTGTGTGTCACCTCAGGAACCTAAGCCCAGTCAACATTTCTTTCTATGCTTTGAAACCTTGAATCAAGGCGTGAAGTCTCATTTACGCTAAGTCACAATTGTTCCTCGCCACTGAACTATGAAACAGAACCCTGATTCATGATTTACTTGGTTGTTTATCCTGATGATGTTTGTCAGATATAACAGGCATGTGTGCCAAGTGATGAGAGATGAAACAGCATGATGCAATCAAGTGTGTTTGAAAGAGCAAGGCCTTTAGGGTATTGGTAAGCACACAGTTAAACAAAGCCTGGCCATATACTTCTGTGTTTTATGGTTTTGTCAAAATCAAAGGAAATGTATTTGCTTTGGAACAAATAATTGTGGGAAATTTCTACAGTGGCAAACAGAATTCCCTTTGGTGTGTGAGTGACAATGCATAAAATATGCAGTGCTTGACAAAGAATGGGACATCTTACAGCCTTAATTATGGGATAGAGGTATTTTACCCTTGGCCTTGTACTTCATTTGCCAGGAAACTGGTATGAAAGGTGCATCAGTATTTCAGTTAACAGAATCAGAGTTCCTAGCAGAAAGCACTCCTGGTGAAACACACAAGTGAGTGTTGTTTCCTAACTCTGATTTCTCCAGGCAGGACAATGAAAAGGCATCTTTGACTAACTCTTTCTGGCCCTCCATTTCTTCTGGCAGAGGTGCTGCTGTGACCTAGTTCTCTGACTCATATTTTCTAGGTATGTACAAGCACTCACAACACTCAGACCCTTTTCCTGCTTAATTATGAAAACAAATGATAATTAGTATGAGGTCCTTCTAATGAAGAATGTACCAGTAAGAGGAGCAGTCTATGGATTACAGCCTATGACCTGAGAATGCAACATCTTCCCAGTCCAAACATCACTCTCCCTGCAAGTAATTAACTATTGAAGCTCTTTTAAATTATTTGTTTAAAGCAATAGAAAAATCCTCACAATGTAAATGGCTTCAGATATTACTGGCCACAGCATGAGGTCAAGTATAAGTGGCAGAATCAGCAATGTCCTCAGTTGCCTAAAGCACAGGGCTATGGGCGAGGAGGCCACACCCACAGTTTCTGAAGGTGCAGTTGATCCTTCCACTGTAACTGAGTGTTGTTATACTAATTATGATAAATTCTGCATTATGAAACTAGAAAGCCTGGGGTTAGTTGATGACATTCATACAGATATATCAGGGTGGAAGTAATGATTTGCAAGGCAAGACCATATTCCAAGAGAGTGTTTGCAGAATAGTACGAAAAGTAAGTCTCAGCAGAGACTTGGTCAGAAATACCAACATGCCCAGTCTCCTCAAAGCCCCCCAAAAACAAATCTATATTGAACTTTACTTGTCTCCATTTGGATTGCATTGTGGTCTTTCGTGGGAGTAAAGACAAAGGACCAGAAAAACACAGTTGTATCTTCCTTCTAAATGTAATTTCCTCTTATTTTTATTTGTATCTTTTCCGAATTAAAAAAAAAAGTTAGTTAATTCAAAACTGGTCCTCACACTAAGTACAAGAATAGTAAATAAGGTTTGATACCACTTACTTTATGCAAAACAGAAAAAAATGTTCTTTTATTGGTGAAGACAATTACATAAAGTACCATATATACCATTCTGTTCAAAACAAAACAAAATAAAACAAACAAACAAAAAACCCCAAACCTAAAGTACTTTAAAGAAAAGGAAAAAGTACCAGCTGATTTGTGAATTATATCCTGTGTTTTTAACTCTTCCAGAAAACCAGTTAAGACCGATTTTTTCCCCCTTTGGACATCAACAATGCACCACCGTGAGAACTGGGTGGTATTTAATTCTTATGAGAATTTTACTGACAAGGCCTAACTCTTCTACTTGAACCCTGGTTTCAAGCGCTCCTTTGCACATCCTGTGGTTTTCCCTGCTTTGTGCTGAAGCACTATTATAGAGCCAGAGGCCACAGCCACATTGTACATTGCACTTAAGACGGTCAAGTCATGGAAACCAGCAAGTAGAGGTCTCTTTCAGTAAGCTGAAATGAAAGGCATAGGGGAGAGTGAAGCGCAGCCTAAGGGCCAGTGTGGTCAAGGCAAGGCCTCCCAGGACGGAGAGTGTGGTTATAGGCCAATAGGGATGAGCCCTTCTGGAGGGAGACAGAACAGTCCCACGGACTGGCTCAACTAGAACTAGACGGTGAAGATCAAGGTCACACGGAGTGTGCTTAATTTGGAGAGCAAGAAGCCATTTTTTTTGTTGGAAAGAGGTGTCTCCTGAAACCTTGAAGTCTGAAAAGGATTGGGGAAAGTTGAAGGAACTATCCCAGGACTACAGCCCAACCAAAGTGCTGAGGAAAGAGAATAGTTTAAAGTTGAGTCATGGTTTAAATGAGAAAGGTACATGCTTAGGTTCCTGTATTTGAATACTTGGTCCCTAGTTAGTGGCACAGTTTGGGGGAGGTTATGGAACCTGTGCTGGGCAAAGCCTTGATGGAAGAAATAGGTCATTGGGGGTAGGCCTTAAGGGTCCATAACATCATTTCATTAGTTCATTTCATTTCATTCTCTCTTTCCTGTGTGTGATCAGCCAACTTGTTCCTTCTGCCATGTCATAGCTTCCCTGCCATGATTGATCCCAGTCCTCTGGAACTGTAAGCCACAATAAATTCTTTGTCCCTTAGGTTGCTTTGGTTACGGTGTTTTGTATCACAGAAACAGAAAAGTATCTGGCACAAACTGGCTTTTAGAAAATGGTTAAGGATTGCTAAAGGAAAGACTGCTACATTAGAAAGCCAGCTGAGTCTGGATTTCTGAGATTTGTAAACATTCCGGGCTGGAGAGATGGCTCAGGAGTTGGTTGAGAGCAGTGGCTGTTCTTTCAGAGGACCTAGGTTCAACTCCCAGCATCCACATGGCAACTCACAGCTGTCTGTAGCTACAGTTTCAGAGGGTCTGACACCCTCATACAAACATGTATGCATGCAAAATAATGCACATAAAACAATAATTAAGAAAAGGAGAAAACAACGTTAAGTGTCTACAATAGTTAGTACTTTGGGAGGAGGAAACTTGATGGAGAATATGGAAGAAGACCCGGTGAAGATATGTAAGAATGGGTGTTATGGGTTAGTAAAATCAGCAGCATTAAACATCATGCAGAGGCATACAAAGGACACATGAGCAGTGAGAATGGAAAGAGTTTTAGGAACTGAAGGAAAGTCATGGCAGACAGTTTAGTAGGGACTGGAGGATATTATGAAAGAGCTATTGTAGTTATGATAACTGTTCTTTTGGGATTCTGTTTGGTTTTTTTTTTTCAAGATAGTGTCTTAACTATATAGTACTGTCTGTCCTGGAACTTGACGTACAGACCAAGCTGGCCTTGAACTCGCAGAGATAAGCCTGCCTCTGCCTCCTGAGAACTGGGATTGAAAGTGTGCACCACCACGGCACCATTACAGATAACTTGATTTTAATCCAGGACTGTTGTAGGCAAAGTGGTAGGAAGTTGAAGGTATATGAGATATGAATCTCAGAAGAACTAACACCCAAACAACGAGGTCCCTATACTTGTTTCCTTGGTGGCACTAATTATATTATTGATTTATTGTTGGTCCATCCTCCTACTAGACTACTAATTCCTCTGGAATTGAATAAGACCTCATTCTCCATTGTATTCATAGCTCCTTGTATAGATTTTCATGCACCTATTCATACATGAATAAGAACAGTATTGAAATATCTGAGCAGTCGCGATAACTTGAAAAAGTCGAGACACAGAGGTAACAAAGATGAGAAAGGGCCGTGATCACAGAGGTAGGTAAATGATGGAGCATGTCAGGAAAACTAACCCAGTCTGTGACTGGAGTTTGCTCTTTGGAACTATTAAGAGACTGTAAGGCAGTTCAGGTGACTGAGGACATTTGGGATGCAGATCGTAGAAGGGTGAGCATATTAACGTTTGAATCTCTTTCCTTGGACCACTGGTTATAGCCAGAAAGGAATACAAAGGAAATGGTATCTCCAAGGGTAAGCTGCTTTGGAGGAGAAAGAATAGAGAGTGTGTGTTATTCTTGTCATTCTGGAGCCAAAGAGATTCATTTTGCAGGAAGTGATGGGATTGGGTGAAGCAGATGAGGGTATGAAGAGGGCAAACATTTCCACGTATATCAATGTTTCAGAGAGGATGAGGATGGTGAGTGAGCGGTAGTCAGAGGCTACGGTGGGGAGATTGACTGCCGCAGTTGAAATAACTGTAGGTGGCTGCATTAGTGACTCTTCTACTTTTGTTCTAAAGCACCATGAGCAAAGCAACTTATAGAAGGGAGAGCTTACAGCTTAGGGTTCCAGAGGGATAGGAGTTCATCATGGCAGGGAGGCAGCAAGTAGTGAGTATGGTGGTTAGGGCAGAAGTTGACGGCTCACATCTTGAACTGCCAGCACAAAGCAGCGAAAAAGAAATGCAAGTAGAGAGAGATTTTGCTCTCAGAGCTCACCACAGGGACACTTCCTTCAGCAAGATCACACCTCCTCAGCCTCCTGAAACAGCACCTCCTACTGGGGACCGAAGGTTCACATACATAACCCTACAGAGGACATTCTTGTTCAAACCACCTCTGTGGTCTTTACTGAGTTTTTGCTATGTATGAGTTGCTGGCTGCTCAGAGCTTTCCCTGAGCTATTCCTGTGTGTGACACAGCAGGACTACGATAGATATATAATATCATTTTTCTCTTCAAGAGGACAAAGCCACTCCCTTTCCTAGCCAGACCTGGCATTCAGACTTCAGCACTGTCTCCATACTCAGACATCTGATCCCCGAAGAAAGTCCCGTGTTCTTAGTAGCCTTGCTTTTTTACAGAGGTGTCCTACGTCCGTCTAGGAGCAAAAGTTCTAGGAACTCAGGAGATTTCAGGCCATCTGTTCTCTTCAGGAAAAGCTATCAGGAAAAGGACACTTGATTTTCTTCAGCCCGGTGACCTTTAGAGTGTCACAGTGAACCACAACCTGGAAAGCACCTCAAAGACAGCAGAAATGACAGCGCACATACATTATCATCTCACATGCTTTTCTTCCTTTTAAAAATTATTTATTTTTATTTCATGTGAATAGGTGTTTTGATTGCATGTATGTCTGTGTGAAGGTGTCAGATCCCCTGGAAATGGAATTATAGACAGTTGTGAGCTGCCATGTGGGTGCTGGGAATTGAAACTGGGTCCTCTGGAAGATCAGCCAGTGCTCCTAACCACTGAGCTGTTCTTTGTGTGTGTGTGTGTATACATGTATGAGTGAGTGTATGCATAATTATGAGCGTGTGTGGACGTGTATGTACATATGTGTATATGTGTGACAGTGTGTTTATGCATGTGAGTGTGTGTATACATGTATGTGTAGGGAAGCCTGGATATATCTCCCTCCCTCTAAGAGTAGAACAAACAATGCTCGTCTGTATTGGCACACTGTTTTGATAGTCAGTATGGCAGACCAAATGTTGTCCTGTGGCCACCACAACTTAGGAAATGCAAAGCACCTCTTAAAGTTAAGTCCTGCCCTGTGCATGGGTTGGAATGGGTTGGACTGTGCCCACTGTGGAGAGGACTGAGGGACGACAGGGCTTCTGTGCTTAGTGTGTACAGGAGAGAATACAAACTCATCCACAGCGCAGTGCGGAGGCAGCGAGGCAGTGGTGTGCCAGAACGGAGGGAGAGGCGGCTGCAACCTGGCATCGGGGGCTTTACCCAGGAGCTCACAGGCCTGTGTGCTAGAACCAAGAAGCTAGCAGGCTGTCAGAAAGCAGAGACCTGCAGTGGCCATAGACTAGACGTGAATCTCCGTTCTCACAAGCACACCTGTCACCTGTAGGAGACTTTGGTGTGTGTTTCCAGGGTGTGGGAGGAGTTTGTAGGCCCTGCCGGTCTGACTTTTCCTGATAATCTCTCTCTCTTTCTCTCTCTTTCTCTCTCTCTCTCTCCCTTACACACACACACACACACACACACACACACACACACACTCATACACAAGCTGTTTTATCACAGCAACAACAGAAAAGTAACACAGAACTGCTTACTATCGTTTCATATATGAACCAGTTCATATATCAGCTTTGAACTGCACTCCTGCAGTTCAAAAGTTGTGCTCATCTTGAAGATATTTACTTCGTTACTAGTTGTTACCACACACCAGGTCTTACACATCAGAATCCAGATGTACCACTCGGCCAGCACGCATCTCCTTGGAGTCTCACTCTTGCCTCTGGGAGCAGGAGTAGCCAGGGCTCTCTCGCTGGACTGTGATTAAATGAGAGTCCATAGACAGGGTGCCCTGCTCAGTGCTAACCTCCTGTGAGGCTTCAGAGGCACCAGCTCTCTCTCTCTCCTGGCACGTGAAAGGCACGTCAAAGCCCAGGCCAGTCAGCTGGAGACACAGAGTCACTGGTAGCCAGCGGGAACCACAAGGCACTTATCTAGTGCCTCTTAAAGTACCAAAGTTTCCAGACGGCTGCAGGCAAACAAGTGACCCGCGGGAGGGCAGACAGAACAGCCTGGCTGAACCCAAGCCACAGTCTGACCTGGAGAACTATGAGCAAATGAAATAAAGTGGTGGCTATTTTAAGCCACCGAGCTCACGATGGCTTTGCTATATATTAAAGCTAACTGCTAGGCGATGTTACTTTATTTACATACAGTTTAAAAGCAGGCCGATCCCCACCGATGAAAGTCTGAAGGGAAGTCACTTTTGATGGTGGAGGACGTAAGGAAGCCTTCCGGAAATGTCCTGTGAACAGGTTAATGAGCAGGTTATTCACTTGAAAATTCATCCAGATGTACACTTCAGATGGGCGTGCTCATCACGCACGTGTGTGCACATACACACTGCACATGATCCAGATGTGTGGGAAAGCTGGTGAGCAGGCGTACAGGCAGAGTCAGAAGACACCCGAGATGGTCAGCCAGACAGCTGAAGATGGGTGCCATTAACTTAAAGTTCACTTCCCATCTGCCTCCATCCAAGTACTCGGCTAGGGATAAGGAGATGAAGAAAACATAACATGTAAATCACATGTGCTAAGTGAGGCTAACATGCAGATCTGAAGCAGATTGTTACACTATGACAAGCAGGCAACTGAAGACATAAGTTGTAATTTAAAAACTGGATTATAAAGCCATGTTATTTTGAGAGGCAAACTGAATAAGTTCTGGTTTTTTTTTAATTGTTCAGGTGCATAAAGAGACATACAGAACAGCATATGTTATTCTTTGCAACACATTATGTATTTATGAGACTTGAAGCCATTGAATTCATGGGCTTCCAGCACAAGGGGTGCTGTTCTGTGTTCAGATCACATTTTTATACTTGACATTGTAGCATCAAAAGCAAAGAATAGCAGATCAGTTTCATCCATCTTGTATTAATTATCAGATGCAATGTTAGATTGTTTCCAGAAAAATATGCCACTGCATTCAGCTTCTGTTAAAGGTAAAATTGTTCAACGAATTGAGTGAATCTTGAGGACAAAGCTGAGCAAGGACAGAGTGTGAGTTGGATGAGTGTGGTCATGAGAGTCTTCATAGGTGTGTACATAAACACTCACACACAATTAGCCAATGTCATCAACATTGGCTGAGGCCTCAAACTGGCCAGGTTGGCATAGACATATTTCTTCTATCATTTATTTATTATTCTAGTAGTTTGTGTAAGGCTGTTTTCATTCCGTTGGAAGAGCTCTGACCAGCTGAATGGGCATGGATGCCCCTCCGTCCTACGTGCCTTTCACTACATCTGTCCAGGCACACAATCACTAGTAACTTCTCTGGTCTAGGCACCTGTATGTGGAAGTTGAAGCATGGTGGATGACAGTGCGGGAGAAGATCGTTGGGGTCTGGGGTGTTTTCCTTGTTTAAAACTGAGTTCTAATGGCTGTCTCCTCAATATCCCAGTGCTCGACACAGCAGAGCTGGGTTGTTCACACATGGAGACAAAGCTGCCAGCTGTGTGCACTAAAGATGAAGCTGGCAGAGGGTGAGCAACCAACAACTTTGCCACCTTCTCTTTATCGCCTTTTCCATTCTGAGCAACAATGTATGTACTTCCTATAGTTAGGCTCACGACTGTCTACCAAGAATTAGGTTCTATTATCTGGAGGCAGAATAATGAATTCTTTAGAGCCGGAAAATACATGTGCTGCCCATGTTTCAGTTGAAGAAAAACTATGTTAGTTTTTTTTTTTCCCTCACTAAAAGTGAGAAGAGAAACAAGGTGGGCCCAAACTTCAGATGAGGTTAAGTCTGTAAGCAGCTGGCTTGGCTCTAAGGACAGTCACAGGAAGGAGGCCAGGGCCAGGGTGACACTTCTCATGCAAGGCTTTAGTCTAGCCAAGAACATAATGACAACTTTGAGAGCAAAGCAGTCTCTGCACGGGGCATCCGTGGGTCCTTTGCTTGAGCCTGCGTGTGCCTTCCTCAGCTGCACTCCACCTTGCTTATTGAGACAGAGTCAGAAATCTGAACTACTAACCCTAAGTTTCTACTAATTGCTCAGCCTGCCCAGAGCTGCGTAGTACAGGGAGCAGACTAGGAAGGTGGGTCCTTAGCAAGATCCAACTTGATGCATTTTCATACTGACAGCAGGATCTCACTTGTCCAAGCAAAGGGCTATCCTTCGCAATACTTTTACAAACAGAATTCTAATTAATGAGTTTGCAAGTAGCTATTTCCTGTTTATGGCTACTAAACAAAGTTTTACTCATAAATATTATTTTCATCCTAAATCCGGACACACAGATGGATACAGAATATATACTCATGTGTGTTTACAGGTCCCCGTGCTCCATGCAGACATGCGCAAATCTGGAGAAACCTTAAATCTTTGGCCTTGTATCTGAAAAGATAAATTAGTACCCAGTGATTAATACTCTGAATCTTAATTCATGGAAATGAAAAAGGCCTCACATTAGGAGTACTGCATTCACTTCTGTGTATTGCAGCTCTGGGCATACTGAACAATTTGTAGGAATTTAGAATTAATAGTTCATATTTCTGACTCTCTCTCAAGACATGCAATAGAAATCAGTTGAAGAAGACATGCAATGACAGTGTTTGGTCTTCATAAGTCTGCACACACACACACACACATACACTCACACACATACAAACACACAAATTAGCCATAGAAAGTAGGGAATTCATACTACAATGAGAAAAAATGATCAGTAAAATAGATCCAAACATAAAACAGTTCAGAAAATTAGTGGCTAAGTATTAAAAAGGAATACCATATATATTCTCTGTATGTGCAAAGAAATAAAGGAAAACATGAGCACAATAAGAATAGAGGCAGAAGTATAAAATGACCAAAGCTAATTATCCAGAGATTAAAAATGCTTCTAATGAAAGAACTCTAGATGGGGTCCATTGTAGATTAAACACTGAAGAAAAGATTAGTGAATTTGAAAATGCAGCAGTAACAACTCCAAGCAAAACACTGAAAACACACAGGCATACAAACAAATCAGAGAAGAATAAAACAACACAGATAAACCCATTGTTTTAAAGCTAATTAAAAACATAATAATCAGAAAAAGAGAAAAAGGAAAAAAAACCCCAAATACAATATCAGTTAATTTGGGAATAACTGATCATCATCTACCTGTCTGTCTGTCTATACATATCTGTGGATTGGACATATGGACTTGTGAATGCTGGGAAGGTAGTCTATTACCAAGCCATATCCTCAGTCCTGTTAATATAACTTGACTTTGTATTTGAAGGCAGGCACTCACTAAATTGTTGTCCTGGTTGTTTGACTTCCTCTGCAGTCCAGCTGGGGCTTGAGCTTGTGCTCATTCAATCTCATACTTCTGAATAATTATGCTGATTGGCCTGTGGCACCAGGTCTGTTAGTGGCCCTATAAATTTATGTTGTGGTGCTGGGAATCTAATCAGGGCCTTGTGCATACCAGGGAAAGCACTGTACAATGAGCCACATTTCCAAGCCACAAACACAGTGTTCAAGATTCTAGATTTCTATTTTTAAAAAAATTCCAATAACTAAAAGCTCAAATTCAGATGAGTATAATTACAAATCCTACAAAACAGTTAATAGAAAATGCCAATATATAATGCAAACATGGAGTTTGCTTCACATCTGTCTACCGTGCGACTTCGCCATTCTCTAGAAATTTACTCTGGAGGAAGGAGAGGGGATTTCTACGCAAGTGCTCAAGCAGGGAAGCTTTAATTGTCCAACTGGGCTCTTTAGTAGCTAAACAGTTCAGCAAACTGTGGTGTATTCAGAGAGTAGAAAAAGTGAGAATTTGGGAAAAAGTGAGAGAAAGGAAAATAATTTTAGAGTTTTTTTTGATTTAAGAAATGTTAATGATAGTTGCTATCTAATCGGGAAGACTTGAGTTCTGCTTCCCAGCACTCATGCAAAAAGCTGAATGAGAGAGCAGGCTCCTGTGATGCTAGCCCTTGGGAAGCAGAAACAGGAGGATTTCTAGAACTTGCTTGGCAGGTAGTCAACCAAATCAGTGTAACTTCCGTGTTTGGAAGGTGTTAGTGGGATACGTGGAGCCAGCTGCCTAGTCCACATTAGCAGGCTCTGGGTTCAATGGAGAGCTTCAACTTCAGTTAATGAAGTAGAGAATGATAACAGAAGATTCACAGTGTCAATCTCAGGCCTATATCCCATGCAGACACGTGCACGCAAACGCGCGCACACACACACACACGTGCACATGCCTGCACTTAATCAAACGCTTATACATACACATGTCACACACACGTATATAAAAAGTGTGTTGAACAACAGAAAAAGAAACCCATCATAGACTTGTGACATCCACACAGGTCCATGCATACATGTGCACACGTGTACATGAGTACAAACACATGAATACAGCTCATACCTACATTCACACAAAGAAACATAAGTGATAACTCTTATTCAGGCTGGATTTTCAAAAAATAATGTATTTGTTTTTATTTTGTGCGCATTGGTGTTTTGCCTGCACGTATGTCTGTGTGTGGGTGGTGGGTCCCCTGTAACTAGAGTTACAGACAGACAGTTGTGAGCTGCCATGTGGGTGCTGGGAATTGAGCTCAGGATCCTCTGGAAGAACAGCCAGTGTTCTTAACCACTGAACCATCTCTCCCCTCTAACTGGATTTTTATATTTGGTTTTACTACTAGTGTGCTATGGATTCTGGATATAGAGTATAAAAACTCCCTTAAACACACACACCACACACACAAACACATACACCACACAAATTGAAAAAAAATTTAACTATATGTTTCTAGTTAAACACGAATGAGTAAATGTATCTTGAATGGGTAGATGTTCTTTTTTCTTCGGCTGCTGAAAGGACTTGCTCCTTTCTTCTTAAGGCTTTCATTTAGGACTTTGGATTCTTAGCTCTGCTTTTTGAATTGCTTCTTGCTGGCCTTCCCATCTCTAGCTATAACTGGCTCCTTGAGAAATCTCACGACTTTGAACTTGCTGCCCCTAGCTCTAAGCTCTCATGACTCGGACATTTTCATTACTAATTGCGTTTCAACATCTCTTGCACCATGTCACCAGCACCCCAGACCCATAAAGTACAGCACTTCCTTTCATTTCCAACCATGTTCCTCTACTCGAATTTTCTAATTACCACAACTGCCAACTTCCAGTCATTCTACTGAGAAATACTGGGGGGCTGGGGAGACGGGTCGGTAAGAAGTAGCATTTGCTGCTCTTCCAGAGGATCCAGTTCCCAGTACCCAAGTCAGTGGCGCACAACAGCCTGGGGCTCCAGGTCCAAGGAACTCAAGTCCCTCTTCTGGTCTCCACAGGCACCAGCACATGTGGAGGGACATTCACACGTATTCTCTCTTTCTCTCCCTCTCTCTCACACACGCCATAAATAAAAATATTTTTATTAAAAAAAAGAATATCGGTGCCTTTCTTTATTTCCTATACCCAACCATATTTGAAGAAGTATTTTTAATTTACATTCAGAGGAACCTAGACTGCTTTCCTCTGTTTTCATGCCCCCTGGCTTCTCTGTAATTCAGGTTCCACTTTTCCGTTACCAGAATAAATTCCAGTAGCTCCTACTTTTTCTTCCGCCCAAACACTTTCTCTTGGTTAAGGCACGTGGGAACTCCTCTGCCCCTGCCGTGTGTTCACCTATGCTTTCCTGGGGGGAAGCTGTATGCTAGCCATCACGAGTCACTCATGCTAGTGTGGGTGACAGTCTCTGCTCTCTACAAACCCACAAAGAAGATGTGGAGCCAGATGTGTCCCTGAGCACAGCGTGAGGCCTGAACAGATGGGCAAGCAGAGGGCTATCTCAGTAGCAAGCAAGAAGCGATTGAGCCCAGTTAACCTTCTTTAAAAATGGCACCTCAGCACTGGAAATGATGTCTTTCTCATGAGGGCTACAGAAGAAATTCATATGGAAAAGTACTAAGCAGTAAAACAAACGAAGGGCTGGAAAATCATCCATGAGTGAAGGTTTCGTGAGAGTAAGCATCTAGCCAAGAGCGAGATTTCATTTTCTAAGTGATGATAAATTACTACAGACTTTCAGATATGTGAGATAGAAAACCTTAGAAGGAAACTCAAGTCTCTAAGTGAAGAATCTCTCTCCCTTTTTAAAAATTAAAACCTTAATATAAATAATATGTGAATAGACATACATCACTCAGTGAATTAGCCAGACCTGAAGTCTGTGCATCTAAATGAGCTTCCATATTGTTTCTGAACAGCAAAGGAAATGATCAGAAGAGCCAGCAGACAGCCCACAAAATGAAAAAAAAATTTTCCCCAGCTCTGCTATCACTGACCAGTTCAAGAGAACCATATAAAAGGGCAGAAATCCCTGTGTGTTGCTCTTTCGTTATGATCAAATGGTTTTAAGCACAAGATCATCCCTGCCAGAGCAGCCAGTCTTTTGAGTGATCAGTTCTTAATAGTGATGAGTCTTTACAATCAGTTTTGTTGAAGTAAAGATAGTCTTTAGTTGTACTGAATATCCATACTGTTTACTAAAGGGGGATGGTGTCACATTTAAAGGAAGGATTCAGTCTATAAAATACATGCAACGAATGAAAAGCATGTACAAAGAGGCATAGTGCATTCATTTACAGGGTATGGATCTGCTGTCCCTGAAGAGAGGTTATAAACCCACAAGGTGTCCCTGGGTGTTGGGGTTTGCCATAGCATCTGCAGCTGAAGAGGCCAATGAGGCCCACAATATCCCACATCTGAACAGCTTCAAGAGTACAAGTTCCCCCATCAAAGGTTTGGAATAAATTACACTAAAAAATTGGCTCAGGAAAGAGTTATCTTGGACAGGCCAAGGTGCAGCTCTCATGAGGTGTTTTAAATGGCTCTTTCTGTGCAGGGGGTGTCTGTGGCAGAGTTGGTGGGTGTGGGTGAAGTCTGTGAGGGAAACAGAGAGAGTCTAACCCTCTACACACTTGGGCAGAAATGCCAAGGCTACCCACTGGACAAGGTTTTGAAAAAGTTATTTAAAAAAAAACAAATGACTTTGTAAAAGGATGAATATATATGCCTAATAAAATCGACATCTTTTCACTAATTCTACACTTTCTGAAGAGTTTTTTTCCCTCCATTAGAGTACTAGAGCCAGTTCATACTTGATTAGATCGTTAAGCATTGAGCAATGTACAAGCCACTATTAAAAATCAAACCATATAAACTTAAATGTATATGTAAAACAAAGGCAGGAAATGCCCCTAAACCCACCACTAAACACTGAAGTGTTTTAGCTACTTTGCTGTGGTCTTGGTTTTCCCAAAGATGTTTATGTGAGACACACTGGCTCGCCGAACAATGGTCCTTCACAGCTCCTCATTCGATGGCCTCAAATTGGTCACCTGATGGAGAAAATGATAATAATGTAGGTCCCATTTAAACAGACTATGCTGATCCTTCCGAACTAAGGATGTATTCCTCCAGTATTCAAAAACTGTTACTTGGTTTATCAAAGAAGTTGATCGCGTCATTGGTGAACAGGCAGCATTGTACTGGCATGCCTTTGTTGTCTGTTGCTACTTAGCATAGATGAAATATCACCCAACATTCGGGCAGGAATTACACTCAGGTCTTAACTGCCACCCTAGGTTGGCTAAGGACACAAGAGATAGATGCAATCCAGGAAATATGTGAGCAATCAGATTACTGTATAGAATTTGTAAGCTAGAAGTTTGTCTTACAAGTTATAGCTATATGACCATATCAGTAAAAATTGAATTTAATTTATATTTATGCTTAGGTATACGTTTTTTTTGAGGGATGATGATCAATATTTTGCCAGTAAAGAAACCCAAGGATTAGTTGGGCATGGTGCATGATGTACACCTTTCATTCCAGCACTTGGAAGGTAGAGGCTGGTGGATGTCTGTGAGTTTGAGCTTGGTTTACATAGCGAGTTCCAGGACAGTCAGGCTGACACAGAGAAACCCTGTCTTGAAATCCAAAAACAAACAAACAAACAAAAACAAAGCAATCAGATAAAGAACAACAAAGGAAAGGAAGCAAGGAACCAAAAAGAAGAGAAGAGGAGAAGAGACCCAATGAGCTATAGGCACAGCTCAGTGGTTAAAAATGCTTCCAACTGTAGTCCAGTTCTCAATACCTACACTGAGCAGCTCACAATTCTGCACAACCAACTCTAGGTTTCTAATGCCTTCTTCTGGTCTCCAAGAGTCACACACACACACACACACACACACACACACACACACACACACACACACACAGAGAGAGAGAGAGAGAGAGAGAGAGAGAGAGAGAGAGAGAGAGAGAGCGAGCATTTGTCTTCCCAGGAAGAAAGCCTCTCCTGTGTATAAGACAGAATGACCAATGGCACACGCTGTGGAAAAGATGCTTGGTCTGCTTGATATGGATCCGGGGACCCTCAGAAAAGGAAGTGTAAATAAACCTTTTGCAGCTTTGAGAAAAGTAAAAGAGATAAATTACAAGTAGCATCTTAGTTAGGGGAGGGACTTTGTATCCACTTCCCCCTCTCAGTGCTGTGATTTGGTCTGGTCCGAATCCGTGCAGGTCTTCTGTCAGTTCACATGGGTATCAGTCCTGTTGTATCTGCCCAAGCAGCCATTAACTGCCACTAGCTCCTCAGCTGGCGGTGGTCCCTTGAGCCCTTCCCAGCACCGTGCTGGAATATTGACTGGCTTGAGGGTGGGCAAGTAACCATAAACGCTACGCTTCGTATCAGTCCTGCGTGTCCTCCAGCTCTTATGTTATTTCTCGAGTCTTGGAGCTGAGGGAGGGCAGGTTGACATAGAAGACCCCTTTAAAGCCGAGCACTCAACACTTTGCCCAGTCATTAGTTCTATATTGACCACTGTCCACTGCAAAAAAAAGTGTTTTTGACCAAGAGAGCATCATAGATCCATAGGCATAAACTTAAATATTCAGAAGGCAGCTTGCTAGCATCAATAGGTTCCCCCTTGGGTCCTATGGCCCACCATCAGCCTTTGATTAATTGTATAGTAATTGGCCTGGATTCCTTCCTGTGCATCAGGCCTCCAAACCAACCCCAAAGCAATCGGTTAACCTAATAACAGCATGCCACTATTGTGTCAGTGGACACATCTCACCTGCAAGGTTGGCAACAGTATGCAAGGGACCCATGCCAGATAAACCCACTGATGTCTTTTCCAAAGATCAGACCCACATACGAGAGAACACATGGCCCTGAGTTACAACACTCAGTATCACACCCCCAACACACCCACAGTTTCATCCATTTACATGTACATTTCGTACTGCGTTTTCCTTATCCATTCATCAGTTGATTGGCATTTGGATTGGTTCCAGTTCTACTGTGAACAGCGATGTGAGGAACGTGTGTGTGCAAGTGTCTGTGTCATCAACTGTAAAGTCCTCCGTACATATGCCCAGGAATGCTATGGTCACACAGTAGTTCTAGTTCTCATTTCTTGACAAGGTTTCAGAGTGACTTCCCAAATGGCTGCAGTTACACAGACTTAATACCTGTGGCCTCCATTCTGCTCTGTTGATCCACCTGTCTGTTTCTGTGCCAACCCCATGCTGTCTTTGAAGTCTGGTTCTGTAACACCCTCTCTGGTTCTTTTCATTCAAGTTGTTTTGACTATTCTGTGGTAAAAATTGTATAAAAATTGAAATGGATTTTTTTTTATGTTAAGAGTGACCCTGAAGTTTTGATTGCTATTATGCTGAACGGCACATTGCCTTTGGTGGGATAGCCACATTCATGGTTAATTTTTCTAACCCATGAGCATGGGAGGTCTTTTGATCTCCTAGTGTCTTCCTTATTATTCCCATTGGTGTTTAAAGTTTTTGTTATAGGGGTCTTTCAATTCCATCACTAAGCTTATTCCAGCTGTTTTCTATTGGGGGTGGGGAGGTAGTTTCTGTGAATAGGATTTCTTTTTCCCTGATTTCTTTTTCAGATCTGGGATCTGTTCATGTGGGCCAGCTCCCACCTCTTGTCATCATCTATCATGCCATTCTGAGAGGCATCGGAGTAGTGTCACAGCTGGTGAAGGCATCGGTACCACAAGACTCTGTTTGATCAGTGGCCTTGCCAGGCCCTGGGGCCCAGGAATAGTGGCAAAGAAGGTAGGGAAAACGTGTTAGCAGTATGGTAGATGAAACGTTACTTGTAAGATTCTGGGAAGAAAACTAAGGTTTGTGTTTTGTAATTTCAAGGCGTATTAGTCAGGTTCTCTAAAGGAATAGAACCAATGGGACACACACACACATACACACACACACACACACATACTTAAGAATTATTAAGTCAGTTTATGTTAACAGAGTAACAAACAGCAGAATCTCTATGCAGAGGTTGAGAACCTGGAAATTTTATGGTCCACAAAGTTGGCTACCTCAGCGGTCCTATTCTAGTGTGGAAAACCTAAAAGGTTCCTGGAGAGCAGCTGGCCCTCAGTCTAGGTTGGAAACGTGCCTGGAAATACTGGTTCTGATATCAGCAAATGAATCAGCAGCATCAACAACAAGGAAATCTGACTCAGCGAAAAGAACCAAGGCCAAGTGAACAGAGCGATTGTAATCAAACCTCTGTCGTGCTACCTGGAAGCACCGCCCACGGCCGGGACGGGCCTTTCTTCATCAATCCTGGCAGTCAGGCAGCTCTTCAGGTGAGGCTTCCTTCTCAGGTGATTCTAATTTGTGACAAATGGCCATTAACACCAACACGAGGCATATCCTAGCAGTCGAAGTCTTATCAAATCACCTAGGCTTCAGCAGTGTCTTTACTGCCACACGGGGAGAAGCCTGAGCAGGGAAGCAGAGATCTGGAATAGGGTTTGATTCCATTCTCATTTCTGCTACTAATGAACCGTTCTGCCTTAGACAGTCTATCGGTGACTCTTCTCTTCACTGTGACCAAATAGAAGACAAGAAGCAGCTTAAGAGAGGACAGACCTATTTTGGCTCATGGTTTGAATGTGTATTCCAGAGTGCATGGTTGCAGGAACATGTGCCAGCGACTTCTCACATCGCAGCAGAGAAGTGATTTCATCCCCCGGCCGTGGGGCTATACCATCCCGTCTGTGTTTCCCCTCATCAGTCTTCTCTGAAACACCCTTGCAGGTACATCCAGAGATGTACCTCAGTCTCCTAGGTGACTCTGAGACCAGCAAACATGATGATGAAGATGAGACACAACGGACAGGTTATTTTGGTCTTTTACAAGACGTTGTACAGTTATTCTCCCTAATGTCTCTTTCTAAGTCTGCCATTCCATGGTTCTTTGTTCCTTCTTACAGTTAGGGTAAATGAAGCACATGTCTTCGAAGAAAAAGTCAAGGGCAATGTCTAGCATATTGGTCATATCAATTCTTTGAATCCCAGGCTTCAAATCCTTTATGACAGTAGTCATAAATCATAAATAATTCCAGGCTACTACTCCCAGATTTCTTAGAAGGATCAGAGCTCTGACATTCTTTGGCAGATGAAAAAAGAAATTCAATTATCTGGAATGCAAAGAAAAAAAGAATATTCTGTCCTGCTGAAATCTTTCTGAAGGGCAGTAGCAGTTTTCCTTGCTTCAGTAAAAGCAAAGGACATGGCAATATTTCTCCCATTATCATGGCTCTGTTCTGCTCCAGAACTGAGATTCCAGCTAGGAAGGACCACTGTTCCTCCAGTGTCACCGTGCTTCCTGCTGAAAGCTCAGGAGACTGGTCTGAGTCCGTGCCGTGTGTGGTGTGTAAGCACAGACACCTCATTCTCACTGGTTGTATTTGCGGTCTCTATTAACTACTTACTGTTTACATCCTCTTCATAAGAGTGGAAGTTTATATTTATATATATACATATATATATATATGTATATATTTTGCAGGGTGGTGGTAGTATTCTCTTTTGTTGAACCCTGACTAATGAAGGCTGAGATGTTTAAAGAATTCAGAAACAGAACATTTGCACTGTGTTCAGGACACAAAGCCTCCAGTTGTTGTTAACAAGACAGTTGCTCAGAAGCAAGTGTCCTCAGGAGCTCCACCCGTGTCTGGTCAGCTTCTGCCCCATTGCTGTTTATATTTGTGTATGGACATGTGTGTGTGTGTG
>CM053744.1:67040503-67073586 GCA_028658305.1 Pachyuromys duprasi
GTGAATTTGCATTTGTGCGTGTGTGACTGTATGAGAGTGTGTGAATGTGTGTGACTGTATGAGAGTGTGTGAATGTGTATGTGTGTGAGAGTCTGTGAGTGTTTGAGTGTGAATGTGAGTTAGAGTATGTGAGAGTGTGTAAATGTGTATGTGAGTGTGTATGAGAAAGTGTATGTGTGAGAGTGTGTGAATATGTGTGTGTGAGAAAGAGAGAGAGTGTGTGTGTTATACTCACATTTTTGTGTGATGTGGCTATGTAGAGGGCAGAGGTTGTCTTTGGGTATGTCTTTCAATTGCTCTAATACTTTATTTTTTGAGACAATCTCCCACTGATCTTGGAGCTCCCTAATTGACTGGCCGGCCAAGGGGCTTCACAAATCTATCTGTCTCTACTTTTTGCCCCATACACTCGATCTGGGGCTCTGCCCTGCTTGGAGAATCCAAACTCAGGTCCTCATGCTTGTCTGGAGAGTCATTTTACACACTGAGCTCTCATATCACTCCAGCCCCTTTATTCTGTTTAATTGGAAGTGGTGTTTTCTTTTAGTGTGTGCACAGTTTTTGTGTTCTCATTGTATAGTCTCAACCCATGGTGAGCTTGCTTCCCAGTATTCAGGAATGGACACGCTCCCACCACTGTGATCAGGGGTAACTTCCAAGGCAATGGAGATGAAAGAGAGTGAGAAAGGTGACAGGGAAGAGGGGTGGGGAGGAGCAACCAGCATAAAGAGCTTGTGAATAGTCTGTCAGTAAGAGGGCAGAATTCTGAGCCAGCCCTCCTCCCTTGCAGAGTGCTCTTCCTTGGGCCACAGGCTGTCAACTGTGAAGCTCTCTTCCCTTTCTGGGTTGCTTTGGCTCCAGATTTTCCCACTCTCTGTGTAAAGGATGTTGTAGACCCTCTTCCTGTCAGGGATGTTACCGAAATTTATGTCAAGAAAGAAAATTGGTTTTAAGCCCGAACCACTTGCCTTCAGTGATTCAGAGCTAAGCAAACTTGTTGGTGGCCTTGGGTGTTGAGGGATTTGTGGTGAGTGCTTGGTGAAGCCGTGAAGTTAAACCAGTTGTCTTCACGCTCATAACCACCAACCAACAAACGATAACCTCCCCCTCACATTCTGTCACAACCCCTGCCAAATGCAAACCGTTCTTTCTGGTGTCGAGTTCTTAATCTAGTCATGTCCTTGTGGCTTATTTGTTTCACCAGTTATTCAGAGAGCTTCCCGGTTCTCTGGTGTACTGGTTGGCATCTTCACCTACAATGAGAAGATGGGATTCCAATTCTTAGAATATGTGCAGTCATTGAACAAGTTTAGGACGGAAACTAGTAGGTAACAGGAGGGTCTTATATTATTCTTGTGTTTAAGTTATTGACAGCAGCCCCTAACTCATGTTTCCACAGGTGTTTCAGAAGGCATTTTTACTTCGGTCTGTTTATGTGTTTATTATTTATCACTTTAATATCAGTTCTCTTAGGCAACTGGGACCCCAGCCCACACAGTATGGCATTGGCGATATTGATAGACCGTGCCCTTCACTTCATCTTCAGTAAACAAATCAGTAACAACTTCTTTAAGCCTTTCACCTTTCTGTGACTTACACGTAGAAAAATTTACGTGGAGTTTATCTTATCTGTCCATCTATATCATACATGGTTGTGTGTGTGTGTGTGTGTGTGTTGTGTGTGTGAAAAGGGTAACGGAATACAGAATGCCATACATGGGTTATTCCCGCTATGAATTAGTCTCTTTTATCTGACTCTGACCAAAACAGATGTTGGCAGCCTTTCTAGCCCAGCTCTCTAAGTCACACTAAGACTATCAGTTCCGCTTAGGGAAGCTGTAGGGAAATGATTTAACTCTTTAAATAGACCCTTACTAATTTTTTCCCTGGTTCCTTTCATTATAAACTACAAACAAACAAAATTAGGATGCATTTCTATGAAACAATAAAGAAAAACAGCAATATTAAAAATACATCAAATCTAACTCTAGAGGAAAGTGGATTTTTCTTCAAGGACCTTTAAGAATTCTGACACTGAAGGGATGTCTTTGCTTGAGGAGACAGCTGAATGCGTTCCCACCTTACAGTCAAGATCATTTGCATAGAATACCAAAAGAGCTTTTGTTAAAAAAAAATCTGGGAAAGAGTGTCTATCAGAGAATGGTAGAATGCATTTTGCTAGGATTCTATTCCTTCCTATAGAAAACGACTGTATTAAAAAGACATTCAACACTGGTGCTACAATAATGGGCTTGCGTCAGGATTCTGCAACAAAATGTAAATTAAAGGAGTGTGAGACACAGAGAAATAGGGAAAGAAAGGATCAAAGGGTGAGGAAGGAAGGGAGATTACTATAAAAAATAGTTCAGCAGACACATAGCATTTAACAATTTATCATAGAAAGAAAAACACCTTATTCTTAGCTTTCAGGTTAAAAATATTTGAGGTTGATAAATAAAGACCTTAAAGATTTTACCTATCATGTAAAGCAAAGAAGGCAGAAGAATTGCTTCTTAGACGAGAGGTATTTTCACATGATTATCTTAAAATATCCTCATAGTTGGCCCCTAAGGTGGCATCCCCCCTTTTTTCATATACTTCAAACCCCAGCACTGGAAATAGCCTTTATTTCTCTCATGGCCACTAGAGACAGATCATATGGCCGCTGACTTCACCATTGAACCTGAAAGTGTTTTTACATCACAGTACTGAGCAGAAGCAGGTAAACCCTGGGGCATGAGAAACAGCATAGGAACATTTCCTGAGAGCTGTAGCATCTTCACTTGTCATACATGGAGTTCAATCTGTTATCTGCTGACCATATACAAGCCTGGGGTAGGCGCATTAAAGAGAAGAACACAGGCCAGTGAAATTCATTAACTTCTCCATGTCAGTGAGTTTACTAAGAACACAACAACATCAGCAACAAACCCACAAGGCTCCAAATCCCAAATACTACCTTCATACACTAAGAAGGAAGGCCTAAGCCAAAAGCACCACAAAGGCTTCTGATTTCCCTCCCTGATCCTCCAAGAATCAACAGAAGTTTGCCATCTTTAGAAGAGATGGGTGGTAATGGAGAGATCAAGCAGTGTGGTTTTTCCAGATTCAAGATTCTTGAATCTTCTAAGCCTTCAGAGAAAGCTGGATGATGCCTGAAGGGGTGACAGCCACATGGACCTACTTATGAGGAGCTGCACTTAAGGCTGGGCTAATGCTGCATCCATGATCAGTTATCTGCCCCCACCACACACAGTGCATATGCTCCATTCCGCACCAGCCACTGTAAAGGCCCTACATGGTGCCATTCATTATGGGATGGCCTCTGAATTATTTCATTATGGACCTATACATACAATCGTAGAAGGTGTCAAATGGAGGAGAAAAGGAAAGAGGTATCGTGAAGAGTATCAGGTAGCAAATCAAGAGACCAGAGGCCAGTATGCGTGGATTGGTACGTAGTTGGTCACAACAGCTTAGATTTGGGTAATGGCAGGATGGAGATTTACAGTTTATAAATGCAGAATTCTCCATCTTTTTTTTTTTTTACCACCCTGAAGGCTTTCAGTATTTATCTTAGGTCCTGAGATCCTTTCAGTGAGGAGAGAGGCCTGTTGTGTGTCTCTGTCTCTCTGTCTGTCCGTCTCTCCCAGGCCACAAGTCCAGTAAAGCTGGGCTGGCCCCACAGACCATTTGGATAACATCTGTTCTTCCAGGACACTGACAAGGCTCCACACCAGGGAAGTCACAGAGCAAACAGATGCGCATTTGTCACTAGATTGTTCTTTGTGCGAAGTCCTGACTTATTCCTGCAGCTGACGACAAAAGAGTCCTGTATCCAGAGAACAGCCGCTTCCGGCAGGGGGCGGGGGCAGGGCAGGAGTGGGGGTAGTCATAACGCGGTTTCCTCATTGGCAGTGTTTGTTCTCCTACAGGATTCGGTTCTCTTCTTGCCATCAGCGCCATCTCCTCCTGTGAGAGGAGCTAAGGCTTGGTAGTTGAGCGCAGCAGGGAAGGCAGAGAGACAGAAGAAAGTTCTTTTAAAAGCAAAGCAAATAGAGGTGGGTGCTGCTGGACAGCCTGGGAGGCACCGGGAGGGTTCTCCAGGGACAAGGCTCAGGCTGGGACTGGGGTGGCAGCTGTGGCAGGGCAGAGCGTTCTGGCCAGAATGCAAAATAGATGCAGCGGAGTCCGCGGACAAGACCCTGGCAAGTTTCTGGTACAGAGGGGAGTGTGAGTCCATTCCCTACTGTGGAGAGGTGGAGAATGAAACCCAAGAGGTTCTCAGAGCACAGGTCCTATCCGATGCTAACGACCAATAGAAGTGGTCATGGGTTTTGTTCTACAATAAAACAAACAAACAAACATTGGGGACTTTTGAGTTTGGGGATAACATTAACATTTCAAGATGACTCAAGCGAACACTTTTCTTGTCTGGTGAATAAGGAAGTGGCGGGGGGGGGGGGGATCCTGTGTCTAATACTTCAACTCACCAGAAGTGGCCCTGAAGGCAAAATACTGGAATTTTCACACCATGTGGTCAATGAACGGTGGAGAGAGAGTCAGCTTAGAAACTAGAATTCCCACTCAAGATACATCTTGAAGGGTGAGTGAGAGTCTGTCAGAGAACCACAAAAGGAGTTGTCCAGAGTCAAGGTGCGTCCAGAAGAAAGTCAGCCCAAACCTCTCATCGCCTTTGAGAGTGTTCCCAGGCAGAGCACAGAGACCCAGGATAATCAAGTTGATTCTCCCGCTCCCTCCAACCCCTGGTTGAAATCTGCTATCATTAAATTTCCAAAGTTTCACACACGAGGATCACTTTATCTGATGGACTTGTGGTGACATGAAACCTGTTTTCTGAAGCCTTTGACTGGGTCGGACTGTGGCCTGCCCCCTCCCGTCGTCTGTCATAGACAGAATTAGCAGAAGGCTGTGCATAAGTGGATTATTGCTATGTAACTATAACCTAGTTCCTTTTATGTAAAAAAAAAATTCCAAAATGGTAATTATAGGTAATTACTACAGCAGAAACCTCAGTCTGTTCACCTTGTAACCCAAAGCAAGTTCATCTGGAAGTCAGCTCCTGCAGATGGCGGCTCGTTCTAAACAGACCCGTGCTCTCGCTGCTTCTTCATCACCGCATGTGGAGGGAAACGCTTCTCTGTGTCTCCTTGGCTGCAGTTTGCGGTGCCGTCTCTTCCCATTACACCCTTCAGTGCCAACTTCTTCCTTTTCATTTTAATGATTATTTCAACACAGATGTTTCATTAAAGCTTAGGAAAGAGATCACTCAGAGTTGTGGTGGTGGGCTGTTATTTACTACCGACAGGGAAATATTTGCAAACCATTACCCTGTTTATGCCACTCATGCTTCAGAATTCCTCCAGGGTCTCTTGCACGGAGCAACAAACCCACAGTCAAGGATCAGGAGAAGCCCGCATGTCAGTCTCTAGGCGTGAGTTCGAGTGCGACCGACTGAACGTAAGTGGTTCCTCAGAAGCAGCAGCGAACTACTACCTCTTCGCCTCCCAGGTGAACACGAGGTGGAAGCTGTCTTTCTGCTGCCAACTCTTGAGCGTGCTTCCTCCGGTGATTGTGTAAAAACACTTGCTAAAAATATAAATGACTCCCGGGGCCAGTTACGTAAAGTGCGCGATTTCCCAGGCTGCTAAATGAGCATACCCCGCGTGGGCCGTAGGAGTAAGCCGGTGTGAGTACTTAAAAAGTCCCACACGTTGCCTGACGTATTCTGAGAGCGTGGCACGGGTTTTTCTGTTTCCTTTTAGCCGGAGGCCTTAGGCTGTTTTTATGCAATGCTCCAGGCTTCTAACATTTTCCAAATTAAATAACTATTTTTTTTGACCAGTTTATACCATGAGAAATCACTATCACCACTTGAACCATTTGACCATTTGTTTGAGTCATCAAATCATAGTAAACTTTGGTGCTGCTGTTTAGAGCTGGATTCGGGTGGTCCTCTGTTTAGAGAGATTCCCCGGTCCAGTATGTAACCTTCAGATTTTTGTTCTTTGAGGCAATCCGGAGAACTTTGTAGAGTATCACCAAGGTGGACAAAGGCTTTTATAATTCTTCAGGTCAGAAATGGTGTTCTAGTCCCCTGGCTTTCCTACAACCGTCCATTTTGTCTGCAAGACTTCTTACAAGTTAACCAAACAATTAAAAACTTAAGTCTCAGGCCAGATGCGGTGGTGCAAGCCTTTAACCGACATGCCAGAAGCAGATGAATCTCAGTCAGGAGTTCAAAGCCAGAGTGCTATACGTGGAGAGTTCCAGGACTGCCAGGACTACAGAGCAAGAGTTTGTCTTAAAAAAAAAAAGCTAAAAGAACATTTTTGTTTGCTTGTTTGTCTGGTTGGTTGGTTTTTCAAAAATAGGTTTCTCCGGGTAGCTGTGTAGCCTTGGCTATCCTGGACTCACTTTGTAGACCAGGCTGACTTCAAACTCAGAGATCCACCTGCCTCTACCTCTGCCTCCTGAATGCTGGGATTAAAGACTAAGATTTACTTGATTGTTATTTTTTTAATCAAAATTATATTTTTAAAGATAGCGTCTCACATAGCCCAGGCTAGTCCTGAGATGGATAATGACCTTGAACTCTTGATCTTCCTGCCTCCGTCACTCAAGTACTGAGATTACAGACGTGTGGGGAGGTGCCCAGAGTCTGTCTCACTTAGGGCTTCCTGCATGCTTGGCAAGTACTCTACCAACTGAGCCTCATCACTAGCCCAAGAAATCTTTTTTTTTTACCCACAAGTACTTAGATATATGGCTTTTACTAATAGAGGTTCCTAAAGCTGGATGCTGGGTAGGTGACTGTATCCCATGCTCACCCCCCACCCCCAAGACAGGACAAACTCAGTTTAAGTTGAAATTTTTTAGAACATCCCCTTCTATTCTCTCAAGTCTTTCCAACGTGCACAGTAAATAAGTGTCCCAATTTTGACAATGTGCTGTGACATCCTTCGCAGGCTACCACGTTCCGTCACCAGATCTATAGTCTCACATGAGCTCCAGACCTGCGGGACTGTGGATGATGACATGGCGCAGGCCACTGAGGCCCCCGCAACAGCCTGGTGTAAAGAGCTGAATCGGCAACTGTCAGGGATCTGCAGCGCTTCGACACCCACCGAGCCGCAGCTGTCTGCACAGAGCGGCTCCCTTAGATGGGAGCCTGCAACCCTTTCAGCAAGCCAACTCCCACTTGGTTCAGAAGGCTTCCCCAGGATTTGAGGTTCCGTCCTATCACCACGGTTTTCTGGTATCAGAGCCCAGCCCGAGCAGTTCTTTTTTCTGCCCACGAGCTGTATTGTTGCTCAAGTGCGCATCTTAAAACAATGAGCATGTAACTCATTAGATGCCTCGAAAGAAAGGGAGATGTAAGGATCTAATTTTATTGACTGACACAGATTGCAGAGACACACAAAGCCTGCTCAGAGCCTTTGTAAAAACTGGATTCAGACACACACACACACACACGCCACCACCATCACCATCACCTCCATATGTTTATTGACTGATAGATGGCAGGATCTGTAGGCCATATGTAGGCAAGCTAAATAGCATTGACCTTGATGGGAGGTTGTTATTTTTTTTTTCTGAGCTGCATTTATGGGGAGAATTCTCTCTGCAGAGCTGGTGTAGTTACATCGCTAATATGAAGCGAGCTGTCCGGGCCCGACCCTCCTTGTGGGTTGTCTCCCCCTCATAGGAGGGACAGTGATACCACTAACTCAGAAAGCAATGTCTTGGTCACAAAAAAATACGCCAAGACATATTGCATTCCACTCAACCTTAACTTCATCATGTATAGGTTAATCTCCACGCTTATATCTTTTTTTAAATTTTTATTTCATTTTTTAATTTTTTAAAATAATTTTATTTTTAAATTTTGATCACAGGCTATTTACTTTGTATCCCAGCTGTAGAACCCTCCCTCATTCCCTCCCAACCCCAGCCTCCCTCCCTCAACTCCTCTCTACCCCTCTCTAAGTCCACTTATAGGAGAGGTCCTCCTCCCCTTCCATCTGACCCTAGCTTATCAGGTCTCTTCAGGACTGGCTGCAATGTCCTCCTCTGTGGCCTAGCAAGGCTGCTCCCACTTCCTGGGGCAGAGGGAGGTCAAAGAGCCAGCCATTGCGCACATTCTTTTTTTTTTTTTTTACTCCTAATATAAGCTGTAGTGCTTACAGCAATCATGTACTTGAATTTGTCATTTTACATATGACAAATTCAATCTGCGGTAAACAAATTGATTCTAATAGAAATTTGATGAGGTAGACATCATTCTTATTGATTTATAAGCAAGAAAAATGAGGCTCCAAGAGCCATGGGCATGCAGTCAGTAGTCCTGTGGTCTGACTTCAGAGTCTGTCTGAACAGTCAGCAGCCTTGCCTCTCCTGTTCTGCAGCATTCTAGAAAGGAATAAGAGGGTCGAAGGTCATGGGACCATCTCCTGTCAAAGTCATAGCTTCATGTCCATCTGTCCATGGATCCTTGACATCCACCCACCAGGGATTGAGGATACTGATCCCTTAGGAACAACAGAGCTACAATTTTATATCTATTTTTTTAAAAATCAGAACTGTTTCCCAAACTTTTAAACCATTTTGGATGTTATCTTCTCCAGCTATTTCAAAACTTGCCCCACCCAGTAACCCTCCTCAGCCTCCCTAACACCCTGAAAGAAAAGAGGGCTTTTGTCTAGGGACAAGAAACAGACCTTGTCCAAGCTGCCAAAGCTGTAAACCATTTTACCAGGGGAGCAAGACAGAAATTTCTTGATCCTGACCAGCCAATGAGAAGGCATTTAATTCCCCATGGAGAGGAATCTATACAGATACATGACTGGCGACAGTGCTAGTTACAAATCTCTTGGTCTCCCAGGGAACTGTGCTGGTGGGAACCATGAACTTGTGTACCTTAAGCAAATAAACAGATAAAGGGAAAAGCCACACCACAGCTCCAGCCAGCTGCCGCACTATTATGAAACCTCTCCCGTCTTTAGTTAAATGTTGTAAGATAATTGATGGTTACATTTTTTTTTTTCTTGTTTCTTGTGGTATTGTGGTCTTCCCTCTCAGAGGAGAGTCATCCTTTTAAGTGGGATCCAACAACCTTCCTCAAAAGGTTGGAAGTCAAAACTGAGCCAACACTACTTTGAAATGATATTTAATGTCAGGTTGGCAGCGTTTGGGAATATGAAGGTGTTTGCGTTAGCAGCTTCCTCGCTTGTTTAACATTATTTGATTTTGTGCAAATGGCATAGCCTTTCGGGGAGGTATTTTATACAAGGTTAGCACAGGCGCTGCACACAATAGCCTCTCAAAGAAGGTTACTTTCTCCTTTTCACTGTAGTAGGCTAATTTATGCTTCCTCATGGCTTTAAGATGCCATCTGGCACCCCTCCCCAGTTTCACACTTCCTGTTTGGTCTATGTTGTTGCATGTGGTGTAAACACTAACACAGGCAGCTTGTGTGGTGCTCGCTTTGAAGTGGCTTAGAGGAGAATCACTTCCACAGTCTGGTGGATGTCTCCTTGCTTAAGGAATCGGGTGAGGTTAGGTGACATATAGAAGGGTGTCAGGGCATGCCGTGATGACATCCACCATTTTACCAGCTCCACGGAAGATGCACTGAGCACACAGCGGACTACCTCGGCACGCTACACGTTACCCCATGGGTATTAATTCCATCAGGTGATACTGAAGAAGAAAGTAAACTGAGAGAAAAATTTAGAATGTGTACACTTATAGGTCCTGTAGGACTTCCCAGGGAGATTCCTGAATGTGTAACTTTTGAAACACATCCACAGCAGTCTCACAGGCCCCGGGCACCTCTTTCCCTTGCTGCCCTGATGTCACACATCTCTGGGATCCTTGTTCTGACACCATAAATGCCAGGACTTGTCCATAAGTCCCCGTATTTCTTGCCCTGTTTTGACTTTGCTGTACTCTTCTCTTTACCCTTGGAACACTCTCTTCTTTTGTATGAAATCAGTTCCTTTAAAAAATGAAATCAGTGTCTTTAAAAAATAGTGGGGTTTTTTTTTTGCCCATTCCTTGAGAATTTCATACAGTGTATTTAGATTACATTCACTCCTCCTTTTCCTCACAACTCCCAGACCGAGCCTGCCTTCCTCACCACTCCAACTTCCTGTCCTCCTTTTATTAGTAACTCACTGTGTACAATGTGAGCATCTATCCTTGACCTTCAGCTCCGATCTGCTTTCTGCTGCTGCTCAGGGTCACACTGATCTGGGATGACCTTCCCAGTCACATCGAATTTGCCTCCTGGGTTCCCCTGTCTCACTCTCTCTCCCTTGGTCCCTGACATGTTACTGATGGGAGCTGTGACGTGTTTGAGTTAAACAGGCTTGGTTTTCCCCAGGGTGATCAGGCTGGTGGAGAGAGTCACGCAACTCATAGATCACAGTAGGCTCAGCATTCACTATTGACTCCGCCCATAAATATTCTCCTAAGCTGATTGGCTGCTCATTGGGTTACCTGGGTGGCTCTCACTTTTTTTTTCCTCTGTTGTAAATTACACTGTCAACCAACCAGGAATGGTTGCGTCATTTTTAAAAGATTTATTTATTTAAACGTGTATATCTATGAATGTTTTGCCTCTGTGTGTGTGTGTGTGTGTGTGTGTGTGTGTGAGTGTGTGTGAGTGCACCACGTGTGATTGGTGCCTGAGGAGGCCAGAACAGGGTATGAGATCCCCTGGAACTGGAGTTCCAGGCAAAACACTTATACAGATAAAATAGAAATTAGTACATCTGTTTCAAAAGCCAGGAATCGACAGTAAAAAATATGGGGGTGGGGGAGCCCAAACCTCCCCATAGCATGTTTTTACATCCACCCCATTTAAAAAATTCAGATTTCTAATCTTTAAGAAGGTGCTACATTTGTTCTAGTATTGTGAGACTTTCAAACCAAGCAACTTCAGAGAGTCAAGGGAGAACCTGGTCTGCCTTTCCTGGCCACTTCCTGTCTCCTTGTTCTTGTCATCCTGTGATCCCTGGGCTTTGGTGTCAGCCTGATCCAGGATGTGTTTGTTTGGATGACTTCTTGGGCTTCTTCTGTTAGGCCCGTAGCGCACAGTGCATACAGCACTGTTTGCTGAATGAACGCTTCACTGGTGTGACGGTAAATGCAGTAGCGCATGGGACAAAGCCAGGGCTACAGAGGGCTAACGGTTGCTATTGCCAAATGTCGACTTTTCATTTCTTTTAAGACCCCAACAACAGGCAAAGATAGGCTGGGGATACAGTTCTGTGGTACAACAGTTAAACAGCACGTACAAAACCTTGGGTTTGACCCTCAGCACTGAAAAAGTATATAGTTGAATAGTTGAGATTGCGATACAGTCGTCAAAACAAAATCAATTTCTACAATTTAAATAAGACACCATATACAAGAAACATTTTACATTCTCTTTTATAGTATTGAACTTTTATTTTTCATTTATTTTAATTTTTTTGGAGGTGCGGCGTTGAGAGAGGGTTTCTCTGTGTAGCCTTGGTTGTCCTGTAGATCTCTTGTAGACCAGGCTGGCCTCGAACTCATAGAGGTCACCATGCCTCTGCCTCCTGAGTGCTGGGATTAAAGGTGTGCGACACCATGGCCCAGCCAGCTATTTCACAGTATTGAAAAGGTTTAATTGGGAGCAATTCCTTTCAAATGATTTTTCTGGGATAGAGTATGATTGAGGTTTGAACTGGGAAGCTTTGGGAGGAAGATGTCAAGAACTTTTCAGAGACGCACTGCAAGGAGTGACTTTTGGACCCACAGCATCATGCTTTCTTGCCTTCCCGAATGGCTGCCACACACGGCATCGAGGAGCAGTTCAAACTGCTTCTGTGGTTCTCAAAAAAGACAGAAACAAAACAAACAAACAAACAAAAAATCCAATCCAAACCAAACCAAAACAAAACAAAAAACCCAAAAAACCTTACTATAAAACGAGGCAAGTAGCTGATAAATTTACACCTTTCCCCCCTTAAGATTTGGTTCCTCATCAGCATTTCTGTATCTCTTGTTAGGTGGAGAAAAGGCTTGACAATGAGGGCCGGAGGTGTCTGTCAACTAGCTGTCAACTAGCTGTGTGTCTGTTTTCTTGGAAGACCTTGTGAGTCCAACACTAGGGATGAGAACTGTTATATGAAGACCACATTGCTGGCTACTACCTTAGCAGCCACCAGCCCGGAGCATTCGCTCTTAGTGGGTTTAGGTTGAGGGCACATCTCTGGAATTAAAAAAAGGAGGGCACTGTAAAAGCCCTGATTGGAAGCATGGGAGAAAGTCCACTGATGCAGGTACTGTCCACTCTAACTCCCCCTCGGGCCACTGGCACAGACACCATGGTGTCAGCGTACACTTGCAAGCAGGAAGCCTTCGGAGATCGTGCATTTTAGCCACTAAATTTAATCAATAGATTTGAATGCTCACTCAGTCCATCGGATACAATCAAAAGTGCTAAGAACACAACAAAGAAGCAAATTAATGTTTTTATGTTCTTGTAGATCTATAGATCGACATTGCTAATGAGGCATCCTTTTTTTTGTCCCTCCCCTGTGGTGATTGCTTGCTTATCCCCAAAACTTGTACAATTCCAAGCTCTCTGAAAACTTCTTTTGCAGGTTGTTTATTAATATCAGCATAAACATAAATATTCAAAGTAGTATTGCAAAGCTGCTCCTCAATATTCTATTTCTTAAGCAAGCTTAATGGAGTTTTCCAACAAATCCTGCCGGTGGGACAGATTTATGGTAGTGTGGGTCCATCGTGTAGTAAATCCTGAGATACTTGTTTCTCAGAAGTAACAGAAAGCGCTCTTTATAGTATGACTTTTCCCTGCGTCAGTGCGCTCTGGAGTGGACCACCGGGTTGGCGTCACAGCGACAACCCTGTGTACCCACACACTGGCGTCCTTAAGCAGCAGGCAGTTCGTCCAAGCAAGCTTCTCAAAAAATGAAACTCGGTTTTCCTCTTATTTAGTTTTCATGTTGAGCCTTTTCCAAATCACTTTCCCGTCTCTCTCCGCAAAAGCACAACTGGTTAATGGAAACCTACAGCACTTGGTGAAGCAGGGTACAATGACAAGCCCCTCAGTCTGTTTGCTTCTTTGAATAAACAAGTCTTTTTGGAGGGCCCTGCTGGTGGTTTGATCCTTGGCAATTACTCTCCTCAAAAACGTGTCTTATGAGAGCAAGTGGTTCTTCCTGGGAGAATGAACACCTTTCAGAACACTTTCTGTTTGTTTAGTTTCTTGATTATATGAAGTATATTAAAACCAGTCCAGGGCCCATTAACATAATTTTCATGCATGTTAGTTCTGGCAACACACGCTAGACAGGAACTGTGTGATAAATGAGATAAATAATTTTGATGGAGCAGTGCAATAAAATAAACTTTTCCAATTTAAGAAAACAAACCATGACTAGTGGTGCGCATGGGAGTCCATTTGTGTTAGGCTGGTATTTTGAGGGTGGCCTCTCATTCTTAGAGTGTTCTGGTGAGAAAGAGCTGCTGTTTTATTCTTACAGGGTCTAACTGTAATTTTAGAATAAATTATGAAGCATTGAACCCTTTATTTAGGATTGATTGTCTAGTTCTGGGGGATGTGAGGTTTTCTTATCTGATTTAGCTCTTTACCCAAAGAATAGTCAAATGAAAGATAGAAGAGAGGACCTATATTGAGACTTATTACATTTTGGGGAAGAAAAAAAAAGGGAGACTGGTTGGATCCTTTTCAACAAGTTAGCTATTTACAGGCTCACATGAACAGGCCCTATGAAAGGTATTTTTGGTAGTAAATGATCCCAACCCCTGAGCCATCTCTCCAATCCCATCTTCTGATAAAGTTTTAAGCGTTCATTATAATTCTGAAACATAGTCAATGTAAGCAGGTCTCTTGAGTGTGTTCCTTCTCACAGAGCTGAAACCCTATACCCACTGAATACCAGGTCTCTAGTTCATTTTACGTCTTAATAAATGAGCAGCTAGAAGAAAATTAAGCAGTAAGCACAAACTGTGCAGTTAATGAGATTTTACTTCTGATGAATTTCAAATGGCTTTCTAGTGAAGCTATCAAAATGAGGCCAATAGCCATGAAGTCTATATTTATGGAAGCCCTTGAGTGTCACTTCTAAACCCATGAAAAATATAGGTCCATATCTCTACCATATAATACATATCCCGGTTTGTCTTGGGCTAACTTAGCTCTTGCTTCTGCTTTCGTAAAACAATTCTGGCTCAACCAGCTAAGATTAAGGTAGCTTGATGGAGTAGGTGTTGAATGTTGAGCATGATTTTTTGGGCCTTCCTGAATTACCCACAAAAGCACAGAAGATCAGTTATATAACATACTAATTGCATCTCAACAGAGCTGTTCAAATACATGTTTTAGAGAGGTTTGGATCCTAAACTATAAGGAAAAAAAACACCCAAACCAACCAAATGAGCAACTAGATTAGAAATAACAAGTCTCTATGGACAATGAATATGAGTAAAGCAGGGGACAAAGTGATCACTGAAATGCAGGAGGCTTGGGCCCTTTTAGCATCCGTGTAGAACATGACGGGGCATGTGGTGGGGCTGGGCACATTCGAGAATGGAAGAAGACACAGCAGATCAGTCTGATGACTGCTGTTGACATGAGGAATTTGTGCACCCAGGTGGCAGTGATGCAAAAAGCCCACAGGAAAGTTCAAATGACTAGAACAGTATAGCCTTTTAGAGCTTTCACAGTGACAGAGCAGGCTGTATTGTGAATAAGGAACCATACCAAAGAGAAGAAAAAGAGAGATAAAAATGGATGAGTGAGAACACAGATCTGGGAAATACTTTGGAAATATTTTCCTAGTTTCTTGCCTTCCACAGGTACTCTAAACAGGCATACTAAAGACTCAGTGTTACCATCCACATACAAGCAGGAACCTACAGTGTTTGCTATTCTGCTTCTGGGTTGCCTTCCTCAGAATTTTTATTCCCAGCTTTATCCATTTACCTGTGAATTTCATAATTTTATTTTTCTTTACAGCTGAATAATATTCCATTGTGTATATGAACCACATTTTCATTATCCATTCCTCTAGGCTATTTCTATTTCCTGGCTTTTGTGAATAGAGCAGCAATGAACATGGATGGTTAAGTACCTCTGTATCAAGGTATAGAGCCATTTGGGAGTAGGGCCATGAGTGATTGTGTTAGTCGCTATTCTACTGTCATGAAGAGACACCATGACCAAAGCAACTTATGAAAGAGGCAGATAAGGCATTAAGTAGTAGCAGAGAATGTATGTCTGATCCAAAAAAAAACACGAGGCAAAGAGAGGGAGGGAAATGTGCCCTGGCATGGGCTTTTGAAACCTCAAAGCTCATCCTCAATAACATTCCTCCTCCAACAAGGCCACCCTCTCTAACCTTCTGAAACAGTCTACCACATAGGAAATAAGTCAAATATATGAGTTTATGTGGGACATTTTCATTTACCCCACCATGGTGGCATTGCCAGACCTTATTGTAGGTTTGTTTTTAGCCTTCTGAGTACCCTCCACACTGATTTCCATACTGGCTGTATACTTTGCTCTCCTCCCAACAGTGAACAAGAATCCTCCTTTCCTAATGTCCATGCTGGTATTCGCTGTCATGAGTCAGGAAATCTTAATGAAGAAGCTCTGTGTAAATGCTACAGAGATATTGAAAGTTTTGAGAAGAACTTGCCATGTATTTTGTGGGTTTTGATTCAAGAATAAAAAAAAATGATTATAAGCCCTCTGAAGTCAGAAAAGTTCCATGGATATAAACTTGCTCCTTTTAGACTTTTTAACTCGAGATAGTTAAAAGGAAGATATTGTCCCAACGAGCCCTGTTAAAATCTTCATACTAGATTTGTAGTAGAAATATCATCATCATGGGCTTAGGAAGCATAAGATAGTTTTTATTGCATTCCTTGTTTGGAGGGCACACACACACCATGTGGAAGTCAGGGGCAACTAGTGGGACTTTGTTCTCTCCTCTGACCGTGTAGGGTCTGAGGTTCACACTCTGGCCATCAGTCTTGACAGCAAGACCATAAATCCGCTGAGCCGTCTTGCTGGCTCAGGAAAGGGAAGTGTAATCTTTTAAACATATTTGTGTATTTAGTGTGTTTTCCTTAGATCTGTTCATCAAAAAGGGCAAGAAACAAAGAATATTCCTTGGATATAGATTTGATTTTCAAATATAATATTTTCTTAAAAGAAACAAAGATTTATTGGGAGGAAGTTTTTGGATCAGGAATTATATAAGGTGAGCCCAAACAGCTTAACATCTACGATACCAAGGTCTTAGAGGATTAATTTGTAGGGACCAACTTGTAAAGGCTCCCAACAGATCAGTTTGGGTGTGAATGAGTATCACAGTGAAATCCTTGAAATATGGTTAAACTTATGTGTTCTCAGGCCATAACTGTATTTCATACCACATAAAACCTACATAATTACTTGTTGCCTTATAAAGACAAGGACCACTTCGTTGCTTTGAAACCGGGTCAGTAGAACCAAGCATTTATCAGCTATTCTTTTGTAAACTGTATTGTGAGGCAGGTACCTCATTAGAAAAATGTGACACCTATCAGCTAAAGGCCAAGATGATAAAATAAGAAGTTCACAGTTTTCCAACTTGTAATGTACTACGAAATTCAGACATTGCCCAATGGCATCTGTCCTGGCTAGGTTTTGTTGTTGTTGTTTGTTTGTTTGTGTTTGTTTTTGTCAGTCTGAGTTCTCTGGAAAGAAGAACGTTTCTCAATTGAGAAAACGTCTTCATTATATTGGCCTGTAGACTAATGATTGATACGGAAGGGATCAGCCTACTGTGAGTGGTGCCATCTGTGGGCAAGTAGTCTTGTGGCGTATAAGAAAGCGCACTGAGCAAGCCACGAGGAGTAAGTCAGTGAGCAGCACTCCTCCGTGGCCTCTGTTTCGGTCTTGCCTCCAGATTCCTGCCTTGAGCTTTAGCTTTGACTTCATTCGGTAATGGGCCGTGATGTGGAAGATGAAATAAACACCTTTCCTTCCCAAGTTGCTTTCGACCATTTTTTTTAAGTCACAGAAACGACTAGGACAGTTTCTTACACCAAAAGGAATGAAACAACATATGGTATGTCCCTTGAAGAAAGGAAACTCTACTAAAGGGACTTTGATCCAGTCACCTCTCACTTCCCACCTAACCTTCCTGGACATTAAGGGGAATAAGCTCTTGGTAACGGCCTAAGTAGATGCTCAGGGGTAAGTGCACATCCGCCGCAGGAGCGACTGTGATGTGGAATAGGGCCCTTCTTGTTTTCTTGTAGAGTACTGACTGCCAGGCAGCAGCACCTTCTCTTCTGTCTGCCCATGAGCACATCCTTTGCAAAGGGTGCTTTTCATATCTAACATTGCCATTTACTTCTTTGTCTTTTTTTTTTTTTATCCCTACTTGAACCTACAAAGCTGTTTTAGAATACTCAAACCGAATTAACTGATTATCTGGATGCTTTAGATCAAAAACCACACGATCCTGAATGTTCATCGGGGTGACGTTTTCTGGAGATAGTCGGAATAAGTCTATTTCATAGCATACTGATGTTTGGAGTTCAAAGAACAGGGGATTAGAGTGCAAGTAGGAGCAGCTACATGTCACTCCAAACTCAGACTTGTTCACGCCCCACCATGTGGAGACAATTCTGTCTCATTCCGACTTGAGCTAGTTGTGAGTTGTTGATGATAGGGGCAAAAGTCAGTCATTTTAGGGTAAAACACAAAACAAAACAAGACCAAAAAAAGCCCTGTGGCTGCCTACCAAGGGCACGAAGCAAACAATGTCTGCTTCCATTCCTATGACTGCCTGCTTTTCAGGAGGATGGAAATCATTTCATTCTTGGGCCAAACATAACATTCTTTTTATTACTCCTTTGAAGTGAAACTTAATTCTTTGTGTATTTTTATAAAAATACAAGACCTCAAAGAGGAAGTCTCACATTCGGGGAAACCTAAGACTACTGGCCATTGATCATAATGTGTAGGTGTCCAGATGAGGGCTTAGAGGGGAAGCCTGCTGGAAGACTGATGGCTTCCATGAGGATTGATGAGGAAGGACAAATTCAGGAAAGGGGCCCCGGCTGTACATGCTGCTCAAGGCTTATATCGGTTGATCTCATCTTCGGAGCTTAACATAAAGCACAGATCAATATCCTCTTCCTAATATTCAAGTTTGAGATGATGGGCGGTCACTTTCTATTCTTCTATTATTCATATAAACGCTTTTTTTCTACCAGAGAAAGACAAATCATGTTAAGAACACTATGAATGTTAGAGAGTGTGAAATTTTCATCATTTTAGCTTATGGCTTACATTACTGAGGAACTATTTTACAACTTTGTACCAAATCTTTGAATGATGTATATTTTTTGTTTGTATGACAATTGAATGTAGGTGGATGCATGTGAAGAATACAGTAGTTACATGTAGCATTTGGCTACTCTATGGTGAAATCCAGACTGTAATGTACTTTCTCATTTCTTTTTGCTTGATATGTCACTTGTTATGCTTAATGAATTATTCACTAGATTCAGGAGTAGGTATGTTTAACCAGAGCAGTTTAATTGACATCCCAATGAGAACCTTAAATCCAACTGTTTCTTATTGTAGAATTTAAGGAACCAGAACCCAATTCTGGTGCTCACAGATTCTAAAGCAACCCACGGCACAATCAGCCAATAGCATGATGAACACAAACTCAGATGAAGTAGGTACTTAGAAGGAAGGCTCAGTGCTTTAGGTCATTTGGCAAAGCCCAGGGGTCTTGTACAATCAGTCCTCTTGCTGAGTTGCACGTTCTTCCTGTCCTGTTTAATCTGCTCCCTCAGGTGAGCTAGTTGGTCCTGGAAATCTTTTTCAAACTGGTGGAGAACATCTGGATTGGAGAGCCACAGTGCTGCAATATTAATCACCAGAGTACCAAAGTGCCCACTTTGCACCTTCCTCCAGGCCTCTGTGTGGAGAAATGACCTGAGCTGGGTTTGGAACTATCCAGGTTCACTCAGACTTTCAATCTAGGCACTGGACTCTATGCTGATCTATGTTTTGCAGGCTGAAGGATGCTCTGAATCCAGACCTCAGCCAGTTTTAGAGTATGAGCAGTAGTTTGCCCGTGTTTGGAAAGGAACTTGCAGGAAATGTGAGCTCTAAGATGCATCTCCCACGTGTCTTGTACTGCCTTCTGACGTAGTGAGTGTGGACTAAGATGTGTTTGCCAGCACTTCTGGGGAGCCTCAACTTGGTGACTTCTTGGTCACTGTTGGAGAGGCAGTATTCGAAGGAATCATATAGTGCTTGTTCACTGAAGATGCTGCAACCGGTTATATGTATGGGGGGAAAAGTAAGAAAGCCCATAGCCAGGCAGTCCGGAATGCATCCACTCCTATGTGATCTCAGAAACGGAGCAAGGCTGAACCTGATCAGTACTTGGTATAAGAGAACAAATAAAATGAAGCAAGTGAAAGAGGCATTTCCAAATGATTCTTCTCAATGCCTGACAATATTTAAATACATATTAGAAAGGGGTAGTTTGGGGAGCTAACGAGAGGGAGTGCCAAGCCTTGGAGAAAATAACTCACAGCTGGGGCAGGTGCTTTTCCATAGTCTTTAAAACAAAAGTACCTGCCCTTTCTTCCCTGGACTCCACCTCTAAACTATTCTGTGCATGGACGTTCATTCCAGTGTCCAATGTCAAGAAAAACCCAACCTTGGGTTTCTTTCAGATCCTTGCAGAAGGACAATTCTACTTAAGGCAGACTCCCCCAATCTTTGTTTTAACTTAAACAGGCTCCAAGAAGGCTTGGTAATAGGGTATTAGGCCCCTGTCTCATCTTTTAATTCGTTAGCAGTTGTAGGGGGTGGTGATCATCATCGAGTGTCCCTAAAGACTTGATCTCCCAGGAGCATTCAAAATTCTTAGTACTTCGGGAGGACTGAAGCATCTCAATTATAGTAATTCTAGTAATCTTAGGGCACTTGGTTCTTTAAAAAAAACTTAAGATGAAAAGATAGGAAAATGTGTAAAATGAGGCAGTGGACTCTAGGAAAAGTCTTCACTGGGCAAGGCAAGATGCAGAGAGAATACCTGTGCATGAGGGCTGACATGGCTCCTCTGTTCCCCTGTGCCTTGGCCTGCGGGTGAATTGTGGCTTCTTCTGAATTTAAGGCTTCGCTGTTACCTCCGCCAGAAAGTTACAAGTACTCTCCTTTTGTTAAATTCATGTTTTTAATTTCCTGGTGAGGAAGTTTAAGGGGATAAAATAATTTTACAGCTAACGTCTAAAAACAGGAAGGGCTCCATTAAGCAATTCCTAAGACTTTAATGTACACACAGATCTCTGGAGAATCTTATTAAGATGCAAATTGAACTCCCCCACTGCCAGCACTGCTTTTCTCTCAAGCCCCAGGTGAGTACATCCTGAGCTGAGTGGTAAGGTACTGAAGAATGTGGGATAAACAAATTTGTTGTCACTTTTGGGGCATTAGTGAAATGACACCAATTCACAACTTCAGTTTATCCCAAGGTGGATTCTGCCATCTCAAAACACATAATGTTAGACTATATAGGTTTCAAATCGTGATATCTACTTTTCCCTGCATATTCTCTTTACACCTGAGATGTGCACAAAAAATTACAGAAATAAGAGTGTCAAGACCCACGCTTCACAGAACCTCTGGTAAAGAAGAGGACAGTTGCTACATTTGGTATTCTTTAACCAATTCCCTTAATCCGGTTCTTTCCTCTCTAAAGTCTCACAGAGCGCTTGACTTACCAAACTTTCTCACAACGAAAGAATACACTGAAAATAACTGGCGTAAAGCGCTCAGCCTTTCTTCAGCATCGTGTGTAACTGTAGAAGCTCTAGTGCAGAACTAAGTAGAACAGAGAGCTTGTCTTATCGTGATGCTATTAGCTTGCACGCAGAGAATGCACTTTTCAAGTTAAACTCAGGTGATTTGCCCACTTTCTGTGCTCTTCATAGAGATTGATATTGAGGGGCCAGCTGTCAAACTTTCATTTATATTCAGATCATTAAGTAATTCAAAAGTGGATTTTATTGTTGTTGTTGTTTTTCTTTTTATTAAATTTTCCAAACCAGGGTGAAGAAAACAAGGGTGGGAGGAAGACAAAGAGTTGAAACGAGTTCATGGGAAAGCTGGGGAAACTGAGTTGTTTTACCTGTAAACGCAGTGGTTAACCAGGCACTGGGTTCACACTCAGGGAGGGTCACTGAATATAAAAAGCCTATTTACTCTCTCTCTTCACAAGAGAAATATCTACAAATATAGACCTAGCAGATTAACCTTTCCTTGCTCCTTTTAAAAGTCAAATAGTGTAGAGGTAACAGAATGATTTGATTTGATTTTTGATTTTTATTTTTTAATAGCAAATGTCATTGAGTGAAATTCGTTTGTGTGTGAAAATGTCGGGCTAGAGCTAATCGTGATATTTCCTAATCTTTCCAAGTAAAATCTAGTTTCCCCATCGCCGAAAATATAAACTGCACAGACTAATCTACACTTTGTAATTTGTCCTTTCTTCTTTTGAAGTTCTTTATTAGCTGTGCCTTCTACCTCCGATCACTACTGAGACCCATGCTAATGGGTGTGAATTTACCCTGGTGCCAGCTTGTCTTAACCTTTGCTCAATGTGTGCCAACTGTTTCACAATGAACCTTTACTTTCTCTTTTATGACCGGCTGTAAAAACTGTGCTGAGAACCAGTGAATGGAGTTGGCTTGTGTGCTGTCCACAGTCGCAAAAGTCCTTACCGCAGCCACAAGGGGTGCTGCCAGGTAACCCCCATTTCTCCACGCTCATAGCCCACCACAAATAAACACTGCCAGAGTGTTCTTTCACTCTTCTGCAAAGGCAGATGTGGCCAGGGACTCAGCACAGCTATTTGTCTCTGCTCTTCTCCCCTTTACTCTCTTCACCTCTATATCTGCCTCCCCCCGCCCCCCCAAAAAAGAACAGCAAAAAGGGAACACCCGTTAGTCAGCTTTCCTCTTCAGGGTCTCCTCTGTCACATGTGTGGTGCTAGAAAAGTTGATGTCTTTATAAGAATGGCAAAATGCGATTTGATTTAATATGGAATACTCCGTATTGCAGGGTGATTGAGAATGGGCCTCCTGTCCCCTCAGCTGTCACAGTGTCTAAAATGACAGTCAGCCAGGTGAAACCCTGAGAGTCATCCAATTAATTTTCTTGGGGGACATATTGGTTTGATTCCCAGTTTGTAACTTGACTAACGTGTGCATGTAGGTGTGTACGAGTGTGTGTGATAATGGGTGAACGTGTGTTTATATGCATGTGTGTGTGTGCATGCACGTATTTGTACAGGTATGTGTGTGCAGTGTGTATGTATGTGTGTATTAGAATCAGCCACAGAATATGCACTTTTTTTGTCATTAGAAAAAGAGTGTGGTAAAAGCCCTACACCAGCGTTATGAAACCCAAAGAACTTGGGCAGGCAATAGTTGTATTTAAAAAGGAAAGCCAGGGCTGGAGAGATGGCTCAGTGGTTAGGAACACTGTCTGCTCTTCTGGAGGTCCTGACATCAATTCCTGGCAACTACATGGTGGCTCACAACTATCTAAGGGTCTGATGTCCTTTTCTGGTGTGCAGGTGTATGTGCAGATAGAAGCACTCACCTACATTAAATAAATAAATAAATCATTTTTTAAAAAAAGGTAAACCAGGAAACAGACCCAAGTAATACCCGAAACTGTCAAAGGTAGAGTATGTTGGACTGGTTTGGTTGACTGGAGAGTCAAAATATGAGGAAAAGAAATAAACCAGCATTTTAGGGAAAAAGCAGTTTCTAACATCTGCAGCAAATCATGATAGATATAATCTTCACTTCTTCTCAATGGACACCACCAGAAAATGTCCATATTGGGTCTTTTTGGAAGAAACTAGCTGTAAATAAAGTTCATCATGGCCAGATTTTAAAGAGTCCCAGAGTCTTTTCTTAGCACATGAAAAAGGTCTTCTGCAAGACACAGGTGAGCCCACGGATCTCATTAGATTCTTCTAGGTCAGTAAACATACTATATCATCGGGGGGGCATGATTCATTTATTGGAGGGACAATAAATGAATAAATGAAACAATAAATAAAAGAAATAAGGAGTAATCCAGAAACAACATGCACACCTTTTTCGTGATAGCACATCGGAGAAGTCACCCAATCAGGCTATCCTGAGCACGCCACCCAGTTGGTCTCCTCCTGTGTTCCCCTGAACAGGGTCTTCAGTGGGAATCTTCTCTGTTTATTCTGAGAGTATGGCTGACATGGATGTGGAAGGTGAAGGGCCATTTGTTCACATCTGTGTAACAGCATCAAGCAGCAAAGGGCAAAGTGTGTGCTCTCTCACTCAGGAAGGCAGCCCTGGTATTTCACACTTGGGAGCAAGCCAAGGTGTCTTGAAGCCCATGGGAGAAAGCATCTGCGTGAGGCACCTGGGCCTTGACACAGATGCTGCCGAGTTACCCTTCCCACGCTGACATGTTCGTCATCAAGAAGCTGCTGTCCACCGACTCTGAACTCAGCTGAGCTGTTCCCAGTGACTTTGCAGGGAAGGAAAGTACAAGAGAAAAGAAGGACAACAGTATTGGTGACCCCAGGGAAAGGCACAGCAGAGGCTCTGATTTTGTAATCTATGCAATGCTGAGACTAGCTTCCAGAATCTCAAAGAGCCCAGAGGTATGCAGGTGAAGGCCTTTATGATGGTGTTGCCTTCTTCCTTAAGCCTTACCCTTCCTCACAGCACCCCAGGACCCCTCACAAACACCTCACCCAGTGGCTGGAATTGCCTTTGGGTCGATTTGACATATCTGATGTATGTTACAGCACTGTGACTTTTCTTGATTGGGGGAGATGAGTGGGGAAGACTCAGGGAAGCCTGGATCAACAAGGGAAGAAGCAGTGGTTTGGAAGCACCGGTGTAGTTTAAACAGGAGAGTGTGATGGATTTACAGGTAGGGTATATCTTTTTCGTACTGTCTTATTCTTTTCAGAATTCCAAGTGCTTTTGAAATGTAGTTAGTATTCAGCAAATGTTTTCTGGATGAATAAATGAATGAAGAAAAAAAGGACTAAGGCTAAATCATAGAGGCCAATTCCTATTTTGTATCCAGGGTGAATTTATTTTGCAAGTTTGAATTATTGCTTCTGTTTTTAAGTAGAATGCTGAAGCCTGCTGTTATTGGATCTGTCAATGCCACCAAATTTGTAGCAAATAAGAGATAAGAAAATCTTAGAAATATGGTTTAAAAGAAAACATCTTATTTTTGAGATCCGGAGAACATTATTGTGGATGCATTTTTCTCATTAGTGAAATTGCACCAACTCATGGTGCCCCTTCCCAAAAGAATAGGATTTTTCAGGTATTGGTGAAAAAAGTGTGCTTAAAAAACACCTTTTCCCATAGTTTGCATTTCAGAACAACGGCCCTTAAGCTACAGTGTATACCAGAACTTCTTAGGAGACTTTCTGAAACTCAGTTTGCTAGGTCTCCCTTCTGCCTGTCTGACTCAGGGGGTTCACAGATCTCAGGGGTCCCCAGGCAAAGCCACTGGTCCACAAACTCCACTTGGAGGCTCACTGTTCTAGGACATAATTTCTTGAGATAAACATGACTTTCACTGTTTAAGGTACTTCTTCCCAAATGCCATCTGATCGAAAGATGCTGTGCCTAAGAGTCACTGTATTCCCATGGAGCCACTAAAGCCTTGTAAAACCCCGGGAGGCAGGTACTATTATCATGCTCATTTTGAGGGGGAGGGACTTTGAAGAGTAAGTGGGAAGAGCCAGCTCTTAGATCCAGGCAGTGTGGCCTCAGACTCTTAACCACAAAACTGTACTGATCTTTAAGAAAAATGGCTGACAGACTCTGACCTCTGTGTCATGTGGGTTTTTTTGGAACTGAAGTACAGAAAATAACTGAAAGGATCTCAAAAGGCGTGTCTCATTGGTCAGGAAAGCAGGTGGTGGGATCTAGACACTGGATTGCTCTTGCAGAGCTGCCTGCCACCTCTTTGCTGTGGCTCAGGGCAGAGGCACAGAAAATGATGGCGAACAACCCAGAGGCTCCTCTATTGGAGGGATTTGATAAGTCTATTTCATAGACAAAGGTATATCTAATCAATGGATGAAATACAGTTGGGAAAGAAAGAGTAGCATCAAGGTGAGAAATGTTTTTAAGGGTTAGAACAATTGTATTTGTTTACATATGTATAAATTCTCCTAGGTGACACACACTGAATCTCTAATAACTGTGTGTGGTGGGGATACTGTGTGGTTTGGAGGAATGAAGGGAAAGGTGTTCCTTCTTTTCCCTGCCATAGTTTTTTACTTTTGAAAATTAAATAACACTTAAGTGTCAGTGATAGGTTTACTGGGACTATCTTTATTTGATTACAAGGGGAGATGTTTTCATTTTGAGTTTCTTTTCCAGTCATTCCTAGCATCTCAGAGGCCCCTTCTGCTGACCTACTGTGAATCCATTTTTTTTCCAGAGAGCTATACATCTGGCTACACAGTAAGTATGATGTCCCAATGATTTTACGCTTATTTTTGCCTTGTATGGAAGTGACTAAATGAAGGGTTATTTCTCTTAGGAAACAAAAGCTACTTTAGTCATGATCATGTCCTACATTAATAGAGAACTTTATAGTTTATAAAATCTTTTCACATGCATGAGGTCATACATCCCTCACAACAGCTCTGCGAGGTAGCTATTATCTTTGCCATTTAATAGATGAGGAAACTGAGGCTGAAAGAGCTCTAGCGATGGGTAAGAGGTCACAAGCTATTCAACAGTAGAGGCGGGACTGGTACCCAAATACTCTATCTCTAAAGCCTATGAAGTTTTCCCCTAGTCTTTTTAGAAAAAATTTTAAAGATTTTTGTTTAGTATATATACAATGTTCTGTCTGCATGAACACCTGCGCGCCAGAAGAGGGCACCGGATCTCATTATAGATGGCTGTGAGCCACCATGTGGTTGCTGGGAATCGAACTCAGGACCTCTTAACCTCTGATCCATCTCTCCAGCCCCCCTTTTTGGAAATTATAAAAGGAGATTAACCAAATATGCTTTTTTAAAGCTGGGAAAAGATCAAAATGCCCACAATGCCGTGACTGCAACGGCAACACCAGCAAGACTTACTCCACACACATGCATTCCTGGGTTTGTCCATGTGCCTACAGCTCTTTTTATCTAGCTGCAATCATGATACATGCGCTGTCATGACCCCTGTTTTCCCTGCTTTGTTCAGCTGTCCTGAAGCATTTTCCAAGTTGCAACACAGTTTTCATAATTAGTAAGTTAATGGGTTTATATTTCTTTAAGAACCCTTTTACATCTGCTACTGTTTAACGTGGACTCACTTGATTCATTCACCCTCTTAAGAAATAATGGCTAAGACTCTTCTTACTCTGTGCCAAACTTTATGCCAAAGGCTGAGGACCTGCCAGTGATGGACAGTGACACCAAATGGCCTGCGGTGAGGGAGCAATACTCAGGGAGCCAAGCGGACCTTCTGAGGGGAGGCCTGTGCAGAGACACTGTGTAGTTGCCCAAGTCAGTACTAAAATGGTAGCGTGACTACAGACACTTTGGTATCTACAGTCCCCATGTTCTTTCTTTAAAGATTTTTAAAATGCAAGGCAAAAGCTAGGTGTGGTGGCTCAGGCCCACTTATTTAGAGGATGAAGCAGGAGGATTGCAAGTTCAGGCCAAATCCAGGCTCCAGAGTGAGCTCAACATTAGCTGGGTAACTCAGTGAAATCCTAGCTCAAAATAGAAAGTAGAACGAGAGCCTAGGAGCTGGCTCAGTAATAGAGCATTTGCCTAGCATGAATAAGGCCTTATGGGCTCAGTCCCCAATACTACCCCTGCCCCCTTTTTGGCTTAAGGCATTTGCAATCCTCTATACAACTACCAGAAACATTGTGTATATGGCTTCCTTATTACTTGACCAACACTTGGCACTTCTCTTGAGAATGAATTTTATGGTTAGAAAATGATATCCTCTCGTGGTTGCAATTTGCCTGTCTTCCCTTAATATGTGACAATATTAATACTTTTCATAGGCGTACTTATTCATTGTATTTATTTTTACAAATATTCTTGGAACTTTTATACGGTATAGTTTTAAAATATTCCTTCCTGTCCCTCAACTCCTATCAGATCTTCCCTTCTTCCTTCCAGCCAACTTCATGTTCTTTCTTTCTCTTTAAAACAAAAATGAAAACGAGGAAACAGCTACCGAAAGACATGGAGTCTGATTTGTATTGGCCAGCTAATCCTGAGCATGGGCCCTGCTCTGCAGTGTGCTTGCTCTAACCCAGGCCATTTCCCCTCTCCCACTTGTGAATAGCTCCTTGGCTAGAGGCTGGGCTTTGTGCCCATTTTCCCTCTTCCGTGCTGGGACCTTGTCTGGCTTGAGTTTGCAGGTCTTGAGGGGTAGCGTTTTATTCTTCTATACACAGCTATCCAGTTTGACCAGTGCCTCCCATTGAAGATGCTGTCTTTTCTCCAGTGTGTATTTGGCCTCTGTCAAAAACCAGGTGTCTGTTTCTTTTTATTGGAATTGTGTATGTTTTTTTTCCCTTTGCCTAATCACAATTTAAGGTCTCGATATTTTCTCAGTCTTCAGATATTTTAAAATTATTTCAATATCATTCAAAAATTGATTAGAACTAGGTTTTTATATTCTAGAGATGGCATGGATAACAGTGTGTAAGTTCCACTGAAACTTCATTCTACTTCCCTCTGACTTTCCCATTTATAGTTTAATATTTCTTCAAAAGAAAGCCATCATTTTAGATTTTATTTTCTTTCCCCAAACTCTTAAGTTACCATTCCTAATATTTGATCATCAAATTCTTCATTGTGCTAGGTTTTTTTTCTACTTTTATTTTTTTCCCTTCAATTCTGAACAGATTTCAAACTTGTTTGAATTTTTGATAAAATATAGACTGAAGTTTGTCTCTCACTCTCAATTGCTAAAATATTTTTATTTCCATAAAAAATACCACACACACAGTTTTTATATTGTTTTAACAGTGTGTATGTCTGGTTTAAAAATCAGGTTCTCACTCCGGGCTTGTGATCCTTCTGTCTCAGCTGCCCAGGTACCGGATTACAGGTGTGGGCTACAGCTTGAATGTGGAGTTGGCACCATTATGGAGTTTTCAGTTTTCTACATTTTTCTTTCCAACAAAAGCTTCTCCTTTCAAAGCAGTCTCTTTCCAAAATATTGCATAGAGCTTAATCCACACGCTTTCTCAGTTGAAGTGTATTTTAATTTTGTTGGACACTAGAATGACGGTTGCTGGGTTTTTGACTTACTTTTTATTGAAGGTATACTTTATCTTGGTGAAGAATCAGACATCATTTATGTATCTAAAATTTTCATTTAGGGGAAGAAATATGTCTTCTGCCAAACGAATATATAATCTTTTAATGTCTAAACCAGTGCTTCTCAACCTTCCTAGTGCTTTGGCCCTTTAACACAGTTCCTCATGTTGTGGTGAACCCCCAACCAAAAAAATTTGTTGCTGCTTCATAACTGTAATTTTGCTACTTGTATGAATCGTAATGTAAATATCGGATATGCAGGATATCTGATATGTGACCCCTGTTGAGAACTGCTGATCTAAGTAATGTCCTTTTTTTGCTAACTCTGTAATTCCACTTTTGCAGCTATCTAAGAAAAACGTTAATTAAATGTTGTAATTAGTTATTTCTGGCCCATGGGAATGTTATGGCGAGATAGAAGATTGTGAAAGTAAGTAACTTTTAAGTATTTCTTTGGCTTCCTTTTGTACACAATCATGTGTCCTTTGAAAGGCAGTTGGTTTTGTCTGTGAATCATTCATCTGTGGGTATATCCACCTGAGATTAGAAATATTCTGGGGGAAACCTGCATGCGTACAAATACATACAGATGTGTTGTCATTATCCTCTAGATAATAAAGTATAATAACAACTTATACAACATTTACATTGTATTAGGGTTGTACACAATCCGGAGATGATTTTAAACACACAGGGAGGTGTGTATATGTTACAGGCAAACACTGACAATTTTTACAAAACACGTGAACATTTGATTATTTGTGTTCAGAGCTACCAAGGAGCAGTATGGTGATATGAGTCTCTATCTGAGAGTGAGATCTTAACGTGGAAGTTTCTGGATTGATTGGAAACTAAGTTGTATCATGTGACTATGTTCTTTTGGGGGGGGGTCCCAAGTGGGATGTGGGAATGTTTCGCCCCCTCAGAAAATAGCCCCCACCCCTACCCTGTGAAAAGGTGCATGATGTTGGTCAGCTGGAAACTTCCTGGTTCAAGGGGCGTTGTTTTTATAAGCTGGAAAACATCCTTGTGTGGACTCTGACAAAGGATAGAAGCCCACAGACAGTGAGGGGAAAAAAAGAAAAAGGTTTTGCATTGCTACAGTTTGTAAGGGTTCAGATCCTTCACTGACCTTCACAGAGAGAAACGCTCCAGAGAACTGCTCACGCTGCTTTGGCAGAGTTTTGCCAATTCGGCAGACTTGTGCCTTTTGGGCGGCATGTTGCCGCTTCTGCTGCTGACACATGTTGCTGCAGCCACTTTGCTGTTTTACTGGGCTGCTACCATCATGATGACTGAGTTTAGTAATCCCCAAAGAACCCATGAACCTTTATTAGCAGGAAGTAGATAAAAGAGGTCTATAGCTCCTATCCTCCTAATCTCCTAACTAAGGTCAGAGTGTTGGAAGGGAGTTAAAAGCATTTAAGAACCTTAAATAAAGTAGGAGTTTGAAAAATCTAAGCCTACTGATCTGATTAATCATTTCTTAGTATGGCGTGTCTGTGAAATGCCCACACCAGGACTGGCAGTGTGGCCTGCTGCAGTGCTTGAGTCCACCCCTCTGCCTGCCCCTCATGCGGCACAGTTTAGCCTGCTGGAGCAGGCCTGGATGCACAGGTTGGCTCTGGGCACAGCACATTGACTTTCCTAAGCTCCTTTCTCAGGGTCAGCTCCAAAATACCATTTCAAGGGAAATGAAATTGCAAAGTAATCAAGGAGACATCCATATGGGGCAGTGTTTAGGTAGGAGAAACAGACTGAGAACTGCTGGAGGAGAGAGATGAGCGGGTTACAGGGCGCTCACCTTGTTATCACCGAGAACAAAGAATCTGTTTACTGTGTACCTAGGCAAAATACTTCCTACTTGGGTTATCTTGACTTAAAACCTGCTTAACATTCTTGTCTGGATGGGTGCATTTACTCTGATATTCCTTCATGAACCTTCAGCTGGACTTCTTGATAATGAGCCAGAGACTTTAAAAAAAAAAAAAGACACAAACACAAAATGGGAGAATGAAGGAACAAACCAACGGAAAAAGACAACAGATTTTTTTTTCAGTTCTCAACACATATGTAACAATACTTCCTGCAAGTACCCAAGTGATGTTTCGGTTGTGGCTTTTGAAGAAAAGGTTTACATGTTAGGCTGGTCTTGAACTCACAAATTAGCTCAGGCTGGTCTTGAACCCACTGTCATCTTTCCTTACCCACAGTAGCATTAGGATTGCAGGTGTATGCAACCTTGCCCAGCTGAGGTTGCTCTTTATTGTAGTGTTGCTATTAATGGTTTGTGACTGTATAACTCAGTCACTGTTACATAGTTATCACTGAAAGAACCTGTTTCCTAAGATTGTTATAAAGAGTGCATCAACATAAATAGCTTGGAAGTCATCTCTTACACATGATATAAACTGTCAATTCTTACTACTATAATTTTCCTGATAGTTATTACAGCTGTTTTTCAGATTAGCCCCTCCTCAAAATGTTCCCTATGTACCCAAGCCTGTCAGACTGTACTATGCTGTGGATGCTACCTGGTTAACTTAAAATTTAGATTAAACAGTTTACTGTTAAAAATTGAAAGAACTGCATGCCTTCCATTCTTTTATGAGGCTTAATTCCTGTTTATGTTTGAACTTGCACATGACATTCTCTTTCGGAGTTATTGCTACTTGTAATCATACCATTTATAACACTTTTCATCCCTACTTCTCAAGTGTTACATACCTCCCTTCACTCTAGGTAACTGGGTGTGTAACTGGCATAATCTCTCAGTTTTCAAGCTGAAAAAAGATACCTAAAGGCATATTGCTGAGGTGACGCCCAATAAATTAGTGGTAAGGTTGGCACATGATAACGGTGACTCAGGAATTGGGCCTCCTTTCTTGGAGGCAGCTCAGAAAATATCTCATTTCTTTCATGGAGACGGATGGTGAAGAGCCCAGGCTTGGGGTGGGGGCAGTCATACTTATATTCAAATTGCCCTACCATTGAAAAGACAGCGGGATCTTAGGAAGTTACTCAGAACTCTCAGGTTCTAGGTTTTTCTTCTGAAATCTAAGAGGCTAATTTACTTTTACAGTATTTTGGGACTGTTTTTTAGAGCACTTAGCTAAGGGGTTGGGGACCAACTAACCCATAGGAAATGATCAATAACTGTGATCCGTCTTGTTCTTTGAATTATCCTGTTTCAACTCATCTTTATGTCTGGGGTCATTTGATTGAACACTTTGTCTACAACTTCTGTAAAAGCTGCTGTAGTTTAAAACATGAGTAAGATGGCTTCTGTCTGAATTCTGTCCTTCGGCTTCCCTTGGAGTTTGCAAAGCAGACAGTTGTGTGATTTGTTTCCATGTTATCCAAAGAGGAGAGAGAACGTGTGGCACACCCATGTGAGAACTATTGTGATGTCTTGAACTTGAATAACCCAGAATCACCTGGTCCTGCCTCTGGTGTGGACCCCACACAGTGAGAAGGCTGGGTGTGTGCAGAGGAGCAAAGTTATAATCTCAATGGCTGAAACAACAGACGTATGCTTCTCACGCTGAAAGTCCGTGAGTTGGATGGTTAGAAGTAGACCACATGCATTTTTGTCCAATCAACTTGCCAGCAAGATGCTCCTGAACACCGTGGGATCACAATTTGGATTTCCTCCTCCTCTTTCTCCTTCTTTCCTTCCTCCATTTTAAATTTCATATAATGCATTTTGATCCTATTCACTCCCTCCCCAACTTCTTGCAAATCCACCCCCTTTCTCCAAAATGTCCCAGTTATTCTTCTATTGCTATGATAAGACACCATAACCAAGGCAACTTACGGAAGAAAGAGTTTACTTGGGGCTTATAGTTTCAGAAGTTTAGAGTCCATGACCATCTTTTTTAAAAAATATAATTTATTTATTTTTATATCAATCACAGGTTAGGTACTTTGCATCCCAGGTGTAGCCCCCTCCCTCATTCCCTCCCACTCTCCCCATCCCTCCCTCATCTCCTCCCTGCCCCCTCCAAGTCCACCGATGGGGGAGGACCTCCTCCCCTTCCATCTGACCCCAGATCATCTTGTCTCCTCAGGGCTGTCTGCAATGTCCTTCCCTGGGATCTAGCCAGTCTGTTACTCCCTGGCGTGTATGGGAGAGGGTCAAAGAGCCAGCCATCAAGTTCATGACTGAAACAGTCCCTGTTCCCCTTATTAGGGTCTTCAGTTGGATACCGAGCTACCATGGGCCACATCTGAGCGGGGATTCTAGGCCATATCCATACATGGTCCTTGGTTGGAGAAACTGTCTTGTATGAGACCCCCATGCCCTGCTCAGTTTGGTCTTTGTGGAGTTCTTGTTCTCCCCAAGTCTTACTAACTTCCCCTATTTTTATTATTATTTCCTGCCCTCTGCCAAAGGCTTGGTTGTCTTAATATCTGCTTTGATACATTGCTATATTGATTCTTTCAGAGGCCCTCTTTGGTATGCTCCTGTCCTGTTACTTGTTTTATCCTCCATTCAATGTCCATCCCATTTGTTCATCTAAATGAGCATTGATCATACCAACCTGGGTCCTCCTTCTTGTATATCTTCCCTAGGTGTGTAGATTTCAGCATGACCTTCCTATCCTATAGGTCTATATAAGTGAGTAT
>CM053744.1:67074086-67106514 GCA_028658305.1 Pachyuromys duprasi
GGGAGGTTGGTGAGACTTGGGGAGAACAAGAGCTCCACAAAGACCAAACTGAGCAGGGCACAGGGGTCTTGTATGAGACGGTTTCTACAATCAAGGACCATGTGTGGATGTGGCCTGGAACCCCCACACAGATGGGGCCCATGATAGCTCGGTGTAGGACTGAAGACCCTAGTGAGGGAAACAGGGACTGTTTCAGTCAAGATCTTGATGGCTGACTCTTTGACCCTCCCCCATACAAGCTGGGGAGTGACAGCCTGGCTAGATCCCAGGGGAGGACATTGCAGCCAGCCCTGAGGAGACAGGATAAGATGGGGTTGGATAGAAGGGGAGGAGGTCCTCCCCTGTTGGTGGACTTGGAGGGGGCAGGGAGGAGGGAGATGAGGGAGGGAGTGGGAAGGTAGGAGGGACTGAGGGAGGGGGCTACGCCTGGGATTCAAAGTACCTAACCTGTGATTGAGATAAAAATAAATAAATTAAAAAAATAAATTAATTAATTAAAAAAAAAAGAATGCCTTGCCTACACCTCAGAATACAACCAGTCTAACTCAGCTCAGACTCAGCTGTTCCTGGCCAATGCGGTTGCTTTCTCTTGCCAAGTAACTCCAGCACTTTGTAGATCTGTCTAGCACTGTCTTTTCACAGCTCCTCCAAGACTCAAGAAAGCTGAGCTGTCTGGCATCAGCCACAGTGTCCTGAGGCTTCATAGTAAATGAGACGGCATGTGGAGAGCCACCAAGGAGCCCTTGGACCTTTTGTGTTGGGTGCTGGAAAGATGTCTCTTCCTCGTTGACTACTAATAATTTGTAGTGTGTTTATTGTACTTTTGAACTTCAAAGGACTTGGCCAGCATCATTAACTAATGATACCTCCGTTCTGGGATTGAGTTGATTAGGCTGGATTACATTCTTATAAAAGTCTCTGATGAATGCTCTCCACCCGTCCTGAGGTCTTACCAAGGTGAGCAAAGAGGAGACAGACCCATGGACAATCCATCCATTGTTTTCCCAGGGCCTCTGCCATTCAAAAGGAAGGCGTGTTTCTCAGGCTAGTGATGGCAAGTCACTACATGAATAAAAGAATGCATCTGTCCTTGTTTCCTCATGTTATCCAGAAACTGGCTACTTTATGTATTGATTTGTGAATAGGTTAATTTGGTTCAGTTTGGGAATCTGAAAGCCCAGGACTGGGCAGCACCATTTGTAAGCACAGTATGCTGAAAGCAGTCAAGGGATCCATGTGCAGAAAGGACCACGCCTTTGGGATCTCGCTTACTAACAATCCAGACCCTTGCAAATGTGCTCTGTGAGAGCAGCACTGAGCCGGCATCCTCATGACCTCATCGTCTGTTGAAAGTTCTACCTCCTCAACGCCACCACTGAAGGGACCAAGCTTCAAACTCCATCCCAGCCTGGAATCCTCTCAAGACACTGTTTCTGGAAGCTGTCACTCACTCAATCAAAGGAGGTGTTTCTGTTTGTTTGTGTGTTTGTTTTTCTTTTCGAGACAGAGTTTTTCTGTGTAGCTTTGTAACCCACTCTGTAGACCTGGCTTGCCTGGAACTCAGAAATCCGCCTGCCTCTTCCTCCTGAGGGCCAGGACAAAAGGTGTGTGCCGCCACCACCTAGCAATCAAGACAGGTTTTTTAAAGATGAAATCTGTTTCCCTAGACTGAACTTTGGTGAGTTATCTGTATGTAGCATTTTTCTGTTGTATTTTGCTTGTTTATTTGTTTTCCACAGGGTCTTCCTCTATAGCCCAGATTGGCCTAGATATATCTGTATTGTATAGGCTGGCTTCAAATTACAATCTTCCTGCTTTGGCTTCCCTATGGCTGAGATTACAGGCCTAAGTTAGCTTACCCAGCTTTAAGTAATATTTGATTAATTTAATTAATTTGATTAATTAATATTTGATTAGTCCATTTTCTCCTGGATAAAGCCTAGAATTATTAGTATGACATCCAAGGCCTTTCTACCACCATGTTGTATTTCAAAGACAAACTCTGCACCTTTTCTTCAACACAAACTCTCTCTGGTATCTTGATTACCTTATTTGGGCTTTTCTTTTTGCCTCGCATGCACTTGCAATTGTTTTATGATATTCCTCTGTGCTACTTAGCTTCTTTATCTCTGGGACCAAGTGCAGGAAAGGAACAATTTAAAAGGGAAGTCATTTCACTTGGCTCAGTCTCAGAGGTTCAGTCTGCCATGGCAGGCAGGAGAATGCCTGTGTTCATGGGCTCTCACCTCTCTCTCTCTTCAAGCTTTATTTTTATTTTTAGTTATCTAAGAGTGCAGGTGTCCATGGAGGAGAAGCATTCGATGATCCCCTAATGCCAGTGTTAACGGTGGCTGTGAGCCACCCGATGTGGATTCTAGGAATTGAACTTGAGTCCTCTGCAAGAGCAGTATGTGGTCCTGACCACAGAACAATCTCTCCAGCCCTTGGGCATAGAATTTCCTACCAGTTCACTCTTGGAATTTTTGCTGATGGTGTTTATTGCTCTTCCCTGTCTGCTTTGTGTATACGTTTTGTATTCCTTCCCTACCTCACATTGCCTTCTATTGCAGTAAGTCATGTACCTCTTTATGTCCCCATAGACTGGAAGCTCCTGCAGAACAGGGGATACATGTTTACATTAATTCTAATTCAGTGTCCTGCTCATGGAAAGTAGGAAATACATTCCTTTGAAAAGTGAAGTTTCTTATGTATTACTTAGGACTCACAAAACTGAGGGAGATGACCTCCACGGAGCCCGACACTTCATTAGTACAAAAGACCCTTCACTAACTCACCCTCCTTCTTCTCCTTCATTCTCCAGTCCAGTCAAGTCTTCCTTAAATTAATCCCACCAGGCGGTAGCCACCTTCACTATATCCTTTCGTATGACCTTGTTGATTTATCATTGCTTTCATGGAACTTCTGTGTGTCCCCCCTTCCTCTTTACTTACCTCACAGACTCCAGGTCATGCTTCAGTCACAGATAACACATTCCCTCGAACTCATAGACTTTCTCATCTCATAAAGTAGAGAAGGAGGGGGGAGGGATGGAGAGAGCAATGGAGAGAGGGGAGGGAAGAAGAGAGAGAGAAGGCTATCATAAAACAATGACAAATGCATTTGAGGTGAAAGAAATAACCCAAGGTATCTGGTATCCTGATTACCAGAGAGAGTTTGTATTGAGGAAAAGGTACAGAATTTGTCTTTGAAATAGAACATGGTGGTAGCAAACATGAGATGAGTTATGGGAGGGGAAGGGAAGGAAGAGCTGAGTGGTTTAAGCCCATACTCTGGATCCAGTTTGAGGTATCAGGCCCCTTCTGAAGCAGCTTAGTGCTAGAATGTTATGAACGAAGCTCATAATTTGGTTATGGCTTATGTTTTTGGTAATAAAAAAAATCTAGAAAGAAGCTGCCTGGCACCACTCATTGGAGACGTTTCTTTAAATACAGCCAAATGATTCATAATTATAAAGGGCGAGTGCACGGTGTTCGCTCTGTAGTGGTTATGCTAAGACTCATTAAATACGTTCTTCATCCAAGAGCCCTGTTTTATGTAAACAAGACCTCTGAGGAAGATATAGATGGGTAATAAAGATGAAAGGAAACGAAGCGCATTAACGTGAGGACAAATTAATAACGGCCTTTCTGTCTTCCAGCAGGAAAAGGATCGGTGGCTGTGAAGAATTGAACCTTTCTATGGGAAAGAAAAACAACCACCTAGACAAAGAGAAAGGCAGAAGAGAGAGGAAATGGGATGAGTGGGGCTGCCCTTTGGGACCGACCATGCCTGCCTGCTGATGGTCCCCGAGAGAGCTTTTACCGGCCACAAGTGAAATAACTTTCAATGCTTTTCAGGTCACTGAAGCATAAAGAAGCCATATAGGACAGAGAGGAGGTAGGAGGAGGGTGGAAGAGAAGAGGGGGTAAGTGGCAAGAAATGGAAGAGAAAGCGAGACCATCTCAGGCGGAATTTCCATTTTACTTCTTCTCACACGGAATAGAGCCTGTGTGTTACAGAGACTTCATTGAAATGTTGTAGATGATGAAACAAAGCTGTTAACACTGGTGTGTGTGAATATCAGTGTGTGTGTCGGTGTGTGTATGTGTGTGAGTTGTGTGTATGTGTGTGTGAGCGTGTATGTATGTGTGTGCAAGTATGAGTGTGTGTGTGCGTGTGTGTGCATGCGCACGAGAGTGCACACCTGCCTACCATGTTTGCTGGTTTCTGTCTGAATTCTTAGACAGGTAGGTCAGCTGGACAAAGTTTGTAACTGACTACAGTCATGCTCCTGTACTGTGTGTGCCAGGACACCTATGGCACCACCAGTTCTTGATCTGGCTCAGGTCTGCCCACCAAAGTTGGCAGAACAACTCTGCTGCATTCCAGATACGCACCCTAGACTTGGCTTGAGCTTCTCATCTACTTGCTTGACTGTTTCATAAAGTCTTTCCCTCTCCTCAGTTCCTTCCCTTCCTTCCCCTCACCCCCTCTGGCTCTCCCTGTACACTTTCTGTCTTCATCTCTGTCTCTCTCTTTGTCTCTGTGTCTTGTCTCTCTCTGACTCTGTCTGTCTGTCTCTAGCTAGTCTTGAACTTGCGATCCCCCTGCCTCCGAAGTGCTAAGACTGGATCTAGCAACAGAAGTTCCTTAGATTCATTCAGACTTTGGTGAGATGCCTTCAGCTGTGTTGAGATGAACCGGAAACCAAGGGCATGGATTTTAAGGAAGCTCTTCATCTTAAGCTCTGGTCTTGTACCCACATAGCCATTGGAGTAAGTACCTTCTTAAGAGTTGCACTTGGGAGCTTTTCTTGCACTTGGGCTCATTCACCTGATGACACTCACAACAAGAGATACCCACATCTTACTTGTTCAAGAAACACAATGTGAGGGCCAGTTTGTACTCACAACCATCAGCTTGCTGGCTTCTCTGTTCACCTCAACTAAACTTCTCTCCTTGTAGTGTAAAGAATTCAAAGAAATTCTTGCACAGTATTTGAAATATGTGCTGTGAGCCTCCAGCCTATGGAGCTCAACGGAAACCCAAGACCTGACGCAAACACCTGTGTGTACAAGGACCCCGCAGTTACAGAGGAGACAGCTGAGGCTTTTTCTAGACTGCCTTTTCTAGTCCACAGGTGTTGACCCTGTGAGCATCATGCACTTGCACTTGGTACACTGACATTGTGCTTCCTACGTGCATCTACTGTAACTCTAATTCCCTTGTGTAAGCTCCATCGGAAGGTTTGGGGTCTTCATGGCTGTATCATCGGCAGTGCCCCGAGGAACAGCTGGGATGTAGGGGAAGTCCCAGAAAAAACCAGCTGAAAAACGAACGGAAGGTCGGGTGTGGTAGCTCATAGCTGTGACCCCAGCACTTGAAAGGCAGAGATAGAATCATCTGGAGTTCAAGGCTATTGTCTGCTACAGAGTGAGTTAGAGGCCACTCTGGATTGCATGAGACCCTGAAGAAAAAAGAAAAGAATGAGTAAAGAAAGGCAGGAAGGAAAGGAAGGAAAGAAAGGAAGGAAGGAGAGGGAAGAAGAGAGAGGGGGAGGGAGCAAAGGAAGGGGCTGCTGAATTAATAAATATCTCTGGGAAGTAGATATTATAGGTTTCTTAGTTGAGGAAACCCAGAGCAGCTCCCCAAAAGAAAGACAAATCGGAAGCCCAGAGGGAGAAAGAGGTGACCCCCACCCCCAGTGACTGACTCAGTGTTCCAAACTCCAGGCAAAAGCAATTATCCTCCAATCCACGGCTTTACCCAGCTCTAAATCCATCTGAAACAATTTAAAAATTATTACTTAAATAATAAGTGACATTTAGGTAACATTTACATATAGAGTGGTGGTTCTCACCCTTCCTAATGCTGTGAGCCTTTAATGTAGTTCGTCATGTTGTGGTGAGTCCAAGGGTAAAATCATTTTTGTTGCTACTTCATAACTGTAACTTTGCTACTGTCATGAATAGTAAATATCTGGTAGACAGGATATCTGACATGTGACCCCTATGAAAGGGTCGTTTGACTCACAGGTTGAGAACCGCTGTTCTCGGATGAATATCGTAGTTTGCGACCCCCATCTCCTGTATTCCTGGCTATGCCACAAGGCTGTGGCAGGGATACGAAGGGAGAACTTTCCCCGTCACACTCAGAGAACATGGATGATAACAGCGACTTATGGATGTCCGGCAAGGATGAGTGAGTGGCTCCTTGATCAAAGCTCCAAATTTAATTTGTAAAACCATCATTAGATAGTTGCTGAGAAAAGTTTCCATTTCTTTGTATTTTATAAAAGAAAAGAGTTTTTCAAATGGCCCCAGCCTTTCCTTACAGCAAGACAGCAAGCACCAGAAAGCAGCTCTTTTTGGAATCAGAACAAAGAGCATTTAGGACCCCAGAGACAGACAGTGAGGAAGGGGCAGCAAGAGGGGGAAGTTGGGGTTCCTGCAGCCGAGGGACAGCCAGGGACAGCCGTGACTTTCTCTCCCCTTCACTAACAACAAGCAGCAGTCGTTTTGACCCTGTGGAAGTTTCAAAGGTCTCAAATACAGAATGTACAATAAAGAAACCATGGCCATCGAAGCAAACAAAGACGAATGCTTTCAGCGGCTTGCCAGAGAAAAGACAAGGAAGCAGAGACCAGAGGAGCTGCAGCAGAGTTAGAAAAATCCCATAAAGTTTGGAAATGTCTGGCAAGTGGGAGGGAGGAACAAATGGAAGAATAGCACCAGGTAAAGGAGACGGTGGTTAGATACTAGGCAAATGATTAATGGATCACTGCCCCCTCCCCATGCTGAAAGCTCTTTGATCATCAGCAATGTTAAAACGTCGAACACCCTGTGTTTTGCCCCAGATATGGCAATACCAAAGTTGACCATCAGGAAATGGAATTCATTGCGATTCCAGTCTGTGTGTGTTCATCTCCCTGTTCCAAATTCTCGTTTGGAAAATGGCTTTGGAATGGAGATGTCAGGGGTCTGAACCAGGAAGGCACAACCAGAGGGCACCCAGTTGTGTTCAAGCTTCTTTCAGGGGCTTGACCCGTCATAGTCCACCTCCAACTTCCCATCTTTTCACTTATGCTCCTCCCCCATGCTCATGTAGCTGGCAGTACCCTTCTTTTTCAAGGTCACTATTGAGTGGCTGCTGAGTGCTTTGCATGTGGAGTCAAATAGAAACAGAGACATTTGTCCAGTCAGATAATTCTAGGGAGATTTAGTCACAGGTTATGGTAAACATGGAGTGCTGGGAGCACCGGGAGCAGGGGTAAACCAGGATGAGGCAGCCTGGTGGGTCAGGGGAGTGAAACCATTAATCTGAAGCTAGGCATAGGGATTCTGTAATCCCAGCATAGGACTGCCAGGGGTTCAAGGCCAAGATAGTCTACATGTTGAGTTTCAGGCATAAGGAGACCCCCATCTCCAAAGTCCAAAAATAACAAAATGAAGAAGAGTAAAGCAGAAGTAAGTAAGACTCAGCTCAGAATTGAAGGACAAGCAGGAATAGCCATATCTGGGGAAGCAGAGCTCAGGAAGAGAGTGCCCATCAAAGGAGACCTTTGCAAAGGTCCTAAGGCCAGAGGAAAGTGGCACATTAAGGACTCGAGGAGACTCAAATGTGGACGACAAGGAAAGTGGTCCAAGGGGAAGCCAGAGGGGTGAGCAGAGCCCCAGCATGTGGAGCTCTGTAAACTACTTAAAGGAATTATGTCCACTCCAAAGTGGCCAGGAAAGGCTTTTAAAGAGACAGAGGGGAGAAGGTCATCCTTGGACACATGGGGTAAGCTAAATTTAGTTTTTAAAGTGAAATTAGGAATAGTGACATAGTTCTTGAGACTCAATGCAAAAAATGTTGTTGTAAAATTTATCAAGAATTTCAAGGTCGTAATTGGTGCTGGAATGTGGGGTAGGGTGCTTACCTGGTATTTGCAAAGCTTTGACTTGTCTCAACTAGTGGGAAGGTGGCAATTGGGAGGGGAAAATGTAAGGCTGCAACAGCTAAGCCTTAAGCAGAGCATGACTGCTTCTAAACCAGCCCTGCGTACAGCAGTCCATGGTCAGGATTGCTATGCATATATATATTTCATTTTAAATATATAGAGATAAATATATATTTACATATAAAAATAAATATATAGAGATAAATATATATATTTATATATATAAATTTATTTATATATATATTTATCTCTATATATTTAAACTGATTCCCATATCTATCCACATCACATTCATGGCCACTATCATTTATTTCTCTCTGTGGCTGTGCCTTATGCAAATAGTAGGTACTCACACACGCATGTTGAAAAGAATTAATCTATGGTGTGAGAAGCCATTTCAAAACAACAATAAAAACAAAAAATATTGTTCAAGCCAGACATAGGCGTGCATACATCAGTCCCATCATTTGGAAGTCAAGGCAGAAGTTCAAGGTCAAGTATCTCACCACAGTTAAACAAATAAAAGCAGAATTTAAGCATTGAGTATTCTGGAATAATTATTAAATCTACTCTAAATTATTTTTGTTTTTAATTTTGACTGATTCTTTCAAGTAACCACAGATATCCCTAAAAGTTGACATTGCTTGAGCTCAGTTGAAAGGATTGGTTACAGAACTTATTTTGTTGCCCAAATAAAGTAACTAAAGGGCTTCTTATACTTTTGCGTAAGGATTTGTGGTGACCTGAATAAGCTTTTTTTTTTAATGTTTAGCAAATACAAGCAATTATTTCGAATATTTTGATCATGTTAATTCATAACATTTCATATTATAACTTGCATCTATAAAAAAGAGATTTGTATTCTTATATAGAAAGCTGCATAGTGGAGCGATAGGAAATCTCCTTCACTCAGCTGTTTTGACCTATAAAAATGTTAAATTCATATATTCAACCTATTCACTTATTTTTTATGGCATAAGTTAGGCAAATTTTTTAAATAGAAATAGTCTTGTATGTTTATTTCATAGTTCAACATTTAAATTTCCATGGCCAGGTCATAGTTGCTTCTGAATGAATGCCCCATGTCCTCTAAAATCATTTACAGATGTCCATGCAAAAATATAATTCTCACCTCAAAGGGAGTAAGAGGTAGTTCACTCTTGAGCCAATTGAGTGACTATGACCTAGGAACACAGATGCAGGACACTCCACACTCCACTTTCCTGTGTGGTAACAGTTTTATGGAATTCTCTGTGAACAAAATGAGAACAAAAGGTAGTACACTTCGGATACATTGGTGGGAACATCATATGGCATGGATTCTAGCCAAGATGGTAGGCAGGGCAAGGAGTGAGGGGGAGAGACTCTCTGCCATAAGCTTCCGATGTTATCTGATGTCATTCTTACTCTTTTGGTTGGTGGAAGCTAACAGTCTGTTAATCCAAAAGGAAGTGTAGACATAATGTTATTGTGTAATTCAAGTGTTGATTTCTGTATCCCCCATATCTGGTTGCAAACCCCCTGTTCTGAGAATCTCCTGTCTTAAGGTTGTGTAAACACTGTGCCAATAAAGCAGCTTACAGCCAGTCACTGAGCAGGGAAGAGAATAGGGTTGGACTTCCTGGCAGCCGGGGGAGGGGCAGGAGGAGTTAGAGGAGAAAAGGAATTGAGCCACAAGCAGAGGTCAAAGTGACATCAGGAGAGGAGCTGGAGCAGGCAAAGCCACAAAGTGCAAGTATCTCTGGGATGTACACTGGAAGGAAACCAAAATAGCTTAGAGGGTTTAGACTAGAGTAACAACTGCTCAGTTATTATGTTGTGAAACTTATTATTAAACAAATATAATAGAGTCTCAATTATTTGTATGATAACTGGGTTATGAGAGAAACAGAAAAACAAATACAGTCTTGTAAAACTAACTTTAACAAGGAAATACCTAATAGAAGGATGTCAGGCGAGACACAGAGGTGGGCAATGAAGAGCTTTTAAGAGGGCTGGAGACAGCCCCATTAAAGATAATTTGGCTCTGGGCCTGCAACTTTCTACAATCACCAGAACTTCCAATCAATCAGCCTTGTAGACTCTTTAAGACAACTTTGGCTTATTTCCCCCTGGAACACCAGTTCACACATAGTGCCAAACAACCAAAACTCAAGCAATGGTGATTTCTTCAAAATAAAAAGAAATTACAGATAGCAGTGAACCTGATAACACTTCACATAGGCCTAAATATGATTCTGGTCATAATTATGTTGTGAAGCTTATTATTAAACAAATATAATAGAGCTTCAATTATTTGTATGATAGCTGGGTTAAGAGAGGAACAGAAAAACAAATACAGTCTTGTAAAAATAGCTTTAAGAAGGAAATACCTAATAAAAGGATGTCAGGCCAGACACAGAGGTGGGCAAAGATAATTAATTTTATCAAACAGTGAAAATGAAAACATTAGATTTACCACTTGGGAAAGTCCAGGCTGAGTATCCAGAGCCCTCCTCATCCCCGTAGCCTGCCACCCCAAAGACATGGGGCTGACAGAGCTTGTTGGAAATGCTAGCCTGTAGAAGCCACTCATTCCTTTGGTAAGGAGATCACTTCAATGAATAATCACCTCCATTTTGGGTTCATTCCCTACCTCTCCTTCTTCTTCTTTCCCCTGCTTCTTCTTGCTTTTTATTTTGTAGTAACTAAAACAAGCCTGTAGAAAAGTTGAAACAGTACAGTTTCCAGTCAGCAATTATTAGCATGTATCACTGTAGGGTTTTTTCCCTGATGCTGTGATGAGATATTCCAACAGAAGGTACTTAAAGGAGGAAAGGTTGGTTCAGTTCAAGGTGAAGACCCTCATGGTGAGTCTAGATTCTGACAAGTTGACAAATAACACCGACCTCTGCAACTGCGATGTCATAGTATCTAGTTACATAGATAGATAATGTATAAATATTTTATGTATGTTCTTATAGTCTCTATGTGTTGTATAAGCATGCAGGTATGCTTTCTGTATGAACAGTCTTTCTTTATATGAACCTCTGTAATTTCCTGACCACTTTAAAGGAAATTGCAGCTATTACTTTATCTCTAAATGTGTCTGCATGTTTCCCTATAAACAAAGCAGCTTCCTTTTATCTAAGTACCATCACTACAGAATAAGAGCTATAGCATCATCTCTCATGTTCAAATTTACATAACTAAAAATACTACTGGATTTTTTCGCTTGTCTGTTGAGTTAGGCGTTCACGCTACAGCTGAGGATGGCTTGGAACTCACAGTGATCCTTTTGCCTTGGCCTCCTGGGTTCTAGGGTTACAGATGAGCAGCAGCATACCCAAAGAGAAAGTATGCATGTGTAGTAGACCTCTCTCCCTCTCAGATTCCCTCCATAAAGGCTATTTCCTTTTAATTCTTGACAAGTTGTTTTGATTTTGACTTATTCTGTTTAGGGTTGACAGATAGGAGAGACTTGTGGAAAACATCACTCTCTTTTTGGAACATAACTCTTAGGCCTAAGTTATTAACTGCATCATCTCTCTACTCCCTAAGAACTCTGTCAAAATAACTTTCTTTGCCAAGACAAGCCCCTGGAGCAAACCACCATCCAGTTCTCCATGCTCTGGGGAAGAGCTGGGTTTCTTTCTAAATTAATTTATTATTTCCTGTTTTCTTCATTTGTCCCACTTTCCTCCCCAACTCCTTGCTCTAATAATGAGACATAAAGCTAATGAGCACAAGTAATTAAGAGGCCCATCTTAGAACTATTGAGTTGGGCATTGAATGCCCTTGACCTAAACTTTATTTGGAAAAAAAAAAAGATAGCTGAATAGCAGAATTAGAAAATGGAATTCCAAATCAGAACTAAGGGTGTCCTTTCAGCCAGTAATTTAGAAATTTGGCTGGATCCCTGTTATTTTATCCACCAATTAAATAGAACTTATAACAATTACTTATTAAGGGGTTTGGGATTCTTGAAAGTTATAATAAGATGGCAATATAATTTTTAATTTTAGAAGAACAAAAGAGTGTGAACACTTTTGTTAATTATAAAACCTACCCTATTTTCCTTATTCACTTTTATAATTTTACCAGCTTAAATCAATAAAAGCTACAACTTAAATCTTCTAAATTAAACAGCTTAAGGACAAGAATTAAGGACACTTCATTTGTAACTTTATATATATATATGCTCAGTTTTATCTTTATAAAAATGAAAAATCAAAATATCAATTTATTACAGAGTAGTGAGTTGAAGGATTGTTTGAAAGTATAGATACACCAAATGGAAAGGCTATGTGAATGAAGGACAATCACCTGCAAGAGGTGGACCTTCCTGGCGGGGATGTCGATATTGGAGGATGCATTCACGGAGGCAGAGAGTGTACGGGAAGTCTCTGTTCCTTCCACTACACCAGTGCAATCATGTGGACAAGGTTTTTTATACTAGTCTATTTTGATGGCTCTTTTGTTTAACCAGAGTAACTAGTAGATGCTAAACTGTATCCCTAAGACCCTTTGTTCTTGCAAGCCAGGAGACTCGTTCACCCAGATGGCTGATGCTGGCCACAGACCTGAACCTCCAGTTCCCTTTAGAAATTTTGGATGAAGGTATGTATTTGCCTGGCCAATGGGAACCATCAGTTCCCAACTTCCAGTGAGTGGAAGATGCCGGCTTATGAAAGCCGGATCCCTTTCCCTGGCTTGGGAAAAGTTCATCAGCTTTGTATTACTTATTTTCCCCTTGCTACCACAAACACAGTCTGACAAAAACACTTAATGTTTTGGCTCACAGTTCAAGAGTCAGGCCATCATGGCAAGGAAGACACGGAGGCAGTATTATCCGGCAACTGTAACACTGCACCTACAGTCGGGGAAACAGAACGATGGTTGCTGGTCCTTAGCTTAACTTCCTCTTTATATTCAGTCCAGGACCCCAGCCAAGGAGATGGCGCTGCCCATATGCACAGCGTATCCTTCTCACCTTAATGAACTCAGTTTGGAAACCATGTAATTGCCATGCCCAGAAGAGTCCCTTGTCAACCTCTCTGTTAATCTTTATCTCAGAATAAGTTCTCTGGAGATGCCAATCAATAATAGCATTGAGAGGGGCAGACAACGCCTGGAGGAAAGATATAGAATATTGTGGAAATTCTGATTGCTGAACTGAAATGGCAACTGGGCAGAAGAAAACATACAACTAATGAGATGGATCAGGCATTAACAGGTATGGAAAAAAATAGCATAAGGCCAGTGAAGAGGGGTCATGGACTCCAGCCCTCTGGAACACATTGTCTTTCTCCTCTACTAGAATGTTAATTCCAGAAAGGCAGCAATATTCAGTTGTGACTTTTGTGCCTAAAACAGACACTCAATAGATATTTCCAAATGAATGAATCATTTCACCATGCCCACATTTGTGGGTGAATCATCTTTGATTGTTAAGTATCTACCATCAGCTAATTAGTAACTTTGGACAGCTCCTTTTCCTTTTATTCTTTCTTTGTTGAAATATTAGCAATACTAGCAAGCAAAAATCTTCATGAATATCATTTATTATTTCTACAAGAAGGATTCTAGGCAGTGACAGATTCCAGCTAGCACAGTTTTTCACATAAAAGGTATGACTTTTAGTTTTCCACACTTTTGATATGGGAAGTCTTTGATATATGATGGCCTTTGATGTATGGAGATATATATATATATTTCAGATTTAGCTGCCCTCTTGTCAAACTGGCTGTCCTGACCTAATATTAAAAAAAAGATTATCCTGACCTGGCCCCCTTCAACACTTCATGTAAGAGAAGCAACACTATTCAGAATGATACAATTGATTTTTCTTTTTCTTTTTGGAAGAGCATGTAAGAGTTTCTAAGTCAACATTATAACAAGACCCTTCATGAGGCCCAGCTACTCCTTTCAGTTGGCCACATGGTCTCTCTAAGCAGCTGGAGGAGCTTTACTTTTTGCTCACTCCAGTCTTCTCCCAGCATGCATTTCCTCCCTTGTATTTAAATACCCTCACACTTAACCATATAGAAAACCTACTCCTCTTCTTATGAGATGCATGTCCTACATACAGATGTAAGAGTGCACTTCTAGCCTAAACAACCTTCTTTAAGTTTTAATGCTTGTGTCTCTTCCTATAAAGAAATCCTTAGACTCTAACTGGACAGCAGGAAGTGTTCCTTCTCCCTTTTCCCATCAGGTTAACTTCTCTTACCAGGAAGGCCAAATTCTGAGATTCTCTCTCTAGTTGCATCATGCCTGATACCTGCGTCTATGCATTGCCTGCATTTGGTAAATTGCACCGGTTATACTTAATTTGAACTTCTTCCAAAAGTCTGTCTCTCCCTCCTTTTGTCTGAGATTCCGTGCTTCAGATGTTGAAATATTTAGGTGCAGTTGGATCTCTGCTACTTACAAACTTTGTGAAGATAAGCACCATGCCTGGCCTCTCTGGTTCACAGCATCCTCTTCTGAAAAATCTCACCTACCCCCCATAAAGAATGAGATAGCAGGTGTGATGGCATATGACTTTAATCCCAAGGGAGGTAGAGGCAGGCGGATCTCTGTGAGCTAGAGGCCAGCTTGGTCTACAAAGCGAGTCCAGGCCAGCTAAGTCTACACAGAGGAGCCCTGTCTTGAAAAACCAACACAAAAAAAGAAAGAAAGAAAGAAAGAAAGAAGAAGAAAGAAAACAAAAAGAAAGAGTAAGCCACATGACTAGCACAGTAGGCCCAGGTGACAGGCAGTAACAGCCTTGTTCTGCTTTTCTTTGGGATGTACGCCTCTTCTATGCCTGTAGTAGGTCTCCCTAATGTGGCTAACTCCTATGAAACTTGCCCCTCTTCCTTTCCCTTCCCAATGGAAGCTTCTTTCACCTTGGTCTTTTCATTGCATGTCTTGTCTTCTTTGGCTTCTGAAATCATATTTTTTTTTGCCTTTTCCCCATTTGTTGCTTATAGCATCTTTGAAATTTTTTGTGAATCCATGTTATTTGTTCACCAGCTTTTTTTATTTTTTATTTTTTGGAGACAAGGTCTCATTGACATCAGGGTTTGAAAAAGTAAGGTATCAGCAAAGTATGAATAAATGGGAGAGCACTGGTTGAGCTAAGGGGCCAGCTTTTGCCATGATTGATAGAGACCTGGTTCAGATTTTTGTTTCTTTCCTTTCCCAAATCTAAACATTTTATAATTTTTTACCTCCTATTTGATTCATAAAGGCAATAAATTGCTGTTTGCGTTTATCTAGCACTAATTATAATCACACAGTCTAGCCTCCTTTTTAAAGATATGTTTTCTAAACTTTGCATAAAAATCTTTACTTCTAATAGTTTTAATTAATGCAAATAGATATGCCCCGTGGGTTTATTCAAATAAGTGGATAATCAGATTCCCATCTTCCAGTCTCTTGGCTTCAGAATGAAACTGTCTTCAAAGGGGTCCTATCTTCACAAGATCTAAACTTGTGACTACTGTTTTTATAGTGCCCCTTCCTTCCACCCCCTTCTTTTGCCCTTTCTTATCATTTCCCAGCTCACAGCTGAACCTTGGTGCTCAGCAAATAACAAAGCAAGCCAGAGCACATGGGCCTGAGGCTTGGAAAAGAAGCATGGACACTGAGTGAGCTACATTCTTGTACTGACCAGTTGAAGACAACTTGGGGACCTCTAGCAGTAAAGATAGAGCATAGGTGGGGTGCAGCATAGTGTATCGTCTAGTTGGCTTTTGCTAGGGTGGAAAAACATCATTTCTTTTTGTAATGCATTCTGCTTTAGGACCAACTTTCTAAACTCACACCTTCTCAATCAGCTTACTGATTCTGTTGGATTTTCTTGGTAAGTGGTTATATATCAGTTCCTTGTATTGCCAGCTACAGATAACCAGTTATTACTAAATGTAGCAGATGGAACAATAGACATTTATTTCCATACACCTCTGAGGTCCAGAATCCCAGAATCTGACCTAACGTCCCAAGCCACCCAGTGTTACTTTAACATATTCTGTTTGTTAGAAGAGATTCATTAAGTTCAGTCCAAGTTAAGGAGATTCTCCAGAAATCAGCCTCTCTTTCTCTCTGTCTGTGAGTGTGTATGTGTGAAAAAGAGCAATAGAAAGACAGCAACAGAAGAACACAGACACACACACACACACACAGACAAAGACATCCACACACAGAGAGACAAAGACATATACATAGAGACACACAGAGAGAATTGGAGAGAAAAGAGACACATAGAGAGAGACAGAGACAGACATAGACAGAGAGAGAAGGCCTGAGGTCTTCACCATCAGTCACCCTCCATCTTATTTTTTTGAGACAGTTTCTCTCATGGACGCTAGAGCCCGTCCACTGGACTAGGCTTATTTGCTTATGCCAGGAAGCTTCCGGTCCTCCTGTCTCTGCTTCTCCATTGCTGAGAATCTACACCACCACACCTGGGCTTTTCACTAGGATCTTTATTCTCACATGGCAAACAGTTTTCTGACTGAGCCATCTCCCTAGCCCAATGTCCAGTTTTTAGAAGAGCTTCCAAAGATTCTGCGAACACTTAAAATAATCGCATCTCCCATTTTTTTTCCTCATGTCTTTTATATTTTTAAGTTGGCATTGTCAGAGACGTCCAAATATAGGTTAAATGCTAGCAGGAATGAAGGGAACTTTGTTTTGCTCCAGGTCTTGATAGACTAAAGTTTGTCTTTAAAGTTTAGCTAAAGCTATCACATTGACCTTAGTGTTTTTCTATAAAGTCTAAATATCAAGTTAAAGAATTTGCTTTCATTCCAGGCTACCGAAATGATTATTGTTTTATCACAAATCAATATAAACTTCATGAAACAGTTTTGCATTGATTGGGGTTTTTTTTTTGCCTTCTTTTACTACTTTTCATTCAGATGATCAAGCTACTGTGATATTGCTTAGAGTGTGAACCACACTTGGGTTCACTTTTTAATTTGTCAATAATTTACTAAGACCATGTACTATATAAGATTTTGATATCCATGTTAAAAAGTTACACAGGCTGTAAGTTTTTTTTGCATCATCTGCACATTTTTTTAAGAATCAGTCACTGACCATGCTGTGTAGTGGTGCTGAAGGGAGCAGAGGAAATCCCGAATGAGGGAAGTCCTGGGTGAACATGCATTGAGACATGGGCATGACTGTGTCAATGGGGCCTAGGGCTCATGGGACAATTGGCAAAGCCATTACTCATCTAGCCCAGGCTCAAGAGAAATGGAAATGCTTTTCTCCAGAGACTGAGCCTGAGTCTTAGAAATGATTGATCTGTGTGTGCAAACATTAGTAACTGCAGCTTCTTAGTCCTGGCTGTTCACAGCCAGAGGCTGCTGCCTACAGAGATCTCCTACTGAGCCTACCTGACCCCTTCCCTGTACGGTACCTAATAAACACACTGAGGTTCCAGTTCTGGGTTGTGGGTAGTGGCTCAAGAACCCCCTGATCTTAGCTTTCTGTACAGTCGGTATCCATCTTGTCTTCATTCCCTTGTTGTCCCTAGCCAGGGTTCTCAGACCCAAGCTGTCTGACCATGGCAGGGGACAGTGGTAGTAGAAAAGTGAAAAGTGTCTTATGCCCAATGAGATGGCTTGTCAGACAAATGTCGCTTGCCATTAAGCCTGACCACTGAGTCAGGACCCATGGGGGAAGGTGAGAACAGCACTGGCTCACAGTTGTCCTTTGACCTCCATGTGTATGTCATGGCACATGTGTCCATATACTTACACACATACAAATTGTAATCATTTTTGTTTGTTGGTTTTTTTGAGGCAGAGTCTCACTATGTAGCTCTGAGAATCCCGGAACTCACTTTGTAGACCAGTCTGGGCCTCAAACTCACAGAAATTCACCTGTCTCTGTCTCCCACGTGCTGGGATTAAAGGCATGCACTCAGCCCTGAGGAGTCAGGATAAACTGGGGTTGGATGGAAGGGAAGGAGGTCGTCCCCTGTTGGTGGACTTGGAGGGGGCGGAGAGGAGGGAGATGAGGGAGGGAGTGGGAGGGTAGGAGGGACTGAGGGTGGGGGCTATGCCTGGGATTCAAAGTACCTAACCTGTGATAAATTAAAGAATTCTAAAAAAAAAAAAAAAAAAAAAGGCATGCACCACTATGTCCTGCCTTTAAAAAAAATTAAGTGTCTTAATCAGAAGGCTGAGGCAGGAGGATTGCCATGAGTTCAAGGCCAGCCCTACAGACCAGATTTGGATACAGTGTGAAACTCTGTCTCAAAGAAACAAAAGCCCCAAAGTAAAGGTGTCTTCTCAAATTAAACATAAGGTCTTTTGGAGTAAGCAGTCTCCTGAAGTTCCAAGATGACTTCTTGGGTTCAAGAAAAGTAAACTTGTATCCAGAGAAATCAGGAAGGTTGCTCTTCCCATTGGCAGCTTGCTTGTTAGCTGAGGTGGATCAGAGATCCAGAGAGAAGCCCCACACTGACTTTGAACCAACCTGTCCCTCAAGTCATGTCATAGACCCACAAGACTTCCAAACGCCTTCCTAAGCACATAAGTATGGGCCCCTCCGACTTTTGAGAGAAGATAAACTGTCCTTGAAACTGACTAAATATTCAAAAGAAGACAGAAGAAACCAGTTTTAATGACACTCTTATTTACTGCTGAGGGGCGTATGGGATCTAATGAGAAGGGACCTGTCTGTATCCCTGTGGTGTGACTATAAAGTCAGGTGTAGAAACAAAGAAGGCTCCAGCTGTATTCAGCTCAGTGCCGTGGCTGAGGACCTGGCCCCACTGCCTTCGGGCTAGCAGGATGCGACCTCCTCACCTGGGAATCTCATTCATGAGAGACCCCTGGGTCAACTGCTGTTTTAAGCAGCTTCTCGCTGTGTAGTGAAATACTTCAGAGTCCTAACTTACAAAGGCTTTACATGGGCCCTCTGGTGTTGAGGTTTCAGCCCATGGTTGCTTGGACCCTTTGCTTTTGGCCTTCAGTGAGTACATGTCTTAAAGGAGAATGCTCACCTCATGGTGAGGAAGAGGAAGGAAGAGGCTAGGATCCCGTAATGACTTTCAGCACAATGTCCTATGTAATCCTAAGGACCTTCAGTAGGCCTCTTCTCCTAACAGCCTACAACTCCCCCAAACCACACCACCCTGGAGGCCTATGCCCATTTGGAGAACACTCTACAATCCTAACCACACTGCCTCCTCCCTCCAGACCCTGCTCTTTCTGCTTCCCTCCTGAAGAATTATCTAGTTGGAGGTACATTTTCTAATCCAACAGTCAATGAAAGTTAGTCGTCCCAGCATCAAGAAGCCCGTTTTCAGTCTCCCTCCCTTCCCAGACTTCTCACCAGAGCGCGTTTCAACTGAGATGTCAGACCTCCTGATCAAGCCATTTATTTGCCTCTTTCATTGATTCTCTGCTGATCTGACTAAGGAACAGGTCATGCTGTGTCTTCAGGGTGACAACGGGGGACTAGAGTCTGGTGCGATTTCATGGTGAAAAATCCTAGTGGTGTTTTGTACTCTTTTTGTTTTACACCATACCTGGTAGCTGGAAATGCAGGTTGTAGATGCCAGAAGCACCTAAGTACAGAGCCTAGTTGGATAAGGAGGCAACAGTGCTCTTGCCTGGCAACAATTCCCCAACAAAACATAAATCTGAACAAATGAATCTACTACAGTGTTGCTGATGCTAGAGTCAGTCTTTACCCCTTCCCCCTTTCTTTCTTTTTTTTTTTTTTCTGGTGCCTGCTAGGGTTATTTCCCATCTTTGAAAGCCGGAGCCCTAATGAGCTCCAGGGGGACAGAAGTCTGTCAATCACAGAAGACTTTTCAAGTGGAGTCGTCTCGGCCCCACCAGAGAACTACAAGGCATGAAATAATTAGAAAGCCCAAAGTAACTGCTCTGTTTTACAAGAGCAAAATCCGCTTGTGGCTCATTTACATAAACGTGTCACTTCCCATTACAGTTCTAATGTCCGCTGGGTGATAATCGCAGGCTAGCTGGGGGAGGGGAGGAAAGGTAAGCTGTGGCGCAGCATTGGAAACCCGAGGTGCGCATGTGCTACGCGTTTCCCCGCCCCCACCTTCCCGGACTACTGAATTAATGCAAAGTATCTTTTCTTCTCCATTAAAAAAAAAAAATCGTGCTGCTATGGCAGCAGACCCTGTGCTTAAGAGAAGAAAGGGGGGAAAAAGCTGCATCAAGCTATTGTTAGTGGAGAATTCACTTTGAGAAGCATTTCAAAGCGGATCCGACTGGGGGAAGAATCATGTTAAATATTTGCTATGAAATATTTATAAGAGCACAAAAAGCAATTGACAAAGTTGCCTGGAGGAAAAATATCAGCGTTTCTCCTCATTTGGACTTCTTACAGTGGGCTTTTTTAATGCTCTAGGGAACACTTAAATAAGTGCAAATACATGGGTGATATGTGCTCACAAATGGGTGTGCACACACACTCACCCACGTAGGCTGAATGGGCTGATGGGATTTAGGCTGATCTGCATCTGAATGCTGTTTTTCCAAATGCAGCAGCAATAAGAGGTCGCTGAAGACGCGTCTTGCTAATTGAGTCTGAAGGAGCAAGGCACTGATGCCAATAGAGCAAGACACCCCTGGACTTATCTGGGTCCCCTCTCCCCAGGGGGGTGAGGCTGACAGCCGTTTTATGGGGAACACTAGCCTCACACCTACCTTTAGGAAAGGGACGTTTCTGAATCCTGCTCCTTTATCTGACCAGTACAATAGTGGTCACACTCAAATGTAGGCAGTGAGAAAGGAAAAGAGGTGATTCTTGCTCGGGGCCAGAATAAATGTTATCTGGGTCCAGCGTTTTTATCCATGTGGCTTTTGGATGTATATCATTTCTATATATCCTTTTACCTGAGCATACAATTGTGTGATTAAATATGGCAAGCAGTTTATTGACTTCTATGCTGCATAAGAATCACTGAAGCAGCTGTGTAATTTCAATATCTGTGGGGCTCTTCTCTCTGTTGGGAGGTGAGACATGAGAACACAGTTTTAATAAAATGTCTCCAACAAACTCATCGCCAATTTAACTCAGTTTTTGTTACGTGAGCCTCATGATCATTTTATCTCTTACTATTTTGACACTAACACTTGGTTAGAGTAAGCATCAGAGTAGCTAACAGGTAGCCCATAACCCACTACTGATGTTTATTTTAGCCTAGAAAGTCTATTGAAAAAATCCGTTCTAGGCCTGTTTTATTCATCAATAAACACATCGTAAGATTCAGGCTAAAAGAGCAAGTGTGCTGAGCAACCAACCAAGTATGGTCACCTCCGGCTTGTTTGACTTTGCCTGAGGGCCAAGACTGCCCATTGGTGAGGCAGGAGGGGGGAGACGTGCTGGCATGGTAGGGGTCTGAACCCCAGCTAGGCTCTTTCTTATCTAAGAGATCACCAAGTGGGAATGCATTATGGGCGGATTTAAATCAGCATTTTTTCTCCGTCTGCCTCCTCCCTCTCACGCAACAAAAGTCTAAATCCCCTTTCAGGCCAGATCGCTCCATTTCCCTGCATGGGCTAGGCAGATTGGAAAGATGTTTGTCATTCAGCTTTTCTCCCGGCTAATCAGAAGACACTGGGGCGGTGGGATTTCTGGCTTTCATCTACCGGAGCTTGCCTCTACAAACAGCGGCACACAGGCCTCTGGGCCTGCTGGATAGCTGGGCTGCCTGTCATCTCTGAAGACAGATATAAAAATATTGTTAACCATGAGCCTAAGCACAGGGTTTAACAGGGATTTGAATCTAAAATGTGATACTCCACATAGACCAACTTGATTTGGTCCAACAGAGCCGAACCCCTTATTCTATTCTAACAAAGTGTGTCACATAATAGAGGAGATTTTGATGGGATTTTCAACATCTCTGTTTCAGGCCTGCTGCTGAATAGATCTAAACTGTGAATGAATGTCAGCACTTCCTAGGCCGCTTTGATGAGAAGCCTCAGCTGACCTGACTTCAGAGTCAAGGTCTCCTTGACAGGACAGCTTTCAAGTTCACCAGGGTGTTGTCCTGAGCATGCGCTGTAACTGGGATGGGCCAGGTTGGGCCAGTGACCCTTCTCCTGGGAGCCACGGCCAGGGTCCAAGAGTTGCTGTGTAGTGAGTGATTCTACCCATCCTATGGTGGGAACATGAGTGACCTTTCCAACCTAAAAACTCTAAAAACAACTCTTTAAATCGGTAAAGGCCATGGCACCACTCACGAGAAAGGCATATGGGACAGAGGAAGTACAAGAGAAACTGACTGTGAATTCTTGGCATCTGCAGCAAACCCAGGGACCTTGGGCTGGCTACTCTCAACAACTCAATTTCCTCATGTATAAAACGGGGCTTAAAATAATGTTTTCTCCTTGGAAATACTTAAGAGTCCAGTCAGTTTTCAAGGGCGCTTGCTGTGCACCATTGTTGCCTGCTGTGGGCGGCTGCAGCTCAGGGGTCGTTGGGACTTCACCGCAGCCTCTTGCCGGCTCACACGCAGCCATAGTGTCTGCAAAAACAATGGCCATCAGTCCCTGGAGTAAATATAAGCGAAGCCACGACATGTGGGCATACTAATCTATCAAGGGACCATTTGGGAGCCAGGTCTCGTAACAAACACAGAGACTCAGCTACTCAGACGGCTGAGGCAGGAGGCTTGTGAGTTCAAGGCATACCTGGGCAACAGAATAAGATCAAGACCATACCAAGGAACTCAGTGAAGCCCTGCCTGATAATAAAATTTCTAAAAAGGCTTGGACCATATCTCAGTGGTATAGGGATTGCTTGGCATGCTTGAAGCCCTTGGTTTGGTACCCAGCACAACAACAACAACAACAAAACAAAACCCACAAGAGAGAACATTTTATATTTCAGACATGAGCATAGTTCAGAAAACAATATAAGCCTCACAAATGCTCTGCAAAGCTGTGACTAATTATCTTCTGCCAGGTTTATTTCAATTTTCTTGTGATAAATGGACCATTAGAGGCTTTGTTTGTTTGCTTTTTTTACGACTAGGTACATTACCTGGAGCCCATACTTTTCCTTACAGATGATCGCTAGCCTCAGCTTGGCCTTTTGTTATACCCAAACATTTTTTTAAAAGATTCATTTATTTATTATGTACACAGTGTTCTGCACACCAAAAGAGGGCACCAGATCTCATAATAGATGGTTGTAAGCCACCATGTGGATGCTGGGAATTGAATTCAGGACCTCTGGAAGAGCAGCCAGTGCTCTTAACCTCTGAGCCATCTCTCCAGCCCCAGACATGGTTTTTAAAGTCATATATTGCTGGAACAAGATCTATCTATATCATACACAAAAGAGCTGGGCTCTTGGTTTTTATATAAGTGGTATGCTACTGAACACACAGGTCTATCTCTAACATTATCTATTCATAATCATACATCTTTGTAGCAAAATACAGAAACTTTAACTACAATATACATATCCATTGCATGAATTTATTCTTCAGTTCTCTGGTTGGTAGGCTTTTAGACTGTTTCCAGCTTTTCATACTTAAAAAAAATTGCTGCATTAAATACACATCTGTGTGTGTGTGCTCTGTGTATATGTAGGTTTTGTCTATGACATATATATATATATATATATCACATATACATCAGTCTGGGGAAGTCCATCTGTTTTTATTAGAAGTTATTAGACTGATTTTGATAGGAGGGAATCCTGGGTGGCCAGGGGAGCATTTGTAGAAAAGAGAATCCATAACAAGACTGTTCCCTGAGCCAACGTGTTTATGTCTCTGGTAATGGACTTATGAGATATTGTTCCCATTTTAATATTAACAGCTACTAATTGCGGGATACTTTTTTTCCTCCTTACATTAATTACTGTTTATATTCCCTTCTAGAGTCTTTGTACATCTTGTTGTAGGTGACAGAATGTACCTGAAGAAAATGAGATGCTCAATTTGAATCAAAAGGCTTCTGTAGTCCATAGACTCTGCTCTCCAGGGCCTCACCAAAAGGGAAGTTCAGAAAAGTCAAACAGCCATGCTGAAAATGGTTCATTAAAAAATGTCAGGTCCTTAGCTGACCCCCTTTTTACAACAGGGCACATGTGCAGAAGACATGAGGAAGAGAGAAGTGGATGGGTGATGCAGAATCTTCATCATTGCTTCTTAGGCACCGTCAGTGCCAACCTTATGTTTGCACTGTACAAGGTGCATATAGCATTTTCAAAACTTGAAGCCTTGAGTGATGTTTGAAGCTACATTAATAAAATATTAGCCCAGAAGCAACTTGTATAGATATGCAAGCCAGAAATCAAATAATTTTATTCCAGTCCTATGTAAAGTTGATTATAGGCAGAGAAGAATTAACAGCTAAGAAACAAAACAGATTAGTTGTTCATGATATTTTTGAGGAGGGGCATAGCCCCCTATATGTATGAATATGTGCACATGCTACACAGCCCCAAAGCCAAATCAAATTATTTGTGTAGTACTTACTATTTTAAACCAAGAATGTTCTTACTTCTTGTTTTTTTTTTTCATTATTTTGCCTAGCTGCAAATGGACTGCACTAGGAAATGAATGTACAGTTAAAACAGAAACTTGAAAGGGCAAGTGTTGGCATTAAATAGAGACTTCCATTTGGCTCTGAGATTCTTAACTACTTGACCTTGCAGCTTCTGCATTCTGCCTGGACATTTTCTGGGTCAAAGGGGGGAGGGTGGGCTGTTAGCCACCAGCCTCAGATCTGTGGGACGGCTTCAGAGAGGACTGCAAAGCCGGCCTGGTTTTGCCCTCAGGCTTTCTCAGCCAGTCCTTGACTAGGAAGGAAATGTCTCATTTCTTTCCTTTCCCTGTCACAAAAACATTGCTCAGTTTAAACAGGTTTTTTTTTTTTTTTGAAAACAAAACAGAATTTGGACACAAACTGTGAGCATGAAGTCCTGTTTTAACTCTGTTCTCCCCCCACCTCCCATGAAGCCGAGGCACAACAGTGAGCTGCACTAGCCACTTGGTTAAGATCTCAGGTTTTATAACTCTTTCTCAACCCTCATAACTAGTTCATAACTCAGATACTGTTATTGTATATATAACCAGGGCATCTAGCAATATGTTCCTTGCAGTATATTGTTAGCCATAGCGTCAGGATAGTGTAATGATTTCTTGTCATGCCAATTTCATGACTGTTGGAGTAGTCTCATTTTTAGGCAGGAGGAAGAGCAAAAGGAATGAGAAATTCTCTTCTAGTACCCCTACCTCCTGATCTTGAAGTCTTGCTTTTGCTTTCCCTCACACTCTCATAGATATAATCTCATCATTGGTGTACCTAGGAACAGGGGAGACAAGATAACTCAGTCTAGCAAGTCTACATTCCTTTATGACCCTTTAATACCTTTACTCATGTTGTGGTGACCCCCCCCATCTCCCAGTAATGGTAAAAAATTTTCGTTGCTACTTCATAACTGTAACTTTGCTAGTTCTGAGTTGTAATGTTAACATCTGATATGTGACCCCTGTGGAAGGGTCGTTCAACCCCAAAGGGGTTGTGACTCAGGAGTTGAGAGCCACTGCCCTAAACGGATATGCATGATGGGAGTCTCCTTAACTCTGCTAGGAAGAAGGGGGCAACAGGAATTTTCCATTAAGGGAATGGTAGAGGTGAGTCTCTGAGCTGCACATTGTCTGAGTTCAGAAGGGCACAAGCCACAGGGATTACCTCGTTCTTGGAAGTGCGGTTTCTGTGGTACAGGTAAAAGCCTCAGGATTTCCATAGTTAGAGATGTCAGTGACAGAGGAAGGCATTACTCTAAGTCATCTCTAATTAGGTGCTTTGGCTTAGCACACCCAGTCGAAAATACTCTGAGATGAAGCTTTAGAAGAAAAGCTACCTAATCTTTAAGGATAATTTACCATTAGTGTTTAGATGAAAGGTTCTGAATTGGTGGCACCACTGCCAATCAGCTTGTCTATGTGGCCCACAAAATTACATGCATCTTCCTTTTGTTTTTGGTTCAGGGATTTGGTGCTGCAGAGCTGTTTGCGTGTTTGAGACAGGAGAAAAATTTTACACAATAGGGCCAATGTTGGTTTTATTTATTTAAATGAAAACTATTAACTAATCTGGGAGCTGCAGAAGTCATGGATAATAACTTATATATAGTTGAGTAAACTCTTTGCCCTCATTAAATTAAGAAGGAGCACTCCTACATTAAGACACCTGATCTCACTGTGAACACTTATGCAAGATACGAGTCACACCGACCTTCTTCATCTGTAAAATGGGATTATAAATTTTCTTAATGGTGTATTTTGTTGTGGGAGATGAAATGAAATATTTCATGGAACAGCATTAGCATTGTGCGAGGTAAGTAGTGAGCAGGTGTTTAGGGTTGCGACTACATAGTGCATTGTATTTACTGGTAGACTGTGGGTGTGGATAATGAAGTTTGGATGATTATGAAACATAGTGTTGAGGAACAAGGGCTGGGCTTCAACTAGCAGATGATTCAAAGCATTAATCCAGGATCTGCTAGAGCTCTCAGAATCTCACAATGAAGATGGAGCAAGTGTTCTCTTTCATCTTCCTAGGACAAGGGACGGCTCCTCTGCTCTTTGTTCACATGCTTAGCACATTGTGCTGGCATAGGAATAGACCACTTGCAAATTTCATTGGTGACCAGGTGACATGGGGGCCCTCTAGGCCAGAGACTTATTTCGTGGCGACTGGCCTTGTGCCTGGCATCCAGCAGGGTCTCAACAGACTTTTCTTTTAGAAGTACTTGGAGCTCAACAGAGGTTGCTGGCATGTCAGAAAGATGGAAACACACCATGCTGTATTTTTCTGGCTGTCAGTAATCAAGCCATTTTCTACTCAATTTCTTCATCTGCAGAGTATTCCTTCAGTGTACCTTGCTTGCTGAGATGCTGTGATAATTAGTGAGACTCCATGGAAAGCAGTGATATGCCATGTCCCTTTGAAGTTTGGTTTTACAAGAAGATCTTTATATATACAAGGCTATAAAAATTCTGTTCTCCTTCCTGCCCTTCTCTTCCCTCTGATCCAAAGGTCCAGGAGAGATTATCTGCCTATGAAACTCCCATTTCCTAAATGCCAGTCTCCCCTGGAGTATTGCATGCCGTGCACTCATGCTGGTCCGTCCAAGCCCTCAGGACTTCTCTTTTCACAAATCAATTTGTGAACCTTTACGCTGGAAGCCTGGAGAGTGGTCAGCAGATGACAGGGGAAAGCGGAGGATATTCCTAGTGATGCTTTAGCCTTGGCATTCTGTCTGAGGCTTCCGTGCTTCCCCTGAGAACCACTTGTGAACCCCTGTGCTCTGTGTCACATCAGTGTGCCACACACCAGACAAGAAGAGAAGTTGAGGCTGTGTTTATATCAAGAGGTAACCCAGAGCCACACACAGATGCACCCACTTTAATCCTAGCACTTGGGAGGCAGAAGCAGAGGTTGGTGGATATCTGTGGGTTTGAGGCCATCCTGGTCTTCATAGAGAATTCCAGGGCAGCCAAGGCTGGGTAGAAAGATTCTGTCAGAAAAAGAAAAAGGAGGATGAGGAGGAGGAAAGAAGAGGAAAGAGGTATTCCAGGAACAAGATGAGTTAAAGATGAATTATGGGCGTAGGTGAGGAGTCGAGGAGCCATGTCAGACAAGAAATTAATACGGGGTGAAGTGTGAGGGATCATAACTAATAATTCCTGCAATCCTAGTACTAGGATGGCTGAGGCAGGAGGAGTGTCATGTTGGCCAGCCTAGGCTATGTAGTGAGTGCTAAACCAGCCTAGATTACAGAATAAGATCTCTTCTCAAAACAAAATAGAAAATGCCAACAAACAACATTACAGTTAATAAAATAGATAAACCATTGTGTAAATCATGGCTTCTCCATAGGCACCAATCATTACTTACTTCCATAAGCAGTGAAGACATGTTGCTTGAATCCAGTGAGGGTGATGTTCTTTCCTCCAGTGGATGAAAAAAGATGCTGCAGTGAGTGATGATGCAGACGCAAGCAAAGCTAAAGGGAATGCAAAAGGAAGAATGTATTAGATTTGAGCTTCCCTCTGCTATTCATTGCACAAAATGGAGAGAAGCAAGATCTTTTAGTGTAGCATGACTACACTGGAGCTGAACTTTCACAAGCTATGAAAGCATACAAAAACTCTGAAAACACACATCCGGGAATGTTAGCCACTCAGATAACTCCTAATTGGGTCATTTTCAAGTGTACTGCACATTCTAGCCTCTTGGTCCTCCAGCCTCCTTGGGACTTTACTTCCTTCATTACTTACTTTTCTTCTCAACATCTAGGACTACTTTGCTCCTTGTCTTAAAAAAAATCCCTTTTTCAGCATATAGCCAGAATGAGTCCAGGCTGAAAGTCAGTGTACCAGAGAAACATTCTACAATGGTGAGAGTAGCATTGCTACAAATTTGGAATTTCCAACTTCAACATCTACTTAGCATTCTTCTCCAATAGGATAATATTTTAAAATATTATTGGGTGTGTTTTTTCCTTCCTGGTTATTCTTGTTATTGCCCACTGAAGCCAAGAGCACCCCTTGCTTCAGGGAAAGGCAGTAGTAATGGGCTTTCATCAACAAAGGAGTCAGTGTTGAGCTTTGGACTTCCAAAACAGTCTCTTTAAACTCATTTCAGGGAAAATAGATGTGAAGGCCAAGATTTCTGTTAGGGAGATCCAGGCTTTGTTGAGAGAAGTGAAGATTTTCAGACCCTAAGGAAACAAAAATAGCTAGAGTTTGGATTATAGAGATAACCACGGAATATAGAAGGCAAATGATGAACTATGTGCTTCCTATGTAGCCAGAGGGCAACAGGCAAAGCACAGTCAAACTAGACATACTTAGGGTATGTCTTAGGGTGGAGACTTGAGGCTGTGGCTGAAGAAAACTAGAGAAGAAAACTGGAGTGAGTATGGGCTGAGCACTTAAGTCAGGTGGGGAGGAGGATGGGGCAGGACTATGGAGATTTTCCGAGTTGCTGTGGGAATCTTGGGGCCTAACCTGGATCTCTGGAAGAGAGGACTGGGTCCTGTATCTAATTCTTGGGGTGACCATAGTCAAAGAAAAGCATCACGCTCAGGTAGAGCAAACCCCTGCCACATGTCGAGTCCTCACTCCACATGGCATGGAAGATACACAGACGCCCTAAGTATGGTCACGGAGAGGGTCAAGTGCAGTGGGGTCTTAGTGCTGGGGTACTGTTCTTTAGCTACTTGGTGTCTGGTCTTGCACCCAGCTTGTGTCTTAACTGGATCATTAAACTTTGCATTTGTCTATCTCTCTCACTTAAGGTTTCTGCTGCTGTGATAAAACACCATGAGCACTTCATGCCTTCAAAACCAATACCCCTTGGGAGGCTCTTACACATTACCGTGTTTGGCTGCCCCCGTACAAACTACAGCCTTAGTCCCACAATAGCTTCTGTGTGCTGACCCCAAGGAAATACTCTCCAGATTTCACCTCAGTTATTCTCTGAATTACAGTGTGTTCTTAACCTACCAGTATTGATTGTCTCAGCAAAGGAAAGTTTTCACTTTAGTGGTTCCTGTCTCTTGTTATCCCCAGGTGATTTTTCAACCCAAGCTGATTTAGAACTATTCAAAATATCAAATGGCCCCCAAAGAGTCTTTAAGAAACTCAAGTTTCTTAAAAACTTCACAAGCCAAGCCTCCACCATCTGCACTGACCTCAGCATTGTCTTCCACATCCCCACCACAGCTTATTAAGCTCTGAGCACTTAATGGCTTTTCTAGCCCAAAGTTCCGAAGTTCTTCACAATTCTCCCATAACAACACGATCAGGTCTTGTCACAGCAATACCCCGCTCCTGGTACCAATTTACATCAGTTGAGGTTTCTGTTGCTATGATAAAATACCATATGACCAAAGGCCACTTCAGGAAGAAAAAGGTTTATTTCAGCTTATAAATCTCAGGTCATATTCCATCACTGAGGGAATCCAGGACAGAAACTCAAAAGAAGACCCAGAGGCAGAAATTAAAGAATATGCTACAGAAGATCACTGATTACTGGCTTGCTTCTTGTGGCTTGCTCAGCCTGATTTCTTGTAGCACCCAGGATCACCTGCACACAGGTGGCATTGCCCACAATGGTCTTAGCCCTCCACATTAATCATTAATCAATAAAGTGCCCACTAGACGTGCCCAATATTGTGTAGGTATTTTGAAAATTGAGAGTCAATCTTTCCAAATGATTCTAGCTTGTGTCAAGTTGAGATGAAACTAACCAACACAATGTCAAAAAGTCTAGACTCTTCTTCATAGGTTTATTCCAAAAGCCTGGACCATAATTAAACCTCTGAACAAATTAACAAATTTGTTCTAAGTTGGACAAATTAACTTTTGTATATCCTGCATGGAGTTAAAATTTTACAACCTCATTTGTACTTTCTGATGATATAGAGTCCTATCTCTGCTCTGCAAATATTCACAAGACTTATTGCAGCTCAGTGCTTTTGTTGAGGTATAATCTATATGCAGAATATTAAGTTACATTTTTGTTAGTAATCAGTGTTTTTGTAATTTGGCAGAGGAAACAGGAATAAAAGATCCAGTAATTTAAATTTATATAATGGGACTCGAAGGTTAGTTGGATTAAGGCTTCTGCCTTGTAATATATTACATTTCATAGCATCCCCTCAGTGTCTGCAGGCTATTTGTAGAAATCCTCACAGAGTAAACTTTGTTTTGTCCACAAATCATGCTGTCAGATACTGTCACCTCAGGACACCCATTACACTCTTCTGTGCTGTCTCCAAACTGCCACACCCACTGACACCACTTGAAGAGTATGTACTGTCACTGTTCATGATACTAGAAGTACCTGAGACAAAAGCCACTGCTTGAGTTAGCTTTTATGTTACTGTGATTAAACATTGACCAGATGCAACTTTTAGAAGGAAAGGATTTATTTGGCTTACAGGTTTCAGCCCGTCACCAAGGGAAGCCAAGGCAGGAACTTGGAGACAGGAACTGAAGCCAAGGCCACAGAGGAATGCTTCTTACTAGTTTGCTCTCTGTGGCTTGCTTAGTTTGCTTTCTTATATAACCCAGGGCCACCCACGACAGTGGTCTGGGCGCTTCTATGTTAATGAAGAAAATGTTCCACAGACTTGGTTGAGGCATTTTCTCAATTGTGGTTTTTCTTCCCAGATAACTATAGCTTGTATTAAGTTGACAAAACAAAGTAAACAAACAAAAAATTAAACTGCAGAGGCAGGAAATGTTTTATCTTTGGGACATTAGAACCCTGTCATCCTTTTTAGATGCTGAGAGAAGAATTTTCTCCTAATTCTGGGCCACATGTTACTCTAGACTCCCAAGCCTTTGATTTCACAATTCTATATCCTTTTAGAAAAAAGGGCTTCATATAGAATTCTGTTTGAACTTCATCTGGCTATAGCCTCAGCAAGCCTCTTCTCTCCTTTTTCAGTTATCAAACAGCAGCAAACACAAAACTACAACCCATATTAACAGAAGCAAATGGACAAGTCTAACAAGCTGCAGGGACCAGTCACAGACCATATTCGTTCCTTCCTCCAAATGGTGTGTTTCAACATATGTTGTATATGATGGACTATAGAATTATTATGTCTGAGAAGGAAGTTTGTTCCTTCCCAGAAAACACAGGGGTAAAACAGTGAATGAGAACCAGATAGGAAAATGTCCTCTGTGGGATCACCTGAGAACATCCCTGGATGCTTGCCTGCTTGCCACCAAGAACCCACCTACAGAGCTCTCTGAGGTACCCCTGCCTGACCTTTGACTCCCTATGGACTGTAGTCATTAACATCTTCATTCATCTCTTCTCGTTGGCTATGTACCTTAGACACAAGCATCCTGTCTGTCTTCTGCATGAAGAGTTTGGTGTATGTGTGAATGTGTCTTTCCCCTACACCCCCCTTCTGCTCAACAGCAGAGGCCAAGCTTCAAGCACCGAGGTCAGACCTGACCCCAAATGATTAACTCCAAGCCACCCTTAATGGAATCCAGTAACTCCCCATTTTATCCTGGGGATTAAGACAATTCTTTTGGGTTAGAATTTTAAAGCTGGCGTTTAAATAACACGGCACTGTGGACAAAGTCATGACAGTGATCACATGGTTCTGAACTGTACACTTTGAAGGGGTAAAAAGTTATAAATATGTACAAAATGTATTTATACACACAAAGTTTTTATATATGTACATATATATATGTAATATATATATATTATGGCACATGATTAAAACTGGCAATTCTTTCAGTTTTAGAGGTTTAACGTAAGAGACACATCCCGGCCCCATGGCATGTGTCTATGACATCAGTAATTAGAAGGCTGAGGCAAGAGGAAAGTAAATTTGAAACTAGCCTGGACAACATAGTCATAGCTTGTCTCAAAACAAAGCAAAACCAAAAACTAAAATTAAGATAATTGTGAACATTTATGTGGATTTAAAGAGATTTTTTCTTTTCTTTTTTTTTTT
>CM053744.1:67107014-67136949 GCA_028658305.1 Pachyuromys duprasi
AAATAAAATCTTTGATAACACTAATGAATCTATGAGAAGAGTTTCAGAAAAAAAAAAAGCATAGGGTCCACATGATTGTTACTTATTCACAGGCTTTGTTTCCAGTAGGCCAAATACAAATTCCTCATTTACCACAAACTCCAAAATGTGGGAAGAAGATAGCTGAGTCAACAGGAAATAAAGGAGACAAGTCTCTGATTCTCCATAGAGAATTCAAATGCTACTGTCCCCACAGAGGGCCTCAGACCAGCCTTTGCTTCTAGGAGCCAAAGCTGCCTGCTTCTGCCTTGCTTGGGTGGAGAGCACAGAGAGCACAATGGGGCTCACTATTAAAGAAGTTTATTTCCTGCGCATAGACGATGAAGTGCTGCTTCAGCACACCGGTGCACCCAAGGCTCAGAAGGCAAACACTGCCTGGTGTGCACAGTTCAGGGTTTTAAGCGATAGGAGTTCTAGTTGAATAAATAATCATCTTGCCCATTAATCAAATAAATAACATTGTGAAAAAGCCGGATCCAAGGTTCCAGAAACCACTTGTAGAAGCTCACGGGTCCTCGCCGTGTCCCTGGGTAGGATTGCAGAATCAGAATTCTTCTTCTTCCAGATTCAGAGACTCAGCCACAGAGGTTAAATGAGTCACGCAAGGTCAGGCGGCAGCTCGAGTCTCCTGTTGCAGAGCAGCGTTGTTAAGTCTGAGATACTCACGCAGACAGAGCGCATCCCAGGAGCTCGTCCAGTGGCAACTTCGCGTCGAATCTTGAGAGTTTGCTTCAATGGCTGTTCTGGGCACTGTCCTGGACAATGTTGTTCTTCTGCTAAGATCCTGCTTGTTTGCATTTCAGACAGTTTTACAACTGTCTGAAGCTGCCGGCTTCCTCGGCGTACCTCACCCTGTATCTCATTCTGTTTCGGTGTACCTATGTGATGCACGGGCTGCGCCTGAGTACGCAAACATGCCGGCTCTGATTCCAAAGCGGAACTTCGGCTGTCTTCCTTCATCACTTCCTGCCTGATTTCTTTGAGACAGCGTCTTTTACTAAACTGGAGGCTCCTTTTTTAGACCAGGCTGGGTGGATCTATCTGTCCCCACTGCACCAATGCTAGGGTTACAGGCATCCACAGCCATGCCTGGTGTTTTACATGGGTGTAGGGTAATCAACCTCAGGTCCTACGTTTTCACAGCAAGCATTCTTCCCCACTGAGCATTCTCACCAGCCCTTGGATAGCCTATACTCATCATTTATTTACTTCCCTAGCCTTAAAAAAAAGATTTATTGTTTGATCTATGTGTCTGTGTGTATTCACACATGCATACAAGTATCGGCAGCAGCCAGAAGGTGTCAAATCACCTACAGTTTGGGTTACAGATGTTACGAGTTGCCAGATGTGGAGTGCTATAAACCAGACATGTGTCTTCTGGAAGGGCAGTAAGAACTCTTAACCACTGAGCCATCTCTCCATCCCCTATTTCCTTCGCTTTAATTTTTAAATTGTGCTAGCCTTTCAATAGCAATATACACACCATAGTACTTCATGGCTGAACTGGTCCACAGTATTTTCAGAAAGCATTGTGACCTTAGGGAGGGAAGAAGTAAAAGGCTACAAAAGAGTGACATCCATGTGTGATTATTATTATGACAATATTGTGACATACAGAGAAGGAAAAAGAAATCTTACTGGCAACTCATCAAAAACTTGTTAAGGAAAAAAAAAAGCACATTATACTTGGGTAAATCTACCTCTAAACTTCATTACACCAATTAATAATGAAGACTCATATTAAGGGTGTTTTTGTTCAATCATATGTATTGAATTATTTAAGAGTAAGTGCCTAGAGCATCATTCAATGATACTGTGGGTTTCACGCTCCTGAAAAAAAAAATCTAGTCCCTAAAACTGTTGGTTAGACTCTATGTATGTGAAATCTGTTGGATTCTAAAAATACTGATCTATTAATTTAATAACTAACTTCTATTATAGGACAGATGGGTTTATTTGGCTTTTGACATTCCAAAGAGTAACTGATTATTAAAAGTTACTCAAAGAGGCTTTTCTGATCATCTCTTCTACTCCTGTCTACTTCCAAATGTTGGCAAAAATGATGTTACTTCATTTTATTTTCTAGAGTCAGAATACCTTCAGGCTGGGAATAAAACAACATTTTGGCAAAGTAGTCTAGCTGCCATTTCTTTTTTTAATGATTTATTTATTTTTATTTTTGCATGAATTGTATTTTGCATGCATGTGAGGGTGTCAGAGTCACTGGAAATGGAGTTACGGACAGTTGTGAGCCTCCATGTGGGTGCTGGGAATTGAACCTGGGAAGAGCAGCCAGTGCTCTCAACCCCTGAGTCATCTCTTGCTCCCCTAGCTGCCATTCATAAAGACAACCAAAAGCTCTCTGCAATCAGTTTCTGTATCTGTCACATGTTCTTCTTGTGACATTGGATTACTCTTGTCATTGGCTAGGTGTTGCTTTCTAAGAGCCAGTTCTGTGCACAGTCTGCCAATAAGAGTAGGGTTCCGGGTGAAACAGTCATAGGCTCCTTAAGAAACACTGGCCCCTGAGCAGCTTAAATGCCTGAAAAGTTGAGATAAATGCCCCCCTCCCCACTAAGGGTCCAGAAGGAAAAAAAATTATTTACTTTGAAGGTTTCAGGGACCGAATTTAGTTGTAGGTAGAACTCCTTCTAAAAGTTTCAAAAACAAAAATTCAAGCCAAAATGTGCAGGCAGTCATACCACAAGACGTCCGGAACTTATGCAGATTGTGACAGGGAGAGCTGACCAAGTAAGAGGCAGACTGACCTTTCCTCCATGCCCCTGTGCACTGGTTTACAGGGTCACCCAACATTTGATTTGGGAAAAGGGACAACACACAAGTGATGACACTGATAATCTGACTCCACTCACTTACACATAGGTAATATTAATGTAAAATTAAAGTGCGTGTAAAACAGAAGACAATGAATCACATTTGATTCATGGTTTACTTAAAGATCTTGGTTTTTGATCACTAGAATATTTAAACTTGACACACTAACCAAAAATATAATGTTTTTGTTTTAAAATGCCAATACCCTATACTTTAAAAGCTGATTTCAGAAACCCCAGTGCAATGACCAAATCATACTTATCATGTGAATGATTATAAAGAAACAGGGAATAAGAAAATGATCTCTCTGTTTAAATTAGAAATAGTTCATTGATAGGTTTAGAGAGATGGCTCAGTAGTTAAGAACTCTTCCTGTTCTTGCTGAGAACCTGGGTTCCTTTCTCAGTGCCCACAGAAGGTGGCTCACAACCACCTGTAACTCCAGTTCCGGGGGATCTTGTACCCTCTCATCTGCATGCGCACAGCCCACATAAACTCACAGCAGCACACACACATTCAAATTAGCACTTAAAAAAATCCTTAAACACTTGATCCCATGAAATCTACCCATTAATGGTGCAGCCATTAAACAATAGACTTCACAATTGTTAAACTATATTTGTAGTATCTAAATGCTAGTCAGTAATTCAGGTAAAGCAAGTTATGCCTATAATCTCAGCACTCAGGAATTTAAGAGCCTGAGACAAGAGGCAAGTTCCGGGAAACCTCTCCTCCCCTAAGTCCAGTCCACGGCTGAGCATAAGCAAGCAGGATAAGTCATTAAGAATTGTAAGATTAGTCCTAACATATTCCTGAGGTAGCTGCACATTGGTAGAGCAACAAGAACCTCTTTGGTTGTCTCGCTCAACAATGACATCCACTAACATTTCTTTTTTGGAGATAATCTACAGGTGCTGTTCGGGCTTACAAGGAAGGGGAGTCCAGGCGTCTTGGCCCTGGCTCTGCCCCGCTCTGCAACAGCTGCCCCGGAGGATGTGGTTTTGTTGGGCCTACAGTAGAGGTGTGCTATCGTGTGCAAGGTGTATTTGGGTATTGCTTCCTGCCTTCAAAGCCTAATCTTTGCAGTGTTGCACCAGACAGATTGGGGAATTGAGCAAGGGCAGTGAGGCGAGAACACAGCAGACCATGTGTGACAGTAGACTACAGCATATGGCAACACGTATGCTTGTAGCATCCCAGAAAACATGATATACCCTGGGTCACAATCTCCCTGTTTCCATCATAGTGTACCTTGTGAATGCTAACCGGCTTGATGATTCTCTTTGATAACAAAGAATGTGGTTTCCACGCGGCGTGGCGGGAAGAGCAACCTCTCCGCTCTCACACTGGCTGAAAAGGAGTGTCAGGATGACAGAAAACAAGAAATCAGTACCTGGAAAGTGTCCTAGTCCCTGTTCCCTTTCCCTACTCAGCTGTTCTTGAGTCTAGAGCATGGGGGTGAACTGACCTGCAGACAGATCATTTGTCTTTCTCTAGATCTTGTGGGAAGGCTTTTGAGGGTAAGGAAATGGAGCCCAACACACAGCATGCTGTTATGCAAAGTCTTCAATCCTCCCCTGCATTGGGCTAGAGTTGGAGTCAGGGCGATGGAAAGGTCTAGTGGCCAAATGTGCCCTCCTCCAAAGCGCTCCTGCCTGCCCCTTGCTGACTCTCCCTGCTCAGTCACCCCTTTGTTCACTTCCTATATTTTCACTCAGATGTGGTTTAGTGTTTTCTTTCCAAGGCATATTTTGCATGGAAGAGTGCTTTCAGTGAGCTGAGGCCCTAATTGCCAAATAATGGTTGCCAAAACATGTTATTTTGGCTCGAGATGGCACAGAGCAGGAGGCGGTTTCCCCTCATGAAGAAAAAAAAAAATCCTTCCCCGGCAGCCCAAAGACCATTTGCAAGCTCACAACATCCAGGCCTCCACCATGCCACCATGCTTCCTTCAGTGGGTGAGGGTGACCACCATCTCCAGTCACTCACAGCCTCGTGGAGTCTCTTCCGGTGTTTGAGAAGGGGCTTGTCTCCCAGCCTGGCCTTTGGCTGCGGGCGCTGGGCTGCAGGAAGCCGCCAGGACTTGCCTCCTCCCCAGCCCCGCCAAAGGCTGCCTGCCTGTTCCACCACCCGGCGAGCGTTCCCACCCGGCGTGCTCTCCAAGTGTCTGCCAGCTAACTGCAAACACAAGCCGCCCAGCAAGCACGGGGATTCCAAATAGAGACAAATCTGGGGCCCCAGGGGAAAGCTGGATGGAACTGATCAGTATGAGAGATATATCACTGCTAATTAAGTCCGGATCCCCTGGCTCCACTTGAAACAAACCAGGGAGGGATCAGGTTTTGAGAGCAGGTGCTGACTGGCTGCAAAAGAGGAGTCCATCACTTGAGGAAAAGGTTCTGTATGCAGCCTGGGAGGGGGCCTGGGGGGTAGAAGACACCGAACAGGGAGCCCAAGACTGTTCTGAGAAAATTCATTACCGGACAAAGCCACGAAACTGGACTTTGTCTTAGGTCATAAAGGGACTTGTGGGGAAACAGCTCCCTCAAACAACAACAACAACAACAACAACCAAACCAAACAAGAAACAAAACCTACTGCTGTAAACAAAAACTCCGAGCCTTCTTCCTTTTGATAGCTGACTTATTTTCTTCTCAGATGGACAATGGAGTTAATTTAAAGGCGAGTAAACACTTTCCTGGAATCGCCAGAAGCAATTTCATTAGGGTCCAGACAATACGAGATTTGTTGCGACTCAGAAGCTGGTCTAGTGTGGGCCGCACAGCCACCCGCGCTGCTGCTTTCCCAGACTGCTGAACTAAAGCTCTTCCGAGTACCAGAGAGTAAATAAACGGAACAGCGTATAGCTCAGGGTAGAAGCGTGACAGCTGTCTTCACGAAGAAATACATTTTAGGGTTAAGGACCTAGACAGCATTCCGCAATGCTTATGTGCTTATTTCCTTCCTTCCTTCCTTCCTTCCTTCCTTCCTTCCTTCCTTCCTTCCTTCCTTCCTTCCTTCCTTCCTTCCTTCCTTTTTTTTCCAGAAACTTTTCCTTCACACTCGAAATTATTGTTTTCTTTCACAACCAGTCTGGATTGTCACTTTTGTTCTGTGAGGGCTCTGTCAATTGATCCGTAGTGATTCTATGGAAATATAGGGGTGGCTTAGAAAGGTTACAGAGAACAAAGACTTGAATGTCACCAGAGCCCATCTCTACCAGCCAGGATGGTCCTTTTCCTATAAGTTCCGAACTGCCACAAGACTAAAATTGCTTTTATAGATGCCAAATACATTGAATGAATGAATGAATGAATCTTGTGACATTAAAGATTAGTCCTGCTGCGATCTGAGAAATTCTAATATGTGCAAAATCTAGCATTCTGAGATCTCCTATTTTAAGGGCAATATTTGTGTTGAATTAAAAAAAATTCCATTCCGAGGGTCTTCCTTTGATCTTTGTGAGGAATGCTCTTAATCCTGGTAGCATCGGGCCACATTTGGCACATTTTTTAAGAACCTGCAGGAAAGTTGGCTGAAGTTGCTGGCAGTGGCCCCAGGAATCATTATCAACATAATTTCCTTTTTCTTATGACATGTAATCTTTTCCCTCTCTTCACACCTCGGTCTTCCAACTACTCTTGCTATTGGGAACCTATTGCTTAAGAGTTCCATGACTAGGCTCTGAGCACAGGTTTTCTCTGGATTCTATCCTGTGTTTATCTAGACACTTATTAGTCTTACAGCAACAGAGCTGAGACCTTCTTTGGTATCCGTGTCTTTCTCTGGATAGTGGACATCATTCAGCCCCAAACAAAGAAGAGCTTGGGTCCTTGTTAGCACCTTAACTAACTTGAAGAAGAACCCAGAGCTCAGTGTTTGCAAAGGACTGGTGTGTGAGAGGCACTGTCTCCTGATTAGCTATGAAAAGAAAGACGTACCAGCAATGACGGTGCACAGTGCCACCCCTCGAGGAGGAAGGGCGGTCACAGAAGCTGAAGCAGAGTTGGAAATGCTCAAGGGAGGGCTTCGTGGCCGCTTTTAGCTCTGATGGCTCCAGTTGGCCCTGATTCCACTGTCCTTTTTGTCTTCCCCCAGGATCTGACAAATGGCTGTGTCTCCTGTTGCTGATGTGAATGAGGCCTGTGGTTTTCGTCAATGGTTTTGTCAGAAGGTTTTGCTAATGGCAGAAACACAAGGAAAGGTGGGAGTCTCCCCGAGTGCTGACTCTGTCAGCTTTCCGGAGTATGGTTTTCGCTTAGCTCAATGGCTTTTGGCCATATGTATTCTTTTTTTTTTTCTTTCCTCTTCTTCCTCCTCCTTCTTTTGGTTTTTCTAATACGGGTTTCTTTGTGTAGCCTTGGTTGTTTGGTTGTCCTGGAACTAGCTCTGTAGACCACGCTGGCCTTGAACTTACAGAGATCCGACTGCCTCTGCCTCCTGAGAACACGTGGTATGCTGCACCACTACCCAGCCGGCCGTGTGGATTCTTATAAAAAGACTTCCTGCTCTTCAGAACTCTGACCTTTAAAATCAGCCCAAGGAATGTAAGAGAGCTGCACATTTTACAAAACTGATGTCAGATTTGTTTAGAACTTCAGGGGGAAAAAATAGGAAAGATGTACACACTGCGTTTTTATAAGGGGCCCATTCAACAGCACAGGACACGGTGAAAACAAAACAGGATTGGGTGGGGATGTGTGTCTGGGTTCTCAAAGGGCTGAAATCGGAGGTGAAAGGTCTGCTTTGCATAAATCCTTGTCACCACGGTGATAAGTGAGATTATGGGCTTGAAAGGTCCACTATATATTCTTAAGGAGAAATGCCAGCGTCTCTGTAAATGTTTGTGCCTGACAAGATCTTAAAATAAGCCTGAGCGAGTGACCACATATAATAGTGGAGTAAGAACTTTGCATGGTTTTATTACCCTCCTATGGGCAAATATTTGCCTCGTGAGACACACCCACTCTCTCCAGAATAGTCTATTGTAAACAACGGGCTCCCTTTTACAAGAGCTGGGATCTTTATGATGTTTGGGAACACTGAAACCAAAGGCTAAACAGCTTATTTGAATCTTGTCTTTCAGCCAGGAAAGCTCACCCGTTGATTTCTCTCCCTCTTTCTTTTCACTGACTATGCCCAAGGCATGTTCTAGAAAACTAACATTGGCGAGAGTTCCATGCACCCTTCCCACTTTTATTTCTGGGGATGACAAATGGCAAGTATTTTAGAATTTCCCAGGTGGCTCCAATAGACCAGGGTCCTCCCTTGCTTTTCTGCCTTCTACTAGGAAGCAGCCAGGAGCCCTACTTCCTGGTCTGAACGCCTGCATAGGAAGAAGTGTGAGAACTTGCTGGAAGGATGTAACTCTACAAGAGTTATACCATACTGTTTAGAAGGCTTACAGAAATGTAATGCATTTCTAGCTGAAAGAGCCTGGCTTAAAATTGCGCGCACACAGGGTTGCTGTCATCACCCCTAACTTGTGCAGTTGTAAGGCCATGTGAGCTATTTAATTATCTCCCCCTGGCTATCCCAACAGAGATAAATACAGTTAAAGGGTGAGTTGAAAAGGAAAACTTGAAGAAAAGATAGTATATTTCCCCTAAATGTGTGCATATACACATTTGCGTATCGGTTCTATTAGCACCCACTTAGAGTTAGTTTGGGAACTATTTGGGATCCTTAATATCATTCTCATTGTCAGAATTGACTGGTCTAACCAGACAATTCTGGCCTAAACAGGAATAATCTGTGTTCAACTAGCTTTTAATATTAGGAAGGTCAAGTTGATTCTTACATGACATCTAAAAAATGTCTTGGCTTGTTAATCATGCTTCAATTCTATTAGAGGAAACATTGCCTTTGCACCATTGTAAGCTTCATTTCACAGGGTTCTCATACTGCTGGAATCTTACGCTCCACTGTGTCATAGTCACTGTTGGATTTGAAATCGTGCTATGTAGTGAGTCCGAGAATCAATAAGATGTTTCTTTACACAGATCCCTCACAGCTGACTTAAGCGAACATTCTCAAACTATGGAGGTACCTTTGTGAGTATACGGGCAAGATAAAGAGGGGCCAGACAAGAACAGATCACCAGTTCTAAGTGAAGTAGCCACTGGTGAAGAGGGTAACCAACGTTGCAGAGAGACATATCTTCAGCTATCCATCCCTAGAACTCCCATTCACTAGTTTTGAGACATCAGTCACAAGCTGAGCCACATTCTCTTCCCAGTGTTACCTGGCCTAGAAGCCTGCTTGACAGAGCCGTGACAGAATGCACAGGAACTTTTTGCTACTGAAAAGCTATCTTCAGATGGTCTTTGTTCTTAGAGAAGCTGCCACTCTGCTTGATTCCATAGAAACTTTCTGGGCCTTTGAAGGTGATCGCTTCAGTCATTATATGTTGTATGCACGTGCACACATGTTTTGTGTGTGTGTGCTCAAATCCAACATGACTGTGGGCATATTTGTTAAGTTAGGCTATACAGTTCCCACAAGCAGAACCAAAATGTGCAGAGGTTCGAGAAGCAAAAGATGACTTCTTGTTCAGTTACGAGCCCAAGGTGAGTGAGCGTGCTCAGTGAGTGGCTTTCCCAGTATGTCCAGCCATGTGCCCAGAAACAAAACAGTAGATGGTTGCACCAAGTATCTAAGTCATCACCATCATGGTCTCATGGTAGCTGATTTTTTCTGATAGGGTGCAAACTCATTTGTAATTTAGACACTTTGTAAACCTCTCTCCAAAGCCAAAATCTCTATAGGCAAATCACATACAGAAAAAAAAATGTAAGGAATCACACCAACTCTTCTTTTATATAAAGCAGCCATATGTATTAGATTTAGATAATACAAAAGCCATTGGAAATTTCCCTGGAGAGAATGCTGTTGCTTTTCCCACCCCCAGGCCCTGCGTTTGCTCTATGATGGCACTAAGTGAGGTTGGCAAAGAAATGGATCCAAAGTGTGAGAGACTGGCAGGCAGGCAACAGAGGGGAGGCCCTCTGCAGCCTTGGCTTTCAGTTTTATGGAACTCTTTTCCCCATTTGGTTATGTGTTCTTCTAATCTCTATTTCTCTTTGTTCATCGCCTTTCCCTCTCAACAGTTCTGGCCACTGAGGGCTCTAGAGACAGGGAAGCGCCATGTTATTTCTCCTTCATCATAAAGATACCAGATGACTATGATTTCTGGGAATATCAGCAATCTATAAATAGTACTTAACAGTTCTGCCCAGGAAAAAGGAAATGGTGAGAGTTTTTCTCTTATCTGTGTAATTGTATCTGTTTTAGTTTTTTTTTTTAATCTGCCTGATAAGCCTCCTACTTTTAGAATACACTGTCTTTGAAAGGAACTGAAGGATCCTTATATTACTCAACACCTGGCATCCTGTTGAGAGTGGCAAAGAAGACAAAGGCTACAACTTGTAGGAAGAAGGAAGGGGAAGCCCACAGAGAGGCCAGCCTGACATTCTTCAGAGTGAGTTCTTTTGTTTGGGTGACATAATGCCCCAAGTCAGTTCCTGGCATCCTTGTTTTCTGGTGTGCTTGAAGTAACAGTAATTCTGGTTACTAGACATGCAGAAGCCTTAAATGACAACTGATAATATTATGTGTGTTTTTAATGACTTAAGAGTTTTTTTTTAAACTCCTTGAAGGCTCTGGTTTCAGTTCTGTTATGTCAAGGAGTGATCAGGTGAAGCAGGTGAGCCTGTGTTTTCTTGGGGTGAGGCACCTTCAGAGATGCCTGAAGTTCTGGCTCAGTGTAAGGCAGTCTCTGGCCTGGCTGTTAAAACAGAAGTTTGGGGAAGCCCCAGCAGAGAGGAAAGGACCAAACTTGTCCTGAACTGCAGCCAGCATTCAGTCGTTGTTGGCATTCACCTCCCCTGGCTTGTTGTGCTTGAAGACCATTTGGCACTATGGGCTGAGATGAATTCAGTTCTGCGTTATAATTGTTGACCCCTGGCTGAACATGAATATGAGGAGCCGTGTGGAACACCCGCCTCCAGATGCAACACCCACAAACCCAAGAAAAGCTGTTGCTAGTGGTGGCCTCAGCACCCTCGTTCTAAGCACTGATTCTAGGTTTTCACCAGATGCAAGAAAGATGCCTTTCTTTCTTGATGGGCAGAACCTTCTGAAAGTTAAACTTCCTGTTTTTTGGTGTTTTTTTTTTTTTTTTTTTAAGGAAAGTACCAAAAAGTTCTGGCCTTGACCAAAGATACCTCTGGTTGACATTCTGGCCTAATTGAAAGGTTGATTGGGTTGATGGAGTAGTGGTGTTAGGGAGGATGTCTAAACCACTGGCCTGGGCAATCTGCTTCTGTGTGTCCACTTAACACCAGGCAGGAGTCCACCCTCTCTACATTTTTTCAAGGGTCTCTGGGATGACAGGCTGCCTCCTCAACCCCTCCCTCCTAGAGATGTTACAAAGGAGTGAAGCAACTATTCAGGGTCGCCCAAGTTTGCATGTAATGCTGGGGACTGAACTCAGGTCCTCCTTCTTGTGCAACAAGCATTTTATTGACTGAGCATCTTCCAGCCTCTGGTGTTTTCAGCTATAGGGGAATCTCACAGAAATGAAGTCTTCCCAGATTCAGGCAGTGGCCAGCAGTGGCACACTTTTAATTCTAGCCATCGGGAGGCAGAAGCAAGTGGACATCTGTGAATCTGAGGCCAGCCTCATCTAGAGAGTGTGTTTCAGAACAGTCAGGGCTACACAGAGAAACTCTGTCTCGAAAAACCAAAAGAAAAAGAAAGAAGAAAGAAGAAAGGAGAAAGAAAGAAAGAAAGAAAGGAAGGAAGGAAGAAAGGAAGGAAGGAAAGGAGGAAAGAAAATTAAGCTCTTCCTATACTGCTTCTGATCATGAAACACAGAATCAGTGCTGGGAAGAGAGAATTCTACAGGATAGTCTTGATGGTTCACCGAGCAGCCAGTCTAGCCTAAAGACTGAGCTCTACACCGGTGAGAAACCCTGTCTCGAAAGATAAGGTAGAGAGCAATGGAGAAAGACAATCAAGGGGTAAGCACACACATGCACAGGCACCTGCACACATGAACATACATATACACACAAAGGAAAAGAATATGACACTTGAATATAAAATCTTATAGCTCTTTTTTAAAACTTGTTTTTTTTAGATTTATTTAATGTTATATATATGAATGTTTGGCCTGCATATGCTTATGTGGACCATGTGCCTGCCTGGTGCCAGTGAGGTCAAAGGACATCAGGTCCCCGGGTTGGGAGCTGCCGTGTGGGAGTTAGGAATAGAACCCAGACCCTCTGCAAGTGCAACAGTATTCTTAACTACTGAAGTGGCTCTCCAACCCCAGACTTTATAACTCTTCACGTCCCATGAAGAGAAAATCTTGTGGAGAAGGTTCGGGTCTGCTTCTTTTTCTCCTGCTGTTAACCTTTTGGGCATTTGGCCTTAGGTCAACTGAAAGCTGGGGGAGTTCTGGACATATTTTGCTACATGGAAACAAAAGCCAGGTGAAAGTAGAGGTGAGGGGAAAGATTGCAAACTGATGGTTCAAGAAATATGTTTCTATTCCTGGCTTAATTAATTGTTCAAGAATCAGAATCGTCACCAAGCTCGTCCTGTTTTGCCAGAGCAGAGTGAAACTGTGCCCAACATGGCACACGGCAGAATGGCCACGCACGGCCACCTCTGCTGTCAAAACCACCATCTCCTCCTTTTTTGCTTTCCTCTGTTACTGTTTCCATTTGCTTTCCATCTCCCCAACCTCTGCTACATGCCACGAGGTCAGGATCGCTCCTGTCCGGCCCTTCCTTTTAGTATTCAGCTCATCCTCAAACTCCCAGTTTATTTAAAGATGTTTGCTGGGAAAAAACAGATAAAGTGTGCAACTCATGAAATTCTCTATGACCCTTGATTTTTATCTTCATTTTCATAATTCACAACTTGTCTTTTAATAAAGACATGTATTTGTTGTTTTCTGAAGTAGCACTAGTAAAGTTTCCCAAATATACTAAGAAAAGCAATAAAAAAAGCAAGTTAATCTTGTGCCTAAATAATAGTCATTTTTATTACTTAAGGTATTTTCTACATACCAAGTTTTAGTTTAGTTTAGTTTTGGTTTTGCTTATAATTTTGTAGCAAAATCTATGAAACAATTTTGGTGGGTCCTATTTTATTGCTTGCAAACATATTGACAGTTTTCCATGCTACTTAAAAAATATAACAATTATAATTAACATTTGCCCTATGTTTTTAAGTCATTTGCCTCATTGTCTATCATATGAATACATCAGGCTTACTTTCAAAGTCGTGGAACTAAATCAAGCTAACTGAGACAGAACAACAAGGAGGGTGATGTTTATCACAAGGTTAAAAAATGATATGAATTAGTCTAACATCAGGTATGGAGCAGCCATATAGAGCTCTGGGTAGATACAGTCTCTACTGAAACACAGGGCTTCGTAAGGCAGCTGGGACTTGGTCTGGGCACAGAGGAAATCTACAATGTTAAGGGCTTAAATATTTGAAAGTGCTGACCGTGTGCTATGCTACAGTGGTCATTCTACCTGGGAGATTTGATTTGTTCTTCTAAACCTTTACCCTTTTCACTTAGCAACTGCAAAGTGACATTCCCTCCCAATGCTAATAATTTTCAAGATCTTTATGGTATATTACACCATATGCATACATCATAATTTATCTATTACTTAGCCTCTTTTTAAGTTTCAGAACCAGCACAAACTAACCAGAGGCAAAACAAGGTTATTATTTTATTATAAGGTATTTTTTCAGTCCCAATTTGCAGATGAGAAAAAACAAGGCTTAGAGAAGTTATGCATTCTTGCCTGTGTTCACTTAGGATTTGGACATGTGGAGTGAAGGGGGGGAGATGGAGTTGGGTGGGTGACAGTGGACAGAGACAATTTATCAAAACAACTTGTCTCACCCAAAACAGCACTAGCCACACATGTCTACACAATGTCACAGTGAGCCTCTTCTTTGGGGGTACACTTCGTTAGGACATGCCAGCTGGAGAGGGCAGGAAATAACTACCTTTCGGGGTGCATCTTTTATGTGGTTCCTTAACAGACATCTGTGCTACCCATTGCAAGGACCTGGGGATTTCAAGTCAACTCTGGAATCTTCAGTGTGACAGTTTCTCCTGTAACGGCTCCTTGGTTGAAGATCAAAGGCCACCAGACTTTCTAAACCAGAGTCAGCTTTTAATAAGTGCTTTCTAAAGCAGGGAGAGTAATTGAGATGACACCAGAGAAATATACACAACACACACACACACAAACCAAAACTAAACAACAAAAACTCAACCTGAATGCATTTTTAGGTCTTAAGATGTTACTTTATTACCCTCTAAAAATCAGAGTGTTGGTCAAGTGAGCAAATCAAGATGAGCACTTTCTCTATCTACATTGTTCTGGGTTTTTGCAAAAAAAATCCCTGAAATACCTCTGCAAGCTCATTCCTGCCTTCTTGCATCCACATTCACAGAGCATCTGAGAAAGGCCTGGTTTCCCAGGTCCCTTGAGCTCACTTGTTGCACACAGGGAGCCACCAACTGGAGACAGCAACTTGGGGCTGTTGGAATGACTGCAGTGGGTCTGTCTTTGAAGTCTTACCCTGCAGTTATCTCTCATTGCACCAGGCGGGCTGTAAGTGAACCCGTTGCACGCAGCTGTCACCATTTAAGCCAGCAGGCGTTTGAAGATGTGCCGCCCCCCACCCCTTGTGAGGGAAGCCGGAATAGAACAAAGTGTGGCATTCCCATGGAAGCACTTGAGCACTTGATCGGAGTGTGGGCCTGCACCTTTCCCCCGGGGTGGAAGTGGGTTTGGGAGAGCAAAGGGGAGAGGTGGTAGTGTGTACGCACCCTTTGCAAATGTCGAACTCAGGTAGCGTAGAACTGTTGAAGTGTCTGGTTCTGAACGACAAGCCTGTAGGACGGGGAGCAGGAGACCTCAGAACTTCTGGAGGATTTGTCATGTAGGTTTCCTTCTTGCAGTTTTTCCTGCCTCTTTGCATCTGGACTCTGAGTGTGGTGGGGAGCGCAGTGCTCTCACATTGCTGCTAAACATATGAAATCTAAAGCTGGCGAGTCTCTTAGCACAGCTGTGGTTTGTGATGTCCTCACCTCAAAGTCTTCATTTGACATGTTCATGTGCCTTTATCCCTTCAGTATGAGCTGGGACAACGTCCTACCACCTTCTCTTCCTCTCTTCCAGACCTCATTTTTCAAAAGAAAGAAGTGCCCAGAAGGACACTGGCCTCTACCCAGACCTCCCAAGTGTCTCTTTTTCCTCCTGGGTGGATTTCTCTGAGACTGCAAATCCCACACATGGAGACCTGGCAGTTGGCTTTCTGGAGAGCAATTCTGTGTAACAAATCCAAGCCCAGGGACCAGGCCTGAGCCAGGCGCTTGGGGATCCACTTCTGCCTTCCTTGACCGGCTGCCCTGCTTGGTGAGCCGCCTCGTGGCTGATTTCACACAGGAGCCGAGTGACCAAGAGCAAATTGCTCGTTGTACAGGCAGAAATGCTGACAGCAGCTGGGGGAAGCGGAGTTACAAATTGCAGTCAAGCCTGGGTGGGAAGCTGGCAGTCTGCAATGGGGCCTCAGGTTGTTTGTGCTGGAAGGGTGGGAAGAGTCTTGTGAGGCACACTGGAGAGACAGCGGAGGAATTTCTGGTATGAGAGCTGTCCGCCTATCTCTGTATCTGTACATACCACCCTCTTGGTGACCACGGACCTTTCATAAAGGGCTAGAGGGCTCCCAGTCCTTGAGAAGGATAAACATCTCCCTTCTTGGATTACAGTAGCAATTATGGTTGTAGGATGGAAGGTTGCAGATCAAAAAATAGACCTATGCTGTTAGCACTGTCATGCCTCTGATGCAAAGTCACCAGTTCTCATCAGAGACCAAGGCTTTTTCCTTTTGGCTCTCCCAACTTAGCAGAATCGGTAAATAAAAACGAAATCCAAAGCGTACAACTTTCTCCTTTGTAATCCTCTGGCATAGGAAAATGTCACTTGTGGGAGTGATGCACAGGATGTGAACAAATCTTAGTTGACTCACATTCCAACACGGGTTAAGAAGAGTCAAGATGCTGATGGGAGCTGGTCCAGGGCCTCCCTGAGCTTGTAGAGTGGAGCACCGTGAGGCCACCAGCAGTGAGGTCATTCCCAAGTCAGCGTGTTTGTCCTCTTTCATTGCTCTGGGAAACACAAGGGTTCAGTGGGACTCTCTTGCCACATGGCCTGTCAGAAGTCTTCATGAAGAAGAAGAAGAAGAAGAAGAAGAAGAAGAAGAAGAAGAAGAAGAAGAAGAAGAAACAAAAACCTTCAGAATTAAGACGTATTGGCTTAGATTGGGTTACTGTTGCTGTGAAAATTAAAAACAAAAACAAAAACAAAACAAAACAAAACAAAAAACCCACCATGACCAGAAAAGGAAGTTGGAGAGAAAAGGGTTTATTTGGTTTACACTTCTATGTCACTGCTCATCATAGAAAAAAGTCAGGAGAGGAACTCAAATAGGATAGAAACCTGGAAGCAGGAGCTGATTTAGAGGCCACGGAGGGATGCTGCTTACTGTCTTGCTCCTCATGGTTTACGCAGCCTGATTTCTTATAGAATCCAGGACCACCAACGCAGGGATGGCACAATGTCCCCCATCAATCACTAATTAAAAACAAAACAAAAAACAAACAAATGCCCCCCCCTAAAAAAAACCTTATGGGCTTGCCTACAGCTGAATCTTAAGGAGGCATTTCTCTATTGTGGGTCCCTCTTCCCCAAAGACTGTCTTGTGTCAAATTGACATCTAACAATCTGGCACAAGTACTTTGACTATGAGGAGCATCCAGGATAAATAATGGTTTGAGCAAGTTGATCCAGATTGCCACAAGAAGTTGAGAAAGTTACAGGTTTGCTTTTGGGGGGAAATGGCAATAAGACTGTGTGCCACTCTTAAGATGTGTACTTTTTATGGATATGCTGACCTGTGGCATGTTTTTGTGGCTTTCCATTTCAAACCTCTCAACCATGCACTTGAGTTCCGTTAGTGATATCAGAACCAGTACTGGAGAGTTCAGACTGGGCCAAACAGGGGATTGGAATGTTTGCCTCTCCACTTAACAAGTGTTACTTATCCTTCAGAGACATCATAGCCTGACCCCTAAAACTGAGACATTGATATTTTCCCAGAAATCCAATAAGGTAAACTAGATGAAGTTTCTAAAGTAGGTAGATGTCTAACTTCAAGGCAACAAATACAATGACCACCCAGCAAATATAATCTGTTTGCTTTTTCCATTTTTACCCATGTCCAGAATCAATGAAGAAAATATAATGAAATATGTTTTAAAAGTTAATTATTGGAGACCTGAATCTGTACATTGTGCTAGATCAGTCTGAGAGAAAAGGAATAAGCAATAGGCACGAAGCCGCACAATGACTTGGGTTTGAGGTCTAGAACCAGTCCCCAAAGCAGGGAGTGGACATGTGACCTGCTGGTAGCCACCTAGGAAGACAGTTTTCCCTAGGAAAAGTCACTGTGTAATTTGGAGAAAGTTCTGGGAAAGCTATCCTGTTGCCTGGGGGTTGTAGGGTAGAGATGGAATAAAGGGTGGCCAGACACTAACCCCCAGAGAAATGAGGTGGGACTTACACATAGGAGAAAAACAAACAGGAACCTAGTTATTGGAGAGTTTGGAATCATTCAAGGCTATGTGGGAAGACCTATGAACTCACAATGAAGTAACTTACAATTGCTTTGATATAAAAGAAACCAAACAGAACAGGAATCCCTTGACATTTTGTAGCAGATTTAGAGGGGTAGGGTGGAGGAAAGCATGGGAGCCTGAAGTGAAGCTGGCTAACTTAGCCAGGCATAGGAAGGTTGGGAGTGTGGGCAGTTTCTGAGTATTCAACTGGACCTTAAAACCTCTCCCAATCTGGCAGTTGGAAATCTGCTGGGGCAGGGGAAGGAATGAGAGAACACTCTGCCTGTTGCTGGTGCTGAGAACAGATTTCCTGATCTTTTCCTCTCTCCTCCCCCAACCCTCCCAACCCAAAAGTCTGCCCTGGTGGCTAATTGCATCTGGTGCCAGAGAAATACACTTGGGGTCACTAGTGTCAGGACATTTTGCTTCTCAGTTCCTTGACTCTATGTTTGGGTTCATTTTTTTCTTGAATGAATCTTAAGCATACTCTTGGGACAGAGACTTTCCTGTCCAACCTCAGTTCTGAGAAATGGACACATATGGGAGTGTATGTGGGTGGAAGAAAAAGAGAAGACAGGAAAAAAAAGAGGGAAATAAAGAAACGAGAGAAGACAGAAAGCACAAGCATTAAGATGCTTCAGGAAAGAAGGAAACTAGAAAAGTGGACTTTACTGCCTACCAGTGCCCCGGTGATGGGTATGGGGAGTAGGGTGGGTCTAAACAGGGATTGGACCCTAATCTCAATTCCAGAGAGTGCTGTCAATTACGTAAAACTTGATCCCCAGGTGAGAAGAGGCTGGTGATGCCTCACAGTCTTTTACTGGAGCTGGAAGTGAAAACCACTGATAAAGAAGTCTCTGCGCAAGGTTATTAGTGTAGATAATTGCCATACCCACTCGGCTTTTATTTGCATTCATGCAGTATCTTCAGAAAAGGAATTTTAAAGTAGTTGAACTGCCAGGCATTCCTTCCTTGCACATTTTAAACTGCCTGAGGTTTCTATCTTTTCAGATATTTACCATTTTCTGTTAAGAAAAATGCCTTCCCTGAAATGTGGACTGCTAAGAAAATTTATCTTTCCCTTCTGTCTTCACACGAACGTAGACGATTAGCCATGGAACTCTTCTATGTCTAGCACCAGGCACCAGATACCCCAGCTATGTGGAGGCCATTTGAATGGGACCGTAGAATAATCTCCTGTAGGAAAAGTCAGCTTCCCATTGTCTTGGTTGAACATGGGACTAGAGACCGGCTAAAGGTTGGAGGTTTGCTGTTATGACAATGGCTAGGAAGTCCCAGGGTCCCTTAGTAATTACTGTCCTCCATCATATCCCAGTTACTCTCCAGAAGGTCTTAAAACTTTGGGGTATTTTTTACTTTGTAAGAAGCAGGAGACATTTGAACCTTTTAAATGCGAACACTGTGGGGAATTCCAACATGTAATTCCAATATCTAAAACATAGGTTGCATTTTCCACATGCCAGGTTTTATAAGCATTGGTTTATTGAATTGCCACAACCCTGTAAGGAAGTATTATTTTCACTTTTACTCATGGTGAAGAAACAGAAAAGTGGTGATTGTTGCCCAAGTCAACACAGCTAGTAATAAACAACATGGTTGTGAGCTGAATGCAGGCAAATTGAGAAGGTTCTGTTGGTATAAAATGGAGGTCTTGGGGCTCCCACCCACTTGCTCCTGACCCTTCTCTTTTTGTTTTGTAGAGCATGCTGGCTTTATAAAATGTAGTCTAGAAAGTGAAGTACACAGCTCCACTCTCTTCTTTAAAGCCAAGGAAGCAGATCCAAAGAGGTAAAATTACTTTCCTAAAATCTCAGAAAAGAAAACAAAGGGCATATACATCTTTCTTACTTAAAAGGCCTACATGATACTGCCCTCCTGTAAGCCAGCGCAGGGTGGGGAGTGAGGTGGTAGGGAGAAGGAGAAGTGCTGTGAGAGCAAAGAGCTCAAATAGATGCAGGTATCTGAAGAACAGCTAGTGCTTTGGGGAAACCCAAATTAACTCAATTAGGTCTTGCACTTCCTCCTACCTGTTAGATGAAGCTTAGAAAAGGGGTAATTGGATTGAGTTCCAACTCATAAGTTACAGCCATCCACTCATTCAACAAATAGTTACTAGGAGCCTACTATGTCACAAACAATTTGCATACGGGCATGCCCTGTGTATTCCATCCAAGGTACGTGGGCACCGAAGAGAACAAGGGACCCTCCTGCCCTGGTGGAGGTTACATGCTGGCATCTGCAGGAGGACCAATGAACCCTGTCATATCAAGCAATGGTCTTTATAAAGACAAATGCCAACCTGTAGCTTAGCCATTGGTCCCTAGAAGGCTAAGCAAGAAGATGGATGGCTAAGAACAAACTATCACCGCTTCTGGCATGTTCTGGGAACCATTAAGGCTAGCTAGTGGTGGCATATTCCTTGAATCCCAGCACTTGGGAGACAGAGGCAAGTAGATCTCTGGGTTCGAGATCAGCCTGGTCTACAGAGTGAGTTCCAGAACAGCCAGGGCTATACAGAGAGACCCTGTTTTGAAAAGGTCAAAACCAAACACAAACAAACAAACAAACAAAGATGTGGGTATGTGTGTGTGTGCTGTAGGTGAGCACACTTGCCAGCATGGGTACATGTGGAAGCCAGAGGTTGATGTTAGGATGTCTTCCTCATCCTTGTTCAGCAGGCACGGCATCCCGAGCCACATTACCAGCGCTATTATAGGAGTTTGAAAAAACAATTGTTATAATGATTTAAAGCTCTACACCGTATTTCAAATATGTGAAATAACTGAACGTTACATTTTGTATTTCCAAGGAGCCATACAGAAAACATTTCAGAAACGTAACAGTGATTTCTGTTTCATCTAAACAGGCAGTGGCTTGTTACCACTCTATTTTTGTAATTTTTAAATTCGCTTCTAAAGCTTTTGCTAGAAAGTTTTATAACGGATGGAGAGATGGCCCAGAGGTAGCTGCTCTTTCTGAGGACCCGACTTTGGTTCCCAGCATCCTTATCACCAGTTCAAGGAGATCTAACATCCTCTTCTGGATTCCTCAGATACTTGAAAGCATATGAGTAGACATATGCACATAGGCATAGACACAAACAGACAGATAGGAAGTCAAACAGACTGACAAACACACACACACACACACAGACACATACACATAAAAAAATTAAAGAGTTTAATAACAAAAGCCTAGTGAGTAATGCTATGTTTTATGTTGACTAAATTACACGTGTGTGTTCACACAACAATTAGCTCTTGGACCATTTAATATTCATTTGGAAGTTGTTGCTCTAAAATTACTGAAAACTGTGCTTGAAGAAATAGGAAAATTCCTTTTGATTTCACAACACCAACAACAAAAATCCAGAGATTCCCCAGTCTTCAGGAATGAACTGGTCAGGACTATTCCTCCCGCTTTCCCCCGGCCTGCTTCTCCTGCCTCTTCTCTGGGACATTAGCTTTCAGTTTAGGCTGTTTTGTTTTTGTTTTGTTTTGTTCTCTTCCTCCACCTCCTCTTTCTTCTTCTCTTGGGAGAAAAATGTCCAGGTTATTTTGACACTCATATCTTTTCCCCCTCCCCACTGCATCAACAAACTTCTGGGCTTCGCTCTACTGGACCAGCTAAGGTCATGTGTCTTCTCTAAACTAATCACTGAGGAAAGGAAGTTGGAATCACACTGACGGATCTCCAGCTGGAGTTGGAGGATAAATAGACGAACGGATAAAACTACAGGCTGCTCCCATTGGAGGAGAGGTGGAAAGATGTGGGAAGGGACACAGTTCTTCTTCAAAGCACTGTGTCCTTCAAGGTGCTGGGCTCTGGCCTTACCTCAGTGCAAAAATCCAGTCTAACCGGATACCCAGACAGGCCCAGGAAACTGTCTCTACACCACTTTGAGACTTTGTATGTAGAAGTAAAGAAAGCACAGCAGATAGATTCACTCTGAGATGTTCAAAAAAATGTTTTTAATGTTGCTTTAGACATTCACTAGGAAGCAATCAGGCTCTCACTCTTGACAGAACATATTTAAATATTTAGGGAAAATGAAAATTGATCAAGATTTTTGCTCTTCATGCTAAACCCATTCTTAAGCAGGCTGGCTTTGCCAGGGTGGCAAGGGGGTGAAGGTGGAGAGAATTTGCTGCCATGTGGCCAGATTCCCTGTGGCCTGGAAATGTTCCCTGTAACACATTGTGTCTGCAAAGTCTGCCAGCCTGGTAGCTGCCACGTGTGGCAGAACAGTCCCTAAGGCTGGAAGAAGGTGGAGAGCTGAAGAGTGGTCCTGAAAATGGAATTCCTCACAGTCTGCCTGGGGCTGTGGGCATGCTAGCTGCTGCCAAACAGGTACACTTATACTTTACTCATGGTAGCTATCCCTGATGATCTTTTAGTGCTGTCTGAGTAACACTCATGAGCTGTGTTTTATAGTTTTCTAAATTATAGGATGCCACAGCTTAAACAGAGATCTTTGTCTTATTTACAGCCAGGCAAAGACTGGTAGAGAGCACGCACATGAAACTTGATGCTCTAGGGTGATAATGTCAAATCTTATTCACTTAGGCCCAATAAAACCCAGTTCCCTGCCTCTAGTTCATTATTACCATCGATAATGGCATCACCACTAAGACAGTCACATGAATCGTTCAGCCCTTATTTTGAGGTTCTTGATGACCTTTGACAGAGCTGGAAGGGAGCTGAAATTGAAAGCATGGGGTGAGGGTTGGGGATCAAGAGAATAAAGGTAATATTATGAACGTCGTACTGAATTCAGTTTAGAGAAATTACTGAATTCCAGTAAAATAGGTACTTTGGGCCAAAGTTTCTCTGTTACTAAAAGAAATGAAATAAATGGATCTCAGATGACTCCATGGGGAGGAAGCTTTTCAAAGAAGGGAATAAGGTGCATTTCACTGCCAAGGGTTAGATCTCAGAACCTCCCTGGCTCCCAAAGGCAAAAATGGATAGCACACTGCCTTATTAAACACACTCTGTATTAGTTTCCAAATTCTTTGTTGATAACCAAACATGTAGACCCATGTTTAAAGTTCAAAACATTCCACTTAGGTGTCTTTGAATAAAGAGGAAGCAAGGAACCATGAGGCACTCAATGGAGGTGGTGTTTGGTTTAGCTTGGTAAGAGCTTTTCAAAGTCATGGCTAAATGCTAGCTAGTTCAGAATGAGCCTGTCAGCACCACTCCCATCAAAGCAGATCATATTCTCTAGTGGCTTCAAAAATTGTACTTAGAATATGAAATGGGAGTTTTGTTTAGGGGTTTTCAGGTGTGATATTTTTGGCAAGTAATACTCGCAGTGCGATTTCTTCAGTTCGGTTAAGAGATCTACCACAGAGAATCCAAGGGGGCTCTCAGAAAAAGCCAGGGCTCTGTGGCTTTGCTGTGTGGTTGGGTGGCTCCACCACGCTGCTCTGCCTGCTCCTAGGAGTCTGTGATGTGTGCACACCGTCACTCAGGGGGTTGGAGGTTGAGGATGCCCTTGTGAGGGCTCAACCAGCTTGGCACGCTCTCAGCCCTGGGAAGTCCACGCTGTTGTGCAAAGAGCAGGTGGGCGAGAGAGCTCAACACTGCAGGGCAGACCGTACAGCTGCATGAGGCGGAATTCCCCTCCAAAGGATCGGCACTGCTTTGAAAGTGATTCATCATTAAACTAGAAGGATTTCTGAAGCAGTAGATGAACCTGGGGCTTGATTGGTTTCAAATTAACTCTTTGTAGTCATTTTTCATTCATCCTTTAAGAGAAGCTCTCTGCTCTTTCCACAGACGGAACACAAATACTCCTTGACATCTTTTCAAGACCGGCAAAGCTCTGCAGTGTTTCTGAACCGCATCTGCTTTCCATTCCACCGGCATCTTGCTGCTAGGAGGCCTGACAAGGGGTGGGGGGCTCCTTGCCACAGTCCGGGGGCTGCATTGCGTCAATTTCACCATGTAGAAAAAGAGGGGTTTGCTTTTTCCTGGAAGGAGAATCTGTGCTTCTGAAGCTACAGGGGAAATAAAGAGGCATGCTGCTGTTTGCTTTTACTGTCTCCCTTTCTCTCTGGGTCTTTCTTTCCCTGGTCTTCTCCCTGCCCAGGAGTTAAGAATGGCTTCGCCTTTGCTAATGCCACTAATTTAAAGCCTTTTCTCTCCCGGTGGTGGATAGCTGCTAGCACTGTTTTCTCTGAGGGAGACTACTCATGTGTCTGTCAAAAGTGCCTTTCATTCACGAATCCCATAAACAATTAAATGCATAGCATGCTAGCCTGTGGGAACCTTTCTGGCGACTTAAGTGAAGTTTCCTAACCCTCTTCTGCAGCAAGCCAGGCCGCAGCACTGTGGCCCATTCATGGGCTGCTGCTTCTTAGGCACTTTGATCTCGGGGCTTCATTACAGCTCATTTCATCATCAAGGATGATCTGAATTCATGAGCTCTTCCCTTCCTAATAACTGCCACGCTGATCCATCCTCAGAAGCAACTGTGGCTGAGAGGGTGGGGGATGGGGGTAGGGCAGGGGAGGGGACTGGTCCCAACCGCACATGAAAGAATAATGGGATAGTTTCAAACACAAGTGAAAAAACGTTTCGTTTTGTTTTTTGTTAGCCAAGCGAGCCTTTGAAGGAAGTGCTTCATAAAACAGAAAAGTCTCATTTTCGGGGCACAGTTAAATCTACCAATTACCACTCGGAGATTAGTGTGGTGGTTATTTCATTTTCTCTCCCAGATAGCAACTCTGAGGTACAGAGGAGGCTGAAAATATGCCCTGCATCCAAAGCAAGCACACAGTTGAGCCTGTGCCCAACTGAGCTCTACAGATCCTGAAACCCACACATACTTTTTTATGGTGGGCCACAGAAAAGAGGAGGCAGCTCCTCAAGACACTCTCCTCCTTTTTATTTACTATTTTTAAAAAGATTTTGTTTTATTATTTTAAAGTGTGTGTGTGTGTTTACTCTCATGAATGCAGGTGCCCAAAGAAGTCGGAGGTATCAGATGCAGCTAGAGCCGGAGTTTAAAATGGCTGTGGGCCACCTAATGTTGGTGCTGCGAACTGAACTTGGGTCCTCTGGAAGAGCAGCAAGTGTAACCCTGTTTTAAAACTGCCTCTAAGAAAACACATGACTTAATTTGGATGCTGTCGATACCCTTATAACTTCTAAGGCTGCCAAGCAGAGAGTGATGCAGATGATTAGAAGACAGTAGGAGCCAACACAAAGCCAAAAGCAGGAAGACAGGACAGGGTAAGGTGGCCAAGTCACTTTCCCAGGCTGTTAGCAGTCCTGGCTGTGATTATATTTTACTCAGGCTTACACTGGGGGAAGCACAAAGGAGACACTGCTAAAGCATTAATCCCCACTAAGCAAAGCCCGTTCTGTGCAGCAGCTAGCTCTGTGCACCAAAGACATAGCTCCGTAAGCCCACAGACAGCTTTACTGTTACTGTTACTGTGGAAAGAAGAAAGAACAGGTGGGGTCCCCTCAAAGGCGCTCACTCTCTCATTTGCTCTCCTAGTTCATGTCTTCCCATTGCTAACCTCAGCCCCCTTCACCGCACCTGTGCTGTGGAGTTCCACCCTCTTCTACCACAGCCTTTTAATGTACACGGGACACACACACACCCACACACCAGCAGGTTGCCTCTTGCTCTAACTCAGCAAGGGGCAGAGGGAGGTGCTTATGACCCTTGAGAAGAACCCGTGTGAGGTGAGGAAAGCCTCTCTCAGAACACCTGATTGAACACGGACTTTGCAGATTTCAGAGAAAAAGCATGCCAGGCCCCTTCCATAGGACCTCAAGCTTCAAAATAACCGTCCCCATTGCATCACCTCCGGTTGGCACACCTGCAAGAGGACTAGTGTGCAAAGTAATGACAGCAAGATCTCCTCACTGAATCTTTCCGTTAAAGTGACTGATTAGATCTGAGCTTTCCCTGCCACGTAAACAAGACTGAGAGTTGGAAAATGTGGGTGGCGTTTTGGTCCGGCTCTATTTTTTTTAAGCACTACAAAACCAAGGCCTGATGCAGAAGTCACTCGGAGCATATGGGATGCCCTTTCCATCTTCTCCCTTCTCTGGCTTCACACCTGAGGAGCTACATCATCTCTCCTTTGTGTCTCCCTTGCTCTCATGGGGACAGGATGAAGACCTGCATTCCTTACCCTGTTGTATGCTAAGACTGCCATTGCTTCAAAAGACGGGCTCTCAAGGCGTCGATGTATCCTTGTGGACAGATCCCAGAACCAAACAAACTATGTTCTCTTTCTCTCTGTTGAAGTCTTAGCAACAAATTGATTGCGTGCTCAGACTTTCTCTGGCTAAATTCATGTTCCTAAAGTCCTTGGGGATGATCGCTGGCATCAACTATGAGACCAAGGTCACAGAGCACAAACAACTGAAGATGACCCTGAGTAGAGAAATCAAAGTTTACAGTTTAGTTTTTGAAGTCACTCCACTGCTTTTAATTGATTCCAGACACTTTATGTTCATGGATAATTGCCTGAATTCTTCTATTTTTGTTGTACATTCCTGGCATGCTACACCTGAATAATTAGTTACTTAAATTGGCCTTTACGCTCTAAGAAAGGTTTAGAAAGCAGTAGGATTGCCACACACTGCTTTCTGTAACTCATACTGTATGTGAGCTCTAAAAGATGAGAAGGAATTATTTTTTCCACTTGGTTCTGGTTCTACCACACATACAAAGAGATGCTCACAATTTGCCATTCATTTCTTTCTATTCATTTACACATTGCATCTTCGTTGTCATCTTGACTGAATTTAGAGTCACCTATGAGTGTGAGGTGTGTGCAGAAGGGTTGGAGGGGAGAAGGCTCTCCCCAAATGTATGTGGCACTGTCTCATGGGCTGAGCACCTGTGCTGAAAATGTTTAAGAAGAGCAGGCCAAAGGCACATCACATTCATCTCTCTGCTTCCTGACTGCAGAAGCAATAGGGTCATCTGCCTTACGCTCCTGCTGTTATGTTTTTCCCACCATGATACCACCAAGCTGTGAGCCAAACCCACCCATCCTTCCTTATGTTGCTTTGGTCAGAGGTTTTTGTCATAGCAATGAGACAAGCAACTAATGTGCATGCCAAATGTCCTGAGGCTGAGAGGATGAGCTAGGGCCGTCACCGTGTTAGAGCTCATTAAGGCTGTGCTTTACCAACTCGATGTAGTCAAGTCCTCCAGATGTATGCCTTCCTGACTGCCATCCCTCAGACAATACTGGTTATGAATGAGGACTCTGAACTCAACAGTCACGTAAAATGTTGTCTTTCATATACTATAAAAGCACAGGTTAGTCACTGCGCCTCTATAAGCGTTCTTGTGAATTTCTCTATGAGTTTACTTGTCTATAAAAAGAAAGTATCGTCAAACCTTCACATAAAGCTGTGGTAAGGTTTACAAGAACGAGTATGTGAAACCCTCAACACAGGTGTGTCTAACCCACAGTGAATAACCCAGGGCATTTACCTGCCTAGTTGTTTTTACTTGTTCGACTACTGTTGGTGAGGAGACCCAAGACTAAAATGTATGAGAAACTTCCATAAGGAATGCCACACAGATAGAATGATATCAAAGACCATATTCCCCCCACCACCACACACACCTCCTTTTGAGCCCATTCCCAACAGAGAGCTCTTGTGGAGATCTGAGTTTTCTGTGCATTGCTGGATTAGTTTACAGAAGCATCCAGAGATCTGGTTAGCGGATCCAACCTAATACAATTCCAAACATAAATTTTATCCAGGCTGAAAGAATTGAAGTACAAAGTCTCTGTTTAGTTGGATACAAAGTCATTTGGGCGAACTACTTACCCGCCCCCCAGAAGGGGTACCCAGACTAATGTGTCTTCAATTGCTCTAAAGGACCCTGTGACTCAAAGATGAGTGAGCAGTCAGATTTGCCAGCAAACATGTCTGCAATTCCAAATCCATCATTCTACCAGTGCTCATAAAACAAGGTCCAGATTTCTTCTTCTCCCTGTGTTTGTTCTATAGGTTAATTATATTCATATCTTCTTCTTTGAAGTATTGCAACTGTTGGGAAATGCAAAGGAAGCTGTATTGATTTCAATCTAATATTCCCTCTTTATTGCCTTCATCTATGGACTGTCTCACATGTTGAGTGACATGTGGTGGTGGGTGTCACATGTCAGGGACAGCATAGGGCATTATCAACAGAGCTCGGCCATCTCTAGATGGACAGTCTCTTTGGCGAGGGGGTTTAGATTTAGAATGTCTGGATTGTATTCTACTAAAATCTCCACAACCTTTCCTTTCAAAATCAATTTCAGTTGTCAAAAAAGAAAGAGGGGGTGGTAGTGAGTCACTTTGAAATAATATAGCTTATTATTATCATCCTTTAAAAAAAAGCTTATTACTATAATTTTTCTCCCAAGGGAGCTGAGTTGATTTATAGTCCCACCCTCCTTATCTCAACATGTGGTTGAGTTCAGAAGGGAATTAAAATTCGGGGATTTTTTTTCCTTCAGGGAAAAGCTGATAGCTCATACCCTAACTTCACTTTTAAGTTCAGCAGGAACTTTTTTGAGTCCTTTGAATTTAGTTTTTAAATGTGCATACAGTCACTGAACTCAAACCTCTCCCCAAACTCATCTGTTTTGCCTGAATACACAGAAAGAGCCTTCACAACTGGGACAGGCACATGGGCACACTGCACTGTGATTCAGCAGTACAGATGAAAGTGTCCCATGTACTGTAGGCTAGATCCTCACAGAGGCCCGGCACCAAAATCAATGCATGTCTCATAGCAAGCACCCAGTAAATATTTGGGAAATAATGCATGGATAGGCATATAACAGAATTAGGTAAGAGCCAGAGCTTTGGGGTCAGTAATACATGCATACATACATACATACATACATACATACATACATATCATACATCATATTGATGGACATGGCAATCTTTCTTAGTCTCCTCATCTGCAATTTCCCTATGTGTATAAAATGGGTACAGGACAGACCATACTGATTCAGGCACCTGTGATATCATGCACAGAAAAGATCCAAAAGCATTGGTTCTCAATTCATGGGGTTCATATTCTTATTCTTGTGAATTCTTCCAAACTGGGCTTAAAGGTGTTTGGAGTCCAAATATTAGGAGCCCTGTCTTTCAGAATGGTTCCTTACACAAATATCTGGGAAGAGATCCTCACCTTGAGGAAGAAAATGTCATTAACCTGCTGGGAGGACAGTCTCCTTCATGTCTGTGGGCTTGGTTTTCTACAGCGATTGGGCTTGGGGGTCTGTGCATCTCAGGCACAGCAAGGAGAGAGGAAGATGTCTCTTTTGGATGGTGGATGGCCAGGGATTCTTATGTGCTAAGCTCTAGGACACGTGCTATTATTTCCAGAGAGCTTTCATTCGTTTTGCAGTGCTGAAAGCTTGTGCCAGGCAGGTCATCTAAAATCTCACAGCATCATCTACTCGAGAGTATCTCATTCCATCCCTTGAACAGGGTGCTATTATGGCAGAAAAGATATTGGAGAGGTGAAGAGTTCCCCAGTCTTGGAGATGGTCGGTGTAACAGAGTTCAGAAAGGATTCTGCTGGCCAAGGCATAGGAGCAGGGACTATTGGCTTGCTTGTTTGCTCTTCCCAGCCTGTGTTACTCCCATCAGCACCAAGGCATAGGAGCAGGGACTATTGGCTTGCTTGTTTGCTCTTCCCAGCCTGTGTTACTCCCATCAGCACCAAGGCATAGGAGCAGGGACTATTGGCTTGCTTGTTTGCTCTTCCCAGCCTGTGTCACTCCCATCAGCACCAAGAGCTGATACATCAGAAGACAGACCTCTCCTTAGGCTCCTTTTCCTTCTCCTGCCTTCTAGGATCTTTGGGAATGGGCTGTAGGCAGAGGTGAGGGGTGGCAAAAAACATGGATGATAGGAAACCACTGTGGTCCATGCTAGAAATGGTCAATAAAGATCAAAGGGGGCCTAATGATTTCATCCTGTAGGGTTGAGAGTGCAAAATCTAGATGCCTAGAAGTGTGGAGAGAGTTTGTATCTGAGAACAGGCAGTAGAGTGTAAGACAGATATACCTAGCACAAACTAGAACTTGGGTGAACCTCAAGAGTGTTTGTCTCGAAACGACAGCCAACAGATTGGGAAAGGATCTTTACCAATCCCACTTCTGACAGAGGGCTAATATCCAGTATATATAAAGATCTCAAGAAGTTAAAAAGCAAGAAACCAAATAATCCAATTAAAAAATGGGGTATGGAGCTAAAAAGAGAACTGACCGTAGAGGATTATAGAATGGCAGAAAAACACTTAAAGAAATGCTTAAC
>CM053744.1:67137449-67154232 GCA_028658305.1 Pachyuromys duprasi
GTTGGTGGACTTGGAGGGGGCGGGGAAGAAGGAGATGAGGGAGGGAGTGGGAGGGTAGGAGGGAATGGGGGAGGGGGCTACGCCTGGGATTCAAAGTACCCAACCTGTGATTGAGATAAAAATAAATAAATTAATAAAAAATAAAAAATAAAAAATAAATAAAAATTCAAAAAAAAAAAAGAGTGTTTGTCTCTTTCCCAATGAGGCTGGCTTCTACTCAGTTCCAACTTACTGTAATGTGTGAAACTCCAGCCCAGTCTGACCACATCTTGTGAGCTTCAGAGAAGCCATTCTTTTCTGTGAAAACTCTGAAGTTGTTAATATTCCCAATGTATTTATTATTTTTAAGTATTCAAACCAAAGATAACATATCTTGGGCCTTTCAGATTTCTCCGAGATAAACACCCTCACATTAATTTGCTGAGTGACTATAATGTGTCTGGCATTGTGCCAGGAACCAGCTGCTATAATATTGCAAATGAGTTGGGCTATGTTTCCAACAACTTTTGTTAACTGAAGCAGAAAGAGCAGAAAGAGGGTAAGTGTTGTATGGGGATTAAAAGATATCAAAACCAACAGGACAACAAGAAAAGAAGCAACCCCAGCACCTGAGGCTAAAGCCAGAAAACAAGATATAGGTGCTACCTAATGAACAGGTAGCAGGAAAAGCACTCAGGAGGAAGATGACAACTAACGCATATGAGCAGGACACCGTACAACACTCTTAAAATACAAACAAACAAGGGTGGGCTTTGATTGACAGTACAGGGCAAGTGGCAGACACAGAGCTGCCTTGCCTTTAGATACAGTGTGCTCTCTAGACCCTGCTCAGAGTGGTGCCAACTTCATTGGTTCTCCGGTTGGTTCAAGAACGGTAGAAGACACTGAACTTGCAACAGTCAGTGTAGAGTGTGATACCCAAGGATCAAGGCATCATGGCTGCCTAAGAGCCTGCTACGGGATGTGTCTTGAATACTCCTGGCTTTCCCTGTGACCATTCCACACCTGCAGCCCTTGTGTACCAATTCACATCTGCATCGCTCATCCTGTTGTAGCTGTAACTCACTGGACACCTGGCTGCTGATAACAACAGCTGTCCATACCAAACATCTGTTCACACCATAGCTTTCGCCATCAGCCCAAGTTCTCACACTAAGTTATATTCTTGTACATGTTTTATAAACACATACCTTCCCAGTCCTCATGGCATCCCTCATCATCCCTGACTACGATTCCATTTTCCTAGTCCTGCCTGATTAGGTTTGTTAAATGTTTGCATCCAGGGCACTGACCGTGGTCCCAGCTGAGTGGACACAGCTTACTTCTCTTTCCCAGGGCCCGTAAGGCTGGACAGCACAGTACATCCTGGCAGAGAAACCGGTGCTAGGACCATAACCCCAGGTCTCCATCTGACCTGTTATGGTTACTTTTATCCTCTCACAAAAACACTCTTTTAGGTAAGCAAGACACTGAGTACCCACCACAGATCTACACGGCTGCTGTCTGTGATGATGGATGGTCCAAATCCACTGAGAAGAGCAACCTCTTAAACAGAGGACCACCAGGATCACAACTCCCCACAGCTCTGTGCTGAATGGTGTAAATTTGGAAGGGGGATGGAACAGATCAGATAAGAGAGGTTAAGAAAGATTTTTCGCAGCCAGATATTCATGAACATGGGATCTTTCCCCCGTTCTATTAACCACTGTGTGTAATTCTAGAATTTATTCTCCAGAGTGAAGTAATAATAATCTCATTTGCCCTGACTCTGAAGCCCTTTGAAGTTAAACATTGAGAGAAAGAACGGCAGGACCACTCAGCAGAGATTAGATCTTGTTTTAAACACTAGCTGCTCTGAGAATAATTTCCTTAATTAATATTCACAAGATAGCATACACTTGAGACTGTATTTTCCTGTAACCTACTTGCATGTAATTGTTCGCTAAGGCCCTTCAGTTCGTTTGTATTTTCCTTTTGTGTCAGTGTTCAACAAAATCATTTCCATCTAAAAGCAGCGCTGAGGGGCAGGAGGTGCGCGGGGTCTCCCCTTCTGTGTGGAAGCTAGCACACGTGGGCTTTCATCTCGTTCTAAAGTTAATATTGTTTAGTATTCATGCCCATTGTTAACCAGGCTCCCGCACTCTCTCGACTTGGGACTCCAGCCCTGTCCATGGGCAGTGCTCTTTGCAGTCTCTCTTATTAAAGCCCTTCAGAGCTTCAACCCATCTGAGCTGCAAAGCCCCGAAGGCACCACGTTTGCCATCAGCACCAACATGTAGAGGATGAATGCCCGCCTGGGTCACACATCACAACATTCACAGCTTAAGTGACTTTAGAGGACCAAGAGTCTGTTTGTTATAGATGGGTGAAAGATGCTAAAACAACCAGGAAGAGAGCTTTCTGCTTGTCGGTGCCCTCGTGGCTTTTCCTGTGTCTCGGGGTGAAGTGAAAACTGCAAAGGCTGCCTTGCAAGTATCATGCTGAAGAGAACCGAGCACATTAGCTAACTGCTTAAGGTCTCCAGTCTTTGCTTTCTTTCAACATGTATTTGTAAGCAAATATCTCTTGTCATGATAACAAACCTGTTCTCTCCTAAATCTAGCTGGTAGAGATAGGTTTCTGTTCTTTTGTCCAAAATAATAGGTGGTTACATGATTTTTTTAATTAAAAAAAGCTTTATTTTTATTTATTGTGCATTGATGTTTTGCCTGCATGTGTGTCTATGTGAGGGTGTCAGATACCCTGGAACTGGAGTTACAGACAGTTGTGAGCTGCCAAGTGGGTGCTGGGAATTGAACCCGGTGCTCTTAACCACTGAGCCATCTCTCTAGCTCCAGTTATGCCATTTTTAAAATAGTTGACAGCTTTACCAACAACTGAGCTAATTATGGACAATGTATCTGCTGGAGTTTTTTGTTTGTTTGTTTGTTTTTGTTTTTTAAGACAAGGGCTCAGTGTATAGCCCTGGCTTTCCTGAAACCCCCTCTGTAGACCAGGCTGGCTTCAAACTCAGAGGTCTGCTGAGGACTCAGACAGTGCTGGGATGGAAGGCAGGTGCCGCCACCGCCACCCAGCTGTATCTGTTGTTCTAAAGCTAGAGAGCACATATGTGCAGAGATGTCCTGCTCTGACACTCTGGGTCTTAGTCCCTGGAGAAAAGGTTTCACACTGAATGGGGAGTCCTCCGTATTTTGGCTAGATCTGCTGGTGAGAAAACCCCAGCAATTGGTCTCAGTTTCTCAACCCCAGAGCTAAGCCGGAGTTGCAGGCATTAAAGAGCATGCCCAGATTTTTCCATGCGTTCCAGGGATCTGAACTCAGTTCATTGATGTTTGTACAGCAAGTGCTTTTATCTACTGAACCATCTCCCCAGAGGCACTCTCCCGCACACCTGTAAGCTCATTTGCCTAGAGCGCAAGTTTTTTTGTTGTTGTTGTTTTTAACATACACTTGAAACCACTGAAATTAGAAACCTCAGAGCAAAGGTGCTGGGAGAAAGGGCAATAATGGGGTCCCATGGTTTCTTCAAGGGTGGTTGAGGGCTGCCAGCTCTTAAATACCAACCAATCAGTCAGGAAGGATGCAGAGCTGCCATTTGCCTGGCCTGGGTGTGACCATTAAAGTTTCATTGAGAAAAGTGCAGACTTGGCATTCAAGGTGGGGTTCCAGACATCACTAGCAGATTTCCCAAATGATGAGTTGGCTCTAAAGTTTAGGGAACTGCTTGGTCGGGCTGAGAGCCTGAAGAGGGTAGCATATCCAGGAAAGAGAAGAAAGCTGTTCATGGCCTTTCCCTTTCATGATGGCAGCTGGTCCCACAAGATCCTTATCCACTCTGAGGTGCTACTGTCATTGACTTTCACCTGTTCGGGGAGGGTCTGTTTGGTGGGAGGTGTGGGGACTGAAGACAGGATGCTCTTGGGTCCGAACCCCGAGGCATCTTAAGGGACAGATGAACTCGGCAAATGGCCTGGACGACGGAGGCAGGAGTGTGCTGCTGTGCTGCTGGGTTGGGACTGCACATCTATTTCTGCATAAAGGACATCAGGCTGCTCCCCCAAGAGTCCGGAGACGACACGTGATGTCATCTGCACTAAAGAGGTCTCAAATCTGCCCAACAGGATGGTCCCCAGCAAGGGGTGGAGGGCTTCAGTGACAGAAGGGCCCAAGAGGGTTGGCGTGCCAAAATGGCTGCTAGAGGGAGAGCGCTGCGAGGGGAAGCCTGAAAAGATGAACATGAGCGATCTAAACACCAGAGAGTGCTCAGTCACCAAGCAGAGAAGCAAAGGTTTCCCTGCTACCCTGTCCCCTGCTACCCTGTCCCATCTTGCCCTCCATTCTGCCAGGGTCTGCTTCTGTGGTTGGAAGTGGGGAGGAATATGAACAACAGGAATGGCTTCCTGTCCCTGCTCCAAGCAAGCACCTTCTGCTAAAGACCGCCAACAAGAAAGAAGGGGAGAAAGTACCCCAGCCTTGCTTGAGGTTGGAAGACGAGATTCTTATCTTGGGACACCTTCTCTCCACCAATGAGGCTGTAGGATGGCCTGCCGGCTGGGGGCACACAAAGAACCACAGGACTGCCGTGTCACAGGGCAGCAGTGTGTAACTGAAAAGCAAGCAAAGAAAACCCCTCCAGATGTTAAGGGGGCCACACCTGCAGTCTCCACATGCCGGAGGTGAAGGTGGTTTGCCCAGAAACTAACAAGAAAAGAAAAAATCCTGACAGAAATATGAAAGAAGAAAGGGTAGGTAACAAAAAGAGTAGAGAGAAAAAAGAGTCAAAGGAGGAAGAAAGAAGAAAGAAAGAAAGAAAGAAAGAAAGAAAGAAAGAAAGAAAGAAAGAAAGAAAAGAAGATTCCACGTGTGGAGACAAGCAATTTGTAGATGCCTGTGAGCACCCTGGGTCTTTAATTTCACTCTGAGGGTTCAGACACTTCACTTGGCGCTTACTATTTGCAACATTAAACTGAGAGTTTAAAAATTAAATCAAGTTTCATTGAAAATATTCAGGTAAATATCAACCCAGTGTTGAAGCTCTTCTGACTTCCAGGCCTATAATCTACGGGCTCTGTTAAATTTTCCCTGTTATGTATTAGACTGTACAGGCATTATGATTATATTTAGCTAATTTCAAAATTAATTGTAGTCTTTTTTGTTGTTGTTCTCTGTAGCTGTTAAAAGTGCATGGTGCTCTGTTGTGCAAGGAGAAATTTGTACTTTTTGAGTCCTGTTAGGAGCAAAGGAAAACACAGGCCTCTGTTCTGCTTCCAGGAAGACAGATGTCAACTTTTCCCTGGTCCTCTCCTCATAGCCACAAAACCTAGGAAAATGTGAATATGCACACACACACATGCATACTCTCACACTCATGCATGCACATGCACACACCTACACACTCATCCATTTAATAGAAGACTTCAAGAAGAAGAGCCCACTGGGGAGTTGGCATTCTAGAATCCATACAGTGGAGAGCCTCCTGTCTGCCTGAGGCATTGAACTGAAGAAGTTGATATTTATGGTAACAGATGGGCATAGACCAAAAATAAGATCCTAATAAATAAACAGTGAATGGTTTGGGAGTAGGGTAATGTGCAGTTGTTGAATCCAACTGTCATGTTCTAGACCCAGGACTATGAAGCACATGTAGGGTACGGCCACATTGCCACCCTAACAGCAAAGGCAGAGTGAGGGTTTAGCCTCCCCAGGCTGTGAGGAAAAGGCCCGCTCCCAAGCTGCTTGGTATCAGAGGATCTGAAAACCAGGCAGGGTCTTTCCATCCTCCATAGTGGCAGCAAAGGTCATATGGGAAACAGAGATGTCCCTGCTCTCTGAGGTGTCCCATTCAGGGAAGTTTCCAAGTGAATGTGACTCCCAACTGTTATGAAGAGCACCCCTGCTAGAAATCTCTAGAAGGCCACAGAACACTCGGCTTCTGGGCTTCAAAGATCACTCGGAGAATCGGGAAGGTCTCAGCTCAATGACTGAAGATCGTCGACAGACGTCAGCAATGTGGTGACAGAGACACTTGAATTATCATATTATCTGAGCAATCAGCAGCTTTGATGAGCAATTACAAATGTATTTAAATCAAATAAAAAAATAGAAACTCATTTGGATGGTGATGGCGCACGCCTTTAATCCCAGCACTCGGGAGGCAGAGGCAGTTGGGTCTCTGTGAATTCGGGGCCAGCCTGGTCTATAGAGTGAGTTCCAGGATAGCCAAGGCTACACAGAGAAACCCTGTCTTGGAGAGAGAAAGAGAGGATATGAGGAGGGAGACTCACAGAAAGTATTAAGAACCAAACAAAAACTTAGAACTGAAAAGACAGGACTCCGGAAGAGCAGCACAAGGCCTAACTGAATGGAAGGAATAGAGGGGAAGGTTCTTGATTTCCAGATGTGGCGGTGGGGGGAGGGGACTGCAGCCAGCTCAGAGTCTCACTGGCTGCTCTTACAGAAGTCCTGGGTTTGAGTCCCAACACATATGTGGTAACTCATAACCATCTGTAACTTGAATTCCAGGGAGTCCAATGTCTTTTTCTGGCCTCCGAGGGCACAAGACACGCACATGGTTCACAGACATACGTACACAGAGGGAAAGAACCACCAAACCAATTAATAATAATAATAAAGATCTGAGAGTAGAGAATTGATCAATAGAGGGCTGAACCCAGAGTCTCAAGGACCTACATAGATGTAAAACAAAACTGAACAATCCTGCCATGACTCTTCTGGAAGGAAACCAGGCAGATTAGGTGCATATAAAAAACAAACAAACAAACAAACAAAAACCCTGAAAATCTCCTTAAATTTGGTAAGGAAACAAATTCATGAATTCAAAAAAGCTGAATAAACCACAAAAATATTCTCCAATAAATGCATGATAAGACACATATTAGTGAAACTTCTGAAGACACGGCAAATAAAAACCTTGAAAGCACCTTGCTTTCAAGAGAAATAACACCTTGCCATTAAGAGAAAAGCCAGCCCAGTGACAGCAGAAACCATGAGAACAGAAGGAACGAAATGACAGCTGTGTGCAGACGAAGAAAAGCTAAGAGCATCTGCCATGAGCAGGTATGCCCAAGAAACCCTCGTCACAGGATGTTTTCTGGAAGGAAGGGGAAAAAAACCATAATTTGACACATAGGAAGGAGGAATACACACACTCCTCTTGGGGTTCCCGAAATATGTCATGCTACTCAGCAAAGAGGATGCCACTCTGACATGCCTTCAGCTTATGTAAGAAAATGCTCAAGGCAGCCCAGCTCAAATGCAGGACAGTGATGCTGTAAACGAGTTAATGTTCTCATACTTCATTCAAATAACACATCACGAGTAGAACAACAGAAGCTACATAGATATATACTACAAACAGTATAATACCTGGAACAACCACTAAAAACTACCCTAAAGTAGACATGGCATAGGCCAGTATGGATATGAAAATATTCTAAAGTATGCATATATATATATACACACACACACACACACACATATATATAGGCTTCTTTGGTTGAGCACTGATAGGTCATGAAATGTATTTTCTGAAAATACAGAAATCGGTAGCAGAGAAGTAGGAGGAAAATCAACAACTTCTCAGCAAGTAAAAACTTTAAATAAGAAAGGGCCATATAACTGCAAGGCTATGGCGCAGTGCTATGAATCCTTCTCTAAATAAATGTCATTGCAATGGGTCAATTCCTCAAAAAGTCCACAAGTCATTTGATGTGAAATAGAGACTTTCAGTAGTCTATGCTAAGGAAATGAAATTTGTCATTTAGAAATTTCCAACAAATAAATCTCCAGATCCAGATGATTTCACTGCACAATTCCACTAAATGTTCAAAGGGAAATTAAGAACAATTTTGCACAGCTACTTCCAGAAAATAAAGGAAGAGGGGAGACTTCTCAGTCCATCCTAGGAAGCCAGGACTACCATAACATCAAAACCAGACAGAGTCAGTAGAAGACAGAGAGAAAACTCGACCAGCACCTCTCACTAACATGGATGCAAAAGTACAAAACAGCAAAAGCAAAACTAAAACAAGAAACAAACAAAACAAAACTCAGCAAACAGAAGTCAGAACTGTACAAGAGGATACTCCCCAGCTAAGTGGTATTTACTAAATCAAGGAACTTTCAATGCAGTCATGAAAAAGTCAGTCACCATATTAGTGAGCTAAAGAAGAGAAAGAAATCACAGTACGAAAAACAATGAAGACAAAACATTTTCAAAAAGTCAACGCCCCTTGGTGATAAAAGCAGTCAGACAAGTGGGCTCAAAGCCAGGACCTCATGTGGTAGGCGATATTACACGTGCTTTTGTGTGCTCTCCCCAGCTTCAGCGTGTAAGTGGGACCTATGACTTGATCCTAGCCAACAGAATATGCTAGAGAGGAATAGGCGTCACCCAAGACTTTCTCTGAGCAGACTACAGTTAGAGACTGTCCCCCGGCTTAACGTACCCAGCGACTTCTAGAAAAGCCCATGTGGCTTAGCATGGGGGACTCAGAGGGCCTCTAGCTGGCTGCCAGCAAAAAACCTGCGCTGGAGAGCATACAGCCATAAGATAATGCGTTCTGTTACGAGTCGGACAAGCTCCCAGGCAGGTTTCCTGCCGCCGAGTTTCTACATGAAAATGCAGCTCAAACAGCTCCTGGACTGTAGCACTCTAAACTAGGACAGAGCTGCATAGCACGCAACTCCCGACCGGGGCGACGAGAGAGAACAAATACGCACGGCTTCCAGCCACCAACTTTGTCATGATTTATTATGCAGCAAGAGATAAATATCTCGTTGCCCTGACACTTATGAGCGTATATGACTTTCACTTTCAGCTCTCAGCCTGGTTGCTGTCAGTCATCCTGACCTTGAACACCCTACAATGCCATCTTCCTTGGCAAAGTGTGATATTATCCACAGGTTGATATGAGGCATGAGCAGATCCAGCCCCCATCCTTCAAGGCTCTGTTGCCTATGGGAGAAGGATGTCCCTTTTCAGTGGGCCTTCTACTCCCATTGCTTTTCAGTTGGCCTAGCCAGTGAGGGTTCGGATCAGAGACTGGAGGGTGGAAGGGTCCTCACCTCTGATGCATTTCTTCCAAAGCCCTGGCTACCGCAGGATCAGCTCTGATGTCTCCCTCCGCCGGGTGGTCTCTGCCCTTGGGCTCTCAGAATCCCATGTCTTCTTTGCCTCCCCTAGACTCAGGGCATACCAATGCCCACGTTTCCGGTATTTCTCTTTCTCCTTTCTGCTATCTTCCTTCTTACAGACTCCAATATTCAGGAAATTTTTTGTTTGTTTGTTTGTTTCTATTTCCCGTGGCTGTAAACTTGTGACGGCCTGTTCTTTCTTCAGAAGCACTGGCAAGCACACCCATTCTCCCGAGTTTCTGTCTCATCCAGCTCTGGGATGGGAACCTCAGCACAGTGGCAGCATGTCAGAGCTGCTGCTACTACTACATGTGGCATAAATAAATGCTCCATGGGTGCCTTCTGGCCAGGGGTATTGGGGGGGGGGCTGGGAAAGTACAAGAGAGTGACACGGGATACTTGGCCTTGGACGCGTGTGACCAGGAGTAGAGAACAGGCCTATTAACAGATCGTTACACCATGGTGATAAACGCTAAGGGTGAAGGTCAGTCTAAGTGGGTGGAGCAGATGGGGTTCAGGGAGGGACTAGGTAGGGGGAAAGAGGAAGGGAGGGAAGAAGCTGAGCAGAGGCAGAGACCTGGATGAAGAGTGAGTTTTTCTTGAGTCACAAGATCCAGTTGTCACGTGTGCTTTTACCCTGCAACACATTCTCCATCTTCAGACCCCGTGTAGGAGTCTAGCAGCGTCGAGCCACAGGACAGGACATCCTTTCCTCTTGCGGATGAAAGTCATCGCATGGGGCTTGTCTGTGATGCTATATTGCCCCTTCTCAACAGGCTTCTTCCTAAAGAAGGCTTCAACCAGAAGACAGCTCCCCTGTTGCCGTGGGAAGGCCTCTAGGTGCCACGAGGCCACTGAAGGAATGTTGGGAATGGATGGGGCCAAGAACATGGCCAAACAGTGTGCTATGAGGAGCCGTGTAGGTAGATTCCCGGTCTGTTGATGAGCGGCTGTGTCACATGGGGCAATAGCTTTATCTGTCTAGGAAAAAAAATGCAATTTCTGCCCAGTGGAAGACAGTTTTCTTAGAAAGCGTGCTTTTGCCACTGGCTTTCCTCAGCCTGTGCTAGAGTTCGTTACTGATTCTGATACTAAATCCTTAAATAATTCTGTGAATGAGACACTGTGATTTACTCCCAATAAGAGATTTAAATGTAGCACAGCTCAGAGAAAGTACATGTTCAAGGTGTCCCAGCAGCTGATGCGCAGAACCTGAAAGCCCAAAACTCTCCTCCAGGAGACTTCTCCATATCATGCCGTTGGCCTGGTTTTGAGCACAATCACCAGATGAGTAAATTCACGGTCCACCCCTTTCCACCCCTTCACAAGGAAGCCGAAGAGAGTCTGCCTGGCACACTGCCCACCCACCAGCTCTGGAAACAGGGCAAGTCGAAAGCTGTGGCCTCCAGCCCTGTTGCTTGCATCAGTTCTTTGGTAGAAAAAGATCATGTGTACCGAAGTTCCCAAAGTGAGAAGAGACTCAACCTCTGAAAAGGGTGGTCCTGTGTGCAACAATGCTGACCAATGGCTTACTGTGCAATAGACAGTACACCAAATTCACACCTAAGAGTAACATGCTATGGGCAGTTGTTACATATGTTTTATGTAACATATGTTGTTATGTGAAGTTGTTACATATGCTTTAAATTGTTTATATTACACTTACCGGTTTGGGGGGGGAGGGTAGCTTAAAGGACAGCAGTGGGAGTTGGGTGTCTCCTTCATTATGTGGTCCTTGGAATCTCACTCATGTCATCAGGCTTGGTGGCAAGTGGCTTCACCCACTGAGATGGCCAATTACATTTGTTTTGTGGATGTCAAACTGGCTTGTTTTAAGTGATTTGTCTGTGTCCCTGGGAGGTATCCTGGTGAGTGTTAACCCAGACATAGGAAGGGAGGCCCTGACTCCCCGGGTACTGATGGGTGACCTTCTGTTTCCCTCCACTGTGAACTCTGCCGGTGAGACCTATGTTCTGTGCTGTATCCTGGAGGGCAGACAGGTTGTTGGGCTGCATCCTGGTCAAATATCAACTTCCAACCTTTCCCCAGGGCTCAAGGGTGTGGCAACTCTCTGACCCTTCTTCCTGCATCAGACTCTGGTCCCCTGAGCAGAGCAGCGGGACACTGAGCCAGCTGCACAGGATGTCTCTGGGCTGACATCAAAGAGCTGTTTGGGCTGGCCTGTCTGTACAAGTGCCTTGTGCCCAAGCATGCCTCCCAGCCTACACATACACTACACTCACACATGGCACTCAGAGTACACCACACATACTTATACACACCATATATAACACACATCACCCTCACACATAATACATACAACACACAGTACCTTGAACCTTCAGATCATATACACATACCTGCACAAACATACTTCATGTACAATAATACCAGACCACACACACAATCTATATACTTTATGCATACAATGGTCCACAGTCTTTATCATATGTGAACATATTATACATGCATGAACTGTGTCCTTTGCAGTATCCCTCTCACATTTCACATCCTTGCACTATGCATGTTCACACAACATACACACACAGATATAGTATATACAACCTATGCACATGTGCCATGTATAATCTCATAGACAATACCCAATAAACATGTATACTTTGTGAAAAATCTTAACACTTGTTTTCCACAAATACTCTCACATCACACATATGTGCATGCCATGTCACTTCACACACCACAGAAAGACTATTACGTAAGTGTTCAACCATACACACACATCACACATACCCCTTCAATGCATCCTCACCCCTTCCACAGACTCACATGGACTTTTAAGTTCACTCACATCCAAGCTGCAGCTCTAACCCAGGAGTCCCCACTCATTCTGAGGAAAGCCACAGTCGGGCCCTCCGGGGGTTCATTTTTCTTCCTGGCATCATCCTATCCTTGTTGCTAGATAGATTAATTACAGAGTTGGAGGAACAGAAATCCAACTCCCACCCACTATGGCCCTGAAGTATCAACATTGTGGATCTATTTATGAACTTGAAAATCTGAAGTGTGATGCATGGTGTCACCGTGCAGCCCACACTCTGGCAGCGAGCCGACACAGCCTCTTTCATGTGGTGAGAAGTTATGCCCCTCTGCTCAGCCCTTCTCTCTGGCATTCACCTGGAGTGTGTCACTGTGCAGGGAACAAACTTGTATGATGCCTGAACTTGGCACACACCCAGCCTTAGGGCTTCTGAGAAACTTGGAGCCAGAGGGGTTTGTTCAGGAAGGCAGAGGAATCTTCCCAGGGTCTCACCTCTCCTTGTTCAGATGGAGGTTGGGGCTGTGTGGGGTGTGTGGGAATTTCCTGGCCCAGGTTTTGCATTTGTGTGGAATGACGGTGGGTCCTCTGATGCCAGATTGATTCCTTATGGGGCCTTTTTCAATTGAAGGGGCTTCTTCCTTCATCCAGTCTGAAGCCTAGAGGAAGGGCGTACTCATTGGAAGGCCACCGTAAGTCAGGCACACCTGTATGCTCAGTCCCTGCAGTACATGAGAAGTGAAGGAAGGGCCTGGGACAAATGTGTTGTCATGACAACCATCCCCAATAAGCTGCCTCAAGACACAGGGACTAAGGGCTTTGTGGGCAGGGCCCACAGGGACCTGGTTGAGATTGATAGTATCCACCATACTGCTTCCAGGGTCTCTCTTTGGTACGCTGGGCCAAGGCTTTCCTGAAGGACCTTACAGATCTTTTGCCCTCAGTAATCTCGCAGGAGAATCACAGAGATAGCAGAGGAAAAGTTCTCCTTTTTCTGTGGTTCTGCAGAGTACATGCTGCCAAACGGAGGCCAGTGTTGAACAAAAGGAGAGAAGGCATTGAGGGACAAGCTACAGGCGCTGTTTGGTCCAGCTCTTCAAAGGCCTTTAGATTTTATTAGGAGCCAAGTCCTGATATCAGGGAAATCTAGATAATGCATAAACGGCAGCTTCTAGACTTGATACCAGGGTGAAGTGGGTGGCTGCAGGCAGCTCTGGCTGCTAAAGGAACTTGGGGGTTCTGGGAGGAAGAAGGCAAGTATGGTGAATAAATGGCAGGCTTTTTGTAACGTGAGGAAAACTGAGAGCTGAGCAGGATGTGTCTTGTAGGCCCACGAAGCACCACTGAGTGCTTTCTGTCTGGGCAGTCTGGGAGAAATTCGGGTCTGGAGTGGTGTGGGAATTTTGGTTGGTGGCTCTCTCTTCCCGGGGACTAAGTTCCTCCCCACCCCCAGCAGCCATATTTGTTTCATTTCAACTCATGTTTCTTCTCGGCGGCCCCTGTCAGCATTAATAGAGGGTTGCAGCCTAATTGCCAGCTACTTGAGATGCGTCCATCCCAAACCCTGGGAGTTGGGAGGCCCACAAAGAGGAAGTGCTCAGATCAGTGCAGCAGTGTGAGGCCAGCCAGATGGCTACTAGCTGTCCTGAGGGAGCTGGGCCAGGACCCCGAAGGATAAACCCGGCAGTGTGGCCAGCTCTGTGGTCACAGTCCTGAATAACTTCCCGAGAACTGTAGGGTGGGTAGGGTTCTCTCGCTTCCTGAGGGTGTGTGTGTGTGTGTGTGTGTGTGTATGTATGTGTTTGTGTGTGCTCTGTGCATCCCCTGAGTTCAAGGAAAGGCTCAGGAAATACACGTTCCAAGGAGAAAGAAGCGTCAATGGGGTTTTTGTTGTTGTTATTTTGCAAGGATTCTTGAAGTGAATGTCTGCACACTGCCCACGGGATGAATAGCAGCATTTATTTCTCAGGGCAGTGGGGCCCAAGCGGAGCCGCTGGGAGATCTTGCCCTTCCTGGGCCTCCGGCTACCTACAGCTCCATGGCCACTTTTCCCTGATAGAGTCCCAGGTGGAGTGAGCCAGGGGGGAGCAGCAGACAGCGGGAGTGTCTCCCTCTGATCTTTCTCTAAGATTGTCTCCTTTCTGGCCCTGGGCCATTTTCTTGGCTACTTCACCTCAGTTTCTCTATCTATAAAATGGGGATAATGGTGTTTACTTACTTACCTCATGAGTATTATAGGAATTAATTACTGTTTGTAAAGTGCTTTGAAGATGAAAAGTGCGAGGTGGCATCATCATCATTATTATGAAATATCTTCCACTGCTACCAGCCAGGTTCTGCCAGAGACAAGCAAACATTTCCACCTCGATTCCAAAGGAGCTCCTCACATAGGACCCTCACAGGGGATTTTCACGGGGTGCTCTCACAGGAGATCCTCACTGCAGACCCTCACAGGGGACCCCAACAGAGAACCCTCACAGAGGACCCTTACAACAGACCCTCATAGTAAACCTCATAGGCGATCCCCACAGGAGAACTGCATGGATGACCCCCACAGGGGATGCTTACAAGAAACCCACAAAGCCCCCATGTTTTTTCACTTTCTCATTCCACCTACCCCATGCAAGAGCAGCTCTTATCTGCAGGGAGTGACAGAGCCACATTCATGCAAAGACCAGTCCCTGAATGGTAATGTTAGTAAGGAAATTTGGTGATGTGGAGCAATGGCAACCAATGGCCCTGTATGCACAGATGTGATTTAGTAAGACAGAGCCAACTGTCTTAGCCATGTGCTTCAGATGTACAACATGGACTCTGTTGATGTCTTCTTTTAAATTTTTAAATTTTATGTGGTATTGGAGATTGAATCCAGCTCTTTGGACATGCTACAACTAAACTTCAATCTCCAGCTTTTCTTTCTTTCTTTCTTTCTTTCTTTCTTTCTTTCTTTCTTTCTTTCTTTCTTTCTTTCTTTCTCTCTTTCCCTCTTTCTCTTTCTCTCTCTCTCTTTCTTTCTTTCCTTCCTTCCTTCCTTCCTTCCTTCCTTTTTTCTTTTTGTTTTTGAGAGAAGAGCCCTCTAAATTAACCAGGCATAACCTTAAGTTCTTCAAGACCTAGGCAGGCTTGGAAGTTGCCAATCTTCTTGCATCAGCCTTCAAGCAGCTGGGACTATAGGTCTGCCATCAGCTAAGGATGCAGTCTTATGGAAGCTCTTTGTCCATGCTCTGTGAGGGGATGCTGTGTCAAATCTATCTCTTGACCTTCTCTAACGAAGCGCCTCTGCAAAGTTACCTCTTATAAAAAGCTGTAGAAAACAAAGACCATTCTCAGGTTCAAAGTCTCCAAGGATGTATTATACCATCATTCTTCAATGAATGGGACTTTTCTTTTTGTTCCTTTGGGAATTTTTGTTTGGTTTTAGAGACAGGTGTTCTCTATGGAGCTCTGCTGTCCTGCAACTAACTCACTCTGTAGACGAGGCTGACCTCGAACTCAGAGACCAGAGCTGGTCTCTGCCTCCCGGGTGCTGGGATTAAAGGTGTGCACCATCACCTGGCATTGTGAGTGGAATTTTTAGAGTCCATGAATATTGTTTTAACAATGAGCTTGGTTCTAGAGCTGTCCCCTGGCTGACTGTGGAACATCTTCTCTTTATCTATTATCTACTTAAACAATGGTGTGCACAACAACTTGTGCTTGTTAATGAGGTTCAGTGTGAGTTGAGCACCCTGGAACAAGATTAACTACACAAAGCAAAGCATGACCATGGGGATTAAACCAGTTGATCCAGAGTCTGAACCACTGTGGACAATGAACCCCCAAAGCCCCAGGTTTCTAGTGCAACACATTAAAAATGAATTTGTACCCACTTTTGCCATCTGAAAGAACCAAAGTTCCAAAGGAACATTTGGGGACGCTTCTGTTTGTTTATGTAACCATTGGGATGCCTCCCCTGGGAGCAGAGGACCATAATTATTCCTAGGAGGACTCTGAAGGACAGGAACAACAGGCGGGAATAAGTCATTTCCTGCCACCTCTCCAGATGGAGTATGCAAAGCTGTTGCAGTCATGACAGAATGTGTTTCTGGAACACAGGGGAAAATCCAAGTGCAGGTAGTCAAACGTGTTCTTTTAAAGTAGAAATAGTTGTGTGATAGGGATTCATGTCCTGCTTCCAAACGTATGGCCAAGCTAATCTTGTATGTGAGCATGTGTATGTGTGTTTATGTGTATGACTTTGCCTGTGCACACACACACACACAGGTGTTTTGTTTGTGTTTGGTGTGTATGTGTGTGATTTCACAGGCATTGTCCACCTCTTCTCTTTGGAGTTAGGATCTCTCCCTGGCCTGGAGTACACTAGGTAGGCTAGACAATGGCCAGAGAGCACCAGGGATCCTCCTGTCTCACACTCCCGAGCACTGGGATCACAGGCGCACACCACCACTCCTGCTTCAGTTACATGCTTTTGGGAGTGGAACTCAGGCCCCCACATCTGTGAGGCAAGCGCTTTACGACTCAGCCATCTCCCCAGTCACAACTTAATCTCTTTATTACAAAATTAATTAACGCTCATTTTAAAAAATCTAATAAAACAAGAGGAAAGTGTCTCTAGACCCTTTGCCTACAGATGAGCAGCGTTGGCAACTCAGTTCCACTGCTGTTCCAGCACCTGCGTTTGTATTAAAACAAAACACCGAATGTAAGGTTTGGACCCTTTTTTATATGCTTGGGATGACATTTTCCCACACCTGTACAGTGAACTTCTTTTCATGTAGATTGATACCATTATGAACAAGGGCAGAATATATTATATACGTCATATAAATATATGTGAGATTTCTATGTTTA
>CM053744.1:67159901-67320891 GCA_028658305.1 Pachyuromys duprasi
TGTGTGTGTGTGTGTGTGTGTGTGTAGGATCTGAAATCCATTAAACCACAATGGAAGAAACCAGAGAAGAGTTGCATAAGTTATCTACAGGGTTTAAGGACTGGAAGACTCAATATTATTTAGACAACAGTTCTTACCAAAGTGAACTATAAAAATCTCAACAGTTTTTTTGTAAATAAAAAAGCTGATTTCAATACAAACACATTTCCCCAGATAGACGCATGTGCAAAGGCAAATGATGTATTTTAGTCAAAACAATTGAAAGATATAAACAAGGTTAGAAGACTCATGCCCAGTTTTAAGAATTACTATAAAGTCAATGTAATTACGACAGCATAGAATTGAAAACTGCTAAAGTCATAGATCCATGGAACAAGTATAAGACCAGAAACAAGAATCAATTTTGACAAAGGGACAAAGAAAATTCAATAGTAAGGGGAGGTCTTTTGAACAAATGATGCTTGGTACTTGGGTAGGTTAACCTTGACTTATAGTTCCCACACTATACAAAACTTACCTCAAAATGAGTCACAGATATAACTGTGAAATGTAAAACTACATCATATCTAGGGAAAAGTCTCTGTAAAAAAAAACTTGAGTTAAATAAAGAGATTTAGCTACACAGCTACACACAACCAACAATATTAGCAAATTAGACTTCATCAAAATGTAAAACATTTGCTCTGTCAACGACGCTATTAAAAGCATGAAAGCAGGTGAAAGGGAGTGCAAGCCTGTAATCTCCGCACTTGAGAGGCAGAGACAAGACCTGGTCAGAGGAAGCAGAAAGATGGGAGGGAAGAAGGAGACAGGGAACAAGTAATCTTTATCTAGGACTGTAGATTGTAAAAAGAATACATAAGACCACAAACATTCCAAACAGAAAATGAGTAAAAGATCTGAGCAGACAATATATGTTTCAAGAGACAAATGACAAACAAGCATGTGAGAAGATGCTTGGTATAATTTGTCCTTAAATAAATGCAAATTAAAGCAACATGATGCTACCATTGATTTAGCACATACAAAAGCTAAAATGCGTTAGCTGGCAGAACAAAACTGAGGAGAATAGACAATGACAGACTCACTAATTCTCTAGTAGGAATGTAAAATGGCAGTTGCTTTGGAAGGAAGTTCCTTACAAAGTTAAATACAGACTTCTATGACTCACCAATCACCGTGGCGGGCACTCACCTAACTAACTTAAACATTCTGCTTGGGGCTGGAAAGATGGCTCAGTGGTTAAGAGCACATGCCTCTTCCAGAGGACTTGAGCTCATTCTCTAGCACCCACCAAGCGGCCCACAACAGCCTGTAAATCCAACTCCAGGGCATTTGATGCCCTCTTCTGGTCTCCATGGGCATTGCATGCAAGTGTACTTACCCAAACATATGCACATATTTTAAAAAATAATAAAATAAATCTTTAAAAAATGTGTAAAGCACACACACACACACACTAACCCTTCATGTTACAGCTTAGAGCAGCCTTAAAATGAAAATAACCAACAGTAGGTGAATGGATGAGCAGACTATTGTATATCCAGACAACAGAATGCTATTTAGGATTAGAAGAAAAGTGTTAGGATTTCACATTCTGACATGAGTGAATCATAGATGCATTGTGTTAGTGAAAGAAAGCCAGGGTCAAAGGCTATACACTGTATGTATCCCTGTGGTTCACCGGAAAAACTCAAAATTTCCCCAAAAAGAAACAGATGAGTGGCTACCTATAGTTTAGGGGAGGAAGAGGTATTTAATTGGAGGAAACCCTGGAGATTTTTCAAAAAGATGATAGAACTAATCTGTGAGGGTCTGTGATGATAGATACATGATTTTGCTCATTTGTCAAAACCCAGAGAATTTCAAAGCACAAAGAGTGAACTTTAATGCATGCACTTTTTTTTTTTTAAAGAAACTGATGAAGAGTTTAAGAGACAAGATAGAATGCAGACTCTGATAAGGGAACGTAACTGTGTTACAACTGTGTCATATGACCTCACTGAGGAGCATGGAAAGAAAGAGCAGCCACCCTAAAAAAACCTCTGGGAAAATAGTGTAATAACTGAAAGCTCTCAGGCAAGGACAGGAGGGTCTGAACTGAGCACCGCGTTCTGGTTGGTAAAGCGGTTTTGTGTGAGGTTGGGCTTAACAGTCCTGAAGCTGATAATATATGTTTTCTGGCATTGGCAAGTAAATAAATACACAGCAGATGGTGGAAGCCAGGTTCTTCTTCTTCTTCTTCTTCTTCTTCTTCTTCTTCTTCTTCTTCTTCTTCTTCTTCTTCTTCTTCTTTTTTAACATAAGAAAAAGCAAAGGACTGGGCTAGAATGATCTATTTCACAGTGACTACAGTTGGAGACAGCAAGATGAACATGTGTTTGCCTTCATATAAATGCAGATGAAAGGAATTATGACCATTGGAAAATAAACACTCATGAGCCCTTACTCATAACAAAGACAAATGAATGAAAAAGTAAACAAGTGAAGGGAAAAATCACTCACACAGAAATTATTTATTGATTTAATTTATTGGTACGTGTGTATGTACATGCATGTATCTATGTGTGTTTGTAGAGGTCAGAGGTTAGTATCAGGTGTCTTCCTCAGTCACTAACCACTTAATTTTTTTAAAGACAAGGTGTTTCACTGAACCCAACTGTCTTAGTCACTGTTGTGTGGTTGTGAAGATACCACCATGACCAAGGTAACTCTTACAAGAGAAAGCATTTACTTGGTGGCTTGCTTACAGTTGCAAGCATTTGTTCCATTATCATCACGGTGGGCAGCATGTCAGCATGCAAGAAGGTGCTGGAGAAGTAGCTGCAAGCTATATTCTGATCCTTAGACAGAAAGGCAGAGAGCGGGGAGTAAGCCTGGCACAGGCAACAAGGCTCAACCTCCTAATCCTTCTAATCCTTTCAAACAGTTCCATTCCCTGGTGATTAAGCATTCAAATACACGAGCCGTTCTTGTTCAAACCACCACCACACCCTCACTGATTTTATGCCACAGTTGGCTTCCTCGTGGGGGCTGGGGACCTGAACTCAGATCCTCATGCTTGCTTGTGCAGCGGGGTCTTCCTTTTCTTTTTTTCTGAACCAACTAAGCCATTTCTATAGACCCCCAACTGAAGTATGTATCACAGGTTATGCAAATTTATATCCCTTGACGTGTGGAACTCCCATAAACCTTGAATTGCCTGTGCTTGGTGACTTGTTTCCAACAGGGAGATTATAAAAAGATAGAAGAAGAAAGCTTACAGTGAAGAAACATGACAGACATGACTTCACCCATGTGATCACTGATAAGTTGGGATGATAACATATATGTCCATCGATTACATAACATGTCATAATATGTCAATAACATAGCATACGTCTATCAGTATGATGAGGCTAGTATTTTACTCTCACTGTCTTCCTCCTAATAATTGCTAATTCTGACTAACTATGATGGGGGTTGGTGTGCAGAACATTAGACAAACATAAATCGAAGGGAATTCCACCAAAATATCTGAGCACTCTTAATATAAGTCTATAAAAAAAAGTAAGAAGAGTATGAGAAACTAAAACATACAAGAAGAGAATTGGGACATGATGATTTAATATAATTCTGTGTCCTGAGTGGACTCCTGGGTGAGCAACAGGACATGAGGGGGGAAATGGTGGTTTATAACAAAGTTTGCAGTTCAGATGATAATAATTTAATAGTATTGGTTCTTCTGTTGTAACAACTAAAGTAGTTTGGTAAAGAACAGGAGACACGTGGCATTAACCATATAGAAGCTGTTGCTAACAATGAAATGTGTACCGGAGAAACAGAGAAATTTGCATGTGTATATACTCAGAAATGTGACCACAAGTACCTTTTATTTCTCTTTTCCGCTTTGCTTCGTTGTACCAATGCTGTGCCTGACAACAAACAGACATTCCTCAAGTAATGAAAAAAGTTACCATTAAGTAAATAATAAGAGGCGCTACCATCCCACAAGGGGCCGGGGGCACCATTCCACTCTCAGCCTGACTCAAGGGGCAGGGATTTCTGGGAGTAGAATGAAAATGCTGACCTAGGGTTGTCATTTCTGAGTCACAGTAAGAGAGTGGTCCTGTCTTTCATTTTTCTAGGCTAAGAACAGACAAGAACACACACATAGTGAGGCTGCTAAGTCATCCATTTGTTTTATTTAGACCATGCAGTGTTTCCAACCATCTGAAAAGGAATTCCTTTAGGTTGGGATCCACCTCTTCCTGCTGACTCCCTTAAGTTCAGCTCACACATCAAGTCCCACGAAGGCTGAATAGATGTTTCAGTTAGAAAAGTATTTGTTTTTTACATGGATTTGGGAGACCAAACTCAGGTCCTCATGCTCGCAAAGCAAAATAATCAAATGGATTTCCAAGAGAATTCGCGGAAACACAGGTGTTTTTATTGGCTCACTGGGGGAGGGGGGTCACGCGTGAGGGAGAAATAGAGAATTGTAACATTGGAAGGTGGGAAAGAAGCTGCAGCCAGGAAAAGCGCCAAGGCTTTTTACTTAAAGCATCAAATCTGCAGAAGTTTCTTCACATCAAAAGCAGTCTCGTGGATTCTGTTGGTGGCTACGTTTATATCAGGACAGGGATAGTAGAAGCCATACCCAAAATATACTGTGCTTTTTGTTTTGTTTGTTTGTTTTTGTTTTTGTTTTTCAAGACAGGGTTTCTCTGTGTAGCCTTGGCTGTCCTGACCTCAAACTCAAAGAGATCTGCCTGCCTCTGCCTCCCCATATGCTGGGATTACAAGCATGAGCCTCTGTACTTTTCAGCTTTTTTTTTCTTTAATCATTATCAAAAATGAGTATTCTTTTCTGCCCTTAGCAGGTATGTCTTTTATGAATGAGCCAAATGCATCCCGTAACTTCAAGTAACCCTCACATTGACTGGAATGCTTGAAGAACCCATTTTCTCAGTCTCTCTTGCATCCATCCCTGTCCTTCACCCACAGTATCATATTGGATGCTTGTTTGCCTTATATCTGACTGTGGGCACCCTGAGGACAGGTAGCTGAAACATCCATGATTCTGTTAGTCATAGGCCAGAATCACCTTTCCCTTACCAGCACTTTCATCCACTTCCCTTAGCTCTAGGAGGCAAGAAAAAGTCCCTCTCCAATTGTGTGATACAATTGTCATTGGAAACCAAGCAAGCAAGCAAACAAGGGCCTTTGAAACCCTATTGCATCTGGAAACTTTCACTTGAAATGAGGCTGGCCTTCAAGGAGTATGCATCAAGGAAAATCATGCTTGTTTTGTTTTGTTTCTATCTTGAAAGGAAAGGTAAGAGTTGTGACTACAGACATGAAAGTGAACCAGGCCTTGATGGCTGATTCCTTTGACAGGTCTTTTCTTGACCCCTGTTCCCCAGAAAGAGGAAAAGTCACTAACAGGAACATCTCAAGGTTTCACTGATGAAATATCTCTCAAGCCAAACCATGTATGATGACAACTAGTGGGTGGGGGAAGACATTTCCCCAAACTGGGACTGGCTCTCTGCCCTACAATTCACTTCACAGGATGTCAAAGGTTATCTGTGGGGAACTAGGAAAGGAAATGTATTTGAAAACATTGTTGGAACATGTATACAACATCTTAAGGTGTTTGATCCTTTTATGAACTGTTGACAGCTTTTTTGCCATTGAAGTCCATGTGAGAATTGCCAGCCAAGCAGAAGAGGAAATGGGGCCAGAGTGCTTGAACCCCTAAGAGAGCCTTTAAGAGCTGGTTAGATTGCAAGCTATGAGATGGCCAGAATGAGGGGACAGCCCAGGATGCCACAGGAAACCCAGACATCTGTGTCAAATGTTCTAACCAACTCTCTTCTGGCCATTCAGTTATTTCCCTTTCACTTCCAATATCACCTTCAGTCAAGGATTGATGGAACTTGAATTCCCAGAGCACTTGGAAGCACAGAGTAGCTTGGAGTTATTAATGATCATTATACCATGCTAAGTCAGTAAATGCACTTTTTTCCCATCTAGTCAACTCACTTGAATTTCTTTTTAATTTTTAAATATAACTTTATTAATTCTTTGAGAATTTCATATATGTATGTAATGAATTTTGGTCATATTCACCCCCCCTTCATCATACACACACACACGCACACACATCTGTACATGCATGGACTTGGGTCATTGACTATAATATGGTCAACCTATCAGTGGTCACATTCCTGAAGAAAACTGGCTCTTTCCCCTAGCACCCGCCAACCCATCCTCCTCAATTAGAGGTTGGGGCTCCTGTGCCTCCTCCCTCCATGTTAAGATGTTGAATGGCTTGATCTTATACAAGTCTTATGTGGGCAACCACGGCTGCTATGAGCTCCTGAGTGCAATTGCCTTGTCCTGTCCAGAAGGGACCATTGGGAGGGAGTCCTCCCCAAGCTCTTGGACGCTTTCAACTCCCAGTTTCACGATGTTCCTTATCTGAGTTTCTTAATGGCCATGATAGTTGCTTAATCGGTTAATACTGTCTACCTTGATTGGGACATTTTTACCGTTTTGCTACCCTCGGCATCTTTCTCTGGTTTCCTCTCACTCTGGGTATCTGCGCTTCATTTGTTCCAAGAATCTTCCTGGGACATGCCATGTGCTAGCATCATTCCTACTTCTTCCATGCTGAGAACTCTAGTTGTTTTTTCCTGCCCGGGACCTTATCACTTATTAAATTAACAAGCTATGACAAGGAGGTCTTGCACTTAAAAATGAGTATGCCAGATGCGTGTTTGATGCTGAACTTACTATGTGGAGTAGGCACTCTCACACATCAATAATAATGAAAATTAGCCTCAGTATTATAAAGAAAATAATGGCCAGGTGTGGTGGCGCATGCCTGTAATCCCAGCACTTGGGGAGGCAGAGGCAGGTGGATCTCTGTGAGTTCGAGGCCAGCCTGGTCTACAAATTGAGTCCAGGACAGCCAAGGCTACACAGAGAAACCTTGTCTCAATGAACAAAACAATAAACAAACAAATAAATTTCCCTAACTCTCTCCTCTGTCCCTCTGCCTTTCAGCTTGGTTCTTTCCTATCTTGTTGCTCCTTTTGGACAGCTGGCTCACCTTTCTGACCCAGGTTTTTGCACAGTTCCCCTCTCTAGCCCCTCTACAGACTGCCCTTAGGTCCCTGTGGTTGTCCTGACTCTGTACTTACTAGTAACTCATTGGATGTGTGCCTCGTGGACACTGATCCAAATAAACAGCTCCTGTCCATCAGAGTCTCTTCTGGGTACTTTTGTCAGTCAGTGCCCGTCCATCAACCAAAACATGCCACGGCCAGATGGTTCCACACAGGGACAAACAGTTTAAAAACTGTCTTGTAAATGTCACACTGATACCACAGACAGACAAACAGAGGCAAGTAGGTGGCGTTCTCAGAAGCTTTCATTCCATCAGGCCTTTGATTTGGAGAAGGGGCTGGGAATCTTGTATCTCCTGGTCCCTGCTAAAGCCACCTGACCACATTCAGCAAGCGCAGGGCTTCTCACAAAAGCCCGATTTCCTTCCAAAGCAGTGTGCTGGGAAGGGGGAGGGCTGCAATTATTTCTTTTGCTTCATTCAATAGACCTCAAATTATGTTTGTTGGTTGTTTTCTTTTTTTTAAAAAAAAATAACAAGTTTGACTCATTTTCATACTAAATTGCTTGATCATTTCTTTTATGTTACTGTGGAGTCTCTGTGCTTTGAAGTACGGTTGGGGCCTCTTTTCCCCCCTTTAGGGTATGACAAACTATTACATTGTGTTGAGAATGAGGGATAAACTGGATCCGAGAGGCAGGACAAGTGAGCTCAGGGACATGATTTCTAAATCACAATTCCCCTGCGAGCGCTCCTTCAGCATTTCCCTTCTGCTCATGCTTTTGTGTTGCTGTTTTTGTTGTGGTCTGGACTGAGGCAGGAAAAAAAAATAGAAAGAAAGAAAAGAAAAGAAAGAAAAAGAAGCAGTAGATCCAGATGTGAAATGTGTCTTTTAAAACTGATTTAGGTGTGTGTGTGTGTGTGTGTGTGTGTGTGTGTGTGTGATCAAAAGGAAGCAGAGCTTAGTGTTTCTATGAAGACTCCCAAATACGGAGAAGTGGAAGGGAAATAGCAGTCAAAGGCTTCTTTGCAGAAGTACAGCTTCTCTTTGGCACAAAGTAAACACTTGTGTCATGATTCCCCCAAAAGCAGGAACTGTGGACCCATCAGGTCGGAGCTCGGGGCTGGTATTAACAATTTGCTCTGAACAAATAATCTTCCCTCCTTGACTTTCTGTTATTCCTCAGAGAAGAAACAGTCAGACTTCCCTCCACCGTCATTGTGAATTTCAAATGAGATCGTGCGTATATGGGTGTGCCGGGCCCACTTGGACTGTTCCCCTGCTTATAAGCCGAGTGAAAAATAACTTCTACCCGACCCCCTTCCTATAGAAGACCCATGGAGCCTGACTTGGCCGGTCTCTGCCCAAGTGTGCAGTGGCGCCCCCTGTTGGCAAGGCAGAGCCTCAGATGCAGATAGCTTTGCAGCTCTCCGGTTTAGCAAGGTTTTTTTGCTAAATTCCGTAACAACAAAGTGCTCCGTGGAGATCTTTTTTTTTTTTTTCCAGTGTCAGCTGGCCACTGTGATCTACTTGGGTGAGCGAAGCAACCAACGTGTGGACTTCTACTGGCCTGTGAACTTCCTGGGGCCAGTACCACGGTGCTTTAAACGCAAAACAGCTCTGTTCTCAGACCAAGCAGACAGTAAATATTTTTGTTGAGTGATGGAATTAATGAATTCAGTCACAACCTAGGAAGATGACATGATTTAATCTTTTAAAGATTTTCCTATAAAATGGAGGACAATTCTCTGGAAAAATTCACTCTAGCTTGCTTTAATAGACTCAGACAAGCATTCTATTAATGGATTTTCTGTTCCGGGTGTGACTGGTGCAATTTTTCTAACTACCATTGTTAGGTGAATTTGAGTCTCTTTCTTTAGTTGAGAGAAGAGATTCACTATAATTTCTTGGGATTTTTTTAAAATCATTTTTCTAAGTCTAATTAACACTTCTCTTTTGTTGTTGTTTTGTTTTTTGGCTCCTGTTTGCTGGGGACAAGAGCAGCAACACAACAGACCTCACATGACACAAGCACATCACCATGAGAGAACATTCACCAAGATACATGCCAGCAAGGGCTCAGTCCTGGGACACACTTCTTACTTGGGGGCTGTTGGAGTGACTGGAATATTTTCTCTCTGCATAAGGAGAACCGTGGCAGAGGGCGCTGGCAGAGGCTGGGACGTTCCCAACGTTCCCTTCTACACTAACAGCCAGGATGGGTGTAACTGAGTCAGAGGTCAGCAGAACCAGAGGAAGAGGAAGGAAGCGGGGTGTGTTAACCACATGACGAAAGAGACGGGACATATGGTTCTTAAGCAGGAAAAGACGTGTAGGTTGAACAAAATGTGAACATGGTGGCATTTGGAGCACTCAGGGGCTGGTGGATGCTGGAAATAAAGAGCTCTGTGAGTCTAGTGAAGGAAAAAAAGAATCTTGGGGTGGCTTTGATGCGGAGCAGATTTTCCACTGTAGCGGGGCTGCCTTCTCCTGTGGATGCCAAAAGATGATGGAAAGAACAGGAGAGGGTGGGGTGTTCTTTGCTGTGGGGTAGCCAGTGAGGAGAGGGCTCCTCGGCATTTTCAAGTTGAAGAAGACACTGTTAAGAGTCTCTAGAGTTTTAAGAAGGGCCTGTGGCCCCCAGTGCTGTGGGTTGCCTCAGTCACTGTGGAAGCTCCACTCCAATGACAGGCAGTCTCCTTGGGACAGATCTGAGGAGAACACTGAGGAGCTGTAGCAGGGGCTATGGGGTGGAATTCCTTGCCCATGGGCTTTTCCTCCATCCGGGTCTCATCCTGTATCCTCCCAGCTTTTGAAGAAGGACACAGAGTCCCAGCTGCCCTGCGCTAGAGAATGAGGGAGGAAGCAGAAACTGTAGCAGACAGTACCTTGGCAATGGAAACATCCCTTCTGGTCGTTACTTTCTATCTACCCAAGCAGGCATAAACTAAAACCACAGGAGGAAGTCATATCTTGGCGCTGGGAGGTACCATTGAAATGATCTGCTCACTTCCAAAGTGGCACCGTGACTAGGCAGAGCAAGAGACCTTATTTCATCCCACTTTCTTCACCTGGAGAGTGTGACAGATGTTCGCGATAGATCTTCCATTTCAAGGACTCATACCTATGCTTTGTAGTAAGGCTATGAGCTAAGTCCTAGTCTCGCCTCTGCAAAAACTTGGGTATATTTTCTTTCCACTTATTGCCTCCATTTCTCCATCTATAAACTTGAATTAGTCACACTCATTTTACAGTATTTTGAGAACCAACAGATGACAGGCCTATTAGCTGCTATCAATACCCCAAAGGTAACTATAATAACTTAATTTTTCAGTGTCTCCTCTGAGTTTAAAAAACTAAATCTCTGGTGGTGGTTTTTCTTCTAGTAAACACTGTTGTGTTGTTTGTTTGTTTGTTTGTTTGGTTGGTTGGTTGGTTGGTTGGTTGGTTGGTTGTTTGGTTGTTTGTTTGTTTGGTTGTTTGGTTGGTTGTTTGGTTGTTTGGTTGTTTGGTTGGTTGTTTGTTTGGTTGGTTGGTTGTTCGGTTGTTTGTTTGTTTGTTTGTTTGGTTGGTTGTTTGTTTGTTTGTTTGTTTGTTTGGTTGGTTGGTTGGTTGCTTGTTTGTTTGTTTGTTTGGTTGGTTGGTTGGTTGGTTGGTTGGTTGTTTGGTTGGTTGTTTGGTTGGTTGTTTGGTTGTTTATTTGTTTGGTTGGTTGGTTGGTTTTTGGTTGTTTGGTTGTTTGTTTGTTTGGTTGTTTGGTTGTTTGTTTGTTTGTTTGGTTGGTTGGTTGTTTGTTTGTTTGGTTGGTTGGTTGGCTGGTTGTTTGGTTGGTTGGTTGTTTGTTTGTTTGTTTGGTTGTTTGTTTGTTTGTTTGTTTGTTTGTTTGTTTGGTTGGTTGGTTGGTTGTTTGGTTGGTTGTTTGGTTGGTTGGTTGTTTGTTTGGTTGGTTGGTTGTTTGTTTGTTTGTTTGTTTGGTTGGTTGGTTGGTTGGTTGGTTGTTTGGTTGGTTGTTTGGTTGTTTGGTTGTTTGTTTGTTTGTTTGGTTGTTTGTTTGTTTGTTTGGTTGGTTGGTTGGTTGGTTGTTTGGTTGGTTGGTTGGTTGTTTGTTTGTTTGTTTGGTTGGTTGGTTGGTTGTTTGTTTGTTTGGTTGGTTGGTTGTTTGGTTGTTTGGTTGTTTGGTTGATTGTTTGGTTGGTTGTTTGGTTGTTTAGTTGGTTGGTTGGTTGTTTGGTTGGTTGTTTGGTTGTTTGGTTGGTTGTTTGGTTATTTGGTTGGTTGGTTGGTTGTTTGGTTGTTTGGTTGGTTGTTTGGTTGCTTGGTTGGTTGGTTGGTTTAATCCTGCCTCAGTTTGGCCTACCCATGCTTATGCATTCTGGTCATTTTGATTTGGTGTATTTGTTCTTTTTACTGCCCTTTAAACCCTTATTCATGGAGCCTACCATATGCAGATCAATGGCTTGTGTGGGGACTCACCATTCCCCAGACCTGACTTCTAGACCTGGCTAGACTGATGTCTCTGTGACCCCCAAACATAACATCTGCTAGAGCCTTTGTGTCCTTACCTTCATGAGACAAAATTAGAACTGATCATTTCAATGGTACCTCCCAGCACCAACATACAATTTCAGGAGAGTATTCAAATACCCGAGGCCCTGGAGAAAGGGTGGATGAGGATCAGTTAAAGCTGATCATCCTGGGTGCTGAGATTACAAAGAATACTCTACCACCTTGAGTTCCTGCAGTGCCAGGGCTGGACCCCAGGGCTTAGTGAATGCTAGGCAAGCAATCTACTAACTTACAATCCTTAGCCCCTCTGAGATTAATTTATAATAACCCCGAACTTTTGTGCTTAGAATAACTCCTTATAGATTCCTTTGTGGCAGTGTGAAAACATGAATTCTTTCAATATGATTAGTGTCCTGTGTTGAGAATGACACGTCTGTGTGTCACATCCCAACATGAGTCAACATGCTGCTCTTGCCATAGAGTTGATGACAGAGAAGAAAGAAAATAGCCTTGCAGTGACTTACATGCATCATTCACAGTTTGGATTCAGGTATGGATGTATTTAAAGCATAAATAAATAAATAAATAAATAAATAAAATCATACTCAAAATAGGAAACAACCATGTTTGCCTTTTAACACCTATGGTGGAGAGAATGCTAATGGTTTTCTCATCCTGAGGGCTGTCTTTCCCCAGCTAAGCATTTGATTTGTGCTTTCAGCCACTCACTGCTTTCGGGAAATTTTTATTAGGTCCCAACATTCACCAACCACACAGGCTTAGTGTTTTCCTTTGGGTTTTCTGCCATATCAGTAAGGCAGATGCGCCATCTCTTTCAATCCTATATTTTAATGATAGATTCAAGTTTGGTTTTTTTGTTTTGTTTTGTTTTTATTGTTGTTTAGTCTAGTTTTCTTCTCTTGCCAATACATGAAGTGTCTCTGCCTACATGCTCTTTCTACTAGCTGGAACAGTCCCACAAACACCACTCCTATACACACACACACATACATACTCCCTGCCACAAGGAGCCTTCTAGGCCATATCTGAAAATCTGAATGCATAGCCCAGTGATATGTTCAGACTGAGCAGAAAAAACTCCATGACACTAGCTCTGAGCTCTCAAGGTTCTTCCTTTTCCTGTCTCCCCTTGCTCTCCTACATAAAGAAAGGGCTTTCTTACCCTCCAGCAGCAGATCCTAGGGTCAACTCCTACACGCCAGAGAAAGTTACCAGCTCTAGATGGAGTGATATGTTTGATGTTTACTTCTTGCTTGATTTCCTCTTCTGGAAAATCAACACACTGCGAAAGGTCTCGGTTGCTCTTGGGGAGAAACAGATTTCTTTGGTTCCTGATTAAAAGTGTGTGTCTCTTAAACCTCAGTGGTCAAAAGCTGAAATCACAGCATTGGTTTAAGTCTCAGTTAATTGCACCACCTCAAGAGAAAAGTGCCTGAAGCTACAATGACTTACTAAGTTGTTGGAATCATAAAATATATTTTTATTAAACTAAGTTGAAATAGTGAGCAACTAAAGCTAGAGAAAGACAGAAAATTGTGCTGTTTAGGATTGATGGTTGTTATAGTAAATCTAGAGGGGTTTATCAAAAAGAACTTATAGACCCAGTAACCAAATCCCAGAACGGCATCCATCGTAACTTGACCTCAACTAGATCCAAAGGGTCTTGAGTAACGTCTTTGGAGCATCTGTCTTCTCTTCCTCCTTCACCTTGGTCTCTGTCTTCTTGCTTACTTGCTCACATTTTTGGAGCCATCTATATGCCTAGCATCCTAGAAGAGAAGGGTGAATATCCCTCCCACCGTCAGGATGAAAAATCCCAGGGATGAGCTTGGGCTGGCTCGCTTAGGCCCCAGGTTCACCATTGGCTCATCCCTGTGGTCAGGTCAAGCAAGTGAGTGCTCTCATTAGAATTCCATGGCATGTGCAGAGTAGTCAGCAGGGCAATGAGGAGTGAGAGGCAGTGGAAAACAAGATTAGGGATATGTGCAAAAAGAATTTAGCGTCTTTTTAAGGGAACAAACTGCAGTTAACTGTGACCAAGTATGAAGTGTCGTCAGTGTGCCGCTGTGGCTTGAGCTTCGTCTCCAGTTAAACAGTTCATCTAAAATGTACACTCAGTGTATTTTAATTCCTACCGATTTCAAGTGTACAAGAGGCAATCTGTCTATATCTCATGTATAGAAAGATGGCTATTGTCTGGAAGCGGGTATGTTTTAGCTAATAAAACTCTCAGAATCCTGACCTTTTGAAATACAGAATGGAAATGTTAATAAACCATTTAAAATATTTATTATGAAACAGTAAAAGTTTGTATTAGCATTGACATTACTTCAGCAACTTCAAATTTCTTAATTATCCTTTACGTGATAGAGTTGAAAACCAAATATTCTTAAAAGATAATTAAGATCATAACATGTATTTTCTATGCAGCTATTTTTTTTTGGCAAGATGATTCTTGTCTTTACAACTGGGTTTCATTTGATTTATATATAGTTGACCCTCTTCCTTCATGGTATCCACACCCCTGGAGTCAACCAACCCAGATCAAAACCAAAAGAAACCAGTTTAAGTTGCATCTGTGCTGAGCATGTATGGCCTCTTTCCTCGTGTTGCTAATACTTAAACAACTCTCAGAACAACTGGTTACATGGAATTCCACTGTATTAGGTATTATAAATAATACAGTGATGATTTAAGGCGTACGGGACCATGTGCATGGGTTATGTCCACACACTACATTTAAAGGGCCTCAGCATCCATCCACAGGGTCTGGTATCTGCAGGGGTCCTGAAACCAATCTCCCATGGAAACTAAGGGACAACTGTATTTGATTTTTGTCAAATAACTTAAAATGCTGAATACTTATGGTTTGGGAATTCTTGATGTCTTGCATTTCACATCAAAAATCCAGGCCTCTTACAAGGATGTTTTGAACCACACAGAGCTGTGTTTAACCTCTGGATCTGCCAGAGAATATCTTCTGTTATCCTGGGCAGCAGAATTACCCAATTCCTTGCCAATACTTTGAGGTCTATTAATATCAGTGGGTTTCATTGATGAAAACCTTTTTGTTACTTATTAAGTCTCAGGGCGTGTTACATTCCCTGTCCTTTCTCCTAATCAGCACAAAAGGCCTTTAGTTAAACAAAATGCTAATATTTGGAGGAAAGTGATTCTTTTAAAATCAAATTCCTGTTGAAGTTTGAGTTAATGCATGTAGCTAGCAGTCAACCTCTTTTGTGTGAAGACAGTGAAAAAATTCCAGTCCTCAAATGTAATTGATGGTCTTTAATAGTGTACCAAATTTGCTTAGCTGTCTATAAAGTTATCATGTAACAGTGAGATCATGTGCAATATCTAATAACACTTTGAAGGAATAATAAGTACAGGCAAACATAAGTTATTTTATGATCATTATTGATGATGCTGACACTGCTTAAGAGGAAAACCAATCAAGTAGGAATAAAGTCAACTAGGTTTCAAGTTGTAAACTATCTCAGTTCAGCAGGCAGGAAAACAAAAGGTGGAAGCAGAATGAAAAACTGGCCCAGGAAGCCATCCTATTTATAATCAAGGGGTCTGTCAGTGCTTTTCATTGACTCCTGTCTTCAGGATCGTAAAAGGACGTGTTTACAGTGCAGTCTGCAGATGCGCAGGCCTCCTCCAGCCCCCCCACCGCCACCCCCGGGTAATCACTAACAGCTGTTTCCAGAGTGCATGCCGTAGCAGATAATCCCAGGAGGTGTAGTAGCCGTCTTCCAGCCTGGACCTTTCCCTGCGGTCAAGAGTTTGGGAAGGACTTGGTGAGGGGACCGGGTTAGTAAGATACAGCGAATTTCTTTAGAATTCTACCTAGGTGTCAGAATGGGAAGGCTGCTCATCATCGTCACGGGGAAGTTTTGACCAGGAAACAGAGTAGGGGAGACTCACAGAGAGCGCATGGTCCCCCTTCCTCTTCCTCACGGGGCTTCCGCAGCGCTTGGCTTCCAGGACCCTTCACACGCAGAGAACATGGGATCCATCAGAACCGGGCTGTCCTCACTTCCCAGTGTTACTTTCTGAAGCAGTTAACGTGTTTATGGATAATGTTTCAGTACAGCCTTTCGAGCTGCACACCAGACCCCCTACAGCATGTGGAGAAGAACACGTCTGTCTGTCTGACGTCACGGGTCCGGTTGAGCCCCGAACAACCTCTGCAGCCACCTGCCTTTGTATCGCTTCCTTTGTGTCATAAAACCCAGTGTGGTCCCCACTTTCTTCTCAGTTTTTTCCCCCAGTTACGGGTGCTGCTGCAGGTTACAAGTTTTGCCATGAGGAATGGCGTAGCTTGGGGGGTGGGGGTGGGAAAGAGACGAAGAGTACCTCAGAGTCTTGTGTGGAACCTGGGAGCCTCCACATTTTGGCCAGATGGCAGCCGTGCTGGGTAGAGGCTAGATATTAATAGCAATTACAAGAGGCTGAGTGAAGGGGGTGTGAAATGAGAACACAGGCTCCGTCAATCCAGGTCCAGTGAGCAAGTGTTCTCAGTGCCTAATAATCCTTCACATGTGTCAAGGAAAATAAGAAGGCCAAATATAAACTTGCTTTGGAAATCATAGATCCTATTTTTTCACCTTATGAGAGGGACACCGACAGGGGTTCTGGGAAAGAATCAAACCATCTTGACACAATTTGCCATCTATTACAACAAGCTATATCCCTAAGTAACTGAGTGAGTATATTTTAATACAAGTCTACTGGGCTATAAGTCACCCTCTGTGAGATTACTAGTTTTGAGGGCCTCATTTACATTACTGCTCATATTTGATAAACTGCTCATTTGACTATAGTCCAAGACAGTTCTGAGAACCACATAGTATCTGATGCTGATGTCAGTCTGAAGACACCGTGTGCAGGACACAATGCTTGTGTGGGTGAATTCCATGAAACACTCCTTCACTATGTCCATGTGTCTCTGAGGTCCAATTCTGGCTGGTTGTAAAATATAATATCTATCCAATAACACCTTCATGTATTATTCTTAGGCAACTTTTTTGTGGGAGTGATCTAAAATATGCCTGTGGCTCACAGACCCAGGCTAAGTCATTGCTACATGTTGTCATGGCATCCGTGTTAGCAATTCTCAGGCTAACACCAGACATGTTAGTTTGTTTTCATAGCCCGTCTGTTTTGCTAGCACCTTTTGACTCAACAGTCGCCGAAGCACAGGGAAATGCTGGCAAGTCCAGTCTAAACACCAGTGCCTGTTATTTCTGAGCTGAGATGGAAATTGCACATGAATTTTCCTTCCTTTTGTCTTTCTTTCTATAGGTCCTGAGATAGGAAGTTTGTATTGTTGAGTGTTTTGTCTAAGTCGGGTTCTCTACCAGGTCTTTTGTGTTCTCTGTGATAAAATACCATCACGGTGATCCTGTAAGAGACAGCCTATCATTATCTCCACTTTACTCATGAAGAAATTAAAATTCAAAGAGTTTAAATAAAATTTCCCAAGGACCTGTAAGTGGTGGGTCCAAAATTCAAATTCCCATGTGAGCCAGATCAGGAAGCTCAGTTCTTTGCCTCTGAGTTAAACTTCACCTTTTCATAATCAGAAGTGCCCCCCCACCTATTCTTTACTCTAAAGATAAACAATAACACTCTTAATACATGCAACAGGTGAGGGAAAGCGAAGATGAAGTGTGCACTCACAGTTCCAGGTTCATGTATCGGGACTACATTTAACTGCTGGCTATGGGGGAAAACTGACTGGTTTAGGTCAAGGCTCACCTTTTTTAATCAGCTTAAAAGATATTACTTCACTGGGTAGTGGTGGCGATGCCTTAGTAACAGCACTTGGGAGGCTGAGGCAGGTGGATCTCTGTGAGTTCCAGAACAGCCTAGTCTACAGAGTGAGCTCCAGGACAGCCAAGGCTACCCCGAGAAACCCTGTCTTAAAAAAACCAAACAAACAACAAAAAAAAGTTATTTCATGATTTGATATTTAGAAATACTTTAGAAAAAGGAATTAGGAAATCAGCATTGAAATTATTAGAATAATGAAAAATAAATCTTTAGGAAATGGCAAAGTAAATTGGTTTGGTTTTGCTTTTTTTTTTTTTTTCTGAAGAAGTCCACAGAAAAATTAAGCTACAATTTTGAAATAAAGGAAGAATTACGGTGTGGTTAGTGGAAACCACATCTGGAACATTGCATTTACTTTTGGGTACTGCATTTAGGAGAGACCTTGATCAACCTGAGTGTGTCAGATACAGTTGAGCGTGGCGGAGTATACCTAGAAGGGGTGACGTGTGGGTCTCAGTCGAAGAAGCTCTGGCTGCTTCAGAAAACAGACGGGAGAAAACAAAAGATCTGTCCAAACCTGTGAAGCTTCGTCTAGTTGAGCAGTGATCTTACTTGTTCTGTGTCATGCAAGAAGGCAGAAGCAAGACGGATGAGGTTAGGTGTTAGATCGATCTAACAAGAAACGTGGGGCCTACTGAAACCACGCCCTAACTAATCAAGTTCCCTGGGACCAGTCACACACAGTGCTCTGACTTACAGTTTAAAATCTCAGCCAGTTGAAAACAATAAGGGTCGCCCCTGTTTTGCTTTCCCATCTTTATGCTGAGCCTGGGGGTCGTCATGGAGGAAGTGTACGCTAAAGCTGGCCTCACCATGGTATAGTCTACTATACAGCACAGGGCTAGATTCGAACAAGCCTGAATGCTCTGTGTAAAACGAGACAATCTGAGAATTAAAGGAAAAAATGAAATATTAAAAATGAAAAAATAATAGAGTCTTACTATGTAGACCCGACTAACTTTAAATTCAAAGATATCTGCCCATTTCTTCTTCTCAAAGGCTGATGATAAAGGCGTGCACACCACACCTGGCTATGAGGGGCTTAAATCTTTTTGTATGTGTGTGTTGTGTATATGTTGTGTATGTGTGCTCTGTGTGTGTTATGTGTGCTGTGTATGTTCTGTGTGTGCTCTGTGTATGTTGTGTGTATGGGCCACATGAATGCAGGCACCCAATGAGTCTGGGAATGAGTATTGCAGAGAGGTGGTTCTACAGGAAGTTGTCAGCTGCCCAACATAGATGTTGGCAACAAATTTTATGTTCTCTGCCAGAACAGGACACACTCTTAACCTCTGAGCCATTCCCAGCCCGGAAAGGTAGTTATTAAAGAAGTGTCTGGAGGCTTTTCCCTCACCCAAGCTCAACGATTCACCTTATCTAATCTTTAGGTTCTCCTCTGCCACAAACATTTATTCTTTTGCTTAATAAACCTGTCTCCAAAATTATATAATGTTGTGTTGCCTTGAAATTTACTTTTAAGCACTGAAAAAAAATCCTGTTTCAAAGTTGTTTATTTGATGGAATTCACTAGAACAAAATAAAAACCCTCCTCTCCTCCAAATACTTATAAATGGGCAGATGACTTCAGACAACTTGAACAGATAGCATGAGGTCTAGGCTTATACTTTGTAAAGTAACTTTACCATCATACATGACCTTGTATAAATGAAATTACTAAAGTTCTCTGGGCCCCAGTCCCTTCAACAGTAAAAGGGATGTAATAACTCTTGCCTCATGGCTCTATGAGAATTAACAAGTTAATGTTTGTTCAGTTCTTTGAGGTCCTTGGATGAAAGGTGTCTTATAAATACTAAGTACCATTATTAAGATTTAATGACCATATCTGTACTTATGGTACCCAGTGTCCTAAGAAACAAAAGCTGCTCACTGCCACAGAAAAGCATTGAACGCTGGCCTGTGAGTGCCTATGAAGGCACAAGCTAGAATTATCCAGACACCATTGTGTCTTATTATCAGCTTTAAAAAAAAAATCACAGTTCTACAGGTTCAAGCTAATATTTAGCTATGGATTCAGGGATTTTTTTTTTGCAGGCATTAAGCAGTTTCCATTACAGTGTTTAGATTTTGAAATCTTTACATTATTTAGTTGCTCTTAGATAATTATCTTATGCTGTATCAATGGGATAACTGTGGTCATTCCCATTTTGCCTTTTGCACGCAGCAGCTTTTATCTTTAAGATAGGAACGGTGGAAGAATGGGCCTCACCACGGAGATGAAGCAGCAATTGCTCTGTTCCCTCCTTTTGTCTGGTGCTCATGGCTCCGGGCTTTCACATCCCGCCTGATTTTTCCTCCCACTCCATCAGGAAAGCTGAAGTTCATGGGGAGTAGGGAAGACAGAAAAGTTCTTCTTTGATCTCAGATGATAAACATTTAGGCAGAAAGAAAAACAAATGTCAAGAAAGGAACCATGACCAGCCAGCTCAGAACTGTCATCGTCACACAGTAGAGAGAAATGTGCTGCAGAGGAGAAGGCAAAAATCACCCAACAGAAAAACCATGGTTATGAACAGCCATTCCACGAAATAAGCCTACCTGATCAATAAATATGAAAAGATGGCAGGCCTACATAATGCAAATCAAACAAAAAGATAACACCATTTCACCCAGTAGCTTGCTCAACATTCTGACTTAGAGAACGTCATGTGTAAAGAAGACAGAAAAGTGACGCTTTCTGTGAGAGGACACACTGATCCCCCTCCTCCCACCACCACCCCCCGGAAAATTGTTTATTACTGTCTAGTGAAGCTAAACCAGTTAAAGGATCAATGTGTCTGTCCATACACTGGAGAAAGCTTGTCTGTGCATGCACAAGAAAACACACATGTGGAAACATCCCCAGCACCATCTTCTCATAGTGAGGAGAAATTATCCATACAGTAGACACATTCTAAATGTCCATCGGAGGGAGGCCAATAAATGAACTGTGGCATATCCACAGGCCAGAGACTTTTTCAATAGAGAATATCGAAACAGTTCTCTGGCCACAAATACTATTCTCAGTGACTATGAAGAAGTCTCATAAAAAAATATTGTCCAGGACAGAAGCAAAGCTGAGGAGGCACACTGAAAACTACGCTTACTCAATGCTCAAAAACATTTCAAAATGAGAGATGCCTTTTTCAGAGAAGTACTTAAGGGCTGAAGAGATGGCTCTGTGGTTAACAGCAATGTCTGCTCTCTCAGGGCTCCTGAGTTCAATTCCCAGCAACCACATGGTGGTTCACAAACATCTATCCTGGGATCTGATGCCCTCTTCTGGCCAGCAGGCATACGCGCAGATAGAGCACCCATACACAGAAAAGATAGACAGACAGACAGACTAGACAGATAGATAGGTCTAAAGAGAAAGACAGAGGGATTATTTAAATTATTAGCCAGCAAATGCAGCCTAAATTTCCAGTCTTGGCAGATTCTCTTCACTTACTTACTGTCTCAGCACTATTTTGAAACTGGTCTCGTAGCTGCCAGCCCATTGGTGCAATCAGAATTTTTACAGAATTCAGTAGAAATGGGCTCTTGAGTCTTCTTAGTCCTCCCAAAAGGATTTGCTTCACCACTAGCTTCCTAATGGAAACAATGGGGTCACATGTGTCATTTGGTGTTTTCTGTAACTGCATTAAAAAGTGAACAGGTGAATTAATTTTAATAACAGATTTCCTTTAACCAAACATATTCAAACTACTCAACATTTCAAGTAAAATTAGGGCACTAGCATAAAGTTCATTTTTTCGCTAAGTCTTTTCTAAGAGTGCCTTCCTATTTGGATGCTAATTTTTTATTGAGAATATTTTTTGATTTTAGGATTCATCAGATTTAGAGTTGCAAGCAGATTAGCACAATGAACTTTTTGAAAACTTACTTGAAAACTAGTAACTGAACAGAGTTCCAGGGTTTAGATTAAAATTGAAACTAACTAAAATTAAATGAAAGTGTAAATACATTTCACTGTCAGATTGGGCAGACCAATTCTAACCCATGGCTTGAAGAAATTATGTCTACTTGTTCATATTCTTTCCTGGAATTCTTATTTTCATCCTATTGAAATAAATCTAAAAACAATATTAAGGGAACCTCCCTGGGGAAAGGCTGCCCCTCAGAGACGCCTGTAGCAGAGTGTGGGAACCTAGTGCAGAGGTCACTGAAGACAGGAGTGTGTGTGTGTGTATGTGTGTAAAAAAGGAGGTCAAGAATTCAAAACGGTTCTACATGAACACAGGATTGGGCACATGCGTGCGCGCACACAAACACACTATAAATAAATAAGAAATGAAAATAGTCTTAAAAAAAGAATTCAAAACGGAGCATGAGAGATGCATGGTAGAAGTTGGAGAAAGGAAAGAAGAAAATTATGTTAAATTTTTCAATTATGAAAAGGCATATGGCTCAATAGTATTCTGCAGTGTCAATCACGTTTTCATTATGTCTAACGTCAGCTTATGCCCACAATACAGTGATGTGCACGTGCGCATGCACACACACACACACACACAGAGGGACAGCGAGAAGGACAAGGAAAGGGACAGGGAGATAGAGAAAGGGAGAAGGGAGAAAGAGTGGGAGAGGTGAAGGTAAGGAGGGAGGAGGGCGAAAGAGCATAGAAAGGGCACAGAGTGCCTCCTTAAGAAAATGACCTCAACAAAGCCTTTGAAACTATTGATAATTAATAAGCCAGGCAGTAGCAATTAATATGTGTAGAGATGAGGCGCCTACTGTTCTCAGAGCCATAGCTCATTTAAAATACTCACCCTGTAATTTATGAGTGATATTTAATACCTCAGTGACCGTAAACCTCAATGTTTTATTACCACTGCTTAGCATACCTTTGATGTGCTGCCCAGCACTACACAATCCAAAACAAATTACTTTCAGGAAGCTGGATACTATATAAATGCAGGAAAGTCATAAATAATGCACAGGAGGAACATTTTCTGTGGGTTCTGACACGCCACAATGGGGCTCTGTGAGCCTGACTTCCCCAGCATCTCGCTGGACCAGGATGAGGGGCGGGGAGGCTGTCCATCTCAGGAACTGTTGTCACACGGGGTGGGAATGTGGACTTCCAGGCGCTGACTGATACCACTGTGTAAACCTGCAGCGGAGGCAGATGTAAATCAAACGAGGACCCTCTAGGAAGCCAACGTCTTCTTAATAAACTACAGATGTGCAAGAAACAGACCTCCCATTCACGCTGGTGGGCTCTTCCCAATGCTCTTTCCTAGTATCACACAAACTCGGCTGACTTCGTGCCTGCTCTTAACTACAGCTGGGCAAAGTCCAGCAGTCCATGCCTACTGTCCTCAAAGATGAGGTATTCTCTCCCATCACTGACACACTGAAGTTCCCCATGCAAAACTTCCTCCAAATTCCTCCCCAACATAGACAGACTCCGCCTTCCCCATCCTCACCACCTCTGCCTTAACACGAGGGACCATCTATTCCAAAGATACAATGCCTGTGTCCTCGATCACACTCCCTCCTCTCTCCTAACACCAAGATCTTCACATTTTCCCCTTACATTCCTAATCTCCCTTCCACTGCTTCCTTTCCATCTAGAAAAACAGTGAATAAATATGTGTGTTTTTTAAAAAAATGTTTCTTTAACCTCTTGCCCACTCCTTCAACTTGCTACTTCAATAGATGAAGCTGAAAGTCTTGGCATCATCTGCAGCTTCTATTCTGGTCCTCGGAGCTCTTATTTCTCTGTAGCCTATCAGCTGTCTCCCCCTTTGTACCACACAACTGCCTCCTCATACGGCTGCTGCCTCGCCATTGGGAGCACTCCATGCCCATCATTCTGTTGCCCCTCAAGCCCAACTTAGCACCAACACTGCTTTCTCCTAAGTTCCCTCTCTTGATAAAACCACTGTAATCAACTCCTACTCTGTGATAGTTAACCTGGACTATCAACTTGATAGATTTTGAATAATCATAGAAACACCCCCTGCCCTTTGCCCATGCTGCATGACTATTGCAGATCTGTGGGACTGGGTTTATTGACTACCCTGAATGTAGGTGGTACCACTGCAGTGCTTGGGTCTCCAGACTGAAGGACTGAAAACAGAGGAGAAGGCAAATTGAGACGAGCATTTTTTTTCTCTCTTCTTGCTTGTTCTTGTGTTTCTTCTTCTTCTCCTCCTCCTCCTCCTTTTTCTTTCTTCCTCTTTCTCCTCCTACTTCTTTCTTCTTCCTCCTCTGCTCCTTCTTTCTTCTTTTTCTTCCTCCTCCTTCTTGACAGGGTCTTTCTAATATGTATGCCTGGGTGTCCTATAACTTGCTGTATAGGCCAGGCTGGCCTCAAACTCACAGAGATCTGCCTGCCTCTCTTAGTGCTAAGATTAAAGGTGTCCACTACCACTCTCTGCCTCTTGAATACAAAGCAATATGACCAGTAGTCTGCTGCCACTATGCTATTCCTGCCGTAATGGCTAGGTCTCTCAAACTATGAGCTAAAACAAACTCTCCTTTGTGCTTCTTTTGTCACATCAAGGAAAAAGGTAACTAATACAAATTACCTGCAGAATACCATCATAATTTATGATATGAAAACACAATACAGAAGCAGCTCAACTTGTTAAGTACTTGCCTGGCATGCACAGAGCCCTGCATGCCATCCCAAGAACTTCATAAACTGGGCATGGTGCTGCACACCTGTAATTTTAGATCAAAAGTGGTAGAGGGAGGAGGATTAGAAGTTAAAGGGCATCCTCTGCTGCATAGCAAATTCAAGATCAGTCTAGGATACATAAGACCCTGTCACCAAAAGAAAAAAAAAAGATGGAAGAGAGGAAAGAAGAAGAGAAGGAAAAATACAAAGACAATACAAGGTAGAAATGGCATCTGAAAAGTCAATTGATGTCTAGATACCCCCAAGTTCTTGACTTTCAAGGTAGAATCTTGGTTTGTGGTGGCTTCACCCCAGGCTTCATGCCTGTGCTTAGATAGTCAAGGAAATGAAACTAATAGAAAGTGTAGACCTGAAAAGAGACCTGTGTTCAGACCAGCAATGTAGTGTTCACAATTTTTAAGTTAGTGATTGGAGACACCTTTAACTACCAGCCATGACTTTGGAAATCCAGGGAAAGACTCACTTAAAGACTGTAGCAAGTGGCTTATAAATCTCCATGAGTGACATCATGGGAAACACACATTTCGATGCTCTTTGTCACTCTGGGTGTACAGTCCCCATGAGAGGCAATCTGCCAGCATCTAAGTAAAGCTACCCCTGAATTTCAGGCAATGTCACTGTGAAAATTTTGATTACAGGACCTGTGAGGCCCCATCTGATGTCATTCAGTACAGGCAGGGCAGAAGACATCCAGAGGCCCCTGTCTGTCAGGTCTATAGTGTCATGGATGCAGAAGAGCTGGCCCCAATGGTGTGAGCTCAGGAGAGCCAATCTTTTTTTTTTTTCTTTCTGGCTGCTGCAGGCAGTAGAACTATCCCTGCCCCCTGCCCCAACCTGGGCAAAGCTAGAGAGCAAGTGAGATCACCAAATTAGCCTCCTTCCAGACCCAGATCTCTGGCTTTGAGTTGGCCCACCCTAGCATCTACCCCATCTATGAGCTGCTGGAGCATATGATGGGGCCGGTTCTGTAGAACCAAAGCTGCAGGATCTCCATGACACAGGGCAGCAACATGATATCCTAGAGGAGTTCTGGTGAGGAGCTAGAATTGATAAGGTAACAGAAGCCAGAGGCCTCTAACCAAATCAGTGACTCATTGCAACGAACATTTGCAAGTTTGAGAGCCGCTGTCCTAACATATCTTAAACGTGCAAAATGTTGAAGTAAGCCAAATGGACATCAATAGAAAATTAGCTAATATATTATACTGCATTCATGTAAAGAAATATCAGTACAAAAAAGGGAAGAGGTATATTTGATGCCAAAAAAAATCTCAGGGTAGGACAGTGTGTGATGGAATGTAGAAGCTTGGGTCTGAAGCTAAAAGGCATTAGTGGGTTCAATAAGGCTGGACTAGTTGGACATAGAATCATCATCATATGGCAACTGGAACTGGTGCTTTCGTAGGTGACAAGGGACTTCCTACCATCCTACAGAATGTTCAGGGATACTGAGAGTCAGCTTCATACTAGCAGACGATATTACTGTCAGAGCCTCCCTGGGCTTTTGCCTGTTATTTATTTATTTTTTATGTTTTCGTCCAACATAACAATGCTGGCATCACAGAAATGAGAATGCTGAGTGAGAGAAATAAGCATGACTAAATAAAGGAACTTGGTATTTTCCCTCATACTCTCTTGAGAGCGAATGGCTAGTTGGATCAAACAAGTGAGTACAGTTAGCTACCAAGGAACATCCCTTGGCCTTATGTGGAGTGGTGACCAGAGTGACTTGATCACAGCAGACTCTTGAGAGGAAGCAGGTCAGAGCTTTTCCTTAAATGCTGAATCTCCTAAGAGGCTAAAAGTTCTGGTGGTGACCTGTTTCCTCTTTGCAGCCTCCAATTTCCTACAGCCATCTTCAGAGAGCCAGTCCCGAAGGCTGGATCTGGCTTAGCAGCAAGATGGGTTGTATGCCAAGAAAGACAGCAGTTCAGGCCATTTTCTTGAGTCAACAGTGGTGGCTAACAGAGATGAATGTGGTTTTGTCGGGGGGACCCCAGAGGAAACACTTGGAAGAGCAATGTCTTCCAAAAAGGGATAATGTGCCCATCCGAGCAAAGCATTGCCTTGAAACTTCCTCCAGCGACCTTGTTTTCTGCGGAGGTGAAGGAATGTCTCCTCTGGCTCTCACTCACACTCATACCTCAGCTTGCTTCTCTTTGCAACTTGGTGATTGGAGAGAGGGCTCGTTTAAATGCCTGTCCTCTGGTCTGGAGGCATGTGCCACAGAGATCTTAAAAATTAATGAGGAGCTTATTTACACAACAGTTATGATGCCAAAAGAATAACAAGCAGCCCTTCCGCTGAGTAGAAATATCTTAGCCAAGATATGAGCTTAGCCCTCAGGTGACTTGGCTGGATACATAGGGAGGGGGAAAGCTGGTTTTCTTAGAAAAAAAAAATCTCATTATGAGAAAGTGCAAACATCCAAAAATAACTAAATTCTTTGTGTTACAAAAGAATCTCTGAAGGTTAAACGTAAAGAATTCATCCAGTGTTTTTCCAGTTGGATGTTCCTAAATTCTGTTTACAAACAGATTCTCACAAGGAAGGGCATTTTCTCCAGTAAAGGGCCTCTGCCCTTGAAATGGGAAAGAGTTTGGGAAAGAGATTTTAGCCGGGGAGGCTGGGTCTGGATAGCTACACATGGAGTCCTTCACCTTGGTCTTTCTTACGCTGGTCTCCTTCCTCTCTGCCTCCCACTGAAGCCTGTCCATGGAATGGTTAGACAGATTCCCCAAGCCTCTCTTTCATGACACACCATCCTGTGGTTTCTCTTTACTCTCATTATACTTGGAGTTCTCTGAATAATCACATCAGTGTGGACATGAAGCTCCATCCCTGTCCCATTTATTGACCAACCTTCTATAGCTTCCCGTCTCACCTTGTACATCCAAGGCAAACTGAACTATTTCCATCTCAACTGCAATGCTACTTTGATTGAAGACTAGAAGCTTTGGAACTTACAAAAGCAAGAGTCACCTTTTTAAAGTTTTGTCTACACCTTCTCTGTCTTTTTCCTGTAATACTTTATATATAAAAGCTGTGTGAAAAGATGTTAACAAACATCATTGACCTCCTCCAAACCTATGAATCTCCATACTGGCTTAAAATCAAGCAAAATGCAACGGTCTTGGTACATGTCTAAAACTTCTCGCTTCTAACCAGTAATTCTGAATAGATTTATGATCAGCTCGACACAAACGTCATCTAAGAGGAGGGAACCTCAACTGAGAAAATGCTTCCATAAGATTGGGCTGTAGGCAAGCTTGTAGGACATTTTCGTAGTGATTGCTGGGGGAAGGCCCAGCCCATTGTGGGTGGTGCTATTTCTGGGCTGGTGGTGCTGAGTTCTATAAAAATGCGGGCTGAACAAACCAAGCTCATAAACCAGTAAGCAGCACCCCTCATGGCCTCTGCATCAGCTCCTGCCTCCAGGCTCCTGCCTGTTTGAGTTCCTGCCCTGGCTTCCTTCAATGATGGACTATGGTGTGGAAGTTTAAGCCAAATAAACACTTTCCTCCCCAACTTGTTTTTGGTCATGGTGTTTCCTCATAGCACTAGCAACCCTGTCTAACACCAGTCTAGAAAAGGCATCAGAATCCATGCTTTTGTATGGTGCTGCCTGCAAATCCTTTAGTAGGATGGTGGCTTGGGAGGCCACTCTTTAAAATGTTATCATAGATAAGTGAAAAACTGGAGTAGGGATTGGACTGTGTTAAATTATTTATCCTTTATTTTATCTGAATCAGTTCTCCCTTTCCCTGCCAAATAATGAGTCATTTGACTACGTATAGGAGCTCTGTGTGGTGTCTGCTGATGAGAAACAACTGGAGATCCAGGACGCTGCAGCTGGAGGGCTGGTCCTCCCATCCCATAGAAACACTTGGTGGATGGCCAGAAGCATTGCTGATGGTGTCTGTTTGTGGCAAATGTCCGTTTCAAGTGGCTTTGGGGCACCTCTTCACTATATTTACAGTTTCTATATGTTTCTCTTGCGCGCTTCACACACGTGTGTGAATGTGTCTAAAATACGTACGTCTAACAAAATTTAAATTATCTGGAAGGTTCTTTTGAAAGGGCTCTATTAGTATTATTTTTGCTGTGGGTAGGTAGAAATCTGACCATTTAGAAGTAAGGCAGTCTCTGTCGGGACAGCTGGGTGGGCCCTGTCTCAGTTTGAGGAGTCCTCTAGACCACCCCAAAGCAGCGATAATGCCAGTATATTTTGAATATAAATGTAAAGTCAATGTTAGCTTTCCCCGTGATCTTAGCTAAGCACAATATACAACATGGAGTCCAGAAAAGGCCACCAGAGCTTTAGGGAACCCACTCACACTCCATTGAAAATCTGGTGAAGGTACCCAACTTGGTTTTCACACGGACAGTTATGTGTTTTGCTTCTCATGTGCTGTCAGCAGCACAGAATGTGGGAAAGTCCTCAGCACCATCTCGATATAAAAGAAACCAGCTAGCCAATAGCAAAGAAGGCACCCCTCCACCAATGAGATGCTATCACAGCCATGTGGGATTTGTCCTGGACCATTAATCACCTTTTCTGTGTTCATCTGCTTCATCTACCTTCTTACTATGTCTATGGGAACTAGTCCATCTTCAATGCAGAAACCATATCCTTTCCTTGTTCCTGTTTCAGTCTAGTAGAAATTTTAGGAAACAGTGAACCCCGGAATGACCCAGCCAATAATCAACTCAAATGAAGTCAAATATGAATACATGGAAAAATGAAGGAAGCATGAACTGTAACAGGAAGATTAAACGGACTAGAAGGTTTTGTCCTCTTTTTTAACCATGGCTACTCACGTGGATGAGAATTGTATTCTTGTGATGTCAAATCACTGAGGCTAATGAAGAGGGGATGGGGCCAGAAGGCAGAAGGGCTGGAAGTACCATAAATTAGTGAGAAGTAGTGTGGTTGGAAACTGTGGTAAGCTGCATATGTTTTGTTTACTGGGGGAGTGGCCACACACTCCAGGGCATTGTTGCCTACAAGAGCACAGCACCAGGGTTCTTAGCCCACTTCCAACAGAAGCCAGGCTTCCAAGAACCCACGAGGACACTCTCAGCTTCTAAACATCAACAGAAAGCAAGGAAACAAACAAAACCCTCAAAACACTTCCAAACAAGCCAAACAAAAGAGTCCCATGGACCCTGGGACAGAATATCTTGGGGGAGGAATGTGTCATTAAGAAGATGCAAGTACAGGAAAAATGCTTAGACGCTAAAGTGTTAGGGTCCTTTCTAAGTCTGACACTCTCATTGAGGGCTGATGACCCTGGACATGGAGTCATATTCACCAATAGCCAGGGATTCTGTTCATTACTCAACCAAGCGTGGTCTTCGTATCCACGGTTCTGCTCACATGTTTCAATGCATTGCCTGAGCTTCAATTCAGGAATTTCTTAGTGTTTTTAAAGCCCATGAGAACATGGTTTTAATTCAGCCATATGCTTTTGATAGGCAGGTCTCCCCATCTGGTCAATAGTCTTTTTCCAGACTGTTTCCCCCTTCCAGACCTATTTATCACCTCATACATATTAATCAGCCTTGACTATCTATTTTTCCACTTTGCCAAAAAAAGCTACTAACTCCTTCAATATAGAGCCCATATTCTGGCATTTACCAAACACCACCAACACCACTCGGCCCCACGGTTTTCTTATGTGTTTAGGTGAATGGCTGATGACTGGAACCTCAGTCACAGGCTTGACACTGAGGTGGGGGCTCCCCAAATGCTTCACAGAGTGTGAGTGCCAACACAACACATTTCAGCCTTTCACAGATTCCTGAGAACTAGCTTATATCTGAAAAGGTCATGAGAAAAGATGTTTATGGACTCAAAGGATGATGACAAAATACAGAGAATAACAGAAAGGTATGATCCAGTGATTCATTATTTTTATGGCCAGCATTGTCTCTCTCAATATACCACCATCTGTTATTCAAAATCCCCTTGACCCAAGCTTGCCAGAGAAAGGGCCACTGCCTCAGTCTCTTACCGCATGGACCATGTGGGGTCTTTAAATAGAGGCAGGAGGCCCAATAAGCTTCAGGAAACATCTAGGAATTTTTGAAAATGTTTTATATTAATTACAGTTTATTCACTTTGAATCCCAGCTATAGTCCCCTTCCTCATTCCCTCCCAAGCCCACCCTCCCTCATCTCCTCCCATGTCCCTCTCCAAGTCCACTGATAGGAGAGGTCCTCCTCCCCTTCCATCTGACCCTAGCCTATCAGGTCTCATCAGGACTGGCTGCATTGTCCTCCTTGTGGCCTAGCAAGGCTGCCCCTCCTTCAGGGGGAGGTAGTCAAAGAGCCAGCCACTGAGTTCATGTCAGAGACAGTCCCTGTTCCCCTTACTAGGGTACCCACTTGGATACTGAGCTGCCATGCGCTACATTTGAGCAGGGGTTCTAGGTTATCTACATGCATAGTCTTTGGTTGGAGTATCAGTCTCACAAAAGACCCCTGTGTCCAGATATTTTGGTTCTGTTGCTCTCCTTGTGGAGCTCCTGTCCTTTCCAGGTCTTACTATCTCCCCCTTCTTTCATAAGATTCCCTGCACTCTGCCCAAAGTTTGGCTATGAGTCTCAGCATCTGCTTTGATAGCCTGCAAAGCAGAGCCTTTCAGAGGCCCTCTGTGGTAGGCTCCTGTCCTGTTGCCTGTTTTCTCCTTCTTGCAATGTCCATCCCGTTTATCTTTCTGAATGAGAATTGATCATCTTACCCAGGGTCCTCCTTCTTGCTTAGTTTCTTTAAGTGTGCAGATTTTTGTAGGGTTGTCCTATATTATATGTCTAGTATCCACTTATAAGTGAGTACATACCATGTGTTTCTTTCTGCTTCTGGGATACCTCACTCAGGATGATACTTTCTAGTTCCCACCATTCGCCTGCAAATTTCATGATTTCCTTTAGAGATTTTTAAATATGGAGATGTAGGGTACTCGCTCAGGTTCCAAAGCCATACAGACACACTCTCTGTGTAGGTACCTGTAACTGATGTATTGAGAAATGTGTTCTATGTTACTTTGCCTATTGTCATGACGCATAAATGAACAGGGAAGAAGGGTTCGTTTGGGCTCACAGTGCTGAAGTTCATTCCATAATGGTGCCGAAGTCATGACTTGGGAGCTTGAGTCAGGTGGTCACATTGCATCCAGCCAGGAGGGCGAAAGGAACGAATGCCTCTCCTCATGCAACTACCTGCTTTCTCCTGTCTCCTCAGACACATCTATGAGACCCCAGCCCAGGCGCTGGGAACACCCATATTCAGTGTATGTCTTCCGTCCTTAATCATTGCAATCTGCATAATCCCCATAGGTGTATCCAAACACCAACCTAACCTACACAACATTTTATAGGCACAACCAGAGGCTTGTCAGGGATGTCTATCAAGTTGACATTCGATGGTAACTATTACTCGACTTTTAAAATTCCCCTTGAGAAGACTGCTTTTCATTCTTATTTTAATTTTTTTCTTGCCTTTGTTATAATTGGGTATGAAATCGTATTTATAGATGCACTTTATTTTTTTTAACTTGTTTTCTTTTTATTGATTAAATGTATTCTTGGACAATTTCGTACCTGCATTTTGATTCCCCTCAACTCCCACCTTTTCTTATCTCTCTCCTACTTCCTTACAAGTCACTTTCCTACACTCATGTCTTTTTGTTCAGTTTTACGACCAACTGATTCTAACTGGGCCCTTCAGTATGACACTGGGTTTTGAGCCATCGTGATTGGCTCACTGTTGAGTACACAGCCAGAAAAAACTATATCCCTTTGCTATCGGGAACCCCCATTCAGCAGGATGAATAGGATCCCGATTTATGGTTGCATCTTGTGCAGGCCTAGTGTAGGCAACTGCAGCTGACACCAGATCATGTTTGTAACGGCTGCATCAGGCCCTGAAGATAGCATTTTGCAGCCCTTTTTTTCCTGTCTTCTGGTTCTTCCTTTTTCCCCTTCCTTCTTCTTTGGAGACTTAGAGGGGATGGTGTAAGTGTCTTCCTTAAATCTGAACGTCTCAAACACCTTGTATTCTCAGCACCGTGAGCAGCCATGCCTGTCTACATTTACTGCTGCTCAGGCTGGGGGCTGGGCTAGGAGACAGGGTGTATGAAGGAGGCAGAAGGTTCCCAATGTGTGTGTGTTTGTGTGTGCATATATAGTATACATATATGGGCATGTTTATGGGAGAGATAACGGGTGCCCTACTCCACTCTCTGTACCAGTGGCTCCCAAGCTTCCCAATGCTGTGCCCCTTTAATACAGTTCCTCATGTTGTGGTGACTGCCAACCACAAAACTATTTCATTGCTACTTCATCACTGGAATTTTTCTACTTTTATGAGTCACATGTAAACATCTGCTATGCAGGATATCTGATATGTGACACCCCCCCCCAAAAAAAGGGGACACAACTCACAAGTTGAGAACAATATTTTATATGATGCTGGGACTCGAACCCAGAGCTTCTTCATGCTAAGAAAGCACCACCACCTAAATGTATGCTGTTAAATTATTGTTCAAAATGAGGCATTTCATGATGACATCTTCACATATGTATACCATATATTTTATTCCTAGTCACCCTAGTACCCTATTTTGTCCCCCCTCACCTTTCTTATTAGTCTCCTCCCTCTCCCTACCAAATAGCCCCCGTTTCACTTTTACGTCACTTAAATTCCACACTGAAGAGAATACACACCATGTTTATCTTTCTGGGCCTCGCTTACCATGGTGATAGGAGGTGGTATTTGCCCTCTGTTCTTTGAACAAATGCTTAGACACCGGCACCTGAGCTGGTAAAGTCCCTACTGTCAAACAGATGACACTCAAGTGCTGTCACAGTGTCATTTCTTTTTCTACAGCAGAAGATCCTGTGGAGAGCTTATTCTCAATGGAGAACATCGGTGGCATATGCATGTTTGTGACTTTGCTCTGAAGAGCAACGTGTTCTGCCATGGTATTGGGGGGTGGGGTTCTCTAGGGAACAGAACTGATAGAATGAATATATATACATATGTGTTCATTACATATGTCACAATGGGGTTATTAGATTGGTTTGCATGGTGTGGGCTGGGGAGTCCCAGCCAGCTGTCTGTATGCTGGAGAGGCTGGGATCTGATGAGCACTCACTCCACAAGGCCGGATGCCTCAGCACTGCCTTCCTGACACTGATGGCCTGGAGGAGTCCTAGAGAGCTCCTTGTCTTTGGCTCACGGTGGAAGGCTGAGGAAGCTGGGTTCCAATGGCACCAAGGAGCAGCAATAGCAGTGAGATAGACACACTCAGCAGGAAGCAAAGCCCGGCAAGCCAGCCACATTGCTTTTTCCTCACAACTCTTCACATCTGTGTCACAGAGGTGCTGTCCCTTCTGGAGGAGGGTCTTCCCTGCTCAGACCTGCCTGGAAATGCCCTCACAGCCCAGCCCAGAGGTGTGTCTCTTAGTTGATCCCAGCTTGACCCAAACAAGCAGACATCAAGAAAAACCCTCACAGAGTGTTAGCATCTATATGGTTCCAAAGAAAGTCAGAGTATAAGGGATAAACATCTGGAAAATGCAAAGTAATTTAATTTCTCCCCTGATTCTTCCTGGAAGGTAAGGAATATATATATATATATATATATATGTGTGTGTGTGTGTGTGTGTGTGTGTGTGTGTGTATGTATATGTATGTATGTATGTATGTATATGTGTGTGTGTATGTGTGCCAGATTTTTCCAGATTCTGGAAAAACTTGGTAAGTTACCTTCTGAATTGATTAAAATCTGTTGCAAGCCCTTTACTGTACATTTTTTTTCTAACTTCATGGTAATTAGCTTCATGGAATGTTGCCAAATGGCGTATTCTTTTTTCTACTCTGAGCCCCTTTCTAAGCACTCCTGGGAATGTCTGAACTATGAGATAAGCACTCTTACCCCCAAAGTTTTATTAAAAAGTTTAATTAACACAAATGTCAAAAGCCACATTCGCTGCCATTCAGCAGGTAGACTGCATGTACATGTGCGAGCTACCGATCGAATTTTAAACCCACGTCCCTCCGCAACCACAGCTTGCCTGCTTTTCCTTAGAGGCAGAGAGCCCTGGGGATGAACGCCACCTTCTTTAGCATTTTAAGTTCTCAGGACTCCTAATCTTGCACACAGGAGCTTGGTTAAGGCTGATTTCCATCTTGACGTCTTCATTAATCTCTCTTCTCCACCCATACTGGTCCTGCAATGGGGGTCTTCAGTCTTTCGCTGCCTTCTTGGAAGTCTGGCTAAGATTGGCCGGATTTGCTTGTATCTTTGGTCAAACTGTGGAGTTAGCAAAGGGTGGTTGCTCTCTGACAGTGCCAGCCTTTTGGGGGGTTGGGGAGGATGAGGCTCTCGGCTTCACCCTTCTCCCCCTCCAGCTGACAGATTTCTCTTTTCTGGTGGTGATACCTAAAACAGTGAGGGAAAGTGAGACAGCAAAGTGTTACATGCTGAAGCAGATGGGCCCAGGGTCACTTTCATCTGTTTCCATTGGTCAAAGTAAATTTTAAGACCAACACAGGAACAATGATAGAGACATGCGAGCTCACAGTGAAAAACATGCAGAGCAGTATGGGACGCTGGGGCCTTTTAACCCAACTTTAGCCTCAATCTCTGTCTGCTAGCGTTAAGGCACAATCTTACAACTGTCATAGTTTGAGGACTCCAGGAGCTAATACTGAGGCAATGATGCAGGGCAAGTGGTTTGTTGGCTCTGTTGGTGCTTATAAAAAAACAAAACAAAAACAGGAAAATAAGAAAGTGAGAAAGGGAAGGATGGGGGTAGGAAAGGGTTCAAGCAAGTTGCCGCTGTGAATACGCGAATGTTCATCCTGGCAGAGATGCTTGAGAGCCCGTACAGGCACGTGCCTTACAGTCATTCCACCTGGACAATAAGGGAGCCAGAGCTATCTCTCCAGCAGCTCCTCCCAGGCTGTGGCTGACAACTGCTTGGAGAGAATGTCTGCAATCAGGCATCTCCACCGCCTGCCCCAGGGACCCATCGACAGCAGGATAGGTCATCACTACCTGCCAAGACGCAACACATTCCCGCTGTCGCAGACTCGTATGTACTCCCCTGCACATGCGCTGCATCCCCGTATAAAAGCCCTGTCCTTCTTCCCTCCGAAGTCACCCAGAGACAGCCTCTGTATAAACCTCCCACGTGAGATCTGTCTCACGGTGTGACTTGATGGCAACTGTCGCTTAGATCATAACAAAGGGGCGGGGGGCTTGTGTACAGATACAGCAGACCTGCTGACGGAGCCGGATGGACTGCTGGTCAGACTGGGCCCATGCGTTGAAGCAGTGGGGGCGAAAGGCCACCTTAGGCACTGACTGACAGTGTCCTCCTGTTAACATCCAGTACTCCCACCGTGCAGCCCACTAAAGCTCGCCACTCAGCTGAAAGGAACGCTCCCATGCAAATCACTCTAAGCTGTGAGCAAATTCACTAACATCGAGGGACAACACCTTTCTCCATAACAGGTAGCTCACAGGTGTGTTCTGAAGGTCGGGTAACGCGTTCCTGGTGCCTTAGAGGTTCACGGCGCTAGGAGTTTAGAGCAAGACATTCTAGTTTCCACTCACTCCTTCCTCAGACACTTGAGCGGAAACAGCCCTCTCTTTGGCTGTTTGTTTGGGTCACTTTTTCACTATTTGGCTTTGGCCACTGCTCTGGGCCTCTATGGCAGCACCCCACCCCCAACTATAAAGCGAGCAGATTCGAAGCAGTAAGGGACCTGACACTGATAGACACCCGACCCCCCCCTCCCGTCCCACAGCAGCACAGTGCAGCTCCCACGGGACAGTCACCAAAATCAAAACACTGTCAAGATGTTAAAAGAGGAGAGATCCCAGAACTTCTGTTCTCGGACCACAGCGAGACTGAACTAGAAACTGGTTTCAGAGAGGGTAATAAAAGCTAGAGTAGAAGAAATCGCTCAAATTGAAACCAGAAGATCAGTGAAGAAAAATCATGAAAACCAAAAGCTCTTTGAAAGAAATCACTAAAACTAATAAGTTCCAAGCTAGAAGAAGGGCGGTGGTGGTTGGGGCGGGAGATCAGAAATGAAAGAATATAACACTAGATAACATGGACGGGCTTAAAAAAAAAAAAAAAAAAAAAAGGACTTTACAACTCACTGAGATGATGGGGGAGGGGCGGGCGGTTAAACAAAAAGATGAAAAGAGACTGCTACCCTGGTGCCTTTCATGTCTTGACATGACACGAAATGAACCGAGTCCTTGAAACACAAAATCTACCAAAGTTCACAAAAGAAGAAACAGGCCACCTTAAACATGCAGATGTATGTTTTGTTTCTGAAATTTCTCTGTATGGCGTATGTGCGTATGTGTGCATGTGTTCAGATGCATGCACCTATAGAGGCCAAAGGTTGATGTTGGGTGTCTTCCTGGACCACTCTCCACCTCGGTTTTTGAGAGACAGGGTGTTTCTCTGAACCTGAACTTCCCATTTCAGCTACACAGACTGGCCACCAAACCCCTGTGACCCGCGTGTCTCCAGCTACCATCAGCTCTGCCATTACAGGCACATGGCACCGTGCCTGGTTTTAACATGAGTGCTACGGATCCAGACACAGGCTTCAGGCTTTCTGGGCAAGCATTTTGTTCACTAAGCCATCTTCCTGGCTCCTATTAAAGAAATTTAATAAATAATTGATTTCCTTCTGTTATGGTTTAAATGATTGTTGCTCAGAGATCTACAGGTTAAAGGCTGGTATACCATGATTAGGAGTTGCTTTGGATCTTTTGAAAGCAGGGCCTTATGGGAGGACCTTGGGCCATGACTAGCATGCCACAGAGGGCGGGGGATCCTAGTCTGTCCTCTGTCTTCCTGTTCTACTTCCTGGTCTATGTGGTAAGTCGTTTGCTGTGCTACTTGATATGATACACTCCCCTTATCAAAAGTTCAAAGCAAGGCTTTACTGAGAACCCCCAGAACTACAAACTAAGTGAAACTTTTTATAAGTGAATTGTCTCAAGCATTTTATTATATTTAATGGGAAGCTAATACAACTTATATGCTGGTTTCTTCTCTCATCGTGACGAAACACTCAAGAAAGAAAAGGTTTATTTTGACAAAAAGCTACAACACTGTTCAGCTAACACCATACTCACTGAGGAAAATAGCAAATAGCTTTCCCAATAAGATCAGGCAGAAGGCATGGGTGCCCTGCTTTGTTCACCATGGTACTGCTATTGTAAAAAGACAAGAATAAGAAATGAAATGCATGAGGATTGGAAAAGACAGAACTTTATCTGTTCGTAGATGACATGATTGTCTACATGGGCAATCTGAAAGGATCAACAAAAAAAAGACCTGAAACTAACAAGAGATTGCAGTAAGATTTTAGGATATAGATTAATATGCAAAAAAATCAATCACTCTCCTATAAACAAGAGGATCAGAAAACAAGCAGAATTTGAAGTTAGAGACACAGCACATTTACATTAATACCCCCCAGATTACCTAGGCATTAAATGTAATATATGTGTATGTACATGGATATGTATATATGAATACATATATATATATATACATGTATATATATAATTTGGTATCTATATGATGAAACCCATTTGATGAATGAAACACTTTGATGAATGAAATCAGAGGAATTAAACAAAGGAAGAGGCTTTTTCTGTTCATGGATAAGAAGATGCAATATTGTTAGTATATCAAATCTCATACCAAACTATACATTCTGTACAATGCCAATTGAAACTACCAAAGATCTAAAGATTTTTGCAAGACATACAAAGAGTGATTAGAATCTACTGATAAGAAAACAACTCAATTTTAAAAAGAAGTCAAAGACTTCAACAACTACCTTACCAAAGCAGGTATAGAGATGACAAATGGCCATGTGAACAGATGTCCCGTGGCCTACGATATTAGCAAAATGTAGATCAAAACAGCGAGGCACCGACACAGGCAAGAATGACTAAATTCAAGAAATTCATGGAAACACCAGATGCTGACAAGCTTACACTGGGTGGTGCAAAATGATTTAAGCATTTCTCAGCCTATGGCCCATGATCCCCTGGGGGTCAAATGACCATTTCAAAGAGATCGCCTAAGACCATGGGAAAACACAGGTACTTACATTACAATTCGTGACGGTAGCAACATTACAGTCATGAAACAGTGACAAAAAGAACTTTACAGTTAGGATCACTGTATTAAAGGGTCTTAGCATCAGGAAGGCTGAGAACCACCGGTTCTTTAAGCACCTGGAAGACAACTCAGCAGTTGCTCATGACAGAAAACATGAAGTGGCCACGCAACCGAATAGCTGTACTCCTTCAGATAATATAAAACTGAAAACATATTTACATAGACCCCAATATATTATTCTTAACCCAGCTAGTCTTAGAATTGCCAAAGTGAGGACACACCAATATATCAGTAAGTAGCGAATACCTACTTTGTGGTAGAACCGAACAATAGAATCTCTTTAAAAAGATTTATTTTTATTTTATGCGCACTGAAGTTTTGCCTGCAAGTATTTCTGTGTGAGGGTGTCTGATCCCCTGAAACTGGAGTTACAGACCGCCATGTTAGTCCTGGCAACTGAACCGGGTCCTCTGGAAGAAGAGCTGGTGCTCTTAACTGCTGAGCCATCTCTCCAGCCAAACAATAGAATCTTATTCATTACTAAAAAGCATTCAGCTACCAAATCAAGAAAGACAGTAGATACTTCAACACATATTCCTAAGTAAAATGAGCCAAGTTGGCATAGAGTACCTGGACCCATGTATGACAACTCCAAAAGCATGCCATCCTGGGAAAGACAGATGTATGGAAGCAGTGAAATGATGAAAGGGAGACTTGATAGAAGCCATGATTGACTAGATGGAAAGCACAGGATTTTTAGCATTGAAAATATTCTGCACCATACTATAATGGTGGACACATATCAGTAAGCATTCTTCCAACTGCATAGAATGCACAGCCAGGACAGAAGCCTGGAGGCTGGAAAGAAGGCTCTGTGGCTAGGAGTGCTTGCTGCAGGTACAGAATCTGGTTCCTAGCACACAGACTTAGTGACACACAACAGCCTCTGACTGCTTTTCTGGGGGATTTGATGCCCTTTTCTGGCCTCCATTAACATCCACACATGTGCACAGAAATACGTATAGCTACACACACATAGACATAAAAAATAACTCTTTAAAAGAGAAACCACCTTAACTGAACCCCATACCTTGTGGATGGTGCGTCAGTGTAGGTGGACGCTGATGGAGTGTAGTGGGAGGAGCCTGTGGCTGTACATAGAGCAGGAGACGTGAGAAAACACTATACTTTCTACTCGATTTCTCTATGAACTTAAAATTGCTGTAAATATTTTTTGAGGAAAAATAAGGGAGGGAGGTAAGGAAAGGAGGTGAGAGGGAGAGAGGAAGGAAGAGAGGAAAAAGGAGAGGAAAAACGAAGACAAAGGGGTCCTAGGAAGATGGCTTAGTCACGGAAGCTCAGCAGGCAGTGGGGAGGCGACCTAGGGTACAAGCAAACACACCCTAACAGGTAAGCTCCAGGTCCAGTAACAGACCCTGTCTCAAAAAATAAAATGGAGAGAGGATAAGGAAGACACCCAAGGTAGACCTCTGGCCTCCTCACTCAGGTGCCTGTGTATAGCGCATGTGCACACCCATAAATGTGTACACCCCCCCCCCCCCATACACATACACTCACAAGAAAGAAGACAACAAAAAAGGAGGGAGGAAAGGAGAACGGGAGAGAGAAAGAGAGTATGTCTTTACAAAGCTAGATATTACAGCAGCTTGATAACACAGGAAGTGATCTGGTGTGCAACTTTCTTCCCTCAGGCTGGACCAGTGCTTACCAAATGCTTGCAATGGAAAACCGCCCCTTCCTGTGTGCAAACAGCACGGAGTACTGGGAATCCGCAGCAGCCCACACACATTTGATGACATTGTGCTTTCCTCCTAAGCCCCTCCGTCCTTCTTCCTGGAGGGCTTCCAACCAATGATTATTTCGTTTGTTCTTTACCGAGGGTGACCTTTCATGGTGGGTAGCAGTTCAATGAAATCGTAAGGTTGAAATAGAATTCCCTTCGTCTTTGAAGTCTGTGCTTCAGACTTTCTGCTCCTTTCCCAAAACACCAAAGCGCTGCCTTGGAAAGAGGTAGGGACAGGGTGGGTGCAAAGTGCTGGAACTGTGAGAGAGTCGAGCCTGGTCACTGAGCAGGCTGTCCTCTGTGAGTGGCCTTGCGAGTTCCACTACCTACGGGTTTCATTCCACTCCGCAAATGTAGCCAGTGTCCTTAGAGACCCTAACTTGTCTTCAGGAGGGCCAGGACAAATCTCTGACAGAAGCAAAACCTGCAAGAGACTTGAGGGGACTGGAGGAGCTGGCCCTGGGCCTAAGCAAAACCCATCCTGTTCTCTGGCAGTCTCTATTTTTGTTCTTGGTAGGAAAACCGCCCCCACAAAACTAGCTTCAGCAGCACCTTATATGTAAACACGTATACATGAAGTATGTGGAGCTACGGGAGCTCTTCTAGGTTTGAGTTTGGGGGTGCAGAAGGAGTGCATCTTCTCATCTTTAGGTATCTGCTTATAGTCTGTCCTCGCAAGATACCAGGAACGCCTTTAGCAATTAATAAAGCTTTTCTTCTACTCCACGATTAAAGATGAGGCCTGTGTAAATGTTTTAGGGGAGATAACATCAGTCTTAAACTCACGTGGACTTACAGATGATGGACACTGTACATCTTGATTATATTGAGTGCACACAGGGTACCTCTACTAAAGTGAAGGAAAGGAGGGGGGGTGCCTATCCTTCTTAAGACCACTACAGAATTTACACATCCATCTTGTGTTTTGTGAATCCTTTAACAGCCATCTTCTTCCTCCATTTTCAAAAAACAACACTGACTTCCGGCAACCCCTGAAGACTTCTTACATGATGCTCACTGGTGAGATGCCTGCTTGAATAGAACACCTTGAAACAATTTCATCTGGTGATGGTTGGGATAGGCACAGATGCTAACATCACACTCAGGAGTTAGTTCAGCTGCAAGCTTTGAGGGTCAGCTGCATCATCTGCCCTCCAAGGGCAGCAACAGGAGATCCACAGAGCAATTCCATGTCGCTGTTTAGACACTCCTGGATGCAAGTTATCCCTTCATAAACTGAGTCTAGCTGCCATGCATCTTTTTGTCCATGAAAGACTGACTGATAGAGCATTGTTTTAACAATCGAATTCCACTGTGCCACTTGCTTTGATTCTGTCAATACTCAACTGACTTTTCATTCTGTTGAAATTCCTACCCAGGCTCTAAAAAAAAAAAAAAACCATAGCCATTTCTCTGTGGAGATGGACCCCTGAGTCCTGAGCATTGATGTGGTCCTTTTAAAACTTATAAATAATTCTCTCTGATACATAACTTTCTGAGTTCAGAGGATTGGCGCAACAGAGGAAGGACAAAAATAAACCCAAGTTTTGAGTACTAAGTTTGGTTGTCTGACCCACATATTAGTCACCCATAAGCTTTCTGTATGTTTTAGAAGAAGCAGGTTTGGTAATGATATCTGAGTAGCAGGCAAGCTGGTGCTTCCAAAAGTCCTGCTCAAACAGTGGTTTTGACCCTGGCCACATACTAGACTCACTAAGAACTTTTAGAACTACCAACCCCAGGTCCCACCTTCAGGAACTCTGCTTTAGAAATGATTTGCACTGGGGAATAGGAAAACATCTTGAAAAGTTGCCAAACCAATTCTAAGATGATGGTTAAAACCTCAGTATGAATGTGAATCCGGGTCATAAATACAAGGAATTTCAGCGGTGATGTTGATATTGAGGAAATCAGAGGATCTGTCTTGGGGTTCTTAGTCTCATTAACAAAAGAATTTAAGAACATACTCCAGTAGAAGCTCAAGGACAGTTTTATTAGTGATTAAAAGAGAAAGCTCAGGGCTGGCAAGCCATCAATCCCAGCAACTTCCAGGAGGAGAATGGACAAGAGAGGGCTTTTAAGAAGGGTTAACATAGCCCAGCGGCGGTGGTGCCATACACCTTTAATCCCAGCACTTGGGAAGCAGAGGCACGTGAATCTCCATGAGTTCAAGGCCAGCCTGCTCTATAGAACAAGTTTCAGGACAGCCAGGATTACACAGGAAAATGCTGTCTCAGAAAAAGAAGAAGCAAAGCAAAACAAAACAACAACAACAAAAAGGAGGCATGAAGATCAAGCAACCGCATGGGAATAAGCAACCACATGGCAAGGAAGGAAGCATTTTACAGATAAAGTGAACATGCCCAAAGTACCAGAGAAAGCATGCTTAGAAATAGAAAGATAACAGGAAATGTGCTCCTTTGAGTAAGTCGGAGAGACTCACAAAGCTGTACCACTGTGGCCCTTTACACTACTGTACGGCGGGGCAGGGATTCTGGGAGTGAAAAGCACAATATCTCATTAAAAGGGATAATTATTCTTTCTGTCCCTTTAGTGAGTCTTATTGTGATCCTGCTTTCCTAGGGGTGGTCCTCCCTCACTGTGGAGTGGTCCCTTAGCCGTGTCCCTGATGCTATCCAGCTGAAAACCTGAGTCTCCATGCTGGCCAGAGATTTCATTCTCTTGATGTGAAGGAAATAATTTCTTCCATGGGCCTTTACTGCTGCTGTGTCAATGTTGTTTTGACAATTGATCACATCATTACATAGAAATAGTTCAGTTTCCATATTGCATATAAATATATACTTTATATATAAACATTATATATACATGAAAATATGTATTAAATAAATGACCTGCCACTTAGAGTCATAGAAGAGCCATACCCTGTCCAGGTAGCCTTCACTGTAGTCTAGGAGGCTCTGACCTGCTTTTCCAGATGTGTTGCATAAATTCCTGTGTTGATTGGAACCACTTGGCTTAGATACTGCCTCCTCTATAGAATCTGCAACAAGGTATTTAAGGATGACAGGATCAACTGAGAAACAAACATACTCTGTGGGATCCATTTGATACTTCTTTACAAAAAGTCACTGCACACACACACACACACACACGCTCACACACACCCTCACACACATACCAGAGTAGTTTGCATTAGTGGCCAGTGTGAACTAGAAGGCCAGGAGGTGGCAGGGAAGGGGTGGGGAAAGTCATTGAACAGAATAGATGTCACCCTGGAGGAGAGCTGCTCTTCTGGCCTCAGTGTTAAACAAAGCATCAGGAAGATCACCCAGGAATTGAAGAGCAGAGATGAAATGGCCCAAGTGGAGATGATTGCTCGCTGTGGGAGTTTGAATGAGAATGAACACCATGGGCTCATGTGTTTGAATACTCGGTCTCCAACTGGTGGAACTTTAGGGGAGGGATTAGGAGGCGTGGCCTTATTGGAGAAGGTATGTCACTGGGGGGTGGGCTTTGAGGTTTCAAAAGGCTTGCACCATTCCCGGTGTGCCTCTCTGGCTTCTGCTTGTGAATTAAGGTGGGAGCTCTCAGTTCTTCCTGTTGCCACTTCCACGGACTCTAACCCCCTGGAACTATACACCCAATTAAAGGCTTCCTGTTATAAGTTGCCTCTGTAATGGTGTTTCATCACATCATTTTTTAAAAAAGTAAGTAATACACCATCAGAGCAATAATACTGAAGAGCTAGAACTAAGCAGTAAAGATGCATCACACCAGATCAAATTAACCCGGGCACAGATGGGACTATGAGAGTGGCAAGCAAGTTACTAAGGCCAGGCAGGCTGAGTGAAGAGACTCAACTGTGAAGAAAGACCTGAGTTCTGCCTGAAGGGAAGGGTGGGGATCTGCAAGGTTGGAAAGGAAGTCTCAATTCCATCTAATTCTGAACCAAAAGCTTATGCAGGACGACAGAAGCATGAAGCCCTCCCTAACAGTTCTGTGGCTGTATCCTGAAGACAGCTGAGCCACTGCATCCCGGGACCACAAGTGAGACACTTCATCACAATGCTCCTGGGGAGGTCCATCCTCTGTGAAAGTTCCTGCTCCCTCTCTCTTTTCCTTCCTGGCCCTGTCTGCTGCCCTGTTTGGTGCCCATCCACTGGTCACGTTCTGTACCGGTGGCTATAAAAATGCCGCAGCACTCTCAGGAGCTTCATCTGCAGCTGCTTCAAGTTCAGTCTTTTGTGTTTTCAGTACCTAAGCTTCTGCCACAAGCAGTCCTGTCTGCTATTTTTAAAATCATTTGCAAAGCTGTTACATAATGCTTTTATGAAAAAGGACAAGTCATGAGGTGAGCTGGAGGGAAAACCTGAATGGAAACGTTCCTTGTGAGGAAGATGCAATAAAATATCCACTGAGAAATAGACAAAAGAAGATGTAGAAACAGACTCTTGTAAATATGGAAATTTCAGCCATGATAAATGTGGCATCTAAATGGTGCTGGGAAAATTAGTTTACTTAAGAATCAGGATAATTTATTAATCAAGTATAGAACTGATTCCTATTTTCTGTTTGGGTTAGCCATTGTGGACAAGAACAGTTGACTGTCTTAGGACCTGTAAGGTCATCAAGTCTTAGCAGCAGTCTGCACTATGTTAATGCTTTCATTTAAAATGGAGCAGGAAACAGCAACGGTTAACTTAAAATAGGAATGTGACAGGAAATCCGTATGACGAGAGCACATGCCTATAATCCCAGCACTCCGAAGGCTGCAGTGGGAAGAACATGAAGTGAAGGCTAGATAGCAACCTGGAGGTCAGCTTGTGTTATATGGAAGGACTCTGTCTCACAAAAGCAGGAGGAGAGAAAGGAGCAGAAGGACAGGAATATGATAAACCTGAGATAGGGACTTCTTTGCTTGTAGTCTCGTGCCTTAGGTCAATAAAGATGACTACTTACACACACACACAAACACACACGCACGCGTGCGGCGCGTGTTCAAGGAAACTGGCCAATGGTCTCAAGACAAACAACGTCATGACTCCTAGAAATATTGGTTAAGCTCATTTTAAGGCCTCCGTATGGTTTCTGAAAAGAAAGAAGGAAAGAAAACTGAACTGGCCAAATACAGCAGGACTGTCCTCTCGACACCATGCCAGTTACTGGCTGGAAGCAGAGCCTCAGTGAGCGACCATACAAGGCCATTATGGGATGAAGGATTAAAGGAACAGAAAGCCATGAGGCTCTCATCTGAGATTTCAGCCACCGCTGTCTCCTGCTCGTGGTATTGTGGGGTGCTAGGAGTAGAGAATAGAGAGAGTACAGAAAGTAGGTCAGCTGGGATTGTAGTCTCAGTGATGCCCCTTTCTGAGTCATGATGTATGCTGTGGTGGGACTGTGCAGTCAATCAGCTGCCTGAGAATTGCTCAGGCTTCTCTAAGTAACCCCAAGAAACTAGCTCACCAAGCTGCAGTTGGATGGAATGGTTTCTTTGGTCTGCTGGTGTCCTGCCTGGATTGCATCTCCCAAGGAAAAGTAACACAGTGCTGGTTATTGGCAAACTGGGTAAAGCCTGAGGCTGTTCCAGTTTAGTCAACAAAATTCAGCGACATAGGCAGGTTCATGGCTTATGCATTGGCCTTGGCTCTTTTCAGGCTACAAAAGCAGGATTCAGGCACTGCAAGGAAGATCCTTGATCCACACAGCCAAACCTTATTTGGTACCTGACTCTTCCAAGGAAAAAAAAAACTTTGATCTTTTTTATAGGCCACAGCTTTCAAATGTAACAAGGGACTAGGGTGGGGAGGGGGTTGCCAGAGGGAGAAAGCTGTAGGTCTAGAAAAAGACTAGAAACAGCCTGGTCTCTAGATGGGATCTACTCCTATTAACTTGAGCTGACATTCTCCAGCCTCATAAATAAGGTTCTGGGTTTCTAACAGTGGCTTATGCATGGGCAGACTATAACTCTAGCGTGGTCCCAGTGGATTAGAAGGAAAGCAACATGAAATTCGTCATTTTCTGTTACATTTCATCTTAAAGAATGTTTCTTCTTCTCCTTCTTCTTCTATAAAGCTTGTTGCAAAGTGGGTGGGGAGCAATAAGGCAAATTTAAAAAGGTGGATTTCTCCAAGCTGCGCAAAGATGAGGACTGAAACTGCTCTTAATGCTTATCAGGACTTTATTTTAACTCTTCACACAAATCAGTTATCTGACTGTTTGCCATGGTGAGACAATTGCATGTATTTGCATTTTTTTTCTGTGTGTGAGAATTTAATTTTTTACAACCTGCTGTGTTTTTCAGGCCCTTTAACTAATAGGCTTTTATCACCTTATGATTGCCTAATTTTCTCTTAATTGCTTTATGACAATACAATTTATTTCCATCACTCCCACCCTGCGGTTTCACTTCCTAATGAAGGACTTAGGAATTTGCATGTGCTACTGTGCACTGGCTTAATTTTTCAAACCTTCTTCTTCCTCATAAGTAGAGGAAGAAAATTGCAGTTGAAGGAGCAGCACAGTTCTTGTGCTTTCCTGGGCATGGGCATCTTTCATCATGGTGACGAAGTTCTTTTGGTGACTTTGGCATGGCTTTTTGTGAGTTGTATACATATGCACACATTTTCTATGAAGAAAGCAAGCCAGCCAAGGCCATTTCAAGGCACAGAGCCCCTCTCTGTGTTTGTGATTTGCACCATAGCTCCATGCACACAATGTTTATTGGATTTGTTAATTTGGTTTAAGTGAAAGTGTCCATTGTTGTAGGGGTAGGGTCAGCAAGTAAATTCAGAGCAAACTTTCAAAACAGCCATTTTATTTTTTAATTAAATTTATATAGTTAAAGATATGGACAAATCATTATGGAAGCAGAACTAAGGACTGGGATGTAACCCAGGGGGAAAACACTTCCTAGCATGCCCCAAGCCCTTGGCTCAATCTTCAGCAATTCTGGGGGTGGAGGAACAAAAAACAAACAAACAAACAAACAAAACCCCCTGAGAGTGAAGATGGCTGTCTTCTGAACTAACTCAGTCCAGGTCAGCAAATCCCCAGTACGTCACTAGTACTGACCTGGATGTACTTCTTGATGATAGAAATCACAGGAAGTGAAATCTAGTCAGCCCAGACAGCAGCTGTTAAAATGAGGTCATAAGCATGCCTCATGCAACAGACAACAATGCAAACCTCTATCTACCGTATTGACGATTTGATTGCTAGTGGCTGCCATCAATTGTGAGATTCTGCTTTGTGTCACATACTTTATACAATTTTTATACCAACCTTCCAGCAGATTTAATAAGGCAACCGTCATTCTCATTTATAACTTGCAAGGATCAACGCTGCGTAAATGAGAAGTGGCAGGGCCTAGGTTCAAGACCCAGATATTGTAACCATCAAGCACACATGTGGTCCCTCGTTTAAAGCTTTAGTTGCTCCTAAACCCTTGTGCTGGTGGAATAGAAGCAGGATGTTCTCCTTTTTACAAATAAAGACAGGGTGTGGGAGGGAAGCAGCATCATTCTGGTACCCAACCTCATAGCAGATTGATTCAGGCAAGCCGGGCCTCCCAATACCTAAGCCTGCATTCTTTTGAAAAAAAAAAAAAAGAAGAAGAAATGGTTTTTAATAGGAACTTGTAATCATAGTGGAAACTTCAGTGTAAAGCATACCTGTGGGTCGAGGTACAAACACCTGGGCTCCGTCTGGCTTGGCTGGCACCCAGCAAGGGAGAAGAGGCCTCCTTCTAGTTCGATGAGTGGTCATTTACTCAGTGGCCTTGGACAAGCGGCTTCACCTCCTAAGACCTGTAAAATGACGAGGTTCAATCAGCGTCCCCACGTTTTCTTCCATATCTGTGGGGTGTGATTTTGTGGCCTATGTCTGTGTAGTATGAACATTAGCCAGGAGGCCTGGAGGTGTAATATCTACCTGCCTAAATCATATCTATAGAGAGAGAACACGGGGATTACACTTATTAAATTTATAATAGTAATGGTGCTTGGAAGTATTGAGTCTCTGCCTGTAATTATCTAGCGAGCATAGGCTATATAGACAAATATCTTCAGATAATTCAGGTCAAACTGAACTTGGATTGCACTGATAAAATGAAAATGGGAGGTGCCATTTTAAGAGCTAAAGGAGTACATATCTTTGCAAACAGTTACAAAGGAATGAGAAGACAGCTCTGTGGCTAAAGTGTTTGCTGTACAAACATGAGGACCTGCGTTTGGGTCCTCAGCTCCCCCCAAACAAGCTGGATCAGGTTTTGTAGCACACACCTGTGCTCCCGAACTGAAGAGCTAGAGACTGGTGGATCCTATGGGCTCACTGGCCAGTCATTCTAGCCAATATAGTGAGATCCAGGTTCAAGGTGAGACCCCACCTCAAACGATACGGTGGAGAGGATGAAAAGGAAGACATCTGACATCAAACTCTGGCCCACATGGGCACATACAGACAAAGCACACCCGCACACATATGTGCACTCACACACAAGAATTACAAGATTAATTTTACACTCATGAACACAAGAGTTACTAATCATCCTGTTTGCCCTATTTGTAATTCATAACATTACACCAAAAATGCCTATTCTCCTGATGATATCAGAATTTTGATGTTACCACCATGGCACAAACATGGCATATAGAAGGTATTGTTGCTGTCTTAATTCAGGTACAATTTAATAACTACTTTTATTGAGCATTTATTTATATTGTTGGAGCATTTATATACTCGGTTGTTTGGTTGACTTGCTTCTTTTCTTTTTAATTTTTTAAAAATTTATTACAATTTATACACTTTGTATCCCATCTGTAGCTCCCTCCCTCTTCCCCTTCCAATCCCACCCTCCTTCTTCTCCACCCATGTCCCTCCCCCAGTCCACTGATAGGGGAGGTCCTCCTCCTCTTCCCTCTGACCCTAGCTTATCAGACTCATCAGGACTGGCTGCATTGTCTACCTCTGTGGCCTGGTAAGGCTGCCTCCCCCTCAAGAGGAGGTGATCAAAGAGCCAGCCACTGAGTTCATGTCAGAGACAGTACCTGTTCCCCTTACTAGGGAACCCACTTGGAGACTGAGCTGCCATGGGCTACATCTGAGCAGAGGTTCTAGGTTATCTCCATGAATGGTCCTTGGAGTATCAGTCTCAGAAAACACCCCTGTGTTCAGATATGTTGGTTCTGTTGCTCTCCTTGTGGAGCTCCTGTCCCCTCCAGGTCTTTTATTCCCCTCTTCTTTCATATTCCAAGCACTCTGCCCAAAGTTTGACTATGGGTATCAGCATCTGCTTTAATACCCTGTCCGTTAGAGTCTTTCAGAGGCCCTCTGTGGTAGGCTCCTGTCCTGTTCCCTGTTTTCTCCCTCTTCTGAAATGAGGATTGATCATCTTACCCAGGGTTCTCCTACTTGCTTAGCTTCTTTAGGTGTACAGATTTTAGTATGTTTATCCTAAATTATATGTCTAATATCCACTTATAAGTGAGTATATACCATGTGTGTCTTTCTGCTTCTGGGATACCTCACTCAGGATCATCTTTACTATTTCCTACCATTTGCCTGCATATTTCATGATCCCAACAGTTCCAAGAGAAATCAACACTGTTAGCATTTTGTATTAATGAAGTCATGTCACTTAAGCTTGAGGGCTAGGTATCATCATGACCACACAGGCCAGCAAGCTGTAAAACCAGAATTTGAACCCAGAGTAGGCCAATGGAGCACAGGCCTGCAGGTGGAGAACTCACCTTGCACCTGGGAAAGACCAGGTGACAAGGTGGCACATGATTCCTGGAGTTGAGAAGCCTTCATGGGGTGCGGGGCTCAAATCACTAAAGGCAGAATGAGCATGATCAAAGGGCAGAGTTGGGGCCTGGGTTTCAATTGGGGGCTTAAAGAAAACCGTGAGGGGCAGGGGGAACAACCAGAGAGGAAAGAGATAGGAAAACACAGAGTGGCAGATAAGCGGTAGAGAAGCATTGAGGGTAGGTGGATCCGCACAAGCTCACCGAAGAGTCACTGTGTGGTGACCTGATTCCCAATGATGAGTCTAGACTGTTCAAGGAAAAGCTAACCCCTATTTAAGGGACAACATAAGGGCAGTACTATCAGTATTCAAGGGCACGATGGCAGTTGACACTAAGCTACAGCAAGGTGCCTGGTGCTGGCGTAGGCTGTAGGTACATGGGGGCAGTCCTGAGACAAGGGTATATCACTATGGCCCTCAGGTGACGTGAGGAACAGAAACACCGAGAAGTAACAGAGAAAGCGTCCATGTTAATGAGAGGCAGGGTAAGGATTTGAACCCTGGTAGTCTGAATCACAGCATTTTTGTGTTCACTACCACTTTCTGGAGAATTGTCATTCATAAAGACAAAATGCTCATCGGCTTTTCTGGGTGACTACATAATCCATTTCCTTAATACCTTGAATTCGTGATTTTGAAATCCCGTTTTGTTTTTTTTTTAAACCTATCAGGTCACATAGTTGACGAAATAGTCTCTGACGTTATCAAACGTCTGTATGTTCCCGGATACCATCAGTGTCTACCATCCCAGTGGAAACAGATTTGGTGGGGCAGACACAGAGCAATAGTAGACTGTTAAAAAGAAGTGGCGTGTCCATTCTGTGTGAGATCCATATCCCTTAACATACTCCTATTTTGTAAACTGGGGGTTGACAAGCAGTGAAATGCAATCCCGAGCACCACGTTAAAACAAAACCATAAAGACCATGTTTGGTCGCTGGAAGAAAGTGGGGCTGTTATCAGTCAGAAGTGATGAATGATACAGACAGAAGGCCTGAGACTCAGCCTTCAGCCATAGGCGCAAATCTGAAGCAAGGAAGTGGCCTGCTGGACCCGTGGGATAATGAGGCTGGCTTGTGGCCACAGCTGTGGGTTACCCCAGTCCCCGAACCCACAAGCACCGCTGCGCCTTGAGGCAGCCTTCAATTTCAAAAGGGCACAGAATCAAACAGACAGCAATTAGTGCGGCAGAGCCTTGAAAAGGAACCTATCACTGGTGTGGGGAGCCTGTGTGCGGAAAGGCAGCAGCGTTTCCTTATTTGTGGAGAGAAGCAGCAGGAACAATTAAAAGTTTCAAATCGAGTGTAATTCCTTTCAAGTTGGGTTTGGTGAAATATACATAAATTTCATATCGGAGCCTTAGCTCAATCCTGCGCTGTTTGTTTGTTTTACAGAACACTGCTTTCATCTTCGTGGAAGATGTCATAAAAGCACATTTCAAAAATTACCATTGGCACCCAGTTTCCTATTTGATTATGTTCTGGCACACAGCCCTGCCAGTCACACAGAGCCTCTATTTGGGTCGCTCCAATTGGAAGATAATCGCATGTACCACCTACCTTTCAACACTCCCAACCCCCATGCGGCTGCAATCTTGGATCTTGGAAGCCACAAGGAAGAACTCAAATTATTTAAGAAAGTCGGTACTTTCCATTTTAGTTTACCCCAGGCAAACTCATCGGGGGCCTCTTGAAACAGCGACACCCAGAGCACCGGCAGTCAGGGGCACCAGATACCAATTACAAGCTGGGAGCTAAATACCGTAATTAACGAGAGATACACTTTAATCTAAAATGAGTCAAAAATGTTGCTGGATAAAGAAAAAAGTCGAGTGAAACTCCGTAATTATAATAAATTGTGCCGTTTTCCCCACCTATTGAACAACAAAGGTGGCGGTGTCTTTGGGATTCCGTAGTCAAACATTTTACAGTTAACGCTTGACTGAAATAAAGGGACCCACTGCAACAACAAACAAGCCAACTGTGCACTTGAACCTCAGAGCCTGACACAAACCAGTGGCCTCCACCTCGAATCAATTTCAAATGGGCTCTTAAAGCCAGGATTACAGATACGTCCCCTAGTTACCGTTCTGATAAAATGTCTTTCATGCCTATTTTTCTCACATGCAGGTTCCTTGTTCCCTTTGTTCTTTGGGGATGACTCAGTGGCTAAAAATAATTGGATCTTTTTTCCCTGACATGGTCTTTTGAGCTTCCCCCGGAAGTCTATTAATTTCAACAAATTTCTTTGCAGGGGCGGGGCTGAGGAGAAATCAACCCTACGTGCACTGGCCATTCACGAAGGGCAATGTGTAAGTCCCTTTGACAACAGACATGGGAAAAAAAAAAATACCATCATGCTATCGGACATGATGGTTTGTTTTTCTTTATCTTGGGAAAGATCTGTGTGTACGTCTGGGGAAAGATGAGACAGGCAGAGGAAACACAGAATCGTCCTCTGAGTCATTTTAAAAAGCTTCTGCCAAGATAGGGGCATTAGAAATGGGGAAACGGGCTAATATTCGAAGGGCATTGGGATTCTAAAGTGACACGTCAAGGTTAAATGCGTTCCTGTAATCCTGGCTGCTGGAACATTTATCTCCACAGCTTCATCCAAGAGCTTGCTCCAGACAAATGCAAACAGGAGCGCAGTCTGGAGGCCAATTACAAATCACCCTTCAGATGCCTTTAATCCTTTTGTTTCCACTTCTAATCAAAATAAGGATTATTTTTTTAAGACAGCCGAAAGAGAGAACATACAAACAGTTTAAATCTTCAGCTAAAAAGAAAGAGCTTGAGAGCTTGTCTCTCTCCCTCAACCCTTTAAGCCACCAATGACCTCCCTTCCCCGAGCTCTTCATGGTTCTGAGAAGTGCTCTGAGGAGCAAAGGCAGCTCAGCAGATGGGAACACAGAATGGTTTGCACCTGACTGATTCAAAACCTAAAAGGAAGCTCTCGCTCAAACACCAACTCAGCTGAGAAGGAAAATGGATAAAACAGTCTGTTATTTGTTGCTGTCTCAGAGATGATGATGATGGTGGTGGTGGTGAGTAACATCTCTTCCATACTTTTCATATACCAGGCATACTGCACTTACAGCCCCCCCCCCAGCAGCCATCGTAGGAGTACTGTACAGTATTTCCGCAGAGACCAAATTTGTAGATAACTTGCCCAAAAGTCATGTGCCCAAAACATGCTGGAGGCAGGAACTGGAGACCTCAGGCTATGTATTGTAAGATTTTAAATTTAAAGTACTATCTTAACATCTTTTGAACCTCATAAGGTCCCAGAGGCGTAGCTCTGAGATGCTCTGGTCTTATCAGATAGCTCCCGTTCCTCATCTGGCCCTCAACCCAGCAGGAAATGCTTCCTTCCTGTCTAGTCATCCTGTGACCTGGACTGACTGCACCCTGCCCTGCCCTCAAACTACTGCGTTTCACTCTCTACCTGATTGTATGACTGTTGAAACAAGCCAGTCTCATCCTCCCATGGCATATCACCCCGCTGGTACTCCAAAGCTTGCCTTCCGCAGTCCCTTGGAGCTTTCTGCTCCCAAATGCAGCCCCTCATGGCCAATGTTGCTATGTAATGACTTCCTATCCTAGGCCCTGTGTATGTAAGTGGCTAAAAAGCTGCTTTTCATTTCATCTGCCTAGTGGTGGGTGCCATATGGCCCCTCATCTTGTTCTAGTTAGGGAAAAAGATTCATCTTTGACAAAGTGAATAGGGTTAGGTCAGAGCAGGCAAACAGCTAGAGTCTCTGAGACCCTCTCTGCTGCCTGTCCAGCCTCTCTGAAACCAGCCAAGGTGGGGGGAGGGGGAGTGGAAGGAGCTGTTGACAGGCTGGGCCTCTTCCCAGGCAGGCTGCCTTCTTTAGCATCTTCTGTTTCAGAGCTGTACATCCTACAGCTGATACCAGCACCTAAGAGGCAGAGGGGCCAGGAGGAGAGCCGGTGTTGGTATGGTGAAAGCTAAGGCTGTTGAAATTGTGGCTCTGAAGCAACCCCATCATGAAGCCAGATGCTAGTTTCAAACAAACAAGGTCATTTCCTTGGGCAGATCTGGCATCGAGCTGGGAGGTCCACAGTCAGTCACAGCCGCACCCGCAACCCCCTTGCTTTTATGAGAAGGAAGAAGCCTTCAGAGTGTAACAAAATAGTCCTTACTGAATCACCTACATGGATGACAATGGGGATTTTAGCAGCTGAGTTGGATGTCAGTACATCCTGGGCTGGGCAGCAGTGAGTAAGGTCAGCACTTGGAGAGTCACTAAGTGAGAAACGTATGATCTAGGGTTGAGTGTCAGATAGGCATTTTCTAGCTAGGTGAACTTGACAAGTACTTAATGTCTTTGGGCCACCGTTTTATACCTGAATTGTGGCTTACAAGACTGCTATGAAGATGGAGTAAAATAATAAATGCCAAGGACCCTTTATTGAGTGAGGACATGATAAACAGGAGGCAAGAGGTCTCTTGGCTCTAGGTTAGAGGAGGTCTCTGACTTTTGATCATATTTTTCCAGTTATTTTATTTGTGCTGTAGGGTTCTGCCTGCGTATTTGAGAGAGGGACTTTTGGTTTTCAATAAAGGGCTAAGACAGAACCTGGAGCTCCCACAGCTGTGTGCAGGGACTTACAGTGGGAAAGAGATCCTGGAACCAGGGCTGCCTCCCTCAGTCTCCAGCCAAAACATGGCTCTGTTTGGTTGGATTGGGTTTTGAGATAGGATCTTGCTATGGAACCCTGGAGGTCTTCAGAATCATGACCCTCTTGCCTTATCCTCCCAGTGCTGAAATTACGGGCAAGAACCTGGCTAGACTTCTTTGTTGGATGTAGTAAAAGGGATGACGCTTATCTGTACAGAGACTCTTGGCTCATGTGGGATAATGACATTTACCTAGAAAATCTTGACTATGCTTTCCCAGGAGGCAGTTCAAGGTAGGGGACATGCTAGCAGGGTGACACATTTCTGCACAAGCTAAATTATTATCCTCACCTGGCTTTTTCCACTTAATTTGATTGGAACAACAAACTCCAAGTGGTTCAAACTGAGGAAGGATAAGAGAAATGTAGAAAGAAGCAGAGTGTGGAAGAAAGAAATCTGTATCTTATCAAGAGACTTTTAAAAACTTTTAACAAAATACAGTATTGATTTGTTTTGTTTTGTTGGGGTTTTTTTCCAGACAGCGTTTGTGTGTGTGTGTGTGTGTGTGTGTGTGTGTCTGTGTGTGTGTGTGTCTGTGTGTGTGTCTGTGTGTGTGTGTGTCTGTGTGTGTGTGTGTCTGTGTGTGTGTGTGTGTGTGTGTGTGTGTGTGTCTGTAACAGAGCCCTGGCTGTCCTGGATTCACTTTGTAGACCAGGCTGGCCTCAAACTCTACCTGTTTCTGTCTCCCAAGAGCCAGGACTAAAGGTGTGCCCCACCCCACCTAAATACTGTATTTTTTAATGTAACCTAAGAATTAAAGAAATGGATATAAATCAAAGTAGAATTAGTCAGGTTGGGTTATATTCTGCTGTGTAACAAATGAACCTTCAAATCTAAGACGTTTGAAGCCATGGAAGTTCTTTTTTTTATTTTTTATTTTTTTCTTACACAGCCTACTGTTAGATGAGAGAGAGCACATTGTGACAATTAATGCTTTGTGTGAGCTTAAACAGTCTAAAGGGATGCCCGGATACTTAGTAAACATTATTTCCTGGAGCTGAGTGTCAAGATGTTTTCAAAATAGAATAGCTTTAGGCTTAGTGAACTGAGTAAAGCAGATGGCCTGCCCCTCCCCCCAGCTCCTGACCTGAATGTGGTTGAACATTACCCAATTTGTTGAAGGCCCAAATAGAACAAAAGAAGGCAAATTTGCTCTCTGAATGAGGCATGGCATCCACCTTTTTTGTTTCTAGTTTCTAACACACTACAAGAAGATTATCCCAAACTTGACCCTCAGGAGTAAAATGTATACCTTCATAGCTATATCTTAATATCAGCTATGCCCATATCATATCATATCATATCATATCATATCATATCATCTATCTGTCTGTCTGTCTGTCTCCTATTGGTTCTTTTCTCTAGCTAGCTCTCACTAATACAAATATTCTCTGGATTTTCTTTCTTTGGTTGTTGAGACAGGGTTTCTCTGTGTAGCCACGGCTGTCCTGGACTCACTTTATTGACCAGACTGGCCTTAAACTCATGGAAGTTTGCCTGCCTCTGCTTCCCTGAGTGCCAGGATTAAAGGTATGTGTCATCATGCCAGCCTGGTTTTCTGTTTTTTAAAGTTTTCAGCTTGTTCATGATGTTTATTATTTATGAACATGGTCATACTCCCAGCCTAACCCTACAAAAGTCTGGGAAACAGAACATGAAAGTTCAGTGAACACCAATAGAATTAGCTACCATGGCAGAATATGAGTGAAGGAAGGTAAGTATAGATACACAACAAGAAGAATGAAAATCTTAATGACCAGAAGGATAGAAAAGCAACCCCCAGACTTGCCCACCCCCATGCCATTCCCGGATGACCTGGAATTGACTTTACTCTACTTCATAAACAGTACTTTTCCCAGCTATAAAGTGATGCATGTGAACATTTACGGGAAGAAGAAGAAGAAAAAAAGGAAACTTTTACAATCATAACTATAGTTCCACATATCCCTGACATAATTACAGGATGTTTATTTACTTTCTCTAGTACCTTAAATTTTATGTTTTAGAATTAGACATTTTCTATGCCCCTTGCCTATGAGCTATGTAGCAAAATTTTTTAAACTCTTACTTCCTCATATGTTTCAGGGGACCCAGAATCCTCCTGGTGAGAGAAAGGGAGGTAAAGAGGTCAGTGTCTATGAGACACAGTGTTGTTGGGCCATGACGGACAGAATGGAGCTTCAGGATCCAGTTAATGAGGCATTCAGGGGAAGGCCATCTACTAATAAAAGAGAAATGCACACATACATACACACACACTCTGGGGCTTTTCAGGGGACATGGGACAAGGAAAACAGGGTGATCTTCAGAGAGGCAAGGTGACCAAGCCTGTGGCAAAGTTCAGCAGAGGCAAATAAGCTGTCCACAGCCTAACCAATGAGATGCCTCAGAAGGTTATATCAGAGTTTAGGAGGTCTTCCACAAAAAGGATGTGCTCTCGAGCTCAGTGGGCTGGTGTGTCAGCCGGATGGCATATGCTTTCATTATTCCAGGAAACGAAAATAGATTTTTGGTTAAAGACCAAGAAAAATCTCTGTAAGAATAAAGACAGGATAGTGAAGACAAAAGGCTAGGGCTTGGAGTTGGGGGAGGGAAACAGGGAGAGCAAGGAAGGGACTGTTTAATGTTTGTTGAGCAAAATTAAGTGCTTTAAACCTGTGCCAAGCTAATTTAGTAATAGGAGGCTTTGTGCCTGTAACTCACGTAATCTCCGTGTTGCCTGTACTTTGAGATTCCTCGCATTGTCGCATGAACAGTTTGTGCACCTGAACCGATCAGATGCTCTCACTCAGTGGCCGCAGTGTGGAAGGGTGTGACTGGGGAAGAGAATGGGGAGTGGTCACAAGTCCATGGAGCAGCCCCCTTGAAAGACACATCCACGTTTAGAGAGGCAATGAAGGGTGCCTGGTGCTTCCTGCTAGGCAATTGCTCCAAAAGACTTGGTCTTACCACGCCCCTCCTGTCGAAGCTTCCCTACTCTGAGGACACTGCCTTATCTTGCTTTGCTTGGTCTGTCAAAGCACACTGGACTACGTTTTTCTAAAACAGCAGAGGGCAAGTGTGTTCCTGCCACCACTGTGAAACTTCAGATGGTCTCCAGACACTCAAACTCATTACAGCTTTCGGGAGGAAACAATATAATTCCAAAGGAATTACAGTCTTCATTGCAAAGCTGGGCAAGAAGAGAGATAATACAAACATCTTGTTCATTTAAACTCAAGTAGTCCGGACACTGAACAGAAGGAGAGAATTGAAGTAAAGACCCTTAGGTCAATCTGACCCAGTAAGCAACAGAAAGGGAAAAGTTGAGGCGTGATCATGAGACATTAAACAATTTAAACTTCAATGCAGTAAGCTTGCCATAATGCTGTACATATTTAATCCTAGCACTTAGCCGGCAGAGATAGGCAGATCTCTGTAAATTTGAGGTCAGTAAGTTCTAGGGTGTTCGGAGCTATATAGTGAGACTCTGCCTCAATCAATCAATCAATTTTAATGTGTCAGGCAGTCAGCGATAACACATGACATAACCACCTAGTCAAGCTGATTCTCTGACAGCCACTGCCCTTTTCTATCTTCTACACCCTAGTGCCACTGAAATTCTCTTAAAGTAATTGAAATATATGAATCTTCCTATGGGTAATTAAGCATGATGCTATATAGTTTTCTTGCTTCTATTCTCTTTGCCCATATTTGTATATGTATACATATATATTTGTGTATATATATAAACACATATATATACACCTACACACATAAAGAATCTTTAAGAGTAAGTTTGTTTATTATGAAAAGAGTCAACATTGATCTTACCAAACTCTTTGCTTCCATGCTACAGAGCATCTCCGCTCTTCCACAAAAGAGTGGAACACACTGCCTGTACTCATCCTCTGAGTTTATTCTGAACGATGCTTACTTGCTTTTAGCAGCTGTAATGTCATAACACACAATTGAGCACTTACCACTGTTTAATTAAAGAGTCATCTTTTCCATTTCACCAGATCCTGCCCAGTTTCTAGCTTGATCTGGTACTTAGAGCTCAAAGCAAAAGTCATTCATGACTACCAATGCATGACCAGCCATTCATGAGCTACTCCTCATGAGCTACTCCGAGGAGACATTTCCCATGACTCAGAAGTCACCTCAGCAATTCTTGTGTACTGGACTTCTGTCACGTGGTTTCTGTCACGTGGCTTTCTCACTTTGTTCACTCTGGGCCATTAGCCTTTCGTGCTTTTAAAGTGCATTCATTTCTACAGAAACAAGAAAGTCATTTATTTGGGGAAAGCATAAATTTTTCCTGAACAAAACCTAGTAAGTAAGAAAACCTACCAAGCTATGAAACGCATCATTGATGGCTTTGAAAATCCTTAAATCTCTCAAAAACTTATTGTGAAACTAATTTAAACTGATTTAGGCCAGTGCTTAGCTAGTGCTTTAGCTGTGTGTATGTGAGCATATCTGTGTGTGCCACACATGGCTATACATACCACATGTGTAAAGGTACCCACGAAGGGCAGAAGAGGCTCTAAAATCTCCTGGAGCTGGAGTTACAGGCTGTTGTGAACCATCCAACATGGGTACAAGGAACTAAATTAAGGTCTTCTGGAAGAGCAGTAAGTCGTTGTAACTGCTAGGCATCCATCTCTCCAGTCCCTCAGTTCTTAACTGTTTCATATGATTCTGGACAAAATATTGCCTATGATTCAAAAAAATTCTGGGCCTGGGATGGTTGCTCAGTGGATAATGCAACTGTCACACAAATGTGGACAGCAGCGCTTATTTTCTCAGGTCCCACATAGATGCTAGGGGTGGGGCGTGGCTACCTGCAATCCCAGCACTTGGAAGACAGAGATGAGGACCCCAGGGAAAGCTGAGTAGGTAGACTAGATTCAATAGCAAGCTCTGGGTTCAATTAAGAGACTCCGCATCAGAACATAAGGCAGACAGCAACAAACTAAAACTCCTGATGTCAACCTTGGGCTTATCTACACTGAGACACATACACACATACATACACTAAAAAAAAAACTTATGGAAATTTTGTTAATATGCTTAATTATTTTTGAAAAAGAGCCGAACTTTAAAAATAGCCTGCTTCTACAGCAGAACACGATGGCTGATGTTCCAATCTAAGGTGTTTGTTTCATTAGCCCTACAACTTTGTTTAAGCCTCAAGCCAATGCCTTTTGGAGATAAGAGTCACTAAAGTGTGGATGAAAGGTGTGCTGGTCAAAATGTGCTCTCTGCTGTTCGCAAACAAAACGAAGCTGATGCTTCCCATCTTATCTCCGGCAAAGCTAGGCTTCCAACACTAGGATTTAGGCTATCTCTGGAGTCACAGGAAACTCATTCATCAGTATAAAGGGAAAGAGCCTGTACCACTCTAAGTGGTATGTGTGCACCTCTCTGTTGCTGATTGCTCAGGAAGGTTGCCATTAATTCACTCATACGTGTTGAGGAATTTTAACTCAGAACATGGCTGCTCTGGCAAGAGACCACATCGAATACCTTCTAGGTCTATGTGATCTAGCTGGAATACAGACCTGCCTTTAACCCAGAAGACAGAGGCAAGCAGATCTCTGAGTTCAAGGCCAGCCTGATACAGAGCAAGTTTTCAGGTAAAGAAAAAGTTAGGTCCAGGCTTGGTTGTACACACCTTTAACCCCAGCACCGAGGAGACAGAGGCAGGTAGATCTCTGAGTTCTAGTCAGTGCTGTTCAGGCAGTTCAGTTGAATCAGTGAGTTGAGAGGCAGTTCAGTGGAGCTGAGTTCATGGCAGTTCAGTTGGTGGACTTCAGAGGCAGTTTTATCAGGACAGGCTTAAGAGATAGGTTGTAGAGGAAGCATGGTAGACACAGGTGAAGACAGATGAGCCAGAAAATGAGGAGCCAGAAGATTACAACAGATTGCCAGAGTTAGTTTGAGGCCAGGCAGAGCAAAAAGCTAGAAGTGAGAGAAGCTAGGTTGAATCAGGCAGCTTGGAGCGAAGTTTGAGCCAGAACAGCTGAGTTGAACCAGCCAGCCATTCAGAAAGAGCCAGAAAGCAGAAGAGCCATTCAGAAGAGCCAGAGCTTATTCAACAGTAAGCCTCTAAGCTGACAATCACAGTCTGGCAAATATTTACGAAGTTCTCACTACATGGCAGGTTCTGCTCAGGACACTGAAGCTACAACAAATATCATGTCAGTACTCTTAACTCAATGGAGTTTCTACCCAGTCAGCTCCAAACAGGTAGGTACATGATGAATTTAGGTTTAGTTTTTGAACATTAAACTTATATATGGATTGCCAGCAGCTGGTGCTATATAGTGTGAGCAAGAAACAGGCCTTTAAGATACCTCCTGTCCCTACTCTAGACTAAAGCAAGAAGCCCAGTTTTAGCTAGGGAGACTCAAGGGAATTCACTGGATTGTTTTTGTGTGAATTGTTTGTGTGTGTGTGTACATGTGTCTGTGGCACCCAAGTATGAGGAGGCCAGAGGACTACCTCAAGGTTCACTTGCAGGAATGCCATACATCTTCTTTGAGATAGGGTCTCTCATTGGCCTGGAGCTCACCAATTAGGCTAAACTGGCTGGCCAGTGAGCCACCATGTAGTCTTGGGATTACAAGGGCATGCCACCAACCCTGGCACTTTTCTCTGAGTGCTGGGGACTGAACTTGGGTCCTCATGCTTGTAGTACAGGTGCTTTACAGATTGGACTATCTCCTCATCCCCTGTACTGAGGCCTTGTTAACACTGTCTTAGAAGACAAGCGCTAGGGCCTGGCCTGCACTGTATGCTGGACCAGGAAAAAAAAAGCAACTCTAATTTTACATCCATCAGTCTAGTATTAGCCTCTCAGAGAGATTCCTGATCCCTAGGGTTGTAGCCAAACGAGGGACACCCAGAAGGACAGTTGAACAGGGGCGTAGCTGGCCAGAAAGAAGTCACCAACCAAGCATAATCACATGTGACAGCAGAGACAGAGAAACTGCAGGAAATGGCTGTACTGGATGATGAAACTGGGGATACCAGATCAAATCCTATGGAAAATCCCAGAACAGCTCAGGGAGCTGTGTTTCAACATCGCCTCAAGAGCCATGTGTGGTGACATTGCCTCCAGTAGCCACACAACGCATGCAGAAGGAGTGACTTGGATTGTCACAACTATTAGTTTTATTGTTCTTTTAGAAAGTGAACCTCAAAACCCTCAGTCGGTGGCTCAAACTAAAATAATAAATAAATAAATAAATAAATAAATAAATAAATAAATAAATAAATAAATAACAAAAAGTATCTCTTGCTACTCCATGTGAAACTGAACAGGAAATGAAAAGGCTTGGTTCATCCCTGGAGAGAGGCCAAGGCTGTGCACTGTCAGAGATGCCGTTACAACATGGATCGTTGACTCAGGGCCAGGTGCCCCAGTTGGTTACCGTGCCCTAGGGATGGAAACTAAGCTACAGTTCCTGACTGTGCTCTGACTGCTAGTACTTAACAAGCTGAATGGAATCCATGTAGGAAGCAAACCATTGTTTGTGAGCAACAACTTCCAAGCACCCTATCTGATGTCTGCTTTCTTCTTATGACATGTTTTTTGAAGCAAAACATTGTGTTAATAAGAATCTGTTCTCAACTAAACGATGGGCCAATTTTTCCTCCTACGGGTACATGGCTTGACTTTGATGTATCGGTGAGTAGAGTTGTGTGAAACACCATATAGGTTTGATAAGTCTGTCTTCCTTTCTAGCTCCCCTCCAGATAATAATAGCTGGGTATTGTGTGGGTACGTATGTGCTGGATCCTGCCCTAAGCCTCTGACATGAATTATCTTGTTTATCTTCCACTCACCCTAAGAGCTAAACAATCCTTACCTTCAAATGAGAGAATTGCATTTCAGAGTTCAAGTGACTTTCTCAGCACCGTGTCACCGAGAAATGTTTGCCTTGAGGCCTTCGTGATTTAAAATCTGCAGGACTGCAACTACTACACTGGACTTCCTAAGAGGCTGTCCTCACAGAATTGCTGGGTTTTGTTTTCCCTTTAGTCCTAACACATAATAGATTCATCCCCTCACTGCACCCTTGAGATGAGTGGGAAGCTGTGTTGCTGGCCAGCCCCTTGTCATTCCGGTTGGTGCCGCGCCCTGTCTCAGTGGTCCTATCTGAACTGCAGGTTCAGATACACCATGCCGGAGGACTCAGCCTCTCGTGCTGAGAGGAAGTCTGCCATGCTGTTTGCTTGGTGACTCCCCGGTCGTCGCTCTGCTTGGGATTGGACATTATGTTTGGCTGATGGCTTTGAGAACCCTGAGGGCCTTTGGTACCTCAGCTCTTGGCAAAGCAGCCTAACTGCCCACCCTGGGAATTCTTGACTCCTAGAGATGTTTTAGGATGTCCAGAAACTGCTGGTGGATGGTATCCTGTGTTGCATTAAATACCTGCCTCTTTGGAGGGTCGTTTCCGTTTGTGAATTGTGCACTGGGTACTCTTCACACACTCACATTCTTTGTGTAAGGGGCCTAGCCATCAGCTTATCGGCTACTTGCTCATTTTAAATTTCACTGTCCAACTGCATTTAACATAACACTTATAATTTCTAAGAAGACTACATGTTTCCACGTAGTTTTTTGCATCCAATTAGAACCAATGAGGTGAGTTGTTGTGAAGTCATGAAAACATAGTCGCTACATGCAATTCAAAATTTCAAAAAGTAATGAACAGTAGGTAAGCCCTCCTAAAAGTGTGTATCTGTGCCCATGTGAATAGAGAAAGTCGTGGAAAAGCCTCAAATACTGAGTCTCATGTGCTGTCCCTACAAAGTTTGTCCCAAACATTGTGTTCCTGTTTTTATTAACCATCCTATTGACCATTTCAAACAAAAGCAAACCTCTAACTGTGTAACTGACAAGTTGGTAGCTTCTGGATATTACCTTTAAAAACCTGTGTTTTTGAAGTTGAATGCTATTGGGTATTTCCTTTGGTATCAAGCTTTCCATCCTTGATGTCTTTTTTAAGAAACTCAATTCTGAAGAGCAAACGTTCCCCCAAAGTTCCTCCGTTGTGCCACGGTGAACGCTGTTCAAAATGGGTATGCACTTAACAAGAGCTCCGTGTTCGGCATCTAGTAATGCGGCTAATTAGCGGCCCAGAACTCCCTCCCACTATGGAGCTACTAATTTCCAGGAATGTGTTAAGCCCTGGGTGACCAGGAGCTTCTGCATAGAGTGAGAGGGGATTTGGACACAGTGTAGGGGTATTGGGCTCAAGATGGGTATTGTTGTTGCTTTACACATTCACATTCTACATAAGCACTGGCAACCCCCACCTTCTCAGGAGCTGAAAGCCTACTTGGCCAACCATGTCTCAACAGTCTAAAAAAACAAAACAAACAAACAAACAACAAACAAGTGGGGCAGGGCATGTAGACATTCAGTAGTCAGATCACACATGATAAAGAGACTTAGATTTCTCTTGTATAAGAGTTTTTGTTTTTGTTTTTGTTTGGAACGGTCTAGAAAATGATAGGTTGTCTTTCATAAATCTACCATGTATGGACAAAATACTCATTGTATAACTGACTTGTAATTTTTTGTATCTGTAAATTATGGGTATATTCAACAATTATGTGAGAATGTGTTTTACCAAGCTCTGTGCAAAGCCGTGACCAAAAGAGAAGCGGTCCCTGCATTCATGGGACTTACATAAACCTTCACCAATCAGTAAATTAGACAGTCAGTAGGCACACAGGACTTCTGGGCCCTTAAAAAACAAACAAACAAACAAAAAAACCTGAATCCATAATACGTAGGCTGAAAAGATAAATGTCTAATGAATAATTTTACGTTGGTTATATATCTGAATACTATTTTAGACATACTAGGTCAAAGAAAGTTTGTCATTTCAATTGGCTTAGTGTATTTTTATTTACTTTTTTAATGTGGATGCTTCTGAATTGCTATTTTAACTTGCATTGTATTTGCACAGAGTAGCTCCTCAAACTTTGCCCTTTTACAACCCCTTTTTGCCTGAGACATTTTAATGTCTCCCAGGTATATAAATATATAAACAAACACACAAATTAAATTAAACACTTACTGAAAATAAAGCATAAACATTTTAAAGCAATGCTTGGGCCAGCAAGATGGCTTCGAAGGAAAAAGATGCTGCCATGTGTGGTGATTTGAATAAGATTGGCCCTCATAGGCTCATATATTTGAATGTGGCACTATTTTAGAAGATTATAAGGATTAGGAGGTGTGACTTTGTTGGAGGAAGTATGTCACTGAAATTCAGGCTGCAAGGTTTTAAAAGCCCAGTCCAGGTCAACGTCATATTCATAGTCTCTCTCTCTCTCTCTCTCTCTCTCTCTTTCTCTCTCTCACACACACACAAATAATAAATTTAAAATAATAATAATAAAATTAACAAACAATTCTGTGGTATTCTTAAACTTTCACGATAAAGACAAAAAGCAAAACTGCATGCTAATGAGATGCATGTGCTTCTTTAGTTTTATAAAATAATTAAATTTTGCTTGAGTATTTGATAAGGCATCTTCAGTCGTTTTGAAGTTGGTTTATATTTTGTTTTCACAGTATTTAATACTGAGAATGCCATTTTGCATAAATGGCAAAACTCTATTTAGGACCGTTTCAGAAATTGTTGGGAATTCCCATCCTAATTCCAAGCCAAAATTTGTTGATTGACTTGTTTGTGAAGCCACTGGCAACAAAACATATGGTAATTCTTTTTAAAAAAACCAAACATTCCAATACAGTTACAATCCAACGATATTCTAAATCAAAATTCCAACATGCTGAGGGGTGATGGTAGGAAAATATCAAAAGATTTGGTTTTCATAATTAAACCATTATGTTTCCTTAAGGGCAGAAAGCTGTATGTTCAGTGAAAACACTACAATTCCCAGCATACAATAGTCTGGAAACTAAGCTCGGGCTTTTCTTTTCTTTTTGAGAGCATTCATCAGTGCTGCATGGCTTAGTGGCATGCTCAATGCAAAGAGTGTGTGTCTGGCAACATGACACGGGTGAGCGTTACTAGGAACACCACAAGTCCCTGTGTGCTTGACTTCTCAATAAGTTTGGGTGTCGTGCTTTCAGAAAACTCTTATTGTTGCCATTTTTTTCTTACCATCTCCTCCATATAGCATCAAGAGCCCTGGGTGGGGATATGGCACACAGTTTGAGAAGTTGGGAGTCAAACTGAGGTTTCTCAAGCCTCGCTGTACTCATAATTGTCTGAGAGACTTTAAAGCTACAGATTCTCGCCAGGCATGGTGACATACACATGTACACCCAGCACTTGGGAGGCTGAGGATCATGGGGTTGAGGCCAGCCTGCACTACAGAACGGAGACCCTGGAGAGCAGTGGTCCTCACACTGTGCTGACCTTCAACCGTAAAATTACTTTTGCTACTACTTTAGAACTATAGTGTGGCTACCTTTAGGAAAGATTTTTGGAGATAGAAGCTTGCCAAGGTGGCCGACACACAGGTTGAGAACCAGTGCTGTAGACCGAGGTATTGATTCCCAGCTTCTATCCCCTGAGATTCTTATACAGATATTACTAATTATTACCTAATTTATCGATGGAGACAGCAACATACCATGATTTCCCTGCAGGGATACTATCAGACACCAGCTGTCTACCTTGCCATTACCTTGAAATCCAATTTCTCTTGGGATGGTTTTTAAGTATTTTTCTCTTTCTTCTTTTTTTATGATTTTATTTTTAATTAATTAATTCTTTTATAAATTACAGTTTATTCACTTTGTATCCCAGCTGTAGCCTCCTCCCTTATTCCCTCCCAATTCCACCCTCCCTCCCTCATCTCCTCCCATGCTCCTCTCCAAGTATACAGATAGGGGAGGTCCTCCTCCCCTTCCATCTGACCCTAGCCTCATCAGAACTGGCTGCATTGTCTTCCTCTGTGGCCTGGTAAGGCTGCTCCCCCCTCAAGGGGAGATGATCAAAGAACCAGCCACTAAGTTCATGTCAGAGAAAGTCCCTGTTCCTATTACTAGGAGACCCACTTGGAGACTGAGCTGCGTGGACTACATCTGTGCAGGGGTTCTAGAGTATCTTCATGCATGGTCCTTGGTTGGAGTATCAGTCTCACAAAATACCCCTATGTCCAGATATTTTGGCTCTGTTGCTCTCCTTGTGGAGCTCCTGTCCTCTCCAGGTCCCACTATCTCCCCCTTCTTTCACAGGATTCCCTGCACTCTGCCCAAAGTTTGGCTATGAGTCTCAGCATCTGCTTTGATACCCTGCTGGGAAGAGTCTTTCAGAGGCCCTCTGTGGTAGGCTCCTGTCCTGTTCCCTGTTTTCTTCCTCTTCTGATGTCCATCCCATTTGCCTTTCTGAATGAGGATTGATCATCTTATCTAGAATCTTCCTTCTTGCTTAGCTTCTTTAGATGTACAGATTTTGGTATGTTTATCCTATATTATATGTCTAGTATTCACTTATAAGTGAGTATATACCATGTGTTTCTTTCTGCTTCTGGGATATCTCACTCAGGATGATCTTTTCTAGTTCCCACTATTTCCCTGAAAATTTCATAATTTCCTTGTTTTTAATTGCTGAGTAGTATTTTTCTTATTCGCTTTTCCAGAAGTAAGGGATATTGCCATATTGCCCAGGCTGGCCTCAAATCCCTAGCTGAAATGATTCTCCTACTTCAGAAGCCCCAATAGCGAGGACTTCAGAAATACCTCACTAAACTCACCGATGGCTTTAAAGGAATTGTCAAATTTCTGGGATAAGCCAGCCGTATTGAAAGCACTTGAGTAGCTGTATGCATAGGCCCAACTGTGGGAGACTGGGGCCTTCTGCCAACCACCAGCAGGAATTTACCTGACACCTAAGGGAACTCCTTGGAAGGGGACCATCCTAGAGATAATGTCACCATTGGGTTCTAACCTGGAGAGACTAGAGGAGTTGTCACGATTCTTGTAGATTGCTAGGGTGTAGATTAACTTTTATAAAGTAATATGTACCTGAAATTGCTATAACTCTGAACTTCTCTGTCCAAACCATTCCTTCACCAAGCCTGCTCCGCAATGGTGAGCACCCAGCAGCCCAGAGCCATTCATGAGAGCACAGTCTAGTTTTCTGTTTCTCAGAGAGAGCCGAGTACCCAAGCATAACCCGTGGCCACGATGATCTTTTCTGAGCCAGGCCTTCAGAGAGCTGCCTGGCTGCCTCTACCCAGCCACTGCTGGGCTCCAGCTCTGATGCCTTGTGTGCGCTCACACAGCGTGGCTTTGTGTGGAAAACGCACCAGATACTCCGGACTTTTACTACAGTTTGGAGGGGTCCCTCCTCAACCCTTGCTCGAGTCTGTTTCCACTCTCTTGGCCCTCCTGGTCCTCCGCCTAGAAACAAAGCTCACCTTCAACTAAAGTTGATTAAGAATATGAGAACACACGTACACACGCCCGCTTCTGCTGCTCCTGACCCCGGTCGCCCTTTCCTGAAGACCGCTCTGGTTTTCTGTGTATTCCTCAGAGTGAATTACCCTGATTTCTGGAAGGTATACAGTTCCAGTTCCCGTTTGCCTCCCCACACACAAACCCCGCTTTCAGAGCCCTTCTCCACCTAGCACATGCGCAGTCCTCTGCTGGGGGGTGGGAGTTTGTCCAATGAAGGAAGCCAAAGGAAGTGACCCACCAGCCTAATTCTACACAGGGAAAAAAAAGAGTGGCAATTAGAGACACAATCCTGGTCAAGGCTCTGGTTGGTTTGGCAATAGTAGCTACAGTGAAATAATAATGCCTGACTTTTCTTTTTTGCCAATATTATTTTTTAGTTAAATTTCTTCAGTTTGAAGTTAAGATTTCTAAAGGCCTCAGTCAGTGGGTGCCTTCAAGTTGAGTCTAAATGCATACCTACATTAATCAAATATTTCGCGCTCCCCTTCCCCCCCATGCAGAAGCGGTTACAAAAATGACTATTCCTAAAGGTTTTGTTCCCCCGACCCCTTGTTTTTTTTCCTGGCCTGAAATCTAAATCTAAAACAGAGCGCTTTACGTGCGACTCCTGTTTTGACAGCATGTATTTAGCTAGCGCCATCAAGAGCATGTTCCCTGTGTTCAGAGTCGAAAGGTCTCAAGCACAGAGAAAAGTCTGGTGTCGCAGGTGCCACCTGTTGTTGGTTGTAGCAGTCCAAGAGCTTGTAAAGCATCACAGCTTTGCACCAACAACTCCAGTTGTTTTTATTATTATTATTATTATTATTATTATTATTATTATTATTATTATTATTATTATTATTATAAACCACCAGTTCAAATACAAAGGCCTCTAACTCTAAGCCGCGGGCATGCACCATGCTCCCAAAGGTTATTCGCCTTTCTTCCTTTCAACACCGCTTTTACCCCTCCCCCAACCTCCCCATACTCTCTTCACCTCACCTCCAACAGATAATCCCTGTATTTCAAAGGGTTCCTTATTATTGAACTGATGACTGGAAACTCACCAGTTTACATTTTAGGCTACTGGGCCTCACTCCTTTTACGAGCAGACAAAGGAGAAAGCCACTAACGATGTTTACCCACCTAGGCTCATGTTTGTCTAATGTTTAAACGGGGTTTTGTTATCATTAGACATTCCTGAACAATCGTTCTCAGAACACCAAGCACACAGAGCAAGGAACCCAGGAGATGCAGGTCCGGGGTGGGGGAGGGGAACTGAACGGCTCCCCGCCGGGCCTCGCTGCTGCTTAGCACCATCTAGTGGCGGATTCTAGTACGACTTTTGGAAAAAGTCTTGAAAAAAAAAAGGCTTGAAAACCGTGAGACCACATGCACAGGCACCAACGCTTAATGTACTTTGTTGGGCATTCATGGGAGGCAATGTGAGAGGGAAGCAGACGAAAGGAGTCCTTGCTCCACTAAAAAGAGATACCTTCATTTTAAACCAGCCTCACTGCCACAAAACTGAAGGTTTCGAGACTTATGTGATAACGCCTCTAATCTCTGAAAAACATGAACGAAAAAGCATTTCATCTAATATATGTGGAGATGGTCACATTTCTAGTATTCCGAAGCTAAATATTTTTAAAGGAATTTTTAAAGTTTCTTTTTAAAGTATTTTATTTGTTTTTCTTTGTTTGTGTTTATTATTGTTACACTTGTATGTATGTATGCATGCATGTATGTATGCTTGTGTGTGCTTGGCCCTAAAGTGGCCAGAAGAGGGCGTTGGATCCCTTGGACTTGGAGTTACAGAAGTTGTAAACCACCATGTAGGTACTAGGAAATAAACCAGGGTTCTGGGCAAAAGCAGCCAGTGCTCTGTAAAGGGAGTTTTGGTTTCTTTAAAAACTCAGTCATGTCATGTAAACATGTTTTTCTTTTAATCCCAAGTGTGGGATTTTAGTTGGGCTATAGTTTGTCTACACCTGTTAATTGTCTCGTGTGGGGTATGGCTGTTGCCAGCTGGCAGCAGCCTACTTCGTGCCTCGAGTGTCACGAACAGGGTGTGGTCCAGGGCTTTAGCGAATATAAATATGAGAGGCCAGAAAGAGAAGAGTTGGCATGCCGTGCTGGCATGTGGCATGTAGAAGTTTGGAGAGACCCAAGAGATGGACGGTGTGGCAGTCTGGAGCAGACAGATGGGAGAGAAACACTTCTGGGCGCATCGGCGTGGGGGAGCCTGCTGGCTACACTTGTTGTTGATGGAGATTGGTATAGCCCTAAAAGAACCCATCGACCCTAAACAGCTGGGAGAAGTAAAGGGTTCTGTGCCCCCTCTCCCCACTAACCTTCTCTCTCCTCTCTAAGGTTGTGGGGTTGGAAAGGAGGTAGAGGCCTCAACACCCCAAATAAAGTCGAGTTTTAAAAAACGATACAGTGCTCTTGCAGAGCCACCTGTCCAGCTTGCTTCTGCCTCTGAGACAGGCTTCAGTCTCAGAGAGATCCACATGCAGGTCTCAGCTTTGTCGCTTGGTTTCCATGTGGCTTTGGGAAAACAGTCTCTCCAAGGCTCTCTATATCCACCAGTAAGATTATGAATTATGTCTGCCACATTTACTTCAGGCTCAGGTGAGAAGTAGCCTGCAGAGCATTATTGGGACACTCAAGGGATTTAAGAGAAGTCAACTATTAGGGTGGTTTGAAAGCAAATGGCCCCCATAGGCTTGCTTGGAGACAGTGAAATTTTAGCTTTCCCGTTTTCCGTTTTATGATAAATGTTTGATATTCCCCTTACCATCTAATCAAGGTCCTGTGTACACTGCACTTGGAGCTACCAACAGAGACTTATACACAGAGAGCACTTAGTACAAAGGGGTGTGAGCACACTCAGGGATCTAAGTGTTTATTCTGACTTGTTGTACCCAAGATATCTTGAGAAGTGTTGTAATTATGTGACCAGAAAAGTGACTGAAATGACTTTGAGACTCAAGAATTACCGCTTGGAGCACAGCTCAGAATAAACATCTCGGTGTTACATGTTATCTCTAGTATCTCCTGCAATGATACTTATTTTTTCCTTTTCTTTTTCTTTTTTTATTATCATTTATTACAATTTATTAATTTAGTATCCCAGCTGTGGGACCCCTCCCTCTTCTCCTCCCAATCCCACCCTCCCTTCCTCTTCTCCCCCTATGCCCCTCCCCTAGTCCAGAGAGAGGTAGGTCTCCTTCCCTTTTATCTGACCCTGACCTATCAGATCTCCTCAGGACTAGTTGCATTGTCTTCCTCTGTGGCCTAGCAAGGTTGCACCCCTCAGGGGGAGGTGATCAGAGAGCCTGCCACTGAGTTCATGCCAGAGAGAGTCCTTGCTCCCCTTACTAGGGAACCCACTTGGAGACTGAGTCTATGGGGGTAGATCTGAGCTGGGGTTTTAGGTTCTCTCCCTGCATTGTCCTTGGTTGGGGTATCATTCTCTTCAGGGCTACCAGAGTTCAGTTTTTATGGCTCTGTTGGTCTCCTTTAGGAGCTCCTTTCCCCTCCAGGTCTTTCTATCTCCCCCTTCTTTCATTAGATTCCCTGCACTCTGCCCAAAGTTTGGCTATGAGTCTCAGCTACTAATTGCATAAGTCACTCAACTTTTGGATGACTTGCTTTTCTCATGTGCAAAACAGAGGTATGAATTTGTAATAAGTTTTAGTTTGTGTTGTCCATTCATTAAATGCATTAAATGCAACAGGGAACACTGCAGGTACTATTCCTCCATCAGGGTAACACACATCGAGTAGTGTAGTGGGCCTGACTTGTAAGGGCAAAGTAGAATAGGAGCAAGCAGCATGACAGAGAGAGAGGCCTCATCTGAGAAGAGTCACTGGAGTTCGTGTGAGTTAGGGAAGAGGGCATGGGACTAAGGTAATGATTAGAAACACAAGCTCATCCATGCATTCATTCACTTATGCATTTCTTAAACAGCAAAAAATGAACAAGATACTTGGCACAGAGTAACCACTCAGTTAATGTGAAGGCTTCCTTCTTTGTGGGCCTCACATCTGTATGAGTTCCTGACTCTCTCTGGGTCGTGCCTGGGCTCTTTCAGCAGCAACTTCTGTTCAATTCCATCTGCTGCACAACTATCAAATTTATCATCCCAACCACCCATCTTTTAATGTTCAACAGGCAATGTCTGGTTTGGGAACATTTATTGAAGGAAATCTCATCAAACTATCCCACAGAACTCTAAAAATGAGGTCTGTTTCTTTGTAGGTTTATAACTATTGGCCACACTGCACCCTGTATTTGGAACACCCACTGCGAGAAGAGAACATTTTTGAACTTTTTTTTTTTTTGGTGGGGGTGGGGGAGGCTGTTGTCCTACAATGGATCAACTGGAATATGATATGTCACTGGAAAGCACATTTCCGACATTGGACTAGCCGGATGGAATACCTGATAAGTGTTTATTGGGCCAACGAGTTTAAATGCAGGCCCCAAATGACTGCAGTGACTAGCAGAAGCTGGGGCTGAGTGGGTGGGGTGGCAGCTAGCAAACAGAGGCAGTGAGCCTGCAGCAGCTGGAGCCAGCTAAAGCAACGAAAGTGCCACAGCCTTCTAGACCACAGTTGACTTATGTCAGAACAGCTTTATAAACGGGAAACTTAATGTACAGTTTTATTTCCTATGTTTGGAGTTACATATGGTTTTAATGCACAAACATGGGTTGCTTTTTTTCCCCTCTCTTCTCTTTTGCTTTTCTTTCTTTCTTTCTTTTTTTTTTTTTTTTGAGGGAGTTCCTTCAGAAGTAGGTATTGGTTCAAAGAATTAATCAGCTGTATGTAATATTGTTTTCATTGGGCTCTGTACCCAATCACTGTCTTGTTGTGAAGAAGACAGTCTATGGAGTCTCCCTCCCACCGCGCATGTGCCTGTTTAAAAGAGTTCCACATGGGCTTCAAAATACATGCCCACTTGTCTAATTTTAAAATGCTTAACCCTTTTCTTTCTGCATGTACTATTCCTGTCAATGAAAACTTAGATTGCTTTTGGACAAGAAAGAATGAAGCCTGAACAATCCAGGATTCTTCTAGTCTGTTTTTCTCAGAACCTGGCCTGTGAGCTATCTTCAATGAACTCAATGTTTAGAAACAGAGCAAGTTTCTTCTGTTCCACTTCAGCTACAATTCTATTGGTTGTGACAGGAGTTACAAATGAAACAGGTTTAGGCAAGTATGTATTTGCTCACGTAATGGAAGTAAGTGTCCAAACTGAGCCAAGGCTCAAATTTCTTTCTGGTTTTTTGCTCCTGTATCAAGGTCCAAGAAGTAAGAAGGCTGTAGCAACTTCTGGGCCTTCCCCTACCCAGCCTCTCCTTGAGTAGAAGAGTGTCCTATCCCTTCTTCTGCAGTCTTAGCATAAATTCTGAGGTTTATTCTGATTAGAACACCCTTCAGTCTATCCATATGGTCAGGGACACACCGGTTGCTGATTAGCTTGAGGCAGTTGCGTGCGCCACTCCTCAGCTGGAGGCATAGTCCTTAGGGAACTCAGGAAGAAAGGGATGCCTCCCAGGGTGGATCGGTACATGAAAGCCAGGGCTGGATGAAGGGGAAAAGAGGCTTGAGAGACAAGCTCCCCTCCACGCTCATCTCCTTCCACCCTTCTCACCTCCGAAACCAGAAGTCTCCTCCACCGGCAGCGGGCTGGAACGCTACTGGTCCTTCTCTTGGGATCATTGTCTAGTGTGTTTCCCCAGATAGAAGGCATGCCTTCAAAGCTGTGAAGCTGTTGTAGATGACCAAAATACAGAGTGAAGAAGAGATGTGCTCTCTGGTGATCTACCTGTCTTGGGGATTTAGAAAAATACATTCTCTGTCACATCAAATGCAGATCTATTACAAAGCAGGATTCCTGAAAAATCACAGGAATCCTGAAAAACCACAAGCCCCAGCGTAGTGACTCACACCTACAATCCCAGAAGAAAGGAGGATTGCAACAAGTGGGAAGCCAGCCTGGTTTACTGAAAGAGAGTCATAAGGCCAGCCAGGGCTTAGTAGCGAGACTCTCAAAACAAAGGATTTATAAGCATTCCATAAAAAACCTATTACTTTGTACACTAACTTAAAATGCAATAGAGATTTATTTCTATATGAGTGAGTACAACTGTTATATGTCTGGTGTCGCAGTCCTCCAAAGTGGCAATTTTTAAAACTAAAGTAAGTTTCTGTGACGTGCATGGCGGTCCACTCCTGTAATCCTAGCACTCAGGAGGCAGACACAGGCAAACGTCATATGGATGTTTGCTCCCACTGTTCAGGAAGCTAGGAAGTCCAAAGTCACGGTGCCAAGAAGAACTGCTGTTAGCTTGCAGATGGGTCTAGCTAGATTCCCATAGAGCAGAGAGGGGTCATCACTCACAGCTCTTACTGGGGACTTGGGGGACAGGAGGGGGAAACTAACCTGGTCTTGAGGGCTGCACCCTTTTGGTAACTGCCTCCCGGAGCCCCACCCCCACCCCTCAGAACTTCATGGCACAGAGGGGTAGGGCTTCAAACTAAAACCTGAGGTGCTGAGCACTAATAGCCCGCCGGTGATAATGAATGTCTCATGTTATCTGGGATTCCATTTGTGTTCTCAACTCCTAGACCTGAGCGGTGCTTTTCATTTTCTCTAAGCTCCTTCCTCTAATGCCCACACGTCCTCCTCCAAGTCAGGGTCCACAGCAAGATTCCTTCCTGCCTCACAGCTGCCATGGGGATGTGCTCTCCCTTCACTTCCATAGCATCCAGAAATACCCAGCAGCTCCAGGGTCTCCAAATGTGACCAGAGCAAGCACTTCATCAACAGAGAAGATACTCCCCCAGCAGGGTAGGTTAATATGCTTTGGGGATATTTGTGACTTCGTTGAACCGCATAAGGTTGCTCGAATGCCTCTACTAATCAGATAGAGCAGAAGTAGATGGTGGTTAGATTCATTTTCCATTCCATTTTTGGCCACAGGTACTTAGCTCCTTCCCCCATCAGGAAGGAAGTTTGTGGGTGTGCCATAATTTCATGGGCTGTTGAGCAGTCTGAGATGCCTGGGGTTCGAAAGAGCATGCTTCTGTAGTCCAGAGTGTGTCTTCACTTGGTCTTGCTCTAGGTGACCACTGGTCGCATCTACAGAGTCTCTGAGCTGTGTGGCTGCCTTCTAACTATCAGAACAGCTAAGTGAGGCCTGTTTCACCTGGGTCTACAGAGTGTTCCCTCTCTGTCACCACCCTTCCCCTGGCTTTAAATATTACCTGTAGGAGGTGACCCTAAATATCTGCCTCTAAGCTGGACTACTTTCTAAACTCCAACTTGCCTTGATGCCTAACATACACCTAAAACTTGACATTCCATTTCCCTCTCGAAATGTGCTTCCCTACACTTTCTTCTGTCTCAATAAATCACAACGCGGCTGCTCTGATTGTTCAAGGAAGGGCTTGAAGGTTCTCAAATCACCTCTAGCTTAGAATGCTAGCAAACCTTTTCATTCTAAAATTTGATGGCTATTTAGAATCTGACTACTTCCTACCACCTCCCAGGGCAAGCATACCTCTCTTTCCAGGTCCTTGCGGTTGTCTTCCTTGCTTGCTCTGTAATAGTCTCCACAAAGTGACTGCCTCTTCAACACGGGACAGCTTAGGGCTGGTGAGATGGCTCAGCTAATAATGGCTCTTGTCGTCAAGCCTGATGACCTGAGTTCAAGCCCTGAGACCCAGGAGGTAAGTAGAAAGAACCAAGGCCTTGTGAGTTGCCTTCTGCCCTCCAAACATGAGCCATGGCACATACATGTACACACACACACACAAATACAAACACACTCACAATACATAAATAATAAATAAAGTTAAAAATTATAATTTGGCACTATGTCATTCTGTGTTCTCAACATTAAAAAGAAACACCATTCTTCACATCCCTATAGCACGGTCCAGGAACGTTCATTCTGCTACTGCTACTATGCCGACTTACTCGGCTAAACTTCTCAGGTTGCCCTCTCCAGTCAGTGTTGACCTAGAAAGGAGGCAGTTGGCCAGGCACTAAAAGTCCACAAAAACAAAATTTATTTTGAAAACAGAAGGAAAAATTCTAAGTTAAAAAATTAATTTTTATTACTTGATGTTAGTATGCTTGACCTTACAAGTACATTCACAAATACAACTTTGAGTATTTTCAATAAAGATGAGCCACAAATCCCAATCTGGGGATGAAAGCGTTCTGAGCCTGCACTGAGTGATCGAAGTAATATCTTGCTTCTCTGAGGCTGGGCCTCCCACTGGATCTCCTTCCTAACCCTGCAGCTTAAGTGTGGATAACCTAAATATCGACTAATAAATGAATGGTAAAGATGGCTCATATATACATGGACTGTTAGTCAGCCACGAAAAGGAAGCACCCTGTCTTATCCTTCCTTGAGCTCAGCACTGTAAACGTGTGTGATGAGAACAACGTGCTGTCAGCTGCACAGGTGCTGCTTGCCTCTCTCTGAACGGAGCCGCTCGTGCCTGCCTTCAGGGCCACTTATCTCCTGGGTGCAGTGAGACGAGACAAAAGGAAATTACCCAAACAGAGCCAAAGGGGTGAAGTCATTAGGCTTGTGGTTAGGTGATTGTATAGTCAACTCTTCTGAGGAGGTCAGGGAAGACTTACTTCTATGTAAGGAACATCCTGTCTTTTACAACACAGAGGGACCTAAGGGACACTGTTAGGTCAGATCAGCCAGACATAGAAAGACAGATATTTCATGATCTCACTCATATTTTATAGTGATTTAAATGAGAATGACCCCCATAGGCTCATGTACGTGATGCTTAGTAACCAGGTAATGGAACTCTTTGATAGGATTAGAAGGATTAGGTGGTGTGGCTTTGTTTTATATACTTTAAATAGATACACTTTTGTACTAATCTAAAAAAATAAATAAATACATTTGAACAATCAGGTTGACGAGATGGCTCAGTGGCTAAGAGCTTTGACTGTTCTTCCAGAGGACCCTGATTCAATTCTCAGGAACCTTTGTTAGCTCCAGGGGATCCAATGCCCTTCTCTGACTTCTGAGGGCACTAGGTATGCATCCAGCACACAGAGACACGTGCTAGAAAAATACCTGCACACATAAATTTAAAAGAAAAACTTCTAAACAATCTTTAAAAAGATAATAGAGTTTATATTCTGTCTTGATGTTCATATGATCTTTTCTTTCCTTAAAACATCCCCCCCCCCGCCTAAATGAAAGTTTTCGACTATAGGGTGGAACACAGTAGAAACTGCACTTTGCATGTTGAATATTGATCTTTTCCCTGCTAGTGATAATAGCAGGATGTTGTCTTATGATATTAGGAAGTGACAGTGAAGAAGGGTAAAGTCAGTCAGGTAAACTGCTACCATTCAGCACCATGTTCACTGGATCCTGGAGTATGTTCCTAGCCAGATGCACATGATGAAAATGCATACTTGATCTCCCAGAGCTATTTTCATGCCTTTAATAGCAATTCACACTGATTTGAACTTGTGAAGCTTCAGACAGGGGTTTCCCAGCCCTGGGGTCACAGAATGCTGCTTTTGCTGCTGCTGCTTCTCCTCTTCCTCCTCCCCCTCTTCCTCTCCTTCCTCCTCCTCTCTCCTTCTTCTTCTCCTTCTCTACCTCTTCCTCCTTCTCCTTCTTCTTTGGAGAAAGGGTCTCTCTCTGTGTAGCCCTGGCTGTCCTAGAACTCACTATGTAGACCAGGCTGGCTTAGAACTCACAGAGATCCACCTGCCTCTGCCTCCCAAGTGCTGAGATTAAATGTACGCACCTGGCTGACTGTTCTTTTATTTTCTTAAAACAGCAAAACAAAGAGTTCAGACTTCAGAAAGGTTCTGATAGCCCAGCCACAAGTAAACTTGGATTTGATATTTTGAGTGTTCTGGACATGATGGGACTTCTGAGCTCAGAGTAGCTATGACTGTCTGCACTATTTCAAGGTGAACATCCATTATTCTAGCACGGAGCAGGAAGGTGCTCACAGTTCCCACTTCTACTTAAGGAGCTATTGATAGCTGGCTCCTGCTAGGGGAAGGAGAGTCAGATGTGTGTGACCTTGGGTAGTCTTACAGCCTACAGGATATGGGCAGTACAAGCTGAACTCTTTGGATGTGGGAGGGGGGAGTTGTTTTGTTTTGTTTTTAAGAAAATAAAAGAGCAGCCTGGCAGGCACACATCTTTAATCTCAGCACTTGGGAGGCAGAGGCAGTAGATATCTGTGAGTTGGAGGCCATCCTGGTCTACAGAGTAAGTTCCACAACAGCCATAGCTAGAGGTGAATATGATCAAAATACACATGTGTGTGTATGTATGAAGTTCTCAAAGACTCAATAAAAATACATTTTAAAATAAACAGAAACATGCCATTATTTTTTTCACATCAATTTGCATTTTCAACAGCATACCACATCACTTTCCTCCCTTTGGCATTTCCTTTGCCCTATTGGTCTAAAGGAAGCAACTATATCATACACCAGGCTCTGTGCTCTGTAGCCCTAGGTGGTAAGGAGGCTGCCTCAGCCCCAGGTGAAGTGGAAGCCTTGTAGAGTACTTGTGAGCTAACCCGTCAGGAGGCTCACATACACGGACTTATAAGGGAAGACATATAGCCGGGCCTTTAATGGGAACAGTGACATTTGAGGTGGTTATTTGCTATGGCAGCACCGTTGTTCCTATATCGCGCTCTCAGGAGAGATTTAGCCTCTCCTCAGACTATTCTTTCATCCCTTGAGGCACAGTGCCCGTAGCACATGCTGTATCCTAGGCTGGCCTCAAACTCCCTGGGTAGCTGAGAACAACCTTGAACTTCTGCTCCTCCAGCCTTCACCTCCAGGACATGCTGGGATTCCAGGTGTGTGCTACCAGAGATTCATGCATGCTAGACAAGCTCTCTACAAGTGAACCCCAGCCCCAGCCCAGTGCCACTAGCTCATAACACTATGAAGATGCCCCAGTTTCTGTTGCCATTCTGTGCACTCCAGAGCTCTGAAAGGCTCAGCAGGACAGAGCCCTGGGGGAAAGTGTCTTCTTGGGTCACCACCGGGCTAACTCATTTTCTGAAATCCTCATTCTGGAAAATAATCACTTGAACTGAAGTTTCATTAAGACACAGACCATGGATTTTTTTAAGCCAGTTGGCAAAGGGCCCCATCTAGAGCAAAGGAAGATGCCCACATGGAATACAAGAGCCCAGGACTCAGGTGCAGTGTGCCCTGCAAACCTAGCCAACCAGTAAAATGAGTGGACAGTATTTTGTAACATCTGAGATCTCAGCTCCAGCATGGTGCTCCTAAGAAGAACTCCCCAACGAAGGAGCTCTGTCAAACACCACTGTCGAACCGTCTCTTCCACCCAGGCACCATTCCCTCATCCCTCTTCCCCTGACTTGAGCAGCATACTCCATTCTGCCTTGGCTTCCCCAACCTCAGAACCTAGAGCTGGCTCCATTTTAATGGTCTCTTTCCAAAGCTACAGTACATCATCATTGCTACGGGCTTTTATGATGTCCTGCCGCTCAGAGGTGTCATCTTCTGTTGACATTCAGACCCCTCCGCTGTGGCCTGTCACTGGAGAGAAAGGTGTATCCTAGAAGAAATACGATGAACTTGTCTTTGACTGCGTTTTCTGAGTCCTTCAAAGAGCACTGCTCCTTCATTAACATTAGGATATTCAGAGACAGAGGAATATTGTCAGGGTTCAGTAGCTCCGCTGGGTTTTGCTCCAAGGCAGGAAATAGCTTGGACAACCCGAAAACAAAGCAGACTTCTCTCCAGCAGCAAGTTCAGTTTGTAGTGGGAATAGCATTGCATATATAATATGGATCCGCTAATACCCCCTATCCCCCAACCCAAAAATTAAAAAGAAAAAAATTCTTCTACTTTTTTCTTCATTCCGTAAAACACCAAAGCTTATGCTGCAATGCTTCTCTCTGCTATCTTTTCCCAACGGAGTTGTTCCCTCAGGGGTCCATCCACACGCACCCTGTCAGAGAAAGGGTGCTCCCCACCACCTTTCTCATGCGGCAAGAACTTTTTCCAGAGTATCCTAACTGGGTCACTTCCCTCTTCTGGCTTTGCTGTAAATTCTCTGTGCGTACTTGTCCCCTATTCTATTTTCAAAATCAAATGGCCAGCTTAATTCCCCCGGAGGCCTTGACTACATCCAGTTAAGGTCACGGTCAGGACTTGAAAGCAGTTCTCTCCCTCCTACCATACCCCATAGGCTCTTTTTTTTTCAAATCCATCCCTCCGCCCTTCCTCCCTTTTCCTCTTCCCTCCCCCTTTTCTTCAATAGCTCTGTGTTGTAAAGGGCCTGGCCACACACAGAGAATATTACAGGAATCAAACCTGGAAGAGAGCACACAGTTATGAAACATTAAACCTCAACTTCTCTTTATTTTGCTCCCTGAATTTTCCTCCCCCTCCGAGAAAACATGAGCCTCGGCAGATTTGCGGTTCGTGTTATCTTCAGCTGTAAAACCCAGCTGAACCAACAGAGCCCCCTTCTCCGCTTCCTGCTGTCCAGAGGTTTGTAAAGGAGCTACTGTAAGGGAACAGTCCCCTCCAGCCTTACGGACAACCTTTTCGGAGGAAACACGAAACTGCCGTCCATAGACAAAGATCTCCATACATTGTCCAGCTCCATCCAAACGCGTCTGTTAACATCAGCCCTGTGCCTGTCAAAGGAGAAGGTGAGCAAAGAGGAGGAAAGTAAGTGAGGGTCAGAGCCTCGGAACTGCCTGAATATTGCCTTTCAAAATACAGTTTAAAAAGAAAGAAAAGAAAATACAGGGTCCTTCCATCACTTCAATCAGCTCCAACCTAAGGAGCTCAGGGGGAATTTGGCCTGAGGATAGAATGCCACATCAGACATTGATTCAGTTAGCCAACTCTTCTCAAGGTGTCACCCATTAATTTATTGACTGCAAGTAGGAATTTTGCCCAAGGCCAAAACTCACAATTGGTCCCAGTTGAGCTGAAGTGGATTTCTACAAGTGGCTAGGGAAAGGAAGGCTTCTCTTCAAAATGTCTCTGCTTTGGTCCACCCTTTCTTTCTTTATCCCTGCTCTGGCTTTATCCCATTAATAACTGAGCACTCAAAGAGTTTCATTAGTTGGTGGCATGCAAATAGCTGCTCAAGGGATTTGAAAGTGGATTGATCCTGGAGCTGTCGGTGTAGACGCTGCATGTCAGAAGTGACAGAGGGACCTTACTGGCTGCTTCTCAATTTGGACATTATTCTGGTTTTTCCCTTCATCTCATCTTAGTAAGAGAAAGACAATATTCTTACAGAATGGCTCTGTGCATTATTCTAGAAATTTTGGTTTACCTAAGTTTTCATATACAAAAAATACATAGTAAAAAATTTCAAGTACAAAATGATTATATTTTATACCTGATGTGTATATCTAACATGCAAGGTACAAAACAAAGAAAGATTATTTAAATACTGTAGTCATTTTCTTGATGACATATATAATAGAGAAGTCATGGTCATCTTACGTGGACTAATGTTTCGCAGAGTTTAAAGAGTAATTTCCCCTGGCTCTTTAACTTTGGAACAATTTATTAGATTCTCTTATTGCATGTAGCTAAATTCAGACTGCTTTGGTATGACCTGGAGACCCAACAGCTAGAAGGAATTCCTTCGTATAGAAAAAAAACCAAACCAAACCAGACACTTCTATAGGTGCATCTGGAGGCCTATATAAAGATGGAATATTTTATTACAATATCATGAAACAACCAACGCAGGGAAGCCTAGGGACGCTGTGGCCTAGCTGTCTTGGGACTCCACAATCAGTTCCAAGGAATAGGAATGTAGTCATACATATTCTTAGAGTCATAGCAATTTTAAAAAGACCACTAGTATTAGTGTTAAAAGCACATAAAAAGCAATACTGTGTTGTTCTATGTAGAGGGACTGTAAAGCAGTGGGCTTGGCTGAGGGCGTAGCTCAGCTGTGAGGTGCTTGGGTATCCTGCAGAAGACCTTGGCTTCTGTCCCTAAAAAGTAAGAAAGCTTGCTCTCAGTCAGCTGATGGATACAAAATCCCTCCTGAGAGGCTGGGAACAACTGCAGTAAAAGGCAGAGGGGGAATTGAGCCTTATGGTAATATTGTTTCCCCTTTTTTGTTGATCTTTTTGTTTGTTTTGAGACAGAGACAGGGCTTCACAGTATTACTCAGAGTAGCCTAGAACTCATGGCAATCCTCCTGCCTTAACCTTCTACTGGGATTGTTACTTGTCTAGTTTGTATATGAGCCCTTTCAAACAGTTAAAAGGTGGTGAAAAGAAAAAGAACAAAAGCCTTGCTCTGAGGCTGGAGAGATGGTTTAACAATTAAGAATGTGGTTCCCAGCACATGGCAGCTTCCAACCAAGAGCTCTGACAGCCTGATCACCCTCTTCTAGCCTCCACGGCACCAGGTACATGTGTGATACATATACATACATGCACTCAGACACAGAACATAAAATAAATAAGCCCTTTAAGAATGAAATAAAAGCCTGATTTAATATATTCCTTTCTTTAGGAATGTCCCAGTGCTGCGTGCTAGCAAAGCGTTGTCTAGGAGTGCAACGGGAAGACGGGGCAAAGAGCTGAATTTGAGCTAAATTTCATCATGTAATAAAGTATGGCCTCCCTTCCTCCTCACTCCTTGTTGGTCCTCCACTGACCTTAAGAGAGCCTTCTAAAGCAGCACCCTTGACCTCATGCCTTCATTTGAAGGTAAGGGCTCTAGTTTATTCCAGTTAGACTCTGTTGTTCCTTGAGGCTAATTCTATTCCCTGACAGTGGTTCTCAGCCTGTCTAATGCTTCGACCATTTACTGCAGTTCCTCATGTTGTGGTGACCCCCCCAACCATTAAATTATTTTTGTTGCTATTTCATAACTGGAATTTTGCTACTTGTATGAATCACAATGTAAATATCTGATGTGCAAGATGTCTGATATATGGCTTCCAAAGGGGGGTCGAGACCCACAGGTTGAGAACCACTAGTTTAGGAGTCCTTTCTGGACAGCAGGGTTATCCCACCAAATTCAACAGAGTGAAGCAACTGCTTTTCCAGAACAGGTTGTATCTCTTCTCTGGGGAAGCGGTCTCTTTTGCTGCATTTTCCAGGATTTTGTTCAAGGAAAGTCAATGTCTTCAGACTCCATCTACCTCTGCCTCTGTCTCTCTCCTCCTTCTTCTCCTTCTTTCCAAATCCTGGTTTCCTCTATCTCTGCATTTCTGCTCCTTCCCAACTTCATTCTCTCCCTCACCTTTTCTGGAAAGGTGTTCTACAAAGTAAATTTTGGGGATGAACAATTTCAGTAATACCAATAAATAATAATTTTTAAAACTCCAAAAGGTTAAAACCAAAAGGTAGATTCACTTTTAATGAATCTTTAAAAAAAAAAAAAAACTTGCTTTTATGTCGTTCCTTTTTATCTCTTCATCAAGGAAGCCGTATTCCATCGAGCCTCGGGGTATGATAAATAACTTACTAGGATGCTGGGCTGCACATTATTCTCTGACAGGATGACTCAACACTGATCGCTATTATCTACATTCTTTAAATGATTTCCTGCAGGGCTACCCAACCCCAACTCCCTCCGCACATCCAGAAAAGCACCAGAGATAAAACGTTTAGAAGCGACTCATCTGATTTCCCCATGAGAAACGGCACAAGGAAAGGATGTCAGCCCTCCTGTGACAAGGAACAGTCCAGGTGAGCTTCCTTTCTCTCCCAGTGATCCCAGCGAAGAAGGGACAGCTGGCCTGTGGACTGGTAGAGAAGTGCACAGAGCTGTCTGCCTGGCCATCTTGTGTGAAGAAACATTTCTAACCAGCTGCTTTCCGGAAGAAGTGGAATTCTATAAGGTGCATTTCTCAGGTACTGAAAACCTCCTTTGAACTTGAGCCTTTTGGCATTTTCATTTGCATCTGTTTAAGCAGACACTGGGCCAGCATTTATCAGTCCAGGCTCCCTGAGCCTTCTCACTTCTGAACCATGAAAGGAAGCTCTGGTAAAAAAAAAAATATATATATATATATATATATATATATATATATATATGATTTTTTTAATCTATATACCTGACAGGCTATGACCTTAGAAAGCTCTGGCAGAAACACAAAATCAATCGAGTTTCATTTGAACCATTCTTTGGCTCTCAGAAGCCTTTGATAAATCTCAGATGAAAATTCTCCAGTCCCTCGGAAGCTCGGGAGGGCAACTGAACACTTTGATTTTTGACTTTGTCATGTAATTGGGGGTGGCGATTTCATTGATCTGTTGTTCTCTGGTTCAGTGAATTTATTAATCTGCTTTTCTAGTCAAGTAACTGGACAGGACTTCATTTAAAAATGATTGTGGTTACTGCAATAGAGCAGAGGCCATAGGTTACCAAAGTCAACATTTTTGACAGTTTTTGCAGGATTATAATAAATATTCAGTTAGGTTGTCCTCTCCCTTTCAAACTCCCCACCCCCATCTCCTAACTAAATTGATGCAATTGGTTTCCTTGCATGGAAGCGCAAGGAAAGGAGGTAGGGTAAATCCACTCTGCACCTTGAGAGAATGATGGTTCTAAAATACGAACATTTTACCTGGCTTAATCCTGCCTGTGCCCTCACCTCACTGTGTGATGTAAGGAGTAAGCACTCACCAGAGCATGTGTGATCTCTTAAAATCTTTCTAGACCAGTGGTTATTAACCTTCCTAATTCTGCAATCCTTTTTAGTACCTCTTGTTGTGGTGGCCCCCAATGATAAAATTGTTTTCATTGCTACTTCATAACTATAACTTTGCTACTGGTATGAATAGTAATGTAAATATTGTTAGAGACAGAGGTTTTCCAGGGGAGGTCCCAACCCACAGGTTGAAAATTGCTGCTCTAGACCTATTTCCTGCCCCTCACTAGCTAAATCTGCCTCTTGAACTACTTGCAAGTAGGAGTCACCAGCTTCCCAGCAGCTTCTCTTGGACCACTCAGTCAGCAAGTTCTTACTGACATTTTGCAACAGTAACTCACTTCCTCTAGAAATTTTAGGAGTTTATGGCATTTCATCCTCCATTTTATTTTTTTTCTCTGTCTTTGTCTTGAGAGCAGAAATTGTGCCTTAGCCATCAGTGTTAACTATTTTTACGGTATCTTCACAATGCATTCCACATCTTTTTCTCCACACTATCCCTCTCTGGAATCAAGCTTGAGAGTGGACCTGTTGATTTATAGCACCTAGCACCATTTGGCCCATTTTGTAGGCATTCTAAAAAATATTTCCTTAATGAAATATATCTGTAAAACCAAACATAGGGACCAACAGGCACTCTAGACTCAACACTAGGCACCATGATGAAATGCACAGCCATTTTATATACCATTGAGCAATGGAGGGAAGAGCTAGAGAGATGGTTCGGTGGTTAAAAGCACTCGCTGTTCTTGCAAAGGACCAAGTTCCATTCCCAGAATTCACATGGCTGCTTGCAAGCAACTGTAATCTCTAGTTCCTAAGGATTTGATGTCTTCATGGTCTCCTCAGGCACACAAACAGACAGATTGACAGGCAGACAGACAGACAAACATCCACACACATAACATGTTTAGAAAATAAAACAAATCTTAGAAAAAGAGGGAAAGATAGCCTCCAAAGAGGACATGATGCTTAATAAAATGAAGGTACTATGTTTTGTTCTCACACATTTCTCTAGTCGGTTCAAGTAACATGCTTATCCACAGCCACTTAGCATATTTCTCTTGCACATCCACACAAAGGAAAACATCAAATGAAGAAATTGGTTCAATTTCCTAAACTTGACACCCAGAGTCTAATTCTGACTTAGCTACATCATCACCGCCTGTGTGTGCCTCCGGAGTGTTGAGGGGACAGTATTTCTGCAGAGGGCTTCACGTTTTGTACTGGTTTCTCTCAAGCTATAGACATCAGCCATTCTGCAAACTTTAGTGCTAAGACATTGAACATATCCACCCAGTGGAATACTAGATGCCAGAGCATTCAGGGGCCTTCCTTAAGAGGTTAGCGGACAGGACTGTGAAGAGGCTCATGCCAACCAGTAAAAACAACCATCAGAGTGGCTTCTGGCTGGCAGTACTGTGAGCTGCCTCAATGGGGAAACATCATACTTGTAAACGATGGGGTTTTCTATCCCTACCCTTGCTCTGAATAATGACACAGAGACGTTTATATTTATTAAAAGCCTCAGATACTATAGCTGGGCAGATACTCAGCTATTCTAACCCACCAATAGTTAAAAAGAGATGTTATCAGCCAGGTGGTGGTGGCGCACACCTTTGATCCCAGTACTTGGGAGGCAGAGGCAGGTGGATCTCTGGGTTCAAGGCCAACCTGGTCTACAGAGTTCCAGGACAGCTAAGGCTACACAGAGAAACCATGTCTTGAAAAACTAAAGAGAGAGAGAGAGAAAGAAAGAGAGAGAGAGGATATTGCCAATAATATACTACTTTAGACCAACAAAGCAATTTTAGCCTCATGCATATCTCTTAGGACAGTGGTTCTCAACCTTCCTAATGCTATGACCCTTTAATACAGTTCCTCATGTTGTGGTGACACCCCCCACCACCACACACCATAAAATTGTTTTTGTTACGACTTCATAGCTGTAGTTTTGCTTCTGCTATGAATTGCAATGTAAATGCCTGATATGTGGCACCTGTGTGGGTCACAACCCACAGGTTGAGAACCACTGTTTTAGGGCTGCTTTGCTCACATGTAGATCTTCTAAATTCAAAGCAGGGAGGAGTCATCCATCTATCTTTATTCTTCCTGTTCCATCTCCTTTCCCCTTACTCTCTCTAATGGATGCACTAACGGGGCTTTCCTCCTCCTGCTTGCCTCCCCCATTCCCCTTTTTCCTATCCCTCCTCTTCCCATGCTCCCTTTCCCCTATGCTTTCCTGATTCCTGGATCTTTCTTATGGAAGCAGAGCAAGATGAGTCATCTTCCACCCTTCAGGCCTTCAAAGGCTCTCAGCCTGCCCGGGGTTTACTAAGTGCTTCCGTCCTCGGTGTAACCTCTCTTTCTCTGGGACACAGATGGGCCTCAGAAGGGATCAACAAAGGCCAGGGGAACTCAGAGTACAGAGCCCAACCCTGCCTAAGAGTCATGGTGGGAGTCAAGGCCCCAAAACACCAACTTCATTGCGATTCCCACATCTTTCCCGGAGCCTGAGTTCCTAGTATCTTTATGTGGTAGGGAAGAAAACAGGAAATGTCCCTTCCTATATGCTTATGGCTTAACTTTTTTTCCATCTTATATTTAATACAATTTTTTTTGTTAGCAATAACTAAAATTTTGCATTTTTTTCTGACTTCATAACTGACACCCTGGAGAAGTTAATCGTCTACTTGATTTGCCTGAACAAGAAAGTCATCAGCACACAGGTAAACAAGGATCACACATAGGGCACAACTATTCTAAGCATGTTCCATGACATTAGCCCTTTAGGACTACAGCACAGACAGCTGCCATGGTAGAGGAGGCTGGGGGACAGCCATGCCCTCAAAGTGCAGTTTAGAGGCGCACCATGTACATACATGAAAGAGAAGGAGGACTATGTATGCAAATGAAACCAGAACAAGGAGAAAGTGCTCAGTGGAGGACTGATATCCAGTATTCATAAAAAGAGATCCAGTGAAGGTGGGATACACAGTCAAGTCTGTGGCCTGGATGGAAGGTTGGATGACTTCTGTTACACACAGTCTGGAGGTACAACCATTCCTGCTTAGAGAAAAGCAGGACTCTGATAGGGCAAGTAGGAAAGGAAAGAAATAATGGGACTTCCAGATACAGGACTGAAGGGAAGGAAGCACCCTGATCCTTCTTGCATTTGCTTCGGGCCTCTCAAGATGACAAAGAACTTCCATTGTATTTCTGATTTTCAGAAGCTTAAGACAGCCAGTGGCTGCCTTCTACTAGGAGAGTAGCAAGGGCAAAGTGGTTAGCTTTGCAAAATGTATCACAAGTCACTGGTTGGATGAGGTTCGCAGAGGACAGAGAGACCTTTTGTGCCAATTGTTTAGACTTAGCTGGTGAGGTTGGAGGATGAGGTGGAGCCAGGGAGTGGTAAAGCATGAAATAACCAACCACGACTAACTGCTGAGTTCAGCCTCAGTGAATTCACTCTGCAAACATAGCTGTCATCCAGACACAGCTAGCGCAAGCCTCCCAAATGTGCTACATGTCACAACACAGGGCTGCAAATCCCCGCTTTGTCTACAAGGTCATAATCAACTGTGTCGGGGTGCAGCCTTTGGTATGGTTGGATGACATGGAATGGTAGCCTCCGGTGATTTTGGTTTTGATGAAAGTAGACGAGGGTACACGTTTTATTTGTTGTGTTGTTGAAGGTGAATTTGTGTAGTTAAAAGGGCTTAACCACCGCTGTCGATTTTAATTCAAAGAACACGCCGCAACAGAATCCAGATACCTATTAGGATAGACCCAAATTCCTATTCTATCCATTATACTTAAGATGAAGCCCTTTCTGGGCCTGCAGGGATATAATGATGACAATACTTGATGATCGGAGAGAGCCTGGTGGGTTCTTTCCTCTGAGAAGGAAGGAGAGTTGCTGGGAGAAAAAAAAACAAAACAAAACATGAGAGACTATTTATTCCACATGCCATTGCAGGTGGGGAAGAAAACTAATAAATTAAGTAGGGATTATACTAATTTACTGTCTATTTTTTTTCTTTAACCACTAATCCCAGCCTTCTAAAGACATAAAAGCATGGACTGGGACACAGCTCGGTGTGTAGAGTACTTCCCTACCATGCATGGAACTCTGAATTCAGGCATTACATCAAACCCCGACATGGAGGTCCACACCTAGAGCCCCAGCAGCTAGGAGGTGTGGGCAGCAAGATCAGAAAGTTAATGTCGCCCTCTCCTACATTGTGGGTGCTGGGATACAAGTTGAAGACACTCTCTCAAATAAAAATTAATTAAAATAAAGGTGAGTTGGGCAGTGCTGGCGCACACCTTTAATCCCAGCACTCAAGAGGCAGGGGCAGGTGCATCTCTGTGAGTTCGAGATAACCCTGGTCTATTGAAGGAGTACCAGCTGGACTGTGGTGAAGCATTTCTCTGTACTTACACATATCGTTGTCATGTGTCTAGCTTAGGCCTCCTCATATTCTGGTCAGTAAGAAATCTTATGTGGTTCTACGACAGGATATAAGTTGCCAGTCCTCTCTCAGGCTGGAGCTATCATCACCCTGTAATCATTCCTGTTATTCTGTTAGATTCAGCAGTCACAGGCGAGTCACATGGTTCCCTCTCAATGGAAAGAAGCCATTAGCCATCTCACAGCCTGTTTGGGGGAAGCTTCTGAAAAAAAAAAAATGCACTTCAGTATAATCCCAACACAGAAGAAGATCTGCCTAAAGTAGGGGAGCCTAGCATTGATAGAAGCAAAGGGAACCCAAAAAATGCATCATGAAAGGAGGTGTAGGAAGACAACTGAACAGCTCTGAAGATTAAAAAGCAAACACACCGTGAGATGCCTACAATGAAAGAATGAGATGAGCTTGCTTGAATAACTAGTATCGCCAAGCATATTGAGCAGAGATTAACACTGTGAGGGCAGGGTTTGATAGTGAATTATTGATAAAAAAAATTTTAAATGTAAAACAGTAATGTTTGGAATCAGTGTCTTAAAGAGAAATCTCATGCCTGATATTTGCTTTAAAAAAAAATGTCAAGGAGGGATGTGGTGGCATACACCTTTAATCCCAGACCTTTGGAGGCAGAGGCAGATGGATTCTGAGTTCAAGGCCAGCTTAGTCTACTTAGAAAGTCCCAGGGAGCCAGAAGGACAGGATGAGAAACTGTCTTAAAAGTAAAAAAAAAAAAAAGGCAGGGAAGGAATTATGAAAAAATGTAGCGATACAATTGGTAATGTTACTGTTGGGGGAACAATCTAACTCATCTTTGAAGATAACAAGGATGGGTTGGCACTGACAGCCAATGGCTATCGTCAGGGCTGACTGGCTAGAACATTATTAGGAATTGCCTGGTATTATTGGTTGGGGTCTGTGCTTCTAGATTCTTGGCATCTTATTCAAGAATGAACTTAAGGTACACACAGATTTGCAAGATATCAAGATTCTTTATTCCAAACAAAACAATAGATCAGAAATACGCTGCTAAGACTGACAGCTGGTCACATGAGTCGGGGTACTCTAGGGCTCCAATTATGGTTCTGGGCTTTCTTTTCTGGAATTCAAAAGAGGAAGGAGTTAGGTTACTAGAAGTAGTGGTATAAATCAGACTGTCCCAAAAGCTCTTGTATTTGAACTTTTGGCCCCTGGCTGATGGTGTGGTTTGAGGAGATTTAAGATGTGTAGCATTACTGGAGGAAATTCATCACTGGCAGGCAGGTTGTCTTAGTCAATGTTCTGTTGCTGGGAAGAGACATGACCATGGCAACTCTTATAAAAGACAGCATTTAACTGGGTCTTACAGGTTCAGACATTTAGTCCATCAGCATCATACCAGGAAGCATGGCGGCACACAAGCAGACATGGTGCTGAAGGAGCTGAGAGTTTTACATCTAGATCCATAGACAGCAGGAAGAGAGAGAGGCCTCTGGTCCTGGCTTGGGCATCTGAAACTTCAAAGCTCACCTCCGGTACCATACTTCCTCCAGCAAGGCCACACCTTCTCATCCCTGTCAAGTAACTCCATTCGCTAATGACCAGCCATCCAAATATATAAACCTATCAGGGTAAGTTCTATTTAAACCACGACACAGGCTTTCTATAGACTCTCGCCAGTTCTGGTTCACTCTGATTAGTGCTTGTGGCTCTCAGCTTGCTGCTCCTGCTGCTGTGCTGTCCCCTCCACAATGGACTCACCCCTTTGGAACCCTGAGCCCAAATAAACTTTCTTCTGTAAGTTGCCTTCCTCATGGTGTTTCATCACAGCGACAAAAAGGTAACTAATACACCAGGTGCATAGTTTACGTGGCTCTTTAGTTTGACTGACAAGCTTGGATTACATAGGTCTTTGCTCATTGTGCATGTCTGTTCCCATAATACTTCTTACTTTAATCATATGCATGTCTAATTGTGCATAGGCATAAGATGATAAATAGAAGAGTCTCCTGAAAGTTCACTTAGCTTGCCTTATTTCACGTGCAGCTAAAACCACTTCAGGCTGTACTGGCCTTCCGCCCTTGTAGGCAGATGTATTAGGGGTGTATGTGTTTGAGTGAAAACTGCTCGTGTTTGGCAATTGTTTAGGGAAGGCGGAACTTACCCCTTTGTTCAGAGAGGGGTGTGCATGCAGCTTATACCGGTTGGACTCATAAACATCTAACAGGTTGCTAAATGCATTTTTTTTGTGTGTGCATAGCACTTACAGGTAAGACTCTCAGGCTGCCAAACACATTATTACAAAAAGTGTGTGTACATAGCCCAACCCAAGTAGAGTCCCAGGTTGCTAACCATGCCCTGGCCTTGACTGCCTCCATTAAGTATCAAGGATTTGGGGGGAAAGGAATTTGACTCTATATTAAGGTGAGAGGAAAAGTTCAGTTTGATATTGAGGGTGAAGAGGGCTTGGTATGATGGCTTAGTAGTATTCTTTGCTAAAACTGGATGAGGGGCCAGAGAAGGGCCAAAGAAGGACTAGCAAGAAAGAGAGTTCAGAGGAAACCGACTAAAATTTGCTCAAGAAAGAGGTAATTGTAAATGAAATATGTGACATGGATGCCATTTCTTTTTTTAAGGTGATAAATATTACATTATTTCTTATAAATTTTACAAACTGCTGCACATATACAAACTAAGATAATAAATTTTTGTGATGACAAAAAGAAAACACATACACAAAAACAAAGAACAACAAAACTGAAACAATAACAACAAAACACACACGCGCGCGTGCACACGCACACACACACAAGAAAGCACTATTAACTTAGCAGAATAAGTGAAGGAGAGACTATGATCCAAGACCTGAAACAGGCACCTCCAACCCATCAGTAGGACTGGTGCTCCAAAGAGTAACTCTCTTTCCATTAGTTTCTTTTGGGGGTGAGGGAGTGCATTTGTTTGGTTGGTTGGTTAGTTAGTTTTGGTTGGTTTTGCTTTTGTCTCAGCCATGAGGTGCAGGAAGGCTGACTCATGCAATTATCTCCTCCATTCATGACTGGTTCTCTGTCAGTCTTTTTGACTCAACCATGACCAGTTCCTAAAAACACTAAAAGGTATTTGTTTGTTTCGGGCATCCCTCAGTCCCTACCTGCTGAAGGGCAGGGCTTGGCTTCCCCTCTCCCACAGGCCTTTCACTATACAATCCAGACATTTTGGTGTCCTTTCCCCACCCTCCGCCCCCGTTTCTGTGTCCTGTAGCCATTTCAGTTGTCTAGAATGTTCTTTTAAATGAATATGGGTGTTTTCCCCCCTACATGTCTGTCTGTGTACCATGTACATGCAGTACATATGGAAGCCAGCAGAAGGTGTCAGATCCTCTGGGACTGTAGTTACAGATGGTTGTGAGCTGCCCTGTGGGTACAGGGAATGAAACCCAGGTCCTCTGGAAGAGCAGCCTGTGTTCTTATACTGCTGAGCCATCTCTCTATCCCTGGTGTGTTCAGTTTTTCTGTTTGTTTCAAGACAGGGTTTTTCTTCGTGGCCTTGGCTGTCCTGAAACTCACTCTGTAGACCAGACTGACCTTGAACTCTGAGATCCACCTGCCTCTGCCTCCAAATGCTGGGATTAAAGGGGTGCACCTGTGGGTTTTTTGTTTCATTTTGTTTTAATCATTACTAGGACCAACTTTATCCCTTTTGTATGAGCTAAAAAAAAAAAGTCTATCCCATCAGAGGCCATCCCTAGTTACAGTTCTTTCTTGGGTGGTCTAACACGGTGCTCTATGTTCTAGTTTGAAAGAACTACACTCCTTCGGGTCTAAGACGCTTCTCAGCCATCTCTAAAAGGGGCTCTTGCAATCAATTGCTTATCATACTTTAATTGGCCACAGTTTCCCTACTAATGTAAAAATAATACTGGTAAATCTTGTAGCCAGTGGTGTTTCTATTCAGCAGGAGTATCTGCCCCACTGACTGATGCTTAACTATTAGCTACCCTGTGATGCTAACAGGCTTCTCTAGAGCAGGATCTTATGTGACATGCATTCTCACATGGGCTGGAATACCTGTCGTATCAGCCTACCACATGTATTCAATAATGATCAATCAAGTGGCTGGGCTCATTAACTTCATAGCAGGGCTGTCAGCATCCAGGCTTTCTGGGCTGTCACATTCACATGCACTGTATCTTGTTCTGAAGCACTGATTTTAAGCAGGCACTGAACTTATTTAAATACAGGACACCACTATCTATCCAAGCAGAAATGACTAAATTGGTCACATTACATGTTTCTCAGAAAAATCACATTTAACAGGGAGATATTAATAAAATGTATTTTCAAAGCATCTCAGTCTGACGTCTGGGTTTTGGGATAAATCTGCTATTTTTACACAGGGAAAAAAAAAGAAAAAAAGAAAACCTCTCGGTCACACACTGTGACCAATTTCTCTTGCTTAATACTATAGTTAATGCTGATCCCAGATTTATACTCTCAATCTGTTTTCATAGAGAAAATATTTGGTTTAGACTTAAATAAGTAGAAAAACTAAGAGATTCACTCTTGGCTAAAATAATTCTGTAATTAGTAAATAGTTCTGGAAATGCAGTTAGAGACATAACTGGATTGTGATGGGTGGTTTGTCGTTCTGAAAGTTTTCTCTGAATGAAGAGTCTTTTTTACAGCTGACATAAAGCTGTGGATAAATCTCATTATTATAAAAGTCCCTCAATAGTGAGAATTTAAGAACAAATTTATGCAAACACAAGAAAATGGGCCATCTTGGCTTATGCTTTATTCTTAGGATTTTTGAATAAAATGGAGCCTTAAGCCCATCTCAAGTTTAGGAGAAGCCTGCCTCGTAGGTAGCTTTAGATGATGGGTCTGTAAGTTTATGATGCAGTGGTAGAGGACCTGACCAGCACGTACAAAGCCGTGTGCTCAACCCCTGGTACCACAACATGAATGGATTCTGAAGTGGTTTGGTGTGAAGTACAGAGGAGCGGCTTCTTGTCTTGGGTAATGTGTATCACGCTGCCCTGGACTTGGTTCTGCTACCGCAGATCTGGTTTCTCAGCATCCCCACTAAAAGGGAATCTCCTGTATAAAACCTCCCCAAATTTTCTGGTCAGCACCCACCTCTCCTTCCATCTTCTTTTTCTACAACAGTTGTAACACTTTGTTCCTATTCCTGTTGGGGCAGCCACATTGTGTGTGCTTGTATTCCTCAGAGCTGTGATCCCAGCAAGGGATCGGGAATGTTTTCATTCATCTTTGGGTCTAACATACAGAAGGCATCTCTGATATTTGCCATCTCTAGTTGAGTTGCTTTCCGAAACCTGGCTTGGCTTGTTCTTAAGTTCATTTCCCCTTAAATCTGCTTTGGTTTGCTTGTTTTTATTTGTGTCTTCTGCCGAGCTGTACCACACTGAAGAACAAACCCAGGACCCAGCACATGTTAGATGGACAACCCCATCTCTGAATTGCACCCTTGGTCCATATAAAGTGATTAAAAAAAAAAAAAGCAATGTACTGAAATTGCAGATTAGAAAAAATATGGCTTATCTTAAATACTCTTGGAGTTTGTTGTGTATGTATGTATGTATGTTTGTTTGTTTGTTTAGGGAAGAGGGATTTGCAGGGTCTCTTCATGTAGCCCTTGCTGGCTGACCTGGAGCTCACTACATGGACCAAGCTGGCCTCAAACTCACAGAACTCCACCTATGTCTGCCTCCCAAATGCTGGCGTCAAAGATGAGTCCCACCATTCCAGCCTCCTCTAGGGTCTTTGGCAGTGCCCTACAACAAAGGGATAGATTGAACACAGCCTCAGTTGAGAGAATGCCACTGACAATTCAGAGCAAATTCAGGGCCTAAGGTAAGGTTGGCTGCAGCTTCTCTGGACCCTTGTAAGAGGGGTTCCTACAGGTCCTAGAGAAGGAAGCTAATTTTCTTGGGTTCTGAGAGCTGAGGCAAGTTCTGTACTCTCTGCAGATTTATACACCCATTAGTCTCAGTCATATCGAACAGGCTAGGCTTGGATCTAACGGTCATTTCCCTGGTGATGATGGATTATAGAACCACACCCATGCTAGAGATAGAACCCATACCTTCCAGTTGCTGGGTAAATACATTACCACTGAGCTGTATTCTCTCTTACACCCTTTAAGCTTATTGATCATTAACTCACTGATCTCTAAAACAAGAAATCTGATATTAAAGTTTTGCCCTATGCCATGGATTGGTGCAAAAACTGGAGGGGGGGGGTGAGGAGGAAGCATTCTTAAGCAAGCTGAAGCATCTAATGCTAAGTCAAGTGAAAATGACAAGATCCTGATGCCTGATGGGACCTGACCTTGGCCAGTCTTTCAAATGGTGCCCCTAGGGGACAGAGGTTTGGCTGAAGATCCTGCCTGGCATCTGTATTTGCAGAAGGGGGCACAAGGCAGACGGTGAGGTGTGCTGAGAAAACACCAGGAGGAAATGGGACCTGCACAGGGGAGGGAACTGTTGATGCGATCGCAGAAAACAAACATCGCGTTATCACAGCTTTCAAATAGCAGCCATTGGTAATATGAAACTATTAAAAAAAAACCTGTATTTTAGCAAATCTTAAGTTATAAGGCACCTGAGGCAGGATCTCAGTCTTACATGTACACAATGCCTGAATTGTTATGTTGCCCACTTAAGGTATTTCCTTGGGAAAGCAATCTGTTTGGGTTATTTGACATTGCTTAGCCACACCAGTTGGACTTCCTAGCCAGCTGCTTTGGCGTTGCTCAGTCAAAGACCAAATTAATTTTGGAGTCACTTTTCATAAAATTTGAAATCTGAAAGTTCAGCCATAACCACCTCACAAAATGGGTAGCCTTGTTCTTGACCTCATTAACAAAAGACTCTCATTCCAACTCACACCAACCTGGGGGAGGAAATAAGCCAGACAGCCCAGATGACGACAGAAAGGAATGAAAGAACCCTTCCTCAGGACAATGCCTTTTCCTGTCTCTGGAAGCTCCTCCTGTTCCCACACTGGTTTCTACATCCGTTTCTTGACCAAGATCCCTTTTCACATCAAAGTGCCCCTCCTCAGGCTTCGTGAAGAGGGGCATAACCCCAGCTTCTACAGGAAAGCATTTCATCCCAAAGGAAAAGGGAAAATCATGTGTTTGGTTTCAAAAAATTACAAGCCTCTCTTGTTTTTCATAATATAATCACATTCGTAAACAATATAGGCTAGCTTCTAGCTTCCAAACATTTAACTCCTACAGTCTATAGTTTAAGCTAAAAGCATTTAATTAAAAACCTAGCCTTTCTGTCTTTATTAATGATATTGAATGCCTGAATCAAGAAAAGTTTGGGTAGAGTATATTAACCATTTTTTTTTCCCATTCAAAAGCACATAAAGCTGGACAGATACTTAAGGAAGAGAGGTCAAAATTCCAGACATTCCTTCACAGGCTTGGCCACTGGGACCCTTCTTGGGAGGTCTGGGTTAAATGTAGTTTTGAACATCTAAATGTAATTGGTGGTGGTATAGCATGAAAATGTTTCCAAAGCTGTGCTCTGTGTCATCATCAAAAGCTGGTATTCAGTACCAGAACATGGCATGTTGTGGCAGACATTTAAATAGGCATACCTCTGCCAATCTACAGCCTCTCATCTAAATGGTGCAGACACACACCCCATAGAATAAGTATGGCCTATGGTGGGAAGGAGACCCATCTGACAGTATTTTTTTAATGTACTGTGGAGTAATAACCTAGACAATATGTTTACTGGTGGATTATGCATAAAAGACAGAAAGATGTAGAATAAGCATAGTAGAGTCATTTGGAAGACTATCCCATCATGGGGTGAGAGGTGTTGATCAAAAAAGAGAAGGTATCAAAAAGTTAAGGTGTGTGTGTACGTATATACTGTTTAAAGGTATTCACTTACTAATTCACTTGCTTGTTTATTCAGAGTTTATGGACTGCTTCTTGGATGCCCAGTATGTAGCCAGCACACTGAAAAGAGGTACATTTATCCGGGCCTCTTGAAATTCGTACTCATGGGAGTCTGTAATGGCACAAGATGGAAAGCAGCACGGGTCAATCCCATCCGGCATGCTCTCAGGTTCGGGAAAGACTAGCTAGAGGCTAAAAGACAAGCTCATTCCTAATCTATCTGAGTAACTTCCAGACACAGCTTTTCTTCTTCAAAGGCTGAAGGGCATGGAGAAATTTCTTCTAGCAATTAGGAAGACAGTTCTTTGCTTGAAGTGAATGCTTTAAGGCATATCTTTGGGCTGGGGAATAGGAAGGGTCACAAGAAAGTAAGTCACCACAAGGCCTCCACATGTGCAGTGGAGGGAAAGAAAGGAGGGAGGGAGGAAGGAAGGAAGGAAGGAAGGAAGGACAGGTTGAGGAGAGCATTTCTCTCTGCTCCAGACACTATTGTCACAGAGAAAACTCCCCCTTCTCTTTACGCACAAAGAGCAGTATTTTAAAATACATCATGTGGGTGCTAAGCTGAAAGAAAAACAGAGTCTGTCCTGATAGGATATGCAGAACACAGAGCTCATTGAGAGGGGAAGGAAATAAAGTCTGTGTGGAAAGCATGTGCTATGATACCCGTTAATACCATTATCCTAATCAACTTTATCTCATCTGATTCTCCACAGCTTGCCAGGAAGGTGGTGACAGCTGTCATTCCACAGATGAAGAAACTTTAGCTCACTGAGTTAAAGTCACCTGTGCAGAGTCAAACCACTGATAAGCAGAAAAGCCAGGAGCTAAACCAGGAGCTAAATCCAGGGTGCTCTGAGTCTACAACTGCGGTATTGCCTACAGAGAAAAATGTTCTATGTGAGACTCCTGGATGATGGCAGGACAATTGTCTCCTCCATTACGTAGGTCTGGTCAGGCTCTACAGTGAGGCAGAGGAGTATCACTCTGGTTCTTCACTGTTCCTGTCATAAGAGCAATCTCCATGTATATTCCAGACCTGATACTACCTAGAGTAATCCTACAGGAGGATGCTATATGAGCTTAACATTGAGCTGGTTGAATCTAGATATGTTTACATGTTTACATAAAAGTGCAAAATAAAACTAAGAGGTGCATTTATTTTTATTGCTCTAGCCTAAAACTATAACTGTATTTGACTACTTATAATGTGATATCCTTACATGTTTTCTAGTTTTTCCATCCTGTCATATTATTCACTCCCCCAAATCCCTATACACCCAAGAAAGAAGAAGCAGGAACTTATACCACCTGTTTATGAGTTATCATAGTAGCACCTGGCATTTTGATACAGTGCTATCATTTAAACAACTTATCTTACCTTTTCCCTTAGAGCTGGTAATAATTTAAATTTAAATACCTCCATAAGGAGTTTTACCCTAAGTGGTATACAGGGGAGTGAGTTGGTTTAGAACCTTTAAAAAATATTTACAAGATCTTACTATGTATTTCAGGTTGGTCTCAAGCTCACTATTTAGCCCAGAGTGGCGCCCAACCCTGGATCTTCCTGCCTCAGCCTCCTGCACAGTGGATTTCCAGGCATGCATTACCATGCTGGACCCCAAGAAAATTGTCTCTTTTTCTCTCTCTCTATTTGTGGCCAGTGTTATGCCTCAGAAAAGCCTATTCATTTAGGCAATAACACCCTACTCAAATTCTCTCAAGTCACCCTACTCAAAATCAGAACCAAGCTCAGCCAACAAGCAGGAGGTTTGGCCCTGACTCATTGGATTTTGGAATTCTCTTTTGATTTAGCCAATAAGCTCCAGATGGGCTAGGCTGCTTTTCTGGTTGTGAGCTACCTATCCACTGGGAACAGAAGAAGGCCACTAGCAAAGGCCACCCACAACTGACAGATGGCAGTGACTGTGGTCACTGATGGTGTCGGCTGGATCCAGCTCAGCTTAGAAGAGAAAACAAAAACAAACAAACAAAAAAGCCCCACAATGTCCCTGAACAATTCTCTTCATTCCATCCAGTTGTCCATTAAAGAGAAGAAAATTGGAGAAGCCAAGACTGCAAGGCCACATTAACATCTGGACAAGGGCTTTAGGGAATATTCTGGGAAACAGAGAAGAAAGAGCCCCCTAGGTCATCGAGATTCTCAGACTGTCCAGGGAGACCACAGTTGAGCAGGGGTAGGGTGGTTGGTCTATGAGAATAACCAGCAGGGGTTTTGATGCTTGGTTACACAAATTACACTAATTTGCATGCATCCCCAAACTGATAAATACAAGGTGCTTATTATAATCCACAGAATTAGTACCAAAGGACCTTGAATGTATAATAAAATTGAATATGTATTAACTTTTTCATGACCAGGGGACAATTGGAAAGGCTTCTGGATTCTGGATTTAGATTTGCTGGAACTAAATAATCAAGGTCTTAGCACTGTCTCGGTTACTTGTCCTGTTGCTGAGATCAAATGCCCTCTAAGTTAGGAAGGGTTTGCTTTGACTCAAAGTTTTGGGGGCACCATCCATCAAGTCGGGGAAGTCATTGCTTGTGCTCAGCTCAGTTTCTCCTCTTTACTCAGCTCAGGTCCCAGGGAATTGTAATGCCCTCCTCTAAAGTGAGTTTTCCCAGCTCAGGTAACCCAACCAATGCCAGACATGCCCAGAGCCTAAACTCTAACCATGGGTGTGCTTGGAGGCTTGTCTCCTGGATGAGAATCATCCTATCAGGTTGACAGTGGAAATCTTCTGCCAGTGTGAAGGCTGCCTTGGCCCCATCACAGTGCACATAACACACTTCAACTTTGGTTTCCTTAAAGTTCATCCACAAAAGAGGAAAATCTTTTAATTATTTTTTAAAGAATAACTTGTCTTCCATTTGAAAACTATCTTTCTGGTTGGAATTAACTCTACAAGTTCAACAATATTGAACTTTGGTAAATGTCTTAATACCCCTCAGACACTTCCTTCTCTATTCCCACTGCTTCCACTAACCCAATGTTCAAATGACTGATGTTTTAGCTGCAGATGTGGGGTTTATGGGCATCAGGATAGGAGCATAGACTCTCTGCCATCTTCCCCTTCTAATTATCCCTTTGATTTAGAGCTAGTCATTTCACTTGCCTATGCTCCAGTCCCCTTACTTTCAAACAAGAGTAATAGCAGTGTCTAATCCCCAAAATTATTATGAACACTAGATAAGTTAGTGTATCAAAGTGCTTAAAGAGATGCCCTGATGTAGGAAGCTCTTTGTGACTATTAGCCCTATGGGTATCATCCGACCTCTCTTATGTCATAGAATTCTTATGTCATAGAATCCTCATTTCAATGAACCCATCATGTGTTCAACTGTAATGTCTTCTTGGCACAGTACCTGTAAGTTCCTAGTACAAATCCTGACACAGAATAGAACTCAGCAAATTATTATTATTATTATTATTATTTTGAAACAAGGTCTTTCTGTGAAGCTTAGAACTGGCATGGAACTCATGATCCTCCTGCATCAGCCTCCCAAATACTGAGGTTAGTCATGTACCACCAGGACCAGTTTCTTGATACACACTGGGTTTAATCATCTCTCGTGGACTCTGCGCAATATCCCTCAGTCTGTGATGTCTCTTCATGTCCATGCCAACAGCAACCAAGTTGTGCTCCTATCCTGTTCTTCCTGCTCTTTTCTCTCATCTCTCCTTGCTGTCCAGTACATTATCACCTCTAACAACCACTGCAAAGCCCCTCCACGAAGCTCAGAATTACAGGGGAGCCAAGCCTCAGCTCCCAGAATACAAGGGAGATCATGATTTTCATAGACAGCGGCCCATTTTTACCTCTGCTTACCAACCCAGGTATGGAAAGAAGAAGGAATTGTAACTGTTTGTGTGAGAGGAAGCAAGCTTTTGGGAGAGGTGAGGAATAGCTGAAAAAGATAAGGCAGATAAGATTCAGAAGCCTCTGGGCCAACAAGATAGCTCTGGTGTTAAATGTGCTTGCTGCTAAGTCTGGAGACCAGAGTTCAGTCCCTGAAACCCACATGGTAAAAGGTGAGAACTGACCTGCGTGATGTCCTCTGCTCTCCATCCGTGTGTCATGGCATGTACACCTCTGCTCAAATACACACAGAAAAAAAAAATATATATATATATATTCTTTATAAAAATAATTTTTTTCTTCCCACTGAATATTATGGTATTTGCACATGAAGGCTAGAACCCTGCTGCCATCTTGCATTCTGAGGGGAGGGCTAAACCAATAGACCAAGAATGACTGAAAATGTGCGGATCTGTTGAGCTAATGGCGCCTGCTCCTTTCCCCACCCCATGCCCATTCCAGAATTGTGGGATTTCTCTGTTCCAGTTGTAAGTAGCGTCCCTGCTACACAGAAAATCTTCCTCAAAGGCTAATATGTTAGACTTAGTGTGTACCTCATAAATACACAGCTCACTGGATTTTCACAAGCCAACTCTGCCTATGTAATCAGAATTGAAATAGAAACCAAACTTTTCTATTGTTATGTAGGTTTCCAGGGAAGGCCTGTCATCAGCAGTCACTCAGCTAATGACCCTGCATGCAACACTACCAATCAGTGTTCTGGCGGGAAACCAAAACACCACAACCAAAACAACTTGTGGAAGAGTTTATTTGGGCTTATGGTTCCAGAGGGTTAGAGTCCACTAAACTTTTAATGGTGGGTATCTCTGGGCAATGACTGGAACTCACTCTGTAGACCAGAATGGTCTCAGCTTAGAGATCTGCCTGCTTCTGCATCCCAAAGTGCTGGGATTAAAGGTGTGGGCCACCACAGCCCAGGGCTCTCCTTTGCTACTTCATGTAAGACTGTTTACATCCAAAGTTACCTGAAAAGCCTGGGAACAAATGCTCTGCGCAGCTCTAAAAGGACAGGCTGTGTAAGCACCAACTTCCTTTTAGTCCCTCCTGCCTCCCACAAGGCAGGCAATCTCATCGCTGCATTCTGCTGACTAGATGTAGGCATGGCTTATGTAGGACTGAGTCTTCACAACAATCACAAAGAAACTATAAAGACGACAGCAAACCAGGCCTGGTAGCTCAGGCCTGTAATCCCAACTACTCCGAAGATAAAGCAAAACTGTTGCAGGCCTTGTCTCAAAATGAAAACAAAGAAAAGTCTAGGGCTGTAATTTGGTGGTAGGGCACTTGCCTGGTATGTGCAAAGCTCTGTTTCAATGCTCAGTATACAAGAAAAAAAATCTAACCAACTATATAGGAAGAAGGGCTTTGACAAGCGGTTCTGTTTGTTTGTTTGTTTGTTTTTGTTAGTAGGCACCAATTATACATAGCGGCTTTCAATACGACATCTTTGTACATGTATGTAATGTTTCTGATCATATTCATCCCCATTGTGCTCTCCGGTTCCCCTCCCACTGACCGACCACCTTCCTCTTCCCAGCTAGTCCCTTCTTTTTCATTTGTTCTGTTCTGACGATTCATCAAAATTGCTCACAGGAGCATGGCTGAGGTGTTGTTTACTAGAGCACAGCCAATACACCATGGTTTACACTGCTGAAGAAAATGTCTCCTTATCTCCCAGCAACCAGGGAATGCACGGAAGTTCCCAGGGAATGGTGGGCCTCACAAGCTGCTCTCCCTTCCTTGACAGGAACAGTCTTGCACAGGTAATCACGGCTGCTCTGAGTTCCAGGGTGCAATGGCTTTACTGTGGCCAGAAGTCAGCACTCCACACCTTCTCCCACTTCCTCTAGCTCTTACATTCTCTCCACCCTTTTTTAAACAATGTTCCCTGAGCCTCACTTACAACTAACATTCAGCCATTACTTCCTCTCATCGTGATAGCCAGTTATCTGTAGTTACCGCTGCAAAAGGAAGCTTCTCTAGCCAAAGCAGGACATCAGTGCTAATCTCTGGGCACACAGCAGCAGCTTCTCCACTGAGGCCTATGATTCCCACAGCCCTGAGCTTTTAACCGAGTTGACAGTATTAGATGAGCATTCTCTATCGTGGATCTGGCCTCAAATCCAACTTGAGACTGGTTGGTTATCCCTATAACAAATTTGCCACTATGATGCTAGTGAGCATGCTACCTGGCTGATTGGTAGTGTTGCATGCAGGGTCATTAGCTGAGTGACTGCTGATGACAGTCCTTCCCTGGAAACCTACAGCAACTTCTAGCACCATGAGAGCTAACTGGCAAGAAGGAAGCCTTTAGCCTAGTTCCAGCTTCATTTGCTTCTCTGTGTACTCCGACCGACAAATGTGATGTCATCAGCAATCCAGTCACACTATCTGGTTCTGGCGGGAAACCAAAAGCACTTTCAATTAATCTGTACTGGAAGGGGGTGGGGGGCATGACCTCAGGATCTCCCTAACCAACAAATCATAGGGTGGCGGTCCACTTTTTGGTGTTGCGATTTTCATTTAATAACCCCTGGCCTCTGGAAATAGCTTTATCTACTGAAGCAGGGTGCCTCTGTTCAGACTCTTACTTTATATTACTTTTTAAATTAACTTATCAAGTATCAGATTTCCTTGTGGCATTTTCACGCATTGTTAGTTTTAATTGACTTCCTGTCCTTTCCCCAGTCTTGCTGTCCCCAACCACCACTAAAACCTTCCTACTGCTAGTAGGGAATAAGAACTGTTGGGTTCTTATTTCAAATCCTATACTACACCACACAAGAGGGAACCATTTGTAAAGTATGGACTTAGGGTGACATTAGTAGTTAAGGAGGGTGTGTGTGTGTGTGTGTGTGTGTGTGTGTGTGTGTTTGTTAGGAGTGTAAAAGAACTTTGCACTTTCTGTTCTATTTTATTCCAAATTTAGGACTGCTTTAAAAAATAAGGCCTATTTTTTTAATTCCTTTAACATAAAAAGGTTCTTATGAAATGGGGCCTTTTATTTCCTTCACAGTAAGATTCATGGGTGTGAGCTTAAATTGGACAGGTTCAGACTACTGGCTTTGTCACAATTCACTTCTGATCACAATAGCCTGAGCACCCCCGCCTTGTGCACCCCCCAGTTGTGTTCCTTCCTGGCCTTATTCTCCTTAGAGGCCAGTTTTCATCTGCAGCTTCACAGGCCCAGGTGAAGCCAAACAGAGATCAGTTCAATCACTTGCAACACCTGAAATATTTATAGTCCAGTCTGTATCCACAGGTGACAGGCTAATTATTTACCAAGCAGGGGGAAATGATGCCCATGGGGTGGGGGCTATGGCAAACCAGATTCATCAGCTGGGGTAAGGCTCATAGCTAGCCGGAGCTCAAGGACTCTCAGAAAGCATCTCCGAGAGGCTCTATTTTAGTATCACAGAAGAATGGGACCATCGCATTACAAATGACACATTTGCTACTGAAAAGATCAAAGGGTGTGTGAGGACTTCTGCGGCTGGTATCCCAGATGATGTTCTGTGTGCATCTCTAATGAGCTGCAGAGAGAAATCTATGTTCTCTGGGGCAGGAAGGTCCCTGAATAGGAAGGCTCTTGGAATTCCAGCTCAGAGATCTAATGGAAGGGAGAGATTACTGAGGCTCCATGAAGGCCTTCAAATTTCCCAGCTGAAAAGCTTTCTTCTTATTATTATTGTTATTGGAAATGATAGTGATTTTATGAGCTTTGCTAATTAGAAGACCAATTAAGACTTGCCTTAAACATGTTTAAATAACACAGTAGCATCTCCGGATTGGAGCCTCTTATATCTCGTCCCTCAGATATGACAGTTAGTGGCCTGGCTACATCCCGGAATCTTTGTATGCATGCATACAGGTGTGTAATGACACGGCCACATATTTATATATCACCCTGCTATGGCCAGCTCTTCCTGGATGCTCACTCAATGACAGAGAAGACTGGAGATGCCGTTAAAAGCCAGCGCCACAGACAGCAGTCACCCAAGAAGTTAGAGTCTAATGTTGCAGATGTTCCATATTGCTGCCCCCACAGCCAGCACTAATGACACAATTCCAGACTGTTCCCTGACTTTGGAGAGCGTCACCTGAGCACTTCACAAGGACGAGTTATCCCTAACAATACCTTTCCCCTCACCACCAAATCTGAGCCACAACCATTCAGTTTTTACCCTATTCTCTACATGGATCTCTCGATTTTCATCAGTACTTCTGTCCAAGCGATCACAGTCTCCCATCTGAACTGCTGCAGCAACCTTCTTACGACCTTCCTGACCATCATTCACACAGCAGCTAGAGATACCTTTCTAAAGACGTAAGTCTAACCCCATCATCTGCTTATCAAGCACTTCACATTGCACATGCAACCAAGACCAAAGTCCTCGACTTGACCTTGAGTGGGGAATGGCATCACTCTGCCTCCTGCTCAGTCTCCCTTCCCTCTCATTTCCCAGGCTCCAGCTCGCTGCCTGTGTAGTTCCTGGAATCTTCAACTCTTCTTACTTCCCTGCTTAAAGCCTAGTGCTTTCCAGATCTCAGCGCCAACAACGCTTTGTCGAGCTTTTTGCTGCCTAACTGTAGGAATGTTGGATTAAAGTCTCTGCTGCCTACCACTACACATCTGCTACTCCATTGTACCACCTAGTTTTCCCAGAAATTGACAAAGCATGGGCCCCAAGGCAAGAACTCTAGTGTTTGCTCTGACAATTTATTTCCCAGTTAGGAGACTTAATTTGCCAATAATGAAAATACCACTGGAAATGAGGCTGCTGAGCAGGGTTCTAATGTTCTAACTGGGGAAAGAAACAAGCTGTGGCCCCTGGCAAATCAGGAAAGAGAGAGACCAGCTGTGAACCACACTCTGGTTTTAGCTGGGTACTCACTGCGGCACCCAGGCCTGGAGACACAGAAATTACACGTGGGAAATGAAGTTCTCATTTCCTCTTTGCAAAATGAAAAGGTGGCTTCAATTTTTTCTGTCTCTGTCTCTCTGTTTCTGTCTCCCTCCCTCTATTCCTCTGTCTCTCTCTGTCTTTCTCTGTCTCTCTCTATCTTTTAAATAGTAACTTCAGCCACAGAAACACTCCAAAGCACCCGTCTGTAGTTACTTCCCCGTCCTCTGGCGCCCTCTATTGGCAACTCAATTGTGTGACATCACACTGACTCATTTTACCTCAGGGAGAGAGGCAAAGTCCCTCCCAAGGCCCTCACTCATGGTGTCTTTAGCCTCTGCGGGAATCTCTCGATAGCCTTCCACCCAACCTGGTGAGGGCGGTTTCCTACAAATGAGCTTCTATCTCCTCATGTTAGGCATCTGCATCGAGCCAATGTTAGAACGCAGATAAAATCATGCTAGAGCTCCCAACTCTCAAAGAGCAGCCAGAAAGAACTATCTGGATGCTGCCTGCACAGTACACCCAGCAAGGAGCCGCTAATTTTTTTTTTTAAATAAATTACAGTTTATTCACTTTGTATCCCAGCTGTGGCCTCCTCCCTCATCCCCTCCTAATTCTACTCTCTCTCCCTCATTTCCTCCCATGCCCCTCCCCAAATCCACGACTATCCCGTGACCCTAGCCTATCAGGTTTCATCAGGACAGGCTGCATTGTCTTTCTCTGTGGCTGATCAAAGAGCCAGCCACTGAGTTCATGTCAGAAACAGCCCCTGTTCCCATTACTAGGAGACCACTTGGAGACTGAGCTGCCACGGGCTACATTTGTGCAGGGGTTTGGTTATCTCCATACATAGTCCTTGGTTGGAGTATCAGTTTCAGAAAAGATCCCTGTGCCCAGAGTTTTTGGTTTTGTTGCTCTCCTGTCCCCTCCAGATCTTTCTATCTCCCCCTTCTTTCCTAAGATTCCCTGCACTCTGCCCAAAGTTTGGCTTTGAGTCTCAGCCTCTGTTTCAATATCATGGTGGGTAGTCTTTCAAGGCCCGCTGTGGTAGGCTCCTGTCCTGTTCTCTGTTTTCTCCCTCTTCCGGTATCTGTCCTGTTCGCCTTTCTGAGTGAGGATTGGTCATCTTACCCAGGATCCTCCTTCTTGCTTAGCTTCTTTAGGTGTACAGATTTTAGTATGTTTATCCTATATTATACGTCTAATATCCACTTATAAGTGAGTATATACCATGTGTGTCTTTCTGCTTCTGGGATACCTCACTCAGGATCATCTTTTCTAGTTTTCACCATTTGCCTGCAAATTTCATGATTCCCTTGTTTTTAACTGTTTAATAATATTACATTGTGTAAATGTACCATGATTTCTGTATCCATTCCTCAGTTGGGGACCCTAAGCAAAATCTTGAAAATGGGCAAATATAATATTAAAGGGGAGCATTTGTTTAAATGTTTTAGTATTTTCCAAATATCTTTGTTGCAAACTGATAAGTTCATTCCAAACACATGACCTGCTTCTCAGAGAAAAACAACTAAACCAGTTTTTTAAGGGTAAATATAATTGTAATTGGTGGTGTCAATTGTTGTGCTAGAAGTCTCTTAAAAAAAAAAAGCATTGAAAACCAAAGCAAATAAAAATAAGAGAAAATGCCCTAAGATAAAGTAATTGTATGCATTCACTTTTCAGTATTTTGAATACAGGAAACTCATAGAACAGAACATAAGAAGAGCCTTAAAACTAATTGCTTTAAAGTTTTCCATGAGCCAAGGGAATTCCCCCACTGCCCGTGATGAGCGGGAAGTCTATTTGGATGAGAGGATCTACCCAGGAAGTGCAGCGTGCTGGGGCCAGACATTGGGAACAAGAGGTGGCCTTCAGATGCAGGCAGCCCTGCTGTTAACCTTGATCTTGACATTTCCTGGTCGTTTGACTTTCTGCAAGAGTCTATCTTCTCTCAAGCCCAGAGTCCTTCTCTGTAAGCTGGAGCAAGTAAACGTTTGATACACTCTGGCAGGAGTAAAGGAATACTGTATCTCAAGTGTCCAGTGCAGTACCGCCCAATCCCAGGATAATCAAACCACATGTAGCATTTAGATTTTTCTCTCTCCTCCCTCCATTGCTCCCTCTCTCCCTCCCTCTCTTCTTTCTTTCCTTCCTTTTTCCTCTCTCTCTCTGTTGTTAATAGTTTTTTTTTTACCAAGTTTGACTTTTATTACTTAAAAAAAGCTGCATATTTATTTTGCTTTCTGACTCTGTGCTTGTGCCTTCAACACTTTCACAACAATTTTCTGCTCCTTAATAAGGAAAGCCCACTTGATCCTGTCTGTACACATGGAACCACCATAGGCCCTGCTGACATGCTTCCTTGTCTTAGACAATCTCATAAGGACCTTAGGCTTCACAGCGCGAACCCCTTGAAGTCTAGGCACACACCGCATACAGATTTGGGTGCTTTCCCAACTTTCTTGGTATACAGGTAAACAATCCTTTTTTTTTTTTTTTTTTTTGCCTTTTGTTAGAGGCTGTGTTGTAGGAGAGCCTACAACAGTATGTCAAACCCTGGACAGTTTTGAATAGCTCTAAGCACCATCCCCCGGAAGAGGAAAAGGAAGGGGCAGTTGTGTTCATGGGTCAAATCTCGTTAATAATTTTTTTAAGTGTTTCATTCTGTAGCCTAGATTTGTTGCAGTCCTCTTGCCTTGGCCTCTCTTCCAAGTATTTGGATTCTAGATTACAAATATGAGTCAGCATCCCCAGCTAAAGTATTCTAGTAACTATGTTAAAAAGTAAGAGAAAAAAAGAGAGATGGGCATAATTTTAACATTCTATTTTTTTCTTAACTCTATATATCTCATAATTTTAATATGCAATCACTACAGAAATTACTAACAAGACTTTTTCTATTCTTTTGGCAAGCTGTCTTCAAAATCTAGTATGTATCTTATACCAACAACATGTATCAATTTGGACCCTAACTTTTAGTGATTGAAGTGAGAGGTGTCTCTACAGGAATGATAAGGTTGGCTTTAATAGAAAAATGCTTTCGGCTGCTTTGGTTTTTAAATGAAAAGTGAGTGAAATTTCAGGTCCAGCTCTTTTGCTGCCTTCCAAGTGTTCGCTAGCTCCATGAAGCTGTTAGCTGCAATGTTGGACCCGGCAGATCTAGCATGATACCTAGCCTGTGCCTGAATGCTGGTATAAGGTTCTCTCTATTCTGGCTCAATCCCCAAGAAGGTTCGTTGACCTTGACAAACTATTATCCTCTTTGGATTCCACTTTTCTCATCTGAGAGCCTTTCTCCTCTGTTTTTAATTTTCAACCTTCACACATCCTTCAGTCCAGCCTCCTTCCTCAATTTCCAGAAAGAAAAAGATACCCTCTGCTTGTCCTTACACCAACAAATCTTCTGTGAAGCATCAACCTCAGGAAGAATTGCAAGTGGGTATCTGCCCGGCAAACCGGCTCTGCCCCCAAAACTGCCAGATGAAAAAACGTAATGTATAAGGGGCTGTGTTTGAGCTATTGAGTGAATGCTGTGGGAACATACTGGACTCATTATTAAAACTGTTGCTTTAATTTAACAGAACTGAAGTCTAGAGATCTGAAATGGACCTATGCTGGAGGTTTCACTTGGGCATGGCCTGAATCCCTTAGGCAGTGCTGCTAGCACTCACCCATCCATGCCGCCTGAATCAAGGCTTTATTTATTAGAAAAGTCAGCTGAGGGCAACGTGCTTTCATGTGCTCACCTGGCCCCCTCTGAGAACTGCAAAGGCTCTGGCTGAGGTTTGCCGGGCAGATGCCCACCTGCAAGTTGAAAACCTGTACAAAGCCATTTCCAGAGGAGGCAAAGAGGCCAGAGTCCCCGCTGGCTTCCTCGACAATGTCTCTTTCAATCCACCTAGTCTAAATGTTGCCCACGGTCCTCAAAATAACCCATTCCCACCTCAGTTGCTGAGACCTAAAATTCTCCTTATTGCCTTCAACTCTGAGAATCCGACCCCACACTGGTCCCTTTTGCCAATGGTGGCCACAGACCTTTCTCTCCAAATTCCACCTAATAAGTAAAGCACTCTAGAGGACAAAAACATAGCTATAAATTTCACTAAGCCCTGAAGCTATTTGGGGTTTCTCAAAACGCCAAAGCGTTTCTTTCTGGCCCACATAGAAGCTATTCTCTGCAGCGAGGTGGGACGGCATCTCCAAAGAAAGCATTTGATGAGCTAGCTGGTTAAAACACAGAAATGATTAAAACAGAGGCAAAGAATCCACAGATTGCTATTACCTTAATGATTAAAACATGCAGCTCATTAATTTAATCTGACAGTGGACCCTTTTGTGGGCAGACAATGCATATGTAAAGTCTTACTGCAGCTAAAGAGGCTTGGCCCATGCCAAGCCTGGCTCCTCCGTTTCTTTTATTAGCGAGAAGCCACCGGTACAATCCAGAATGATTAAAGCAATAGAGATTGAATTGCAGACAAAGAACTTCAGACTGGATCAGGGAGGGAAAGTAAAATCCCAAACAAGTACAGAGCTCAAGGGACTCATGATCAAAATATTCAAGTTGCCGGTTTTTTAAAAGCTGGAAAATTCAACATTTTAGTTTATAGGAAAAAAAAAAAAACCTGACATCATGTATTAACACACTGATGCTATATCTCTGAGTGGCATTCCTCCAGGGTCTCTAAAGGAGAGCCCTCATCATCACTGAATCTCTGAGGTGTAAAGGGTCCAGTCCTTCCAGGCCATAGTTCTTCTTCATGATAAAAGAAAAAAACTTAAGCATATACTAGGTCAAGAGTAACAATTAAACAAGTAAACAATTAAACTTAATCATGAAACAACAGAGCAGCAAAACAACCACATCACAAAAGTTACAGAATAATTGTAAAAAACCATCTGGTTCATTTTTCTCCATATATCTAACCCGCCACAGGACATTTTCTAGATATGACTATGCTTTTGCACAAAACAAAACCAAATGATCCAAACCTCCTTTCCCCTCAAGAAGAAGCAGAGGAAGTGTTTTCTGTGGCCAATAATCTTTGTCTACTTTTAAATGCCCATCTCAAACTGTCCCTCAGACTTCAGTCTTGTTTATTCTTTTAAGTAGGAACAATAGTTTAGTGGGCACATGGTGACATGACATCGGGAGATTTAACCCCCCCACCCCCCCCCCGGTCAGGCAGCTCTATCAAACCCACCCATCTACATGGAATGTCCTTGATCTAACTCTTGATAGAGAAAATCCACTGACTGTATTGAAAGAAAACAACTTTTAAATAAGCGAAAACTTTCATTCTGCCATTCCCCACTTTTCATGACCTGTTTTTTTTCCCATGGAAAGGTAACCATAGCGCATGAGATGATGATGAGTCAAAATAACCTTACTTCCAGTAAAGGGTTAGTAAAATGATACTGCGCTTGCCTTACATGCATGAGGCCTTAAGATCGATCCCCAATCCCACAACAAGCAATTTTATATCCAGTAGTAAAGTGATCAGTGCCCGTGCTATGTTGATAAATGAGCTTTGTTTCCTCCAAGAGAAAGAACTAAGTCAATGCTGACTCCACAGTCATTAGGTTTGGGGTTTTTTTGTTTGTTTGTTTTTCTTTTTTGGTGTTGTAGGAGGGGCCTGTTTCTGTTTGATGTATCCTCTGGCTTGGGAGAGTCTGTGACAGTCTATTGGTGTGTAAGAGTAATGCTTAACACAAACACCTGTCACCATTCATAAATTCCTCACTGAAAACCCTCCTTGTGACCTGCATTTTAAAGTATTTTACAGCACATTCACCATGCCAGGCTTTACAATCGGAACTTTTCCTTGGGGGTTAACAGAAATAGTTCAGCTGGAGCTGAAATGGTCAGAAGTCCCAAGATCACCTTCCGGCCGCTCTGTCCTGTGGACTTGCCTAAGTAGGTTGCCACACACCATGCAACTTTAGACAAATCACGTGTCCCATCTCAAAAACATTTGAAGCTCTCTTGTGTGGTATACTCAGAACAAATTGCCCTTATTTGAGAAGTAGCCTCCAATGTATGTTCTAAAAACCTTCGAATTCTGTCACTGAAATTTACTGCAAAATGATTTGTTTTTCAACCTGGTGCAGTATAGGACTGTTAGAAAGCACACGCAGTTTCTCATACAGTTTCTGTCTTGTTACTATTCTGTTTCTTACAGAGTAGTCATATAATAAGTACTGTGATTTAAAGAGTCTCTGTTAGCTGGGCATGGTGGCACACATCTGTATGTAATTTCAGCACTTGGGAGGCAGAAGAAGAAAGACTGCTCTAAGTCTGAGACTGGCCTGGTCTACACAGTGAGCTGTAGGCCAACCATGACTAAATAGTGAGACTGCCTCTAAATACAAAACTCAGATTAAAAAGTGAAATTTTTCTTATAACATACACATAAGCCAAATCAGGATACAAGATGTTTTATACACACATACACTACATCAGGACACAAGATATTTTACACCAAATTGGTGACAGCATTATCAAGATGCTCCTAAGATAAACTGTAATTCATTATTTCTATTGAATATTTAAGTCCCTTCAGATAAGCTCAAGGCTTATCTGAAAGATAGGGTCTTAGAGGTTCTTTTATGTTATGACAATAACATAAGACTTGAAACAGGTTTTTAAAGTTATGAGCTGGAGAGATGGTTCAGAGATCAAGAGAACCAGCTGTCAGCTTGGTGTGACAGTACACACTTGTAATCCCAGCACTTAGGGAGGCAGAGGCAGGTGGATCTCTGAGAGTTTGAGGGCAGCCTGGTCTACAGAGCAAGTCCAGGAGAGCCAAGGCTACACACAGAAACCCTGTCTTAAAAAAGGAGAGAGAATGCCAGTCGCCTTCCAGAGGACCTGGGTTCCATTACCAAAACCCAAATGGCAGCTCACAATTATCCATAATTCCATGAAATCTAACCCTGTCTTCTGGACTCCAATGGCACCAGGCACATATATGATGTATAGCCGTACATGTAGGCAAAACACCCACACACAACATAAAAAAATAAATAAATATAAAATCTTAATTCTCATGTTCCTATTATAACATGGAAAACTGAACATTTTTATGTTGTTATATTGTTAAAACAAGTAGCAATTTGAAGTTAAATACTTGTTAATTTAAATGTAGACAAACCAGTTGTTGGCCATAACAAATAACACAATGATCAACTGTCTGTAAGCTAGTTCATTGTGGTAGCTTTGTTTGGATGGTTTTTGTAAAGTCTCCCTAGGTAGCCCAGGCTGGCTTTGAACTCATATCCTTCCTGCCTAGGCCACCCAAGTCCATCAATTACATCATATACCTCCACACCCAGGCTCACACCTTTGCTTAGAACGAGACAGATAGCATCTGGTCTTTAGGTTGGATATCAGTACAAAGATAGCTTGCTTTGCTCACCTAAATGAGAAGTATTAGGTAACCACTAATCATCTGTGTGACTTGTGAAGTGGTCTGAATCTCACCCTTCAAGCTGTGGGGGTTATTTTTTTTTATCAATCTCTCCAAGTCTCTCCAGGGGGAAAGCACTGTTCTTCTCTGCTCACCTGGCTGTCGAAAATGGCAGACACTAACTTTAACTTAACTTTAATCCTGAAAGCTGAAGTGAATTAAATCGAGCATAACCCAATTTTCTTCTTCTTCTTCCTGCCCTGTGTGACCCGAACCAGTTTTCAAAAGAACACCTCGGGAACCAATTTGAAACGGATGCTATGGCTTTTATTTTTTTTAAAGCTATGTATTTTTGAACACTTGAACCCACACAAAACCTCAATAGAACATCTAGCTCCCTCTCTGAACTGATACCTCATTCGCTTGAAGTTCAAGGCAGAAGTCTGATTCCCCGCACCATTGTTAATTATGAAACTTTGCCGACTTTTTTTTCCAGGACCCCAGATGCAGAAGGACAGCCACCCACTGTATTACTAGTTTCTGAAGCAAGCGAGGAAAAACTCAACAACCACTTGAAGAATGTGTGTCTCGTTTAAATACCATAACCCTGAGAGCAAACAAATAATGTGAAATACCATGACCTGACAGCAATTGATAGATAAGCAAGGCTGAGTAGAGCTACTGATAGGATTGATGTTCTTGCATGTGACCTAGAAAGACATGAAAGCTAGATCACATGCCTGCTCCATCCAGACACGATCCTGGGAGTTAGGAGTTCCAGCTCTCTAATCCTACCCTGACTTCAAGCCTGTTACCAACATTTCTGGTACTCCTGGTGGCTCTTATCAGTTCAAATGAGGGATACAGTAAGTGGGTGTATTTTACTCTGGGCTGAAGGAGGCATTCACAAGGTCTGGCTGGTCCATTTCTTGTCTAGAGGACATCCTTCATCCAGGCTTCTTGGGAAGGTTAGAATATCTTCCTTATTGGTTCAGATAAGGGCTAAAACTAAGTTGAATACTTGAAGTCACTTAATAGAAGATTTTTAACAGTAAAAAAAAAAAAAACCCTCTGGAAACTACTGCTGGTTTTTTTTAACGGAAATTTAACCCATCTGTCAAGTACCTTCTACATTATCTAGTGATGCTTGAAGTTAGTAAATATTATTTGAAGCTAAAAGGTCTTACATAATTTGATTTTAAAACTGGATTCCCTTCCTTTCTTCTTCCTTTCCTCCTCCCCCAGCCCCCAATCTTGCTCTTTCTTCTTTGCAGTCTTGTTATATGGTCTCACACTTGTGGGGTTCTGGCCTCCGCCTCCCGGGTGCTGGAATCCCAGGTGCGTGCCACAATGCCCAGCTTAGACTGTGCTTCCACACACCTGTGTGGTTTATGTGCTGTCCTGTTGGCGACTGCCAGTGAGTGGGTAGATGGTGACGCTGGAGCAGGCTGTGTCACTAGCACCCAGCTGCTCCACATAGGTATTCAGAGGGTTAAGCAGGACTTGGCTTAGTACAGCAGATGTGGGGCAACTTGAATACCCAGCTCACCTCCCAAACATGCAGCTAAGTCTATCAGTAAGTATTTACATAGCCAGGCATCATGGTGCACGTCTTTAATCCCAACACTCTGGAAACAGAGGCAGATAGATCACGATGAGGCAAGCCTGGTCTACCAAGCGAGTCTAGGACAGCCAAGGCTACACAGAGAAACCCTGTCTTGAAAACCCGAAATAATAATAATAATAACAATAAGAAGTATTTACGTATTTGAAATGCCACTAAACGCTTTCCATAAAACATAGAAAATTTTTAAATAGGACTTTAAACAATAGCTGCAATCTAATAGCCACTCTGCATGTGCTTCTACTACTCCTGGGCTGAAACACAGAGGGAAGCATTTTTTATCATGGAAAAGAAACCCTGAAGATGAACAAACAAATTTTGACTATTCATTCTGATTGCCTGTGTCTAGAGACTGGGAAAGAAGACATGATTGAAGGAAAGTCTCGATTATCTGTAATTACCATAAGTGAGCCAAACTAATAAATCTCAAAAGTCCATGTTAAAAATGAAGACTTAAAAGAACATGATGTCTAAATGCAAAACTTCATAGGAATATAGGATGCTCAGGTTCATTTGAAAATAAATAGAAAAAGAGTCCATGGCAGACAAGCATGGGCAAATCTCCTTTGTCAGGGCTGTTAACATACACCTAAGTCTGCAGACTTTGCTTTCACGTCTTTGTACCCCTCTGAACCTACACAGTAGTTCCCTGCACTTGGATATGAAATAAGCAGAGGTAAGAAGGGAGCCAGACAATTGAGCTGGAGAGAAAAAACAAAACAACAACAAACAAGCAAAAACAAAACAAACAAGCAAACACAGATGCAACCAATTCTTTAATAACTAATATGCTAGTTATGAGATTATGGGTGATTCTTGTATGAAAACAGCATCCGTGCTAAGGAGAGAAAGAGTAAAAATAGCGGCATGGCAAACTTACAGGAAATGCTAAAAATACCACAAGGGAAAATCTACGAGCTAGAAGAAAGTGTGCCTCCATCTACACTTTAGCTCTTGGGTAAGAGACAAGATCTATACCTGCTCTTGTCCTTGGCCGCTAACATCTGAGAAAAGCATCAAAGTGTACAACAGTGTCAAGAGTTAGATCTGGTCAGTTCCACAGCTTCCCAGCTTTGTAAGCCCTGGCAAGTGGTACAGCTTCTGTGTGTCTCTGTCTTCTTCTCTATAAGGTATGCATGATGTATTGTCGTTGTGAGCCTATCTGGTGATGTCCCCACAGGGTTGAGCTGAACTAATAAATCCAACATCTAGAGTAGTTCACAATTCACAGTAAGAATTACACTTGAGAATCTGCTATTCTTTTTATTTGGTACAACTTGTTAAAGGTCAAACTTGAAAGAATAAGTAGATACTTTTTAAAAAATGTAACAGGGTGTGTTATTAACTGTGTTATCAATGTGTTTGTACTTAAAATACTTTTTGAGAGAGTGTTGATTTAATATTGTGGCTATAACATATTTCCACTAGCTTAGTAGCAGAACACAAACTCATTCACTTACAGAGGGGGAGGTCCAAAGCCCTAACTGGGTCTCACAGGGGCTTAACTCAAGGCTTTGGCAAAACGTTTCCCTTGAGCTATAATATAGAATTGATTTTCCTTCTTATTATAGCTTCTAGACCAGGGGTACTCAACCTTCCTAATGCTGAGACCCTATATACAGTTCCTCATTTTGTAGTGACCCCCAGTCATAAAATTATGTTTGTTGCTACTTCATAACCATAATTCTGCTACTGTTATGAAACATGATATAAGTATTTGTGTTTTCCAATGGTCTTAGGCATCCCCTGTGGAAGGGTCAGTCCACCCCAAAGGGGTCACAACCCCCTGTTTTAAAGGCTACCACACTCCTTGCCTGGTGGCACTCTTTCTTTGTCAAAGCCGGAAAAGGGTCTCTCACACTGTGTAACTTGAACTCCAAAGGATCTGATATCTCTGCAGGCAACTGCACGCACATGCCCACCCACAAACACACATGCTTACATGTAATGAAAATTACAAATAAACCTTTTTAAAAAAAATAGCACTAGTTCTTAAACTGAAGATCCTGCAGAAAAGTATTTCTTCACTTTTAAAATTCATTTTTAGGGGGAAAGATATCCATCTTAAGGATCAGAACTATTTACAGTGTCAGAAACAGTCTGATAAGCGAAAAGAATCTTAAACTAACAAATAAATGCTACAAATAAATAACAAATAAATACTAACAAGCTTGGTTAGTGACACCAACTGTGAGGTCAAGGGCAAGTCACTGGATTTCTCTGAACTTCCTTTTCTTAGTGTGTATTTACTGTGGTTCGGGAGGAAAATGAGGCCTAACCAAGAGTGGTCATCGAAAGCAGGCAGGCCAGGAAGGAATCTAAGGTGTGAAAAAGTTGAAATTTATGTAGTGTCCATTTACTCAGAGTCAGGTAGACCAGTCGTTTGACTTCTTTCAACCTGTCTGGGAATTCCAGCAGCTCAGATGATAAAATGTGATACCAAGGGGAAATAAATGCATGTCCATTGTATTTTTCAAAATGTCCTAACAAACTTGTCTTTGCTTTGAAGTCTTTATTAGTGATGATGACAGTGCTAGACATTCAGTTAGTTCACCTGAGCTTGTTGCTGCTGGGGGTCCTACACCCAGTTTTTCCTTCCTTAGAAATGAACCAGGTTCCCGCTCTTCCACTACCAAAGTCGGTGTCCTAACTGCTCACTTCAAAACTGGTAATTTGACGTTGTGGCTACTTTTCTATTCCTGGGATAAAACACCTCAACAAAACCTAGCTTCTTGGTGGACCTCCTTCAACAAGGCCACGCCCACTTATCTTTCCCAAGCAGTTCCACCAACTGAGGACCAATGATTCTGAACACAAGGGAGGCCATTCTTATTCTAACCACTATGTTTGGTTGCACAGAGCATAGAGTGGAAGAGAGAAAAGCATCACCTCTACTGACAGAAACAGCTCCAGCTTGTTTGGGTGACAGACATCACCCACAAATTGTTGCTTGTGAAAAAGGCTATCTGCATTCATGCTTCCGCTGAGAACCCCAAGTGACAGCCTTGACTTTCAAATGAGAGACAATGGATCTCATTGGTTTTCCAGTGCAGGATGCAAAAAGCCTTTACAGACATCTGTATCCTGTACTATGTATGCTATGTTGCTACAGCCTTCATGAGTTTGTTATCTCCAGAACCTTGGAAAAGAGGTCTGAGCGTGCCCTTGCTCTCATAGGCAGAAATGGCCACCAGGCTTCTGCTGCTCTTGTTGCAGACATCGCTGGAGCTGATCAAGTCAGTTTGAGGCCCCTCTCTTCTTTGCAATCCCTCTGGCTGTCTAAGACAGCAGGTGTGATCTCACAGCAGAATCCCCTATGGATTCTTTGGGCTTATTATATCCACTGTGCTTGGAAACAACTTTCTTTCTTTCTTTCTTTCTTTCTTTCTTTCTTTCTTTCTTTCTTTCTTTCTTTCTTTTTCAATTTATTCACTTTGTATCCCAGCTGTAGAACCCTCCCTCATGCCCTCCCAATCCCACCTTCCCTCTACCTTCTTTCCCTTTGGCCCTCTCCTAGTCCACTGAAAAGGGAGGTCCTCCTCCCCTTCCATCTGGCCCTAGCCTATCAGGTCTCACCAGGACTGGCTACATCCTCTTCCTCTGTGGCTTGGCAAGGCTGCATTCCCCAGAGGGAGGTGATCAAAGAACAGGTAATTGAGTTCAGACCAGAGATAGACCCTGCTCCCCTTACTAAGGAACCCACTTGGAGACTGAGCTGCCCATAGTCTACATCTGAGCAGGGAATCTAGGTCCTCTCCATACATGGTCCTTGGTTGGAACATCAGTCCCTGCAGGCTCCCCTGAGCCAAGATTTTTTGGCTATGTTGGTTTCCTTGTGGAGCTCCTGTCCTCTCCAATAAGGCAGAAACCTGAAAGAATCTACCCAGCAGGGTATCCAAGCAGATGCTGAGACTCATAACCAAACTTTGGGCAGAGTGCAGGGAATCTTATGGAAACAACATTTTTGCACAATAAAGCTTTATGGGTAGAAGTTGCTTGACTCTGCCAATATCATAGGCAGACAAGAACAAGGAAACAAACTCTTAGATGAAGAAAAAGTGTGTCTAATAGATGGATAGGCGCACAAGTGACATGCCTTTATTGTTGAAGCTATGACATTGAAAATGGTAAAACCAGAAACCAAGAAAGGGTGGCTCAAGGTGGGTCTACATTCACGAGCAAAGTAAATCCTTTCCTTCGTCATCCCTTTATCAGAGAGGTTCATTGACCAAAAATCTGTGTATTAAGAAAAGAAAAAGATGGTTTCCTTAAAGTTAGTCTTAGGAAAAGAAATCACTTATGTTATTTAGCTTCTTTTCTTGAGGTGGACATGTGTGGCTGTGCATCAGACATGGATTGGCAGGGCCATTGGTGGGCCCCTGCCCAAATGATTGAACTGTGACCCCGGCTGTCAGGAGGAGAAAGTCTGTTTTTGTATATCTGTATACAGCTACCAGTCAAAGCTTTTCTTATCTCCTCCTTGCATTTGTTGAATGTTGTTGGACATCTTGTTCTCCTTCTATGTTATTTTTTTTACTTAATGTTGAAGAAAACAGTGATTAGTCAGAATGCTTGAATAATAGCAAGAATAAAAATTAAAAATGTTAATCATTAAGATTTGCTTAACAAATGAGCTAGGAAGATAGCGCTGATGGCAAATTACTTTGAGTTTAAACCCCATCCTAAAAAGAAAGAGGAGAAGGAGGAAAAGAGAAGGAAGGAACGAAAGAAGGAAGGGAAGAAAAAGGAAGGCATAGTGGCACACTTCTGAACCCAGCGCCGGCAGGAGGATTCCTGGGGCCTCTTAGCCACCAAGCCTAGCATTCTGGTCAAGCACTGCTCTACAAGAGACTTTGTCTCAAAATAAGATTGATAGTACCCGAGTAGCAACAACCACGGTTTCCTTTGGACTACATACACGAATGCACACACACACACACACACACACACACACACAAATCAAACCAAACACACACACACACATATTAAAAGATTTACTTAACAAGAAAGTGTTTTTCATTAAAACATCATTTTAAAATATTAGTTGACATTGGTTTATTTTCTCATAAAAGCAAATGTAACACAAGGCCTCTAATTCAATCTCTTTCCTAAAGTGTGTTACTACACTTGAGTCCTGATTTGAACAGGCTTGGGCATTGTACAGCTATGGGCTGAAGATGGGGATGATGAGCACGTGCTAAGCGCAGAACTTTATCGTCGCAGCGAGCACTGGAGGTTACATCATGCTAAATGACTAACACTTTATCCTTGCTTTAAGAATTTTCTCCTTTTCCTAAAAGCCAAGTATAGAAACATGTTCCAGTTAGTTCTTGGCTTCATTTAATTGAGTTCCACTTAAGTGAGCTTTAAGATGAGCTTTAATGAACTGTGAGGCTCATCCGTAACAAAGTCACCACAAGGCCAGGAGAAACCCAGGGAGCCGAGCTCCTCAGAGCTTGCTCTCCACATGTACCGGCTGCCTGTTTCCAGGGCACCTAATTCCAAGCATGGCCTTTTATGTCTAAGAACTCCTGCTCTGATTGTTGTCTGAGCTTTGGTGACACCCTGGTGGTTTCTTTCTGTTGCTCGGAATTTATCAAAAGAAGTTGCAATTCTCTGATGGGTTCAGTCTCTCCTGCCCACCTACGAGTGGAGCCTCCCTCTCTGAACAGCCCTTCTGATCCTCAGGCCTCCGCCAGAGTTTCTGGGGTTGGCTTTAGAAAAAGACTTTGTTTTTGTTTCACTGGAAATCAGGTGGTCCGTTGCTTTCTTCTTTTCTGAAAAGCCAGCAAAGACTAGCTCAGTAGCTAAGGAAAAGCAAATTTAGGGAATTATCCATTTGCTTGTCAATAATAGCTTCATGCAGAAGAGGCAGCCTGTTCCCCACAATATGAGATGGTCCTTCAATAAAAGCAATAGACAGAAAAGGTCTCAGAATCGTCTTTGTCTGGCTCAAAAGGCTCCCCCTCCTTACTCCATGGCTTTTGAGAAAGAGTGTTTGTTCTCTTGCAATCTGAAATGCATGGGCTTAATTGGAATAAGATGTACTCCTTAAATGATGAAAATAAAAAGTGATCAAAATAGATTTTTGTTATCCTGTGGGCATTGGGAGCTTAAATGCAAACTGCGTGGCTGCAGTGTGGGGAATTAATTATTGGTAATTGAAGTTGTAAGCTTAATTCCCTGCTCACTTCAATGAAAAAGAACCCTTCTATTTAATATTGAAATAAGGACTGCTAACCCAGGATCCAGGACAGCACATATATTCTTCTATTGAGCAACAACGATTGTTAAAACAACACAAAAAAAACCCTTTATCTTTTAAACACTGAATTGTAATTAGATAAAAGCAAAAACATTAGGGAGAAGGGATAAAGACATTAGCGAACACCACAATAGATGGTGCTGGCTACTCTTAATAGGTCCTATTCTAATTTGCCAGTTAGAAAACCCATTTTGTAGATTTAATAGAGATTTAAGCCATTAAGAAGGTATATGTACTCTAAGAAAACATCATTGAAATATTTCCATTGAAATGTGCTGTCATATTACAACAGAATGACCTACTGGGCAAATGAATCATCAGTCCTCCCCATTTCAGCCAAGTGTTTCTGCTGTCGGGCATTTTCTTCTTTCTGAGATGTGAATTGCTTCTGGCCCAGTGCACCCACTCGCCAGGCTCTAGCCTCCAAAAAAAAAAAAAAAAAAAAAATGCTCCTACATATTCGCATGTATGGCAACTTAGGTCTGAGGTGTTTTCCTTAGTTACTATATTCCGTGCCTGCTCAGACAGTGAGCAGAAGCTGAGATGGACACATGTGTCTACATCCTTACCATAGCAAGTCCTGCCTTGCGATTGGCCTGTCTGCCAGAGCACAACTCCAAGACAGCAGACGGTACGTGTCTGGTTCCTGGGTGGGCTGGTTGATCCGTTACTTGTCTCACGGTTGTGACCAAATACATGGCAAAAACAGCTCAAGGAAGGAGGGCTTCAGTCGAGCTTGTAGTCTGAGGGTACCGTCCGTCGTGGCAGGAGGGGCTGCAGGAGCTTGTGTGGCTCGTCACGTGGCTGCAGTCAGGGAGTCAGGGAGTGGTGATTGCTAGCGCCCTTCCTTGCTTTCTGATCCCTGCCATGTGGGACACCAGCCCCCAGGATGCTGACACAAACGGTTTGGCCCCGCATCCCAGTTATCTAGACACTCTCTCACAGGCATGCCCGGAGACTTGTCCCTTTAGTGACTCTGGATCCTGCTAACTTGACAGTCACTAATAACCATCACACTTGGCATGTAAAACTACTGCTAGAGCCAGGCATGGTAGCTCCCACTTCTTATGCAAGCACTCAGGAGTCTGAGGCAAGAGGGTTTCCTTGATTTCAAGGCCAGTCTGGACTACCGAGTGAGTTTTAGGTCAGGTTGGGCTGCAGGGTGGTACTCTTATCTTAAACAAATAAACAAGGAATGCAAAAAGAAATAAGTTTTTTTCTCTTCCTGACAATTTCCCAGGTATACAGAATGTGCTGCAGTCATATTGCCCCTCCACTGTCCTCCCCTTCCACTTCTGTTAGGCCCCTCTTCCCAACGCAGTCTCTCCCTAGTTTTAGATCTTACTTCCAGGCACGTAGCCACCTTCTGTGTGTTCACAGCTGGAATGGCTATGTCACATATGTAATGTCACGTCTAGATGACAGCATTTCCACAGCGCTCCTCCCCAATCTCTGGCTCTTAACAGTTTTCTGCCACATCTTCTGGAATGTTCCCTGGTGTTTGTGTGGGGCGTGGCGGGGGGTGGGGGTGTTAATATAAGTCTTGTTTAGGACCAGGTACCTAACAGTCACGTATTTTTGGCAGTTGTGTGTTTCTGCATTAACCTTACCACCGAGAAGGTGGCGGCTGAGTGCCGTGCTTGTCTATGGGTGTAAACAAATTCTTAGAAGGCAATTGGACTATATGTCCGCTTAGCAAAACATCATATTAGAGCCCCCTCCAGGGCCTGCAAGTTCCTCAACGACAGGCTTTCAACAAGGTTTACAGAACCCGGCACACGTCCTCCTATAGAGTGCGCTTCAGATCCAGTCAGGAAGCGGTTGGCAATTCCCCAGGGACGCCGCTAGGCACCAGGGGCCATTAATACTGTAGTATGCAGAGTCCACAGCCAGCTGAGACCTCCTGCCCCCGCCAGCGCAGCATCTTGCAGAACTATGGGCCCTAGGTAGCAAGTGTGAAGCTGGCGGGTCAGTTCCAACTATATCTTTGTGCCCTGCATCCAAAACGATGTGTGACGTCTTCAGCAATAATGCCTTACCGTCTAGTTCCAGTGGGCAACCAAGAGCAAGGGCAACATCCTATATTGTCTGGACCTTCCCTGGGCAATAGCTGGGAAGGAAGCATGCCACTCCCGGTCCTGGGACTTTTTTTTTATTATTTAAAAACCTATGGCTAGGCCTGGAGAGATGGCTCAGTGCTTCAGAGCCCTTTTCACTCTTACAAGAGGTCCTGGATTCAGTTTCCAGCATCCACATGGTAGTTTACAACTATCTGTAACTCCAGTTTCAGGGAACACAACACATTCTTCTCATTTCCACGGGCATCAGGCTGGCATGCAGTACATATACACATGTGACGGAAAAGACACTGAAACACATACAATAAAAATTAAATCAATTTTAAAAAAACTATGGCTTTTAGAGAGCATTTATCCAGCAGTGCAGAATACCTTCATTTAATCTCCTTTTAAAAATGAAATTTTCTGGTTAGTTTATAAAGTAATAGAGTTTTACGAGGCTTTTTTATACGTCATTAGTTTTGGTTAACCTTCCCCCAACCAAACCTTTCCCACATTCCCTACCCGTCCCCACTTAAACCTTTCCACAACAAGTGGAAAGGTTTTATATCACATGTTTTACCAACTCCCTCAAGCCCTTTTTTCTCCCATAATCTTATGTACTTCTGGTGAAAAGAAAAAACATGTTTAAATGAGAGAGTGAATGGTGAGTGAAAACAAATGTTACTATGATGTCAAAAGTTTTGTAGGGTACCGGGATTCTGATTTGGACATGTTTGGGCGTCACATAGCTACAGACTGAAGACTGAGATGAGCGTGCATTGACCTTTAGAGCTTCATCTCTGTAAAGTGCTTTGAAGCTCACTAATTAATTATGAGTTCTTTTTGTAGCCAAGTTAACATTTCAGGGGAGAAGAAGCCTAGTTCCTCTCTTGAAAAAATTGTCACTTTAGACTTGAGAAGTATCCACAACTCTTAAAAAGTGTGTTTCTGCCAGGCGTTGTGGCACACGCCTTTAATCCTAGCACTTGGCAGGCTGAGGCAGGCAGATCTCTCTGAGTTTGAAGCCAGCCTGGTCTACAAAGCGAGTCCAGGACAGCCAGGGCTCTGCTACACAGAGAAACCATGTCTCAAAAAAAAACAAAACAAAATTATATTTATTATTATTGTCGTTGGTGGTGGTGGTTATGGAGTGAGTGTGTGTGTGTGTGTGTGTGTGTGTGTGCAGGCATGAGTGTGCCACAAAACGTGTAGAAATGGAAGGCTAATTTTCAGAAATCAGTCCTCTCCATCTACTGTGGGACCTAAGGATGAAATTTAGGTTATTGGGCTTGCTCAGGGTACCTGATTCCCTACTGAGCTACCTCACCAGCCCAAGTATCCGTAGCTCTTAGGATCTTAGTAATAACTTATTTTTATCACTTTTATTTTTCTTATTCATTTAAAGATTTGTTTTTCTAATTTTGTGTGTGTTTGTGTGGGGGGGGAGGGGTCGCAGGTGTGCAGATGTCCGTGGAGCCTCGAAGAGGCATGTCAGATCCCCTGGAGCTGGGGTTACAGGCACTTGTGAGCTGCCTTACCTGGGAGCTGGGAACTGAAGTCAGATCCTCTAAAAGAGCAGCAAGCGATCCTAACCACCGAGCCATCTCTTCAGCCCTCTTATTTTTCTTACTCTTATAGAAAACAAAAAACTGAGAGTAGTACCATTTGACATAAGTTTTGGAGGTGCCTTCCCTATAAGACAAGGTGTATTCCAATAAGCAGCACGTACAGCCTGCCTCATTGGCATAAAGGTACAGCCCAGCACTCGGAAAGCTGAGGTAGGAGGTCCACATATTTGAGTCTAGCCTGCATTATACGCAGCTCCTCTGCCTCGGGGGTGGGGGAGGGGGAAGGAAAATCTGCTGGAAATTTAGCTTTGTTGTGTTTAAACATATTTATTAAAGAAAACCTGGATGTTGAAGTTCCCTTGGCTGAGGTAGTATGAATTTATTCTCAGTGTAACCTATCACTTCTGGCCAGTACCAGTGGTAAAATACCTTCTGCTCTTTTAATTACCAGCACCTAGGTCCACAGAGCCAGCTCGTGAGTTGTGGAAGCCTGCTATGGGTTGGCTCTGAGGGCGAAGTATGGGTTCTCAAACTTCAAGACACCATAACAACTGTAAGCGCAGAACTTAAATGAATGTTTGTCCTAATTGAGATACTTTCTTAATTGTCATGGGCAGAGAGAGATTAAAGGAGACAGAAGAACCTTTTGGGTTTTTTTAATTTATTTTTTATCATTTATTCCCTTCACATAACAGTTACAGCCCCCTCCCTTGTCTCCTCCCAGCCCCACCCTCCCTTCCTCTTCCTCCATCCCCCTCTCCTAGTCCTCAGAAATGGGGAGCCCTCCTCCCCTACCAGAAGCCTTCTGGTTTTAACAAAGTCTCTGCTTTATTTTTCATCTTAAAAGAAAGTGAAAGTAAGCTTAAATGGTTTTCTGGATGAAAATGGTTGGCATAAAAACACGCTTCTAATTTTACTTCTCTGAAAAATCTCACTAAGATGTGAATGAGGAGATTTTCTTTGGAAGATATTAAGCCACATGAAAGAGAATACGAGAGTGTCTGACCTCTGGAAACTGCAAAGCCGATCGGCAACCAGCGGTGCTGTATACTCAATAAATGGTGCAAAGGGGAGGCCGATCAATGAAGAGGATAAGGGGGTCAGAAGAGAGCGGTCTCAGTGGGCTAGGTGGCCGTATCTCCACACAGTACTGGACAATTAGCTTTCCTACTCCCTTAGAATAATGATTTACTTTCAGAATTAAGTACAGCAAAAGACCTCAGGACTGCAGGGCATACAGATGATTGAAGATGTATCACCCCAAGCAGAGGAGCAGCAATGACCATCCCATGCTAGAAACTCTTTTCCTTCCCTCATCTGGCTCCCAGGGTATCAGCAGCCTGACCATTCATTTCCCTTTAGGAGATGGGAAGAGTCTTTTCTATGAAACACATCAACCTAGGAAGAAGGATTTCTAATGTTGACCTCAGGAGATTATCAACTAATACCCTCTCCAGTTCACAGTGACATTCAAAGTGGAAAGGCCCCTCTGTACTCAGAGCACTCAATGCGATTTCAGTCCCTTACTCTTAATCATAAACACAGAAGAGAAGATGGCAGATATTTGAGGAGAACTCAGCATGGAAAATAGAAACCAAATCAATGAATAGCACAAAGCATCTCAGAGGAAATAAAAACTATATTAAAAAGCTTCAACAGGATGCTTGAAGGATGTTATGCTCCTTAGACAAACCAGAAAACAGTTACTACATAAATAGGAAATTTCAGACAATAAAAAGGGTTCTTGAAAACTTAGAGAAAAAACTGGAGTTAAAAATTCAATAAAGGAGTTGGAATTTAAAGTTCAAAAAAGACCTCAAAGTGCATCCAAAAAAAGAATGAAGGAAAATCAAAGAAATACTATGAGAAGAATAAGTGGAGAAGACAAGACCCAACATCTGATCAGCAGGCACCTCAACAGGAACACACAGGAAACAGTGGAAATCAGCAATGAGCAAGTCACCCAGAACCCTGCAAGCTGAGAAGAGTTGCTAGATGGAAAGAGGCCACCAAGTGCCCCTGGAAAACACTCAGGGACATCACTAAAGTGACAGAACACTGAGGATCCAGAGAAAATCCAAGGGGTGGGGGAAACAGATTACAGTGACCCAGGAATCAGAATGCCTTCAGATTGCTCATTGCAGAAAGACAAAGGAGATAAAATTCCTAAAGAAAATTCCAGACTCAGTCAAGCTGTGAAATATATATGATGAAAGAATAAAGACATCGCAGAAAGAAAAAAACTCAAAAATTTAATTCCTACATTCTTTAATTCAAACAAACAAACAGCGAGATCTGGGCATGGTTGTGTCTCCCTGTTCCTGTCGATCCCAGCACTTAGAAGGGTATGCCCAGAAGATTGTGAGTTTGAGGCCAGCCTGCCCTACACAGTGAGTTCAAGACAAGCCTGGACCACACGATGAGACGGTCACACACACACAAGCATACTACAACAGAGCAAAAAAGCAGCCATTGCTGCTGGTGAGGCTACACTTTTGCCAAAATAGAAGAAAGCATTAAGAATGGGGAAGACATGATATACTGTGCAGTTTGTTTCTGCTTTGGGCCCTGTGAGGTAGCAGGCTGGCTCCATGAGATACCAATGGATCACATGCCTAGTGATTGTTTTCAGACAAAGACAGCCTCCAGCAAGAGATTCAGAAGCTAGCAAGTCAATGACAGCCTGCAAAGCGGGATTGTAGAATGCATGAGGTACTCAGAGCACATTCTAGCTTTCATTTCCCCTACAGCATACTCTCTCTTTCTCTTTCTCAACTTGTGGGTCACAACCCCTTCCTTTGTAGGTCTAATGACCCCTTCAGAAGAGTTACCTAAGACCATTAGAAATATAGATAATTAAATTACAATTCATAACAAGAGCAAAATTACAGCTATGAAGTAGCAATGAAATAATTTTACGGTTGGGGTCACCACAACATGAGGAACTGTATTAAAGACTCTGGAAAATCCTCTCAGGGACTATATTAGCAATAGACGGTTGCCGAGACAAGAGACTCCTTGGTGGCATCGTTAGCTGCAAGTTGTACAGGAGATGTAGCTTTTTAAAAATAATTTCTTTTTATGCATATTTGGTGTTCAGCATACATATATGTCTGTATGTATGGGAGTCAGATCCATTGGAATTTGAGTTATAGACCAGACAGTTGTGAGCCACCATGTGCATGCTGGGAATCAAACCAGGGTCCTTAGGAAGAGCAGCCAGTGCTCTTAACCACTGAGCCGTCTCTCCAGCCCTGGGGATGTAGTGTCTGTAAGTCATCATCCGAGCTGAGGCTCTTCCATGTTACAGGTGCCCAACTCACCCACGTGCCTTAACTAAATGGCCCATGCTTCTCCAAATAACCCCAGGAACAGTACTGGTTCACCTAATTAGACTTGACTGGAATAGTTCTGTCATTATTGACTGTGTCTGGGCTGACTAGAAACAGTCTACCTAGGAAAAGTCACACAATACCTGCCTTCCTATGAGTCACTTAAACACGTCTTAGGGTTTTAGTTTTATTTCATCATATTTTCTAGTGTACTTCTTCATGTAGTTTCCTTAGTGCTTCCTCTAGTTAATATAATATACAGGTATAATTATCACACTCCGTGATACCACTTTGAGTGAAATATAAGAGAGGGAGGGAAGAAATGGCACAGGAGAGGGGAGGGGATAAGAGAGGAGACAGTGGAAGGAGGGGCCAGTTTTCAATAGAGACCACAACAGAAAAGATGTTATGGAAATTTTGCAAGGAATTTATGAGAAAACTACTCAAGAGACCATTTCATGAATACTAAACACGTACATGTAATACAAATATTAAAAAAAAACAGAGATGATGGTTAATATTAACAGTTCTAGAATCACTAGGAAGATGATCATCTGGCCGTGGCTGTGAGGAATTACCTTACACTGGGGAGACCCACTGTAAACGTGAGCGGTACCGGTCCATGGACTGGGACCTGAGGCACAATAAAGAGAAAGCTAGCTGAGGACAAGCATTCCTCTCCCTCTGCTGCCCGATTGCGGACGCCGGGGTCAGCTGCCTCGAGTTCCTGCTGCCCTGACTTTACGCCGCGATGAACCACACCCTCAGAGTCTCTGCCGCTGTGGTAATACACCATCACCAAAACCAACCTGGGACCAAAGACGTTCTTTCCTGTTATGAAGGAAATCATCATCTCTGGGGGTTAGGCCAGTAACTCAAGGCAGGAACCCGGATGTACTGAGTGGCCACAGAGGTGATAGAGGAGTGCTGCCTACTGGCTTGCCCTTCCTCGCTTGCCCTTCCTGTTTGTTTGTTTGTTTTTAACACACCCCAGGGCTGTCTGTCCAGGAGTGGCCCCGCTGACTGTAGGCTGGGACCAACCATATCAATCAACAATTAATTTAAAGATTCCCTATAGGCTTGCTTGTAGGCCTTTTCCTGTAGGAGGCATTTTCTAAATTAAGTTTGACCATTCCTGAATGTCTAGGTGTCAAGTCAACAAAAAGCCACAGGATGCTTGAACTGTGAGTCAGAGCAAACCCTTCCTTAGGTTGGTTTCATCAGGTCTTTGGCCGCTGAAATATGGGAAGAGACTAACATGCCAGGCTAAGGGATCTGTGTTTCATTCTAGGTTTTGGAGGTCACCTAAGGTTTCTGAATGACAGTCACACCGTTTAAAAACTGTTTTAGGGGAACTGAGTTTGCCAGTTTAGTATGCATTACCACACAAAACAGCCATGAATCAGAAGCCTGGGTTTCCTTAGGAACTGACAAGAGTTGCAGAATCCCAGGCCTGCCCCAAACCTACTGTTTCTGACCTAGGAATGAGCATGAGCTCCAGGTCATTTTCCTATTAAAATCTGGGATACTGTGGAAGGGAGACACTTGACCTGAGGAGACGATCGAGAGGACTAAGAAGAAGGTACTGTGGACACATAGAGACTACGGGAGAGGCCAGAAAGAGTGGTTACAAAGGACCCAGGGCCCTCGGGCTTCTGCCACGCTCCTTTTCCTGATCCTGTTCTCTTGTCCACTGGAGTCGTTGTTTTTTCGATTTCTCTTTCTCTTCACCAGCAAACACTCTTTCTGGCTGCCACAGAGTAAGTGAGATGTGCTCCTGAGGGCGGTGGATCGAAGCTTCTGTGTTTCCAGGAGCTGGAATAGAGAGATCACTGAGGAGCCAGGGCGAGGAGGAATAAAGGGGTGAGTGCCTGCTCTTAGATTCTGAGAGCTTCCCTCCGAGTGTAGCAGGAATCAAACAGGTGTGTGCGCAGGGTGTGCAAACACGTCTTCATCAGCGCTTAATCTTCAGCTTCAAGAAAATCCAGAGCTCTCAGAGAGGGGGAAAGTAAACAGCTGAGTGCTGTGACTCATTTACACTTCAAATATACTTTGAATCGGGTATTCCTCAATTAATCAAATAGCTGGTGCATCCCTAAAGTAGTATAGAGTGACACACTGTGCGGAATCAATTTTTCTTTCCAAAATCATTAAATCCAGTAGCCTGTGACTCCATCCCTGCTAATTCTGGTACCCATCCTTTCATCCTCCATTAACTTTGGCACGCCTAACAGGCTGTCAGGAATAATTTCCCAGGACGTAAATAATTCAGAAATTAAAAATTAATAAATAATAACAGAGAACTACTGGGAAATAGGCTGGGTCAATTAGTGAGCTCCACATTCTGTTTCTTCGCAGCAGGGGGGACAGGCACATTCGTTACTTGAATCTTTCCTTCGATTCTGAGGTCTGATTTACAGCTCTTCATTATTGGATCCAGTCAGGCGCAATTACCTCCATCACTATCTCAGTTCCTAACTTCAAAGAAACGAGCGTTTTCTCGTCTGCTTTTTTTCTCCTTGCAGCAGGCTCAGCTTGACATCCCTGGAATTTCTTCCACGCAGACTAATTAATAAGTCTTCCACTTATCATATTCACTTCTCTTCTTTGATGTGCTACCTTAGTCAATCATCCCATTTAATTAGAATTGCAATGATAACTTTACTTATCTTGTGGCTAGATGTAAATTAAAATAACAGGATTTTAATTCTCTTTTGGATGAGGTTATGACACTTTGGAAGACAAAGTTTCAACACAAACATGATATTATATACTTCTTAATGTGGGGGTGGAGGAGCACTCTGCAAAATTATTTGCCCTTTGTAACAAAATAGTATGACTGTTGAACAAGCAACAATGGAAGTCAATGCACTGTGCCTTCTTCAGCATCAACTCTTCAAGTCTTTCCCATGAAAACAACCACCTTAATTTGCATAAAAAATTAGCAAAGGCATGGGTCTTACTTTTACCAAAGGCAGTGTCTATGTTTCCAGGAGAAACGTACCCTCAGGAAACCAAGGCTCTGATACATGAACCCTTTCCCTCCTTGCTTTCCATTCCTGTGACCCCACTATTTCCCAGATTGATGAATTCTATGTTGTTTTCTTTAGACACTTCAAAAGTGCCACAGGACAATGAAACAGAAACATTTGTAATGACATGTGATCATGAAGCCTGAAGCTAGGCACCAGAGAGAACAGAAAGCAAGAATCCTTTTCCAGAAAACAACCCTAAGGCCAGAATTCATAGGGCACCTACTATGTGCCAGACTCAGTCTATGCTGCGCCTCTCAGTCTCACAGGATGCCGGTAATAAAATTGTTCCCAAAAAAACAGATAGACACAATCTGTGAGGTTAACTTGCTTTTCCAGGGACACAAAGGTAGTGCGTGAAGAGGAAGGAACCAAAAGAAACGAGTCTGAGAAGAAGAGAGGTTAAGCCACTGAGCACCTAAGTTGAAGCCTTCCACGATCTGCATCCAACTCTTTGCCAACTCCCAGTCTCTCTAGTGTGTCAAGCCATCTGCAAGGAGTCTCCTGGTATTAACCCGTGGCCTTTTCCCCTTCTTAATAATACACATTTGCTTACTATATTTCCAATGCTTTAGAGACAAGGGCAGAAATTTGGCATTGTGACATGTTTGTGAAACAGTCATGTGATTTCAACTAGCTCACACTCGTTACCTTTTAATAACAAGTAGATTAAAAAGCATAAACAGCAGACTGGGTATATATGCATATATGCTTTGGAATATGAAAATACAATTTTCCTGTGTTTTCTTAAACTGTTTCCTCCAGGAATAAAATTTTCAGCTGCATTGTTGTTGCTTTTTTTTTTTAAGTTACTAACAATAGGAACACCAGCGTGAGCTTCCCATAACTCTTTCATCCTTGCTTTCAGCCACCCCCCCTCCACCCCCAACACACTCCATGACTATGTCCAGTTAGACAACAAACAGCGTTACAGCGACCAACAGAAACTTATTTCATTAGCAAGAGATGAAACCATTGCACCAATGCTGTTTTGAAGCTAACCTTTGGGGGATTTAATACAGTTGTTCTCTGACAATAGAACTTGGTTCATTTGCTACTTAAGACATGATTATTTAAATTAAAGTTAATTGGTTTCCTTACTCCCCTTTAGGGCTTTAGGCTCAGAAACATTTCTATTAGAAAAAAAATCTAATTTGTTCTCAAATTCCTATTTCTAAAACTTAGAATGTTAACTGCTGTGGTATTTTAACCCTTTGTAGGGAAAGTGATCCCTAAATTCTAGTACAAGCTAACAAAGCTGACTGCATTAAAGACACAGTAACATTTTCAGAGAAGGGCTCAACAGGGGTTGAGGGAAAATCCCTGCTAGGAAATACAGTGACCCATGGTCTCTGAGGATCCAAAGATTGGACCTCTCCTTGATAATTTTAATTTAATTTTTGTTTTTTCTCCTTCTCCTTCTTCCTCCTCCTCTTCCTTTATCGCTTCTTCTTTTTGAGACAGGGTTTCTCTGTATAACAGCCCTGGCTGTGTCCTGAAGCTAGCTCTGTAAACCACACTGTCCTCAAACTCACAGAGATCCACCTGCCTCTGCTTCCTGAGTGCTGGGATTAAAGGATTGCAAAATCACTGTCCAGTTATTCAACTTCTTTCAAAACCAGAAAGAAGCTGTGACTACAAGGGCTGATTGACATGTTAGGACCTCAGTAATGTAGAGAGGTGGGAAGGCTGCAAAGAGAAAGCAGGGGACATATTTGGAATATTGATCATATTGTCTTGATGTATGTGTTCAATTTGTGAGTTTGTATGAAGCTATACACCTATCACTCATGCATAATTTTAAATTACTACTTCTAAAGGATCTTAGAAGACTAGGCTGGAGAGATGGCTCAGCAGTTAAGAGCATTTGTTGTTCTTCCAGAGGACTGGGTTCACTTCCTAGCACCCACATTGTGGCCCACAACTGTCCTTGACTCCCATTCCAGGGAATTTGATGCTATCCTCTGGCTTTTGTGGAAACCAAACATGCAGACAGTACAGACATACATGCAGACAGTACACCCATACACATAAAATAAAATGAATCTTTAAAAGGTTTTAAAGTACCCTTGTATAAATTACTAAAAGTTACAGAGGAATTTACCAAGACAACTGAAAGAAAATACACAATCAATTATATTTTAAGTACCAGCAACAAAGTAGATATAATAATGTAATGTAAGGTGCTCTTAGCAACAGGGACCCTTTTAAGATCTTCCCTGCGGAGGACAGCAGACAGCGTGGACATCTCCAGCCTTTCCCCAAACCTCTGGATAAAGTTGTTCTAACAGTTGAAAAATAATGATAATAATAATGTAAGGCAGTGGTTCACAATGACCTTTTAACAGGGGTCGCCTAAGACTATTGGAAATATCAGATACCTACACTGATTTATAACAGCAGCAAAATCAGTTATGGAGTAGCAACAAAAATAACTTTATGGCTGGGGGTCAGCACAACATGAGGAACTGTATTTGAAGAGTTTAAGTTAGCCTGGATGACTCCATTTTGAAATAAGGAGCCATCTTGACCGGGAGCTGAACTCAGGTACCAGGAAATATCACAGAATGTGCACCTGGCAGAAAACAAAGTTAGCTCTCCAAGCAACGGCCTCTAGGAAATATTACAGAATAAATGTTTAGTAAAATATGGAGACAATCTCCCTGGCAATTGTAAACGGTCACCTCTCCCCTATGGCTTTAACCCAATTCTGTAACGTCAAGGCATGGACCACCCTGCTTTCTCTCATGGAAACATGTACCCTCCCTGCTTGCTGTTATGGAAACCCCCTGCTTGCAGTCTTTCCCTTTAAAATCCCTGCTCACTCAGGGCACGGGGTCCCACTTCTCTACTGCTGCGTCAGTGAGACTTGGGTCCCGAGTTTGATCGCTCTCGTAATAAAGCTCTCTTGAATCAAGTCATCGCCTGGTGGTCTGTGAGGGTCCCGTGATCCTGGCGTTACATATTAAAAGGTCGAACCAGTAAGAAGGTTGAGAGCCACTGATCGTAAAGGGTACCGTTTACAATAAAGTTAGAAAATGTCAAATGCTTAGACACTGTCCTAACAATAGTTATAAAAAATCTCTATGAAATCAGAAATGTATTCAAAAGTATTAAAGAGGATTTGAATACATAAAAACAACATATATTATCACACATAGGAAAATTCATATCATAAATACCCATTCTTTTTAATTAGGTTATGAATTTAATGCAAAGTTCATATGAGCCGTCTATAAAATGTATCTAGAAAAGAAAAAGTTAGCAATTCTCCTTTTGTAGAAGAAAATATAGTACTTATGTGCAATCTCCATGGTTAAGATTTATTAATTATAAAGCAGTAGTGGCACACTCCTTTAATCCCAGCATTCAGGAGGCAGAGGAAGGCAGAGCTCTGAGTTTGAGGCCAGCCTGGTCTCAGAGTGAGTCCAGAACAGCCAGGGCTACACAGACAAACAAAACAAAACAAACAAAAAGTAGAACTCAAGCAAAGACATCATGACCTATGGAACAGAATAGAAAGCCAGATCACAAATCAGAAGATGTATTTATCTTTAGTTGAAGACAAAGTTTAATTAGTAGATTGGCTGCAATAAAAAAATGTAGTAATTGAAGTTGGAAAGTTATATATGTGGAAAAAATTATATTCCTAAGTCACTGTACACAGAAAGAGAGGACTCTAAATGAATCTGTGTATAGGCTTTATTTTATTTTGAAACAAGGTCTCTCTGTGTCAAACAGGCTGGCCTCAAATCATGCTCCTCCTGCCTCAGCCCCACAAGTGCCAATGCATGTGTCTCCATACTTGGATTCCACATGGCATTATTGAAGTTGTAGGTGACACACATTCAGTGCTGAACAATCACCACAATATGAAAACAGGACAGATTCCTCTCAACAGATGAACACACACACACACACACACATTTTATTCAGTGCCAGAACCCACCGGTAGAGTCAAACAGTTCCTGAGTGGGAGTGAGGATTGAAATAATTAAAGCAAGTCACACTATACACTGGATCGGCTTGAGAGGGCTGTCAGTAAGAGAGTAGGGTGAGTTTATTCCACAATTCCTTTTTTATAGGCAAATCAAAAACAAGTCACATCAATGCAAGAAAGAAGTTTGTGGAATTGCCAAACTTGCCTTGTAAAACTACTTCCCTATAGCAGATACAGTCCAAGGTCACATGAACAAGTTTTAAGGAACTCGGTGAAACTTCCTCTTTTCTCTGTCTCAAGGTGAAGGCCAGAGTGAAAACATGTTTTTCAATAAATAACAAAGCAGCCTGACAAACAAGCGGCTCTCCACAGGTGTCCCTTTTTTTTATACTTTAAAAGACCATAGCTTAAGAGCTATGGAGCAGAAGAATGTGCCTGTCTTAGGTTGCCTTCTTTGAAAAATATATTCCCACCTGTCATTGGAACATGAATTCTACCATTCGTGCCTTCTCTTAGGTTGACTACTCCTCAGAGAGAGCTTACCCATCTCTGACTACCAACCTGCAGTAGGGTAGATACTGGAGTTTAATCTTAGCAGATCAGCTTTAACATTCCAGAAGGAACTGATGGAGGTTTTTAATTTCCCTGGTAGGAGACATGCTCCTTATAAGAGTAATAATCCAAATCCTATAAAAGTGATATAAAATGATGACCATGAGGGCCATAATACCTGCAATAATTAATCCAACCATTCTTTTAGGTCTGCTTCTAGCACTCATATTCCCTTACCAGAATACCAAGTCTGAGAAATATTTATAGGAACCATAATAAAAGAAGGCTGTCGAACAGCCAGAACCTGCTGTCCATTTGAAAGCTTAGAAATACAGTTTGTTAGTTTACACTGATGGCAAGAAACAAAGTTTGAATTTTGCATAAAAATGTTAACATTTTTGAACAACAAAGCATAAGGAGGAATTACATAGGCAGTTACAGGGCCACCGAAAAGTTTTGGAGGCAAGCTTCCAAATATTGGTCTGCTGAAAACCAGAATCAGACCAAAGTCCCATAGTCAGTCCTCTTTCCCATTCTTCCCTACAAGACCAATTAAGTCCAATTAAGTCCAATCACATTGTATGTAAAAGGTTTCTCTGCATAACATCTTCTCCCAGGAGCAGAATGAAACAAAGGTGGGTCAGGAACATAAGCCCATCATAGCTCTCCATTCACTATTAGGACAGAATTCATTATCGTCAGCAGCAGGATCATCCTCCTTCTGGGGAACAAATCACATCAACCTTTCTGGGATCCACTGGGCTCCTTCAGCATCCTGCAGAAAAACACAAACATGCCCTCTTCCCCATATTAATCCAGGGACAGGGCCCTGCCATATTCCAGTAATTGGATCTTTCCATTTCACTTGGGCATAATTCTCTTTCGTATTAGCGTGCCACAACTGGTCAGCCACAGAATGGCCTTGTAGATCCACATTCAAAAAAATTTAAAATAAAGAGTATGATTAAGATAATTCTGTGGTGCTTGGTGATATAACTCGCCCTTTTTTATTTTTTGCCATTGGTTCTCAAGAGATCCACGGGCACGCTCACGATTTCTTGGCCTCGAGGATTATATGGAGTACAAACAAGTTTTAAGGAATTTGGAACAAGTTTTAAGGAACTTGGCAAAACTTCCTCTTTTCTCTGTCTCAAGGTGAAGGCCAGGGTGAAAACATGTTTTTCAATAAATAACAAAGCAGCTTGACAAGCAAGCAGCTCTCCACAGTTCAGCTGTAAGGAAGAATAAAATCACAGTATTTGCAGGGAAATAAATGGAACTTATGTGAAGCAACATAAGCCAGACTCAGAAAGACAAATACATTGTTTTCTTTTATATGTGGAATATATAAGAAAGTAGACAGAAACTAAGGGAAGGGGAAAAAACAGGTTATAAAAGGAAAAGAAAACATTATATGTTTCTTCTCATATGCAGATTTAGGGGTATGTGTGTGACAAAAGCATAAGGGGACCAGCATGAAGTGGGAGAGGAAGGAGAGTGGCTAGAACAAAAATCAGCAAGGTACAATGACATAGGTATGAAATAGCATAATGAACCCATTGTTTTGAATGCTAACAAAAATTAACTTAAAAAGAAGGTATAAACAAAAACTTGCAGTGCTATACCAGTTCATCACTATTTCTAAATTTTGTGAAATGGAGTCGGTTATTAGTTGAAACTAATTTTCCATATATCAATTAAACTGATCTCAAAGCCAAAAACTAAAGCGATGGTGATGAAGATACAGAAATACATAGATATATGAATATATAAACTCTTAAAGAGTTTATGGAAAACTTTTTAAAATAACACAAACTGCACAAATTCAGAGCATTAAATCTGATCCCATTAAAATTAACTTTTACCTAAACCCATAAAAATTACATGAAAAAATGTTAAACCTTAAATGACCCCAGTCCAAACCAAAAAATATTTTAGATGCATCTTACTTTTAGTTTTATAATAACTATAAAATAATACACAAAGAAATTAATGAAAAGATGAACAGAGAACTAGATAAAGAGAACTAGATTAAAAAATGAGGGTCTTTCCAGAATTTTACTAAGATTTCCATATATCTAGCAAGACTGGTCAATAAAAATACAAATACAGATTGGAAGAGAAGAAAACTCGTGTAATAGGGCTAATTATAACCTGGCGCAATTACAACAGCAAGAGCGCTTTTCAACTGGGATGGAGGAGCATGGGCACAGAGGTACTAATGCACAGTCTATAGTGAGAGCTCGCATCTCCCACAATACTCGCAAAGTCTCTCTAGAAATAAAAAAGATGGGATTCAAAGGAAATGTAATCACTCATTCATCTGGTCAAAAACTATGCTTGTCTCTCTACACCAGCCCTTATCCAATGCCTGCCACAGAGAGAGAAGGGATTCCAGAGTGACAGGCTACAGAGGGACAGAGTATTTGAGAGAGAGCTGAGGGAAAGATAATCAGAGCGGTTTATCTAGTGTCTTGACCAAGGTGGCAGTGATGTAGGGCTCTTCCTTAAAGCCCAAGAAAAGTGTTCCATTACTTTTGACAATATGATGAAAACTAAGGACCCATAATGTAGACATTTACAGACATTTGGAGGTCGCTGGTCCCCTTTGGTCCTCATCTTCATTTCGTAGACCAAACTTTACCACCCAAGTAAAGCCTCAAATAGCTATTTGTCCAAAACCATAAATTAGCCACTAATTATAGCACATTTGCTCTTTGAAAGACTTCTGGGCTAAGTGCTAACTCCAGGATGCCTTTGATCATAGCACTGCAAGGGTACTTAATATCTTCCTTTTAGAGATTCACGGACTTGCCCAAAGTGAGATAGCTAATGCTCATTTAGAAGTCCGTAACCATAGAAGGGAAGGTTGAAACCAAGAAGGACCCAGGTCACCCTACGCGACGTCATAGGGACTTAAAACCAGGTCTAACCACCTGGCTAAAGGTGTCGTAGCGTCCTTGTTTGCTCGGCATGGGAAGGGCTCCTCTGTCATTGGCTTTTTTTTCCACAGCCTTCCTCCACCTAATTCTTCGCGTGACGCCCCTTCGTTTGGCTAGAGAACCGGCCCGCGTACGGAAAGCGCACTACAAAGCCAAGGCTCCACGCGGCCCCGCCCACACAGCACCGCGATCCGCTTCCGTACAACATGGCGGCGCACTCTCCTACTCGCCGCTTTCTCTGACATACTTCCTTTCCTGCGCAGTCAGATTTGACCCTTGACCTCGCCTGCCTCTTCCTTTTCCTCTTCCGGGGACGGTGCTTAGAGGTATGGCGGCTTGTTTCTGCTCTGTGTTTGTTCTGTCTACTATCCGCAGCCATCCGGGGAGTTAGGCGGGCGGGACGCCCCGGGGGAACGGTGCCGTGGCTGGCGTGAGGGTGCGGGGCGAGGAGAGGTGTGTGGCGGGCGGCTCCTCGGCTCGTAGCTGCGGAAAGCCCTCGATCGTTCCAGCGCTGCCGAGGCGTTGAGTAGCCGGAGCTCCGCGCCGCGGCCGCCGGACACGGGGAGCGAGCTGCTGCGCTCCTGGTAAGAAAGCGCTTGGCGACCGCGACAGCGGAGTCCTCGGGTGGGCACCGCGGCCTCCGGTTGCTTCCCCGTTGATGTTTACGAGTGAGACGGGATACCAGGAGCGGCGGCAGGGTCTGCCTTGGTTAGGAAGATACAAATCAAACTGGCGGCACAGGTCGTTAGCACTGGTCTTGTGAGTCGGTGTAGGTGCCTGGCGGTGGGGCGAGTGTTGGTGAGGTACGGAAGACAGCTTAGCTTGGTTGTACCTGCCCTGTGCTTCTGTTCTTTGGGCTAGTGTTAAATAGGCACCTCAGCCATTTGGTCACCTCAGCCATTTGTCCCAGGGTTGCGACTTCTAAAGTAGTCCACTTTAAAACGAAGATGCATGGGCTGAGTGTGATGTTTATGGGTAGGACGCTTGTCTAGCATGTTTAGGGTCTGGGTTCCAAACCCATCGCCGCCACAGATTGGAGGGGTTGCTGATTTGCTAAGGAACGCAGTTAGGTTTTTTAAACAGCACGAAATCCGTCTCCCATTAAGAGTTCCTTCTCGGCCATGCCTCTTGGGGACCTAGATCCTAGGCAGATACCATGTGCCAGCACTGTGGAGGCTGAGCGGGTTAAATGGTTTGACCCCAGTGTCCCAAAAGACGCCTGCTGAGGATTTACCCGAGTGTCTCGCTTGTCATCCTTTAAGTCAGTGTTTCTCCAGCTTTCCTGGCTAGTGTTTAGACCCCGAACAAAAACAGTCTCTTTGAGGAAGACGCTCAAACTTTTCTCCATGCTTTTAACCAAACTCTTTACCCGTAGGGAAGTGTTGCCGGCTATCAGTCATCTCTATCTCTGAATGCAGAGAAATTTTAAGTGTGGAGTTTAGAACGGCGCTATCGTAAGAGTGCTGTGTGTGAATGGCTGTATGAATGTGAGCTACGTGGGATGCCTTGACCTTCGATCTACCTTTACAGTGAAAGGTGTTTTTTTGTTTTGATTCTAGGCACTCAAAATGGTCCAGCGTTTGACCTACCGACGTAGGCTCTCCTACAATACAGCCTCTAACAAAACTAGGCTGTAAGTATTCACAAATTGACTACTGTCTCCATAAAATAACTACCTTCTCCATGACATACTGAGCCGCTTACAACCTCCCTTCCTCCAGGTCTCGGACCCCTGGCAACAGGATTGTTTACCTGTACACCAAGAAGGTTGGGAAAGCACCTAAATCTGCGTGTGGTGTGTGCCCAGGCAGACTTCGAGGGGTGAGTACTAATCCCTAGGTAGGAAAATAAGTGAAGGTAGGCTTACTACTACTGAGATGATTGGGAGTTGTTAAATATCTGGGTTCACATCTCCCAAGAATATGAACCATTTTTAAAGTAGCCACTGTGAGGCATGACAGATGCCTCTCAGGTGACGCAGCAGCTCAGTTATTAGGAAATGTCTGTTTCTACCTAAGTACCACCAGGTAACTTTAGTCTTCATTCTACAGGTTCGCGCTGTGAGGCCTAAAGTCCTTATGAGATTGTCTAAGACAAAGAAGCACGTCAGCAGGGCCTATGGTGGTTCCATGTGTGCCAAGTGTGTGCGTGACAGGTGAGTGAGCTATCTAAGGCAAGCTGTGGTGTTTCTGTTACACTGTATGCCAGTGGTCAGCCTTCCCGTGACAGCTAGGATACGTGTTGTGTCAGAATTTGGGATCTTTAAAATGGCTTTGGGTTTTAGAGAAAAGACTGAGTTAGTGTTTGCTAGTAGGCAGATGGGAGGCTTGTAGATATAGGAACAGGGTCAGTTTGGGCGGCTGAATTAGGTATCAGACAACAAAGGTAGAAAAGATTATGAAAGGTTTCACAGGTTAAGAATGTTTTAGGGAGAGGTGGATTTTAAGCAAAGCTGAGAGTCATTTAATAAACCAGAAACAATAAATAGTGAAGTCATTCATGGAACAAGAAGAGGGTTTGGAACATACAGAAGCTTTTTATACAGGAAGAGGAAGTTGTGCTTGCCTTGCAACCCTGGCTTGGAGACGTTTTGGTAGGGAGGGGGCTAAATATTTTGTGTATTAGAATTGTAAGGGTGGTCATAGAGTGGTATTTCTGGATAACATTCAAGTGCATCTGGATGAATTTTCTGGGTTGGTGGGTTTTAGAAACCACTTCCTGCTTTAAATTCAGAAATTAGTAAGGGGCAGTGCCCAAAGTGTCCGTGGAAGGAATAGAATTGATGAGATAATTCAAAGGTGAAGTTTGGACTGGGTGGTTTTACGAAATGTTCTTTTTTTTTTTTATAAAGATTTATTTTATGTATATGAGTGTTATATCTGCATTTACACCTGCCAGAAGAGGGAATCAGTTCACATTATAGATGGTTGTGAGCCACCATGTGGGTGCCAGGAATTGAACTCATGACCTTTGGAAGAGCAGACAGTGCTCTTAACCACTGAGCCATCTCTCCAGCCCCCTTACGAAATGTTCTAATGAAACTTCTAGCAGATTTTGTTGACAACCATCTATTCCACTGCTTGTGGAAGTTGTTAAGGGGTAAGGCCTAATACATTAATACAGGACAAATATTCTGTGAGACAGGCAAACGAACATCAGATATAAAGGTTCGAAGAAAAAGTTCATGGAGCTGAAAATCGTGCAAACAGAATGGATTTCCAGACTTTGGTGTTTGACCTGATAGAGGAAAGGAGGGGGTTGGTGGTTTTGGGTTGTGAGTTTGAGGCTGTGAGAATTTGATGTTCGGTGTATTAGATTCATCTACGGAATCTAGATTGGGGCCTGTCAATTAAGATGGTGTCCTTGGCTCCTTTACCCCTGAGTTGTAGTCTCCAGCAGTAGCCGGGTGTTATGAGAACTGTAAATGATGAGGACCTTCTCAGACAGTAGCGCGTCCTGGAACGGGGTATAGACAGCCAGAAGCTGTCTTAAGTGCCAGTCCTGTCACCTGGGGTATTGTCGGTGCGGCCGCTCGTCAGGGCTGGGTGCTTTTCATTTTCACTTGTAGGTAGCAGTCCCATCACGGAGGGAGGTCAGGACAGGAACTGAAGCAGGGGCTGTGGAGCGATGCTGCTGGCATGCTCTCCTTGGCGCTCTCGGCCTTCTTAAGACACCCATTCACTACCCACAGGCCCATCTGGGGGAATTTTCTTGATTGAGGGTCCCTCTTCTGTGTGACCAGCTTGTTTCAGGTTGACAAAACTAGCCAGCGCAGCCCATATTTTAGAGCTGATCAGAGAGCTGTCAAGACTAGTTGGGAGTAGAGAATTGCCCTCCATAAATGATCGTGTGATTTCGCAAGCTGTGGATTTCTATGTATTTCTCTAGGCTCTTGATTGCCTGTTCCATCTTGTAATGCTGCCTTTCCTTTGTTAAAAGTAATAACTGGTTTGTTTTTCTTCCTAGGATCAAGCGGGCTTTCCTTATTGAGGAGCAGAAAATCGTTGTGAAAGTGTTGAAGGCACAAGCACAGAGTCAGAAAGCAAAATAAATATGCAGCTTTTTTAAGTAATAAAAGTCAAGACTTGGTCTATGGTTCAGTTACTTGTTTTGGTATTTGAAGACTAATTTATAATTGGTTGCTTTCTCTAGGGGAGGCAATAGCTGGAGAGCGCTGGTTACTAGGATCTTGGGTAATTCCTCTTTGGTAGGGAGTAGTTGGGAATGGTACTGTTCAAACCCTTGATAACCATTTCATAATGTCTCTTACACTACCAACCGGAAACTCCAGCTTTGGGCTGTTTTAAATGAAGTCTTTTAACCTGTATTTAAAGCCTTTTTGTGGAGGTTATCACTGTGGGGACTTAGAGCAGCTTTAAAAACCGAGTTGACTCAGATTGTGATTTTTTTTTTTTATTCCAGATTAGGACACAAAAATATGAACTTTATTTTTGCGTTGTTAATGTTGGTTTGGACAAGTTTTTCTGAAGTTCCTTAATACTAAGAGAATGCAAGCACACTGCGAGGGCCACACAAGCCTATGTGTCTCCTAGTGTTTCTTTGTGTTTCCTGATGCCCCACATTGAGCTGTTATCTCTGAGCTGGCAATGTGTCATGTCTGCAGAGGATGGTTTTCATAGTAACATGGTAAAGGCAGAAATCTACATCTGGAGGTGGATCAGCATTTATAAGCAATTACTGTTGTTGCAGTTATTTAGTTGCCAGCACCTTCCTGAGGCTCTGGGACTTCAGTAAGTGTCACCCTGTCTGGCTTCCATTGACATTGCATGTGTGCTGCAACAACACCCATTCATGTTTTTGCTCATTTAAATAGTATGAGTAACTTCCTCCAACTCTTCTGTATCCCACATTTCATTTTTTTATACTAGTTTGTTCACTTTGTATCCTAGCTGTAGCCAACTCCCTCGTTCCCTCCCAATCCCATTCCTTCATCTCCGGTGTCACTCCCAAGTCCATTGATAGGGGAGGTCCTCCTCCCCTTCCATCTGCCCCTAGCTTATCCAGGTCTCATCAGGACTGGCTGCCTTGTCCTATTGTGGCCTGGCAAGGCTGCTCCCCCATGAGAGAGGGGTGGATCAAAGAGCCAGCCACTGAGTTCATGTCAGAGACAGTCCCTGTTCCCCTTACAATGAAGCCCACTTGCATTCTGAGCTATGAGCTGCCATGGGCTACATCTGAGCAGGGTTCTAGGTTATAACCATGAATTGGCCTTGGTTGGACTATCAGTCTCAGAAAAGACCCCTGGGCCCAGATTTTTTGGTTCTATTGCTGTCCTTGTGGAGCTCCTGTCCTCTCCAGGTCTTACTAATAACTCCTTTCATGTGACTCCCTGCACTGTGCCCAAAGTTTGGTTATGAGCCTTGGCATCTGCTTTGATACACTGCTGGATGGAGTTTCAGAGTCTTTCTGTGGTAGGCCCCTGTCCTGTTTGCTGTTTTCTCCTTCCAATGTTCATCCCGATATACCATGTGTCTCTTTCTACTTCTGGGATACCTCACTCAGGATGATCTTTTCTGTATCCCACCATTTGCCTGCAAATTTGATTTCCTTGTTCTTAATTGCTGAGTAGTAGTCCATTTTGCAAATTGCCACAATTTCTGTATCCACATACTGGTTCTTAGGGACTGAAGAATTTCTTGGTTTAAGAGCACTTGCTGTTCTTGCAGAGGACTGGGGTTCTGTTCCAGTTACCTACATGGTACACGTCTATACAGGCAAACACAAATTCGTAAAAGTTTTAAAAAGCAAAATAACTTCTCACTTGTTTTGAGACATTCTAGCTGTGTGTTTCAGGCTAATTTGAACTTGGAATAGAGAGCTTCCCCTCCCCCCCCCACCCTCTTTGCCTTATAACCTCCCCAGTACTAAGATTCCATGTTCCTCTGTGTTTGGCTAGGTAAAGTGCTTTGTTTTTCTCTAGTCTGTGGTTGCTCTGTTTTAGCCCTGCTTGTCCTGGAACTCAGAGAGACCCGCCTGCCTGAGTGGGATTAAAGGTGTGCCTCACCACCACCCAGCTAAAGTTTTTTTGGTTGTTTGCTTTTAGTAAACTATTCACTTTACATCCCAATATCAGTTCCCTCCCAGTCCCTCCTCTCTCCCCCCTCCTCACAATAGGGGAGCCCCCCCCCCTCTCTTTACAAACCCACTATGTTGCATCAGGACTTTTTATATCCTCTTCTATTGAGGCCAGGCAAGGCAGCCCCAAGCTATGGAAAAATGATCCAAAAGCAGGCAACCATGTCTGTGTCAGATACAACCCACTCTCCCCACCTGAGGACCAAACTGCCATAGGCATAGGTCCAGTACACGCATGCTCTTTGGTGCTTCAGTCTGTATGCCCCTTAGGGCCTAGGTTAATTGACACTAATGATCTTCTTTAAGGGCGTTTGTCCCTCCCGTACCTTCTGTGCCTCCCAACACCTCCACAAGATTCCCCTCTGTCCGCCTAATGTTTGACTGTGGGTCTCAGCATGTTTCTTTCTGCCACTGGTTGTAGCCTCTCAGGACAGTCATGCTAGGCTCCTGCAAACATAGAGTGTCAGTAGTAGTGTTAGGAGTTGACTTTCTCCTAAGGGGTCTCAGGTTGGATGGCATTGGTTGGACATTCTTTTTCTGCTCCAACTTTATCCCTGTGCTCCTGTAGGCAGGGTAGATTTTGTGTTGTAGTTTTTGTGGGTGGATTAGTGTCCCTCTTCCTCTGCTGAAAGTCCTGCCTGGCTAGGAAGTGGCCCCTTCAGTCTCGATGTCGTGGCCCCCTGTGTCCATATCCCCCTCCCCCCTGCTGCTAGGAGTCTCAGCTAGAGTCACCCCTATATCCTCCCAGGCGCCCACTCTCTTCCCTCTCGGGTTCCCTTCTCCCAGTCCTCTCATCTCCCCGCCCACTCTTCACACATCTGACCCTTGCCCTTCCCCTCCCTGAACTTTCTCCCACCGAGTAACCCCTCTTCATTTACTTTTGACAACCATTCTATTTCCCTTTCTGAGTGGGATTCAAATATCCTCCCTTGGGCCCTCCGTGTTACTTGGCTCTTTGGATCTGTGAATTGTAGTATGTCTATCCTATACTATATGGCTAATATCCACTTAGAAGTGAGTACATATCATGTGTGTCTTTCTGGGTCTGGGTTACCTCACTCAGGATGATCTTTTCTAGTTCCATCTATTTGCCTCCAAATTACATGATTTCCTTGTTTCTAATAGCTGAGTAGTATTCCATTGTGTAAATGTACCACATTTTCTTTATCCACTTTTCGGTTGAGGGGCATCTAGGTTGTTTCTAGTTTCTGGCTGTTACATATAAAGCTGCTATGAGCATAGCTGAGCAAATGTCCTTCTTGTATGGTGGTGCATCTTTTGGGTATATGCCCAGGAGTGGCATAGCTGAGTCTTGAGGTAGAACTATTACCAATTTTCTGAGAAAGCATCAGATTGGTTTCCATAATGGTTGTACAAGTTTACACACCCACCAGCAATGAAGGAGTGTTCCTCTTTATCCACATCCTTGCCAGCATGTGCAGTCACTTGGTTTTTTGATCTTAACCATTCTGAGAGGTGTAAGATGGAATTTCAGAGTCATTTTGATTTGCATTTCCCTGATGACTTAGGACATTGAACATTTAAGTGCCTCTCAGCAGAGAGATTCCTCTGTTGAGAATTCTTTTTAGCTCTGGTTTTAGTGAAATTGCTTTAAATTTCTCTCTGTTTAATTTGATGTTAGCTATTGGCTTGCTGAGTATTGCCTTTATTGTGTGGAGGTATCTCTGATCTCTCTGAGACTTCTAACATGAATGGGTGTTGGATTTTATCAAATGCTTTTGGCATCTAATGAGATGATTGTGGTTTTTTGTGTGTTTCTTTGTTTGTTTTGTTTTTTTCAGTTTGTTTATATGGTAGATTACATTGATGGATTTTTGTATGTTGAACTACCTCTGTATCCCTGGGATGAAGCTTATTTGATCATGGTGGATGATGTTTTTGATGTATTCTTGGGTTCAGTTTGCAAGTACTTTATTGAGTATTTTTGCATAAATGTTCATGAGAGAGATTGGTCTGAAACTCTCTTTGTTGGGTCTGTGTGGTTTAGGTATCAAGGTGACTGTGGCTTCATAGAATGAGTTTAGCAATGTTCCTTCTGTTTCTATTTTGTGGAATAGTTTGAGGAGTATTGGTTTTAGCTCTTTTTTGAAAGTCTGTTAGAATTCTATGCTAAAACCATCTGGCCCAGGGCTTTTTTTTGGTTGAGAGACTTTTAATGACTGTTTATCTTCTTTAGGCATTATAGGTCTATTTAAGTAGTTTATCTGCTCTTAACTTAAAGTTGGTAGGTGGTACCTATCAAGAAAATCATCCATTCCATTTAGACTTTCTAATGTTGTGGAGTACAGGTTTTTGAAGTAAGACCTAATGATTCTTTAGATTTCATCAGTGTCTATTGTTATATCCCCCTTTTCATTTCTGATTTTGTTTATTTGGATACTGTCTGCCTTTTGGTTAGTTTGGCTAATGGCTCATCAATCTTGTTGATTTTCTCAAAGAACCAGCTCTTGGTTTTGTTGATTCTTTGTATTGTTCTCTTTGTTTTAATTTATTGATTTCAGCCCTGAGTTTGGTTATTTCCTGTCAACTACTCCTCTTGGATGTGTTTGCTTGTTTTTCTTCTAGAAATTTCAGGTGTGCTTTTAAATTGCTATTATGGGATCTATTTGCCAGCTGCAGATAGTTTAGCTCTGAGGACTCTGGAGAGAACGCCAGAGCTCAGAGAGTGTAGGAGCATGGAGAAAGAACAAGGCCGCTCCTGCTTCCCCCTTGTGAGACAAGTTGGGCATGTCCTGAAATGAGGATTGGTCGTGCTCTAAGGAACCCAACAGTCCCAGCAGGAAGCAGCCAACAGAGCTGAGCCCTCTCTCCCACTAACCCTTTCTCTCTCCTACTTTGTGTTGGGGGATTGGAAGGAATTGGGGTGGAGTAGGGAGAAAAAGACATGTGTAAATAAAAGTGGGGTTTTTTTTTTTTGGTTTATGTTTCTTTTTTTAAGTATGCCAGCATATTCCTGTTTTCTTCCCTAAGTTTTCCATCTCCAGGGTTTCCTTTATTGTTTCTACTTCCATTTTCAGATCCTGAATAGTTTTATTCTTTTCCTTCACCTGTTTAATTGTGTTTTCCTGTATTTCTTTAAGGGATGTATGCATTTCCTCTTTAAGGCCTCTTTCGTCTTCATAAGGTTGGACTTAAGGTCATCCTCTTGTACTTCAGCTGTGATAGAATATCCGGGGCTTGCTGTGTCAGGATAGCTGGTTCTGGTGGTGCCATTTGCCCTTGCTCTTGTTGACTGTTACCTTATGATGGCCATTAGCCATCTGGCTGGCTTTGGTGTTGCCTTTGGTAGATGTGCCTCAGGTGAACCTGAATGTTTCTGGGGTCGCAAAGGCCTCTGCTGGCTATGCTGGGTGTGGCCCCTGCTGGCTCTGGGGGCTCTGGTGACTGCCCCAGGTGGGTTAGGCAGTAGGTGGAGAGGGCTCTAAACTGTATGTTGCTTGGGTCTCTCACAAGCCTCCTCAGGATGGCAGATGATGGCGGTTGGGCCCATGTATAGCTCCCCTCTGCTGGCTCTGCTAGCTGTGTCCTAGATAGGTCAGGAAGATGAGGAGTCAGTGGAGAAGGCTCTTCTCGGCTAGGTAAAGTTAATAGGTGGTTTGCAGAAAGGTTAAAGGAATGCTAGAAAGTGGCTAAGCTGTCATTTGAACAGTAAGAGTTTCATAAGCACAGTGAAAGCACTTGGCCATGTCTCCCTGTTGACAGCTACCACTGTTTGCCCTGGAGTCTTTATTCTCACCATTTCAAATGAGGGCACACAGGTACAGTTGCTGGAGTCTTATTTAAAATGTGATGGGCTGGGTATAGTCATACATTTACTTTGTTCCAGCACTTAGGAGAGAATTGTGAGTTTGAGGACAGCCTGAGTTACATAGTAAGACCTGTGTCAAACCAGGCTTGGGTAAGGGCTACTTCTGGGTACCTTGAAGAATGATAACAGAGGTTTATCACTACCAATGAAACAACTGAAATCCATCAGATACCTCAAATACCAACCACTTCTGAGAGTTAAGCAGCTAACAGCTGCCACAATATTAGAATATTTTCATAGTTTGAAAGGTAGGTCAGGAAATGAACTGCAAGCGTGGCATGAGTTAGAATCTTAAGGACCTCTAAAAGACGGACAAGACATTTCTGCAGCCCCAGATGTAGTGAATGTGGGAGGGCATGGAGAGAAAGATGCTGGCTGGCCAGTGTTGTCAAAACAGGTTCCACATTTAGGATGTGATCCTGTCTTCTATGACTTCTGGCTGAAAAGTGTACACACAAGAAAACATAAATGGGAATATAACCAACTAGCCTTGGCCTCTTCAGTTAGCTCCTTCTCATGACAGGTTAGTAAGTTGTACTGTAACGTGCTCAAATAATGTTTCTAACTTAAACTTGATTACTCTTGATCTACAGGCTAGTTTTTAAAAGCTTGAAACCAAGAGTATATAAACACTAGAAGGGAAAGCCTCAGTTTGCTGCTCTTAATGAATTCCTGCTGTCCAGGCCCACTATTCCATGTTAGGTTGAGCAACTTGACTGACACAGGCTTTTTTGTAGAGGAATTTTAATCTAGCAACATGGCTGCTCACTGATCACACACAAAAACCTAGGTCTGTGTGATCCTGCTGGAATACAGACAGGATCTGTATTAATTAATGTGGATTAATTAATCCCTCTGACAAGAATAAAGACACACCTTTAGTACACAAATTTACCCCAAACAATTGAGGGACAGACAAAGACAAATGAGAAAGATTTGACAGGATGGGATATGCCCAACTCAGATAAGAACAGTAAAGGAAAAAGGAGCTGTTTAAGAGTAAGAGAGAGTTTAGAGAGTTGGGAGTCAGCTGAGAGGCTGTGCAGTAGAGTTGAGTCTCAATTTGCGGAGTTCAGAGGCAGTTTTTACTGGGGCAATTTTACAGTGACAGGTTGAAGAGAGAACAAGCCAGAGAATGAGCCAGAAGACTGGAATCGTTTGCTAGAGTTAGTTTGAGGCTGAGCAGAGCAATTCAGTCAGAAGTGAGAGAAGCCAGTTTGAATCAGTCAGCTTTCCAGAACAGCTGAGTTCAGAAAGAGCTAGAAAGGGTAAGCTTATTCAGCAAGGAACCTCCAAGATGATAACTACACCCGACAAAGAAAAGATAGTTTACTCTTTTTAAAAATCTTTTATTCTTAATGATATGCCGTTGAGGGTAGGGATATGTACGTGTGTGTTCAGGTGCCCTCAGAGGCCAGAAGCATAGGAGTTAACACATGCGGTGTTGGGAATCAAACTTAGATCTTCTGAAAGAACAGTACCAACTCTTAGTCAATCCTGAAAAACAGGTTAACTGAGCTATGGTATTAAAATGACATATTTTACAAGTAATTCTGTAAGGTTATGGGACAAATTAAAGAGGATTAGACATACAACAGATCTTATATAAAGAGGTTTATTAGGTGGATATGAAGAGAGTGAGAAGGGAGAGCAGGACATGATGGGGGGAAAGAGAGAGGGGGCACCCCATAGAGAAAGGGAAGAGGGCCAAGAGGGGAGAGACCAAGAGAGAGACCATGTGTCAGATTGTCCCTTTAAGGGGCAAGGTAACCATGCCTTTGAGGCCAGGGGCACATGATGACATCATAAGTTGCTAGGCAACCTAGAAGCAGGTTTTGTTCCAAAATCCTAACAAATTCATTTAAACTTTTCTAAGTTAAAAGTATGCTTTTCTTTAAAATGTCTTTGTAGACAATTTGGAAAGTATGGGAAAAAAATCTTTATGTTACTACTTAGAATATTAATAGTGGATATTTTCCCTCCATTTTGTTTGTAAGGCAAAGAAGATAACGACAAAATTGAAAATATAGTATATTTGTAATTTTTCAATTCTTTCCCACACAGAACCCCTGAGATAACTTTTTTGAAATGCATGTTTAGTGTCTTGGTATGGCTATAATTTAAATACTCCCTTTCCTTTGAAAATTCAAGTTCCAGTTTTCTCTCTTAAAAACCCGTATTTGGTTTTCCTTCTTGAAGTACCATACTTACAATATCATGGAGTGAATGTAGCAATGACTCTATTCAAGTCACCCAAGTGGATTCTGTAACTGCTGTTTCGATTTCACAGGGGCGCATGGGTTGGAAATCAAGTTTTTATTGAATCCAGTTCTGTGTGTGACAAAGTAGTCCTGACAGGTCCCTGAAGGGACATGTGAATATAGTCCGTGGCTTTCTTTTTAAAGTCTAATATTTCTCTTTCCATTGAATTTCTTATAAATTCCATCAGAATGTTGAAGGGGGTCTTTCTCCCATAAAAGCAGAAAAATCTCCATATGCTTAAGCAAATCAGGTTTGTTTTCAGCAGCTAAGTATTAGTAGCATAACATCGCTAGCCTAATAACTCGCCTGCAAATGGCTACCTCCAAGCGTAACTATGCTTTTTCCAACTGAAGTCGGTCTGTGGGTTAAGAGGGTACCTGGTTGTGAATGTTAGTTTTTCTCTAGGGTTCATTACTTAGTGCTGGTGATCGTTATTTTATAATTACGACATCACCGCTTCCTCATCTTGGCTTGGGAAAGCAGCTGTATATGTCTGTGCAACGCTGAACTGTAGTGTATTAGACCTAGAGACTGACATATGAAACAGCCCTTTCCTCCATGGAGCTGGGTGGTGCATCAGTGCACCCCACTTTCACGTGTCACGTGGTCTGTTACCACAGTTTACACAGGATTCAGCTGGTGTCAGGAGCTCTGTTTATCTGGTACTTCTTTGATAGAGACCTGCACTTTTAAAAACTGTAAATAGTTACTAATAGAGGCTGTAAATCTCTAGGTTTAGTTTGGGGTTTTCTACTGGATGTTTTTTTTCGGGTGAGAGAGGCAGAGTTTGTTTTGTTGAGACAGGGTCTCACTGTGTGGCTAGCTATCCTGGAATTCGTTATATAGATGAAGTTGACCTTAGACTCAGAGAGGTCCTTCTGCCTCTGTCTCCCAAGTGCTGGGATTAAAGGCTTACACCAACACACCTGGCTGATTTTGAAATGTCCCAAATAAACCATTTGTTGAATCCAGTTCTGTATGTGTAGATTAAGGCACATTGAAAAGTCTTGAACTTCTCTTTAAACTATGAAAATTCAGTGTGTTGAATCTTGTGTTAGAAGTCAAGAATAGAAAAGTTCACCGTATCTCTATTTCTTCCTTGGTTTAGGCTGCTGTGTACTATACTGGGCAGCTAAACAAAAAATATTTACTTTTCACAGTTGAGGCTAGGAAGTCCAGGGTGGCAGCAGATTCATCGTCTTGCAACAGTGTCTTTCTAGTTTGTTAATGGCCATCTTTTTGCCCCATTTGTTTCTTTATGTGAAGACACAGGCTTGTCCTCATCAGTCTTATCTGTATTTCTCTGCCAAAGCCCTAGGTTCTGTGACCTCCCTTTGGAAGTAATAGTGAGTAAGTACATAGATACTTCAGCCGATAGTCTTCCCAAGTTCAGATTTACACTACTGTATTAAAAAATGCTTCTGGCCTCCCAAATCCCAGCTGCCAGTTATTAGTGGGCTCTCCTGTGTTATTCCGGCAAACAAGAAGGACTGCACAGATAGTTCTCCCATTCATTTGCATTCTTGTTGTAACCTTAGAGCTCACTTATTCTCATTCATTCATTGATTCATTCATTGATTCATTCATTGATTCATTCAACTGACACTTAAAAAAGGGTGCCAAGAAGTGCTGCTGGGTAAATACTGGTACAGTAGCAAGCAAAGGTGACCAGACTCAGTAAGCAGAACATTCCAGACAAAGGAACTGGCCTAGACAGATACCAGGAGTCAAGAAACAGCTTGCATAAAGATACAGTTAATTCAGTGCAATGCCTTTCCCTCTCAGTGTTTACAGCCCCCAAGCCTGGAACATGTGAACATCCCCAGTCACTAAGGAACATCCCTGTCACCATACAGATTTTAATATAGGGCCACATCTGTAATGCTTTTTCCATCTGAAGGACATCAGTGAAAGAAAAGCTTTCTATACTGCTTATTTCAGCAAGGATAAAAGACCCCTTGCGTTACGAAATATTTAAATTACAAAAAGCCCTAGGTACTTTACACAGTGGCCTACTATGCTATTAAGGAGGGAAAGGATCAAATGTATTGACTGAATTCCCCCGATACTTACCCCACTTCTATATTCTTTGGCCTGCGCAAACAGCCTGAGGGCTCTGCTCTCTCAACTCTCTCTAGGGTTGAAAGTAAGCTTACAGCTTGACATGCCCAAAGAACAAATGATCTTGAAGAAAATTCAGATATTTACTGCATCTGAGTATTAGACAAGCAAAGACTGTAGGGCATATAGTGTCTGTCATACTTTCCAACTCTTTTGTTGAAGAGTGGAAGTACCCTCAGATAATGCACAAATGAACGGGCATAGCTGTGTTCCAATAAATCTTTATTTAAAAAAAAGTGTCAGATTTGGCCCTCAAGTCATAGCACCTGGACCCCATACTCTGATTCTACTTCTAGGCTCGGTTACCATCTGATTGCAACTGCATAATTTCAAGTAAGAGCGGTGAATCATTTTGTTGTTGGATCTCATCAGCATGTCGATGGTAAGAAAATGAAGGGACTTCTTGTTTTCAGCCCACTTAATTTTGCAGCGATCAGTTCCAGGGCACCACGTCACTAAAGCAGGCATATAGTTCGGTGACCAGGACTTCCTCTTGCTCGCACATTCCTTACAATGTTTTCAAAAAGTCTATAGACCTGGGCAAATGGCATCTAAAATGTCTCACTAGGATTTTGAACCATTGTGCAGAATGTCATTTCCAACAGAGTGAATGTTTGAATAATTTTAAAGTAAACCAAACTTTTAATACAGTGGTTAAAGCTACACAGTGGCTATTTTAAAAGATAGAAGTGGACAGTCGAAAGGTGTATATCATTTCCTTTCCACAAACATACCTCTGTGGTGTTTTCCCCATGGCATGTTAGCTGGCATGATAGCGTGTCGGAAAGTCTTACAGTAATTCTTACAGGTCTATGAGAATGAAAGAGATAAGAAGAGAATCACAGAGCCTTGTCCACACTGGTCTCACAGACAGAATAAAGAAATCATTTCCTCTTGGATTGGATTCTGTTTGCTTCAATCTCAAGGAATTCCTCAGAATGATAAATTCCTTTGCAATTGAGATGGTGAGAATAGTGAGGATATTAAATGAAAATTATAATCACTCTACCCCATTCTAATCTCTTCTGAGCTCCAAGGATCCTCAGTGTGGGCCAGAATAGCCTATTGCAGTGCCAAATGCTTCTCTTCTATGTTGGACAGGAAAAACAAAACAAAACAAAAAAACAAAAACAAAAAAACAGTTCTAGCAGTCGCTTTTTCTTTTCTTCACCATCACTCAGACTCAGATTCATTGTGGGTATAAAGGTTCTCTTGGGGTCACTAGGATTAAGGACATAGACAAACAAAAATCTCCTGAGCAGAGAGCTCATTCCACTGACAAGTGACAGTGACTGAAAACGTGGGTTAAATAAGACACACAACAAATGCCGTGGAGAAAAATGAAGCAACCAAAGGACAGAAAACAAAAGGTGCAAGCATACAGTTGCAATTTAAGTGGGTCTACCTGAGAGATGTATCCAACCTGCTGGCTGTGAGGGAGGCACCCCGGTTCTCCCACCTAGAGAGCTGTTAAGGACAGGATGGCTGAAGCAGAGGGAGAGAACGCTCTGAGGTGACAGAGTTCATGGGCTGTTGGATTGTGTTGGTCCTTAAGGTTCCCCATTAGGACCTATATGGCCACCAGTCCGGGCAAGAGGGCCTTTCCTCTGGGCCCCAAACTTTAGAGGACACTGCTCTAGCTTTCTGTGGAAACATTTCATCCAGCCATCAGTATCCAGGATACCTCAGGTTGCTGTGTGTGCCTGTCTAGACATTATCTCAGAAACTCCTGCCCTGGGCTCCCAAAACCCATTCATGGGGCCTTAGAACCCCTCTTCTCTGGAGTGTTTCTTGAGAGGACTGTGTCTGTTTTGTGCTTCCTCCAAAGCCTGCCTGTGGGCTCTTGAGGGGTTAGAAGAGTGTGGGTGTGTGCTAAGCTATCCACACATTTGCAAACGAGGCCCTTCGAGGGAGAAACAGGGAGACGGAGGTCTGTAAAAATCAGGGCTAGACAGGAAACAAGCTATACCTGTAACAACGTATATAGCCAGAGAAATCTAAAGAGTTCTAGGAATGTAATGTCAGACCCACCTTAAACACCTATGTTTGTCCAACTGGTAGGATGGAACATATCTTTCTGAACTGCTTGTTGGCATGATTTCTATGATTTATGTAAGCATTTGCCATAAAGTGGTGTCCTGTATTTCCTTGCTCTGAGTCCTGCAGATGTCAAGGCAATTCTGGGTTTCTGGCTCCTGAGTGGATGGGAAACCATCAGAGCTACATTGCCTGAAAGCAGCTGTGTTGATCCTAGATGCAAAATTATTCATGTACTGCCCTCAAACTCTGTGTCTCCAGTCAATTCACCACGGAGCATCGGATGGGTTTGTGGTTTCCTTTCTTCTGTAAAATGGAAGAAACGTGGAACACTTGTAAAAGACGGGATGGAAAGGAGAATTAACGTGACATCTTCTTGGGGGAAATCAAATTTCAGAAACAGTATGTGGAATTTGAAAATCTAGAAATCGCTTTCATTAAAACTGACAATCCTCTAAGGCCCCTTGGGCTATCCTTAGGTAACCTTGCAAAGGTAGAACAGAGATAGTGTTTATGTCCTGCTGAGAGGCCTGGAATACAATGGTGGTTCAGCCACTGTTTCTGTCTCCTTCTGTCCCACTTGTCCTGGGAATTTGGCTTCGTGATCTCCAAAATCTCCCATTTGTGCATCCACTGATTGATTTTGCTGCCTTGGTGGTGAATTGGGCATCTGCTGTGTTCCAAGTACTGCAAGAGGCTCTAAGGATTGATATGATGGCATCAGTGCCCTCTGGGAGTTCTGGTCTAGCTCTTGGCATATTAGCTTAGCCAAGGTTCAAGCTAGGATGGCACCTGTGACACATTATGGAAATTTATATTATATTATAGAATGTACAGGTCAGCCCTGCTACCCAAACTGCCCTGAGTCCATGACCTTCCAACATCCAATTAGCTTTTGTTTGTAGCTTATTATCTGGGCCTTGGTAGACTCCACATCAATAAAGACACACAAAGCATTTTCAGAATGGCTTTAATAAATACCTACATTTCAGAGAATGCAGCCACTATGTAGAACTAGGGGAGATTATATTTTCTTCTAAACATTAATTTGGGGAAATCTAACATTTGGGGAAAAGGGTAATAGTCCATAAAACTTTGATCTCTTGCCAGGTAATCTGAGATTCCCAAGTGTAAAATAAAATAAAATAAAAACAAAAATGTGTGCGTAAGCTTGCTGATTTACATTTAAAAAATCTTTGGTGCTAGATATTGTTTGGACAAAATCTGATTAATGATAAATTAGTTTGTAGCATAATACAAAAGTCTGTCATGTTCTGCCAAGAGCATCACGACCTCTTTAGTTCTTTGCTTTCTTACAAGTTTGTGAACCTCTACTGTTGGCAACTGGAAAAGATCAAAGGGCTTAAGCCCATTAGGATTTAGAAAGCTCCTTTGATGCCTTGAAGTACCCACATTCGTTCAGTCAGCAAACAGTGACTGTGTACCGTGTGTGTACGAGGCACTGTGCTGAGGCTGCCTCTGAGGAGGATCTCTGAAGCACACGAAGGCTCCCACCTCTCCCAGGTGTCTATAGTGCTGCATTCCCACACACACGGTGTGGGGAATGGTACAGAGGGTAGAGCAGAGACTCCCTTTGCTTATTCATTAGGCCTTGAGAAGTCACTTCAAGTTAATGTTTGATGAAAATCCTAAATGAGAATAACATGTTTTTCAAGGTTGTCATAAAACTAGACATACCTGCCACTTAGTTGATAATCAATATATGTTACTTCTGGTTCCCTTTTCATCTCTCTTCAAAAACCTAAACGCAGAACACGCCTGCCATCAAACGTGTGAGTATGAGCCAATGTGTTTCCTTGAGGACTTATTCATATTTCTAGTTATAGAATTCCTTGTGGTGGGGTAGAAGATGAGTTCCTGCTAAGGAAACGCAGAGCAGGTAAGGCTGGACCTGTTCAAAGCCAGGCACCGCCTGTTCAACGTAAAGGAGAGGTGAGCATACAAGACCATGCGGGGACTCTTTAAATGTAAACAGCAGAGCCCAGTGGATAAAAGCATTCACACAGTGACCAAATGCGTGTCTGTGGCTCTGGTTTCAGGGGATCTGATCCCCTTTCCTGGCCTCTATGGTAGATGTACATACAGGCAAAATACTTATACACATAAAAAAGGGAATAAAAAAATGTTTTGAAAGTAGACATCAGGGTTCCAAGTTCAGGAGGGCCACCACCTGAACTCCTTTTTCCATTTCAAAAATCTGAGCCTGACCAATAGTCCACGGTCTCACACTTGAGATTCACTTTAGGGAATTGTTGGGGAGACTATTCCTTAAAAGATGGGTGAGCATATAGCCCCAAACAGGACTTATCTTTGTCAGGCTCCCTGAGGCTCAGGGAACACCGTGGTAGAGGGCATGGAAAGAGTGGGGAAGGAGGCTGTGAAAAGCTATCTGTGTGGCATAATACTGCCATTGCGATCACGAGCCCAGAGCAGATGAGGTGGCCTGGCCTTGCCAGCCACTAGTCTTCGAAGAGTTTATGCAGCCACGCCTCTCCCTGCTGAACCATTAGCTACTGGCGGATTCTGGAGGACGGACAGTCATTGCCTGCAGCAATGTTCATAGGCAAGCCTGCCAGGCACCCATGGACAGTTTCAAACCCACGGTCCATAGAAGGCCCTAGTTCAACTCGGTGGGTCACAACACAAATGACGGGAATGTGAAAAGGGGGGTAATAGGGAAGAGGAGACGGACAGTGGTGGGAGGGGACAGCGCTTGATGGTGAGAGTGACCAGAATGTATCACACACACCTGTGAAACTGCTAAAGAACAAACTCAATTAAAAAAATCACAGTTAAAAAGAAATAGATTCCAAGCTGGGCATGGTGGCACACACTTTTAATCCCAACACTTTGCAAGCAGAGGCGGATGGATCTCTGCGTTCGAAGGCAACATGGTCTACAGAGCAAGTTCCAGGACAGCCAGGGCTACACAAAGAAACCCTGTCTCAAAAACAAAACAAATCAAAATAAAAAAAAATGGATTCCTGAGTTCAAGTAAAGACCCCTCAATCAGAATCTCTAAAAATTGGGCCCCAAATCTACATTTTAAACCCACTCTCACCAACCTGGATCCTGGACTGTCCTTTTACAAAGAGCATGTACAATTTGTTTGATGGAAAAGATTTTCATCCTTACATGTTCTGAATACATTTTTGTTTAAAGCTTCTCTCGGTCTCAGCCATCTGACCTATAAATATGGAAAAGATGAGGATTTCAGTGAAATGGCCTCTGCTGTCCATGCTTGAGTTTGCGTGGTCAGGGTTCTCTTTGAATGATTAAAGGAAAGTGACCATGTTGGAAATAAGTAAAAATGTTAACTGATACAATCCAAAATGGTTTGTGTGTGTGTGTGTGTCTTTGTCAGGAATTATGGAAATGTACACACACACACACAGACACACACACACACACTTGAAGTGCCAAGCTGTATTTGATTAGTTCTGGGCAGAAGCGCATTAGGGCATCTGAAAGCCACAACTGGAGACATCTATTCTGATGGGTCTAATGTTCTGCGTATTTCCTTTCAACTGAACTTCAGGGAAAGTACTTTGATATAATGTACATATGGAAATATTTTACAGCATTCTTAAAAAGTTAGATATTTCATTTAATATATATATAAAACATACTTTTTCTTTTCAGCGAGCACAAATACAGCCGAATCAATGCCTTAAAGGGTCCTCTGTCATTTCAGCCTGAGTATTTATGTTTTGTTTCTCTGTGTTGTTACACAGGCTTTGGTGTGTCTGGAAGGCCTGGCTGACAGCCCCGGAGACTCCGTCTGTCCTCCAGGCTTCTGGCCATCGGCAGCATAGGCAGCTGTTCAGATGTACCCCAAATACTTACCTCTGGAAAGATGATTTCTGGGGGTGAGAAGGCTCTTTGATTTCCCAGCAGCTCTGAAAGCTGTTGATGAGAACGGCGGCGGCATGGCCGCCTGTGTGCAAGGACTTTTTAGTTCTGAAGTCGCTGCCGTATTTCACATGTGCAGGGAAATCCCAATCTGGGTTTCAGTTCAGATTCTTTGAAAAGATTAAAGTCTGTTCTTTCAGATGCTATTCCCACCCTTGGGGTAATATATGCCTGGGAAAGATAGTCTTCGGTCAAAAGAATCCATTAATATTAGTTACGTTAAAAAAAAAAAGGCATAGAGAGGGGGAACAGATGATAGGAGACGGCATTCGCTCTTCCGGTTTTCATCCTGTGTGTTGACTTTTAAGAACACATATTGTGTGTCCCTGGGTGTGCCTGTGAGCACATTCACGCCACAGCACACACATGGATGTCAAAAGACAACTTGTGGGAGTCAGCTCTCTCCTTCTGCCCTATGGGGTCCTGCACATTAATTAGAAGGCTGTATTGTGTTAAAAGATTAATAGAATTATTCTTTGTAAAAAAAAAAATATCCAGTTGGACAAAATTGGACAAACCCATTTTTAAAGTTTTATAAATCTATATGTTTTTAAGGCAACTAGATATATTAAAAAATCCTGGGTTTGATATTTTATTCATCTGAAAAATGATGCTTTCAGGAGATTTTTCTTTCATCTTTAGAGAAGTAAACCATTTGCATTTTAAAGATGCGCTTGAGAGCTCCAGGAAGCAGCTCTTTCGATTCATGTTATATTTAATTGCACTTATTTGATCATTGCGTCGAGGCAAGTTTTTAAAAAAAACAAGTTTGCCTTTTTACTATGCTTGTGAACATAGTTGACAAATCTCAGGTTATCAAAAATACATTTTGGCCAGAGTAAAACTATGCTCGACCAAGAACTGGAAAAGAGAACGCCCGCCCCCCTGTGGCCACAGGGAGGAAGTACAAATGGGAGGTTCAAACGGTTATTTGAATTACAACAGTTTTGCAGGGAGTAGTTTATTTCAAATGCATATAGTTGTTTTTCTACAAAAAATGTCTATATGTTTGTGGTTATGTATGAGCATACCCTAATCTAGACTCAATGCTACGTACAAATCCATTTCTTTCTTGACAGTCCGCTCCTCATTCACTCTCAGTGGCCAGCTAACACTTGAACACATAGAAACTCAGCCCTGTACTTCGGCAGCTCCCTGGCTTCAGCCGTTTTCTGGCCACGTCAGTGTCAGCATTTTGACCGTCTAAATAGGTTAGAAATCTTGCATGTATGAAAAGTAAAGTTACCATCTACTCCAGAGAATTATTGGCTGGCTTGGAAAAGAAGACACAGCAGGACAGGCGGTGGCGACATATGCCTTTAGTCCCAGCATTCCGGAGGCAGAGGCTGGCGGATGTCTGTGGGCTCGATGCCAGTCTGGCCTACAGAGCGAATTCCCGGACAGCCAGGCTTACATAGAGAAAACCTTTCTTGGAAAACAAAAACAAAACAAAACAAAACAAAACAAAAAGATGGGGGAACAGCATTCTTATGGAGAGTAGACATAAATACTGGCGCAGTGGGTAAAGGCCCATGCGCACGTGTGTGCGCGCGCGCACACACACACCACACACATTGTAAAACTGAAAATAATAAGAATTTTTCAAGGGGTAGGGAAGCAATCTCGGTGGTAGAGACCCTCTCTAGCATGTGCATAACTTTCCCTGGCCATGTTACTGAAAAAGAAAAAAAAAATCTTTTTCTAAGATAAATTTCCTCTACTGGACTGTACCCCACACTCTGACCATTGCCCTGGCAATGTTCAGCTATTTAGCCACCCCCCCCTTCTCCCTGGCATCTTTTAGTCTTTTAGATTTTTTTTTCTGTGATCTTCTTCCTTAATTTTATAGAAACATGACCAAGTTTTCATTCCTTAGATATCTCTCTGCTACCATTTTATTTATTCATATATACATACATTTCATATACATAGACATTTCCAACTGTGATGAAAGAAAAATCCATTTTTAAGTAATTTATTTATTTTTATATTAATCACAGGTTATGTACTTTGTATCCCAGCCATAGCCCCCTCCCTCATTCCCTC